>CM029012.1:260345463-261545463 GCA_016801055.1 Panax notoginseng
AGCTTGTTGTGCGTAAATGCTTGGTATTTTCTGAAATATATTGTGGTTATTGGAGCATTGAAAATAATGAGATCAGTTACGTATGTTGCAGCGCAAACATAAGAAGACCAAATGAGGCAATGAGGCTATTTGTGACGACTTTTATTGGTATTGTGTTCGGCTTCTTTTTTGGAGCATCCTTTCCAAGACTTTCATTAACTAAGGCACGCTGATTCCTTTTGTTTCTAATTATCTTTGATATATTTGTTTTTTATGATATATATTGGATTACTGGCACTGGAAGAATAAAAAATGATGCTGATCATCTTCTTTGTTTGCCTTTTTAAGACGAACCTGCGATCAAGTCTCTTACCATCCTTTGATGTTGCTTATATTGAGGACAAGTACTCCGGGCTCTCAACCCAAGCACTGTTGAATGTGTGGGCTACTCTTAAGAATAGTGACTCCTCAGTGCTCGAATCAAACAGTTCAACGGTATTTCTTTTCTATTGATTTAGTAATGTGGTTGGCATAGATACCCTGCCACAACAGTATTGGGAGGGATGTTTCTTATTTCCATTAAAGCAATAAAATGACCTTTCTTAGCTTTTTTCATTACTTGCAACCCCTAAATGCCGAACTTGTATCCCCAACTTGTAAGGCGATCAAAGCTTAGAACTCAAATAAGTACTCCAACCCTGCAGTGCCTACCGGTAAACAGGTTGTCATGACAAAAGAACCCAAAACAGTAGACACTAGTGCAAAATTTCTAAAGCTTACCTAAATTTTCACTATAACCCCTCTGATGATAGATCCGATATCTAGAGACAGTTCATAGTACGAATCTGGGTGGAACACTTGTGGCGAGTGAGTTCGAGAACAAAGTACAAAATAATCATCATTGAGCTTGTCTGAAAGACAAGTAGGGAATGTTGTACTTTAGCTCAAGTTCATAGCAGTGAACAATATGCTTCTTGCAGTCTGTAGGTGTCAAGGGATGTCATCTTGAGATCGCAATAAATTGCTGTTAGAGTGGTCACCCAGTTTAATGAGAAAAAAACTTCTTAAAATAATTGAATGTTGGTACGTTAGTATAATGATGAGTATGACCTTACCAGTTACCTCTTAAACCGATCCACATTTATCAGTTCTCTCCCCCCTCTCTATGTCCCTCCTTCTGGATGTCTGTAACTATTTTCAGTCATATTTCCCTAATTTTGACTAGTTCATGGTACAAGGAAAATTATTGTAGCAACGTATTCTGAATGTGTAACTACTGAAACTATTCTTTTTTGGTTGAGTTTTAATTGAATGACTGTTGATTCTCTGTTTCTGATATTCTTTTCAGAGATTGAGGGTGTTTACACTTGAACCTTCCTTATTTTCATGTTAAGTAATTTCATCCAAGTGTTTGTGATGCAGATTTGGGTTCCAACAAATCCGCGAGGTGCTGAAAGGCTTCCTGCAGGTATTGTCGCATCGGAGTCTGATTTATACATCCGTAGATTGTCGGGCTGGCCTAGTGAGGTGTGTTTTATGCAATAACCCTGATATCCAAGACACCTTAAACTTGTGATTTCTTTTTTTGATGGTAGATGATTAGTCTATTGTACCTGCATAAAATTTACTCAAAGGTATATAACTAATGTCATGCATGTTAAAAATGTTTGTAGCTTAATATGGTGTGGACATACTTTTTCTTCTCTCTCCTTTTTTTTTTACAAGTAAACATTCTAAATTTATCAAAGAGAAAGCATAATCACGTCAACAGTTTACTTGATAGGAAAGAGGATAAGCATCCTTAGAAAAGTAATAAGAGTACTTCTTTTAAGCAATCCACAAGCATTTGCAAAGAAAAGATGATTTGCAATTTCAGATTAGATTAAGGCATATTAACAGATAGATAGTGTGGTTTTCTCCTTTTCACTTTCGTATCTCTCTTATTGTAACTTAACCCTAAAAGAAAAGTTGCTCTTACTGTATGATACTATTCTCTTTAGGCTTTGGTTTATATTGAAGATACTAAAATTATCTTCTTCTTTTTTTCCGGGGGTGGGGAATTGAACAATTGTGTAGGCTGCATTTAAGCAACCCAAAAAATTATTACTACATTGTTATGAATATTCTTAAGAGTGCATGGAAAATACTAAATTCTACTTGTCCATCTGTGAATGGTTGACCAGTACTTCCTCTTCATCTTTTATACACTTAACATGAAAAGTTTAAGATACCTGGAATTCCTGTGAAAATTAATTATATATTCTCTATTCAACGGTTCAATAAATTATTGACTGATAAGAGAGCACTTGCAGGACCTAACTGTCAGACCGAAGTATCTTGTAACCTTTACGGTTGGTTATGAGCAGAGACAGAATATTGACAAAGCAGTGAAAAAGGTTGGGCCTTATTACTGTGCGTACGTGTGTTTTCATTTATGTGTTTGGCTTAGCGTTAAGTAACAAATCTTTACAGCTCTCCAAGAACTTCGCTATTCTGCTGTTTCACTATGATGGTCGGGCAAGTGAATGGGATGAATTTGAGTGGTCTAAGAAGGCTATTCACCTCAGTGCTCGGAAGCAAACTAAATGGTAATTATTACAATGATGTGTTAATGTTTCTAACTTCATCCTTATTGATTGCAACTGAGTTTTTGCTTTTGTATTTAAATTATTTTAAAAAAAATGGAATTCGCTCAAGGTGGTATGCCAAACGTTTTCTACATCCTGATGTTGTCGCTCCATACGACTACATATTTATCTGGGATGAGGACCTTGGGGTGGACCATTTTGATCCGGAGGAGTAAGTAGCAAAACTCTAGTATCCTTATCTGAATTAAATAGCTATTTGCAGAAGCTAAGATTTTTGAGAATTTTATGCTTATGTATTTACAGATACATCAAACTGGTAAAGAAGCATGGATTAGAAATTTCACAGCCTGGTTTGTCTCCAGATAGTGTAACAACATGGCAGATGACCAAGAAGAAAGATCATAGTGAAGTTCATAAGTGTGGACAATAAAGATCTCTTTATTTCAATTTCCAACATCCATTCTTTTCTTGCCTTATTTGATGTTCATTATAAATAGGACTCTACTAAAGTTTTCTTTGTATTCCCCTCCTAGAGAAACAGAGGAAAGACCTGGTTGGTGTGAAGATCCACATTTGCCACCTTGCGCAGCGTATGTACGCAGTATTCATATAACTTGCCTAAGATAGTATATGATTGCATCAGAATCCTTGCACAGGAGTAGATAATTCTCACCAACGCCTTTTGCACTGTAGATTTATTGAAATCATGGCCCCTGTATTTTCTCGAAATGCATGGCGTTGTGTTTGGCATATGCTTCAGGTCAAAGCACTATCTTTTCTTTCTTTTTCCTTCTCTCTCTCTCTGCGTGTGTGTGTGTGTCTGTCTCTCTAATATTTACTCTTTTTAAGAAAGAACACTCATCGACACATCACAGTAGATTCTCATGTTGATTTTATGTAGTTTGATGTTGCTCATTGCAGAATGACTTGGTGCACGGGTGGGGTCTTGATTTTGCCCTTAGGAAATGTGTAGAGGTGAGATCTGGCCTTAATGAGACGACCTTCTGATTAAGATTAAACATTTCTTGCTCCTGCTTATAAATATATAAGCAATTTACTTGTATCTGTGTTTTTTCTTCATATGAAAATAGCCAGCTCATGAGAAAATAGGAGTTGTGGATGCTCAGTGGATTGTTCATGCCTCTGTACCTACTCTTGGAAATCAGGTAACTCTAGTTTTTGCTCACAATAGTAAATCTATTGTTTGTATGTGTGTGTGTGTGTTTGTGTGAGTATAATGCTGTCACTGATTTTTCCTTTTGGCAGGGTCAAGCAGAGAATGGAAAGGCACCATGGGAAGGGGTATGTAGGAAGTTATTGGTTATGTGCAAATAGCAAACACTTTTGATGTAAACAGAGAGCTAAAAGTTTTGACGATTCTCTCTCAGGTGAGGGATAGGTGTCAAAACGAATGGGCAATGTTTCAGGACCGCTTCTTCACTGCAGAGAAATCCTATTTTAAGTCCATGGGATTTGATACGACTAATTTTACAAGCACAATAGGAGGAGGGCACATTCATACCAGCAAAAGCTATGTACAAACCAATCATTTATAGAATTTATGCTATCAGTGCTGGCTTCAGAAGAACAGAACCTGCTTATGTTGGAAGCAGTTTTCTTTGAATACGGTAGTAGACTAGTAGTTAACTTTTCTTTTGGTCGGTCCCTTGTTTCTTATATGTTGTCCTTGCTTTTGCAAATGCTTAATTAAGACTTAAGATTTTAAGAGCAGCATGCTTCTTGTAGCCGCTCAGTTAATTTCTCTTTGGAGTTCCATCTTCATTTATTTATTTTTTTCCTGTTATTTTTCCACTGTGAAACAAGTGTTGTACAAATTGCACCAGCAATGAACGATTCGTAGAAATTGCACCAGTCGGACAACTTTTTTGAAAAAGAATTATTGACATCAAGTAAACTACATAACCATATTCTACAGTTGTGTATGCACAGTGCACTTTATAAATTCCTTGTACATGCCTCGTAAAGCACCACTGGTTCTTGTAACACCTATCTTACATTCAAAACTGTAAATGGAAAATACAAAGGTTGGTTTCCTAAGATGTACAGAAAATAATTCCATTTTGGAAGAACAAGCTTCATAAGGACGAAGCAGAAAGGGATTTATTTGGTTCATCAATGGAGAGCTCCAGTTTCTTTAGATGTGTTGCTTAAATATGTTCTGGGGGCAGTAGCAGAAAACAAATGATTACAGATATTCCCTTGTGATAGCTTCTTCCAAATCTTTGAATTCCCAAGCATCAGCAGCTGAGTATTGGCCTGAAAAAGATATACCAGCTTATAAAATTTATGCCCAAAACAAATAAATGGTGTGGCTCGTGATTGATCAAGACAGGACAAGATACAAAGACCAAAACAATTTAATGTAACAAGGAAAACAATGGACTGGCAAGAGTAAAATTCAAGAATATGCATTGAATAGAAGGCCTTACCAATTGAATCCCTTCGCAAAGCAGTTAAATGACCACAACTGCATGTGATAGATCAAGTCATATATACTTTAGTATACTTAAAAAAATCATCAATAGAAACAAGAAGCTAATAGATATTTTATCATTCATTATTATCTTCTTGTTCTTTAAGCTACATGTAAGATGTAAAAGGCAACTAAAGATAAATGAATACGTTACAAAACCTGCTCAGAGTCTTCCCAAAATCCGCACAAAGGGATCGAACATAAGTTCCTTTTGAGCATGTCACTCTAAAAATTACATTCTGTCTGCAAACACAAGATAAAGTTCAATAACAGCTTTAACATTCCTATCTCACTGTGAGGTACCCGTGTGGAAAATACAACGCGAGGGGGGTATAAAATATGTTTTGGAGCAGTTCTTTGGGAAATTTGCATGAAGACGACAGATATTCTAGATATTCAATTAGTGAGCATCTAAACTATACTATGAATAATAACATGGTTAAACATTATTGAAACTAAAGACAGAAATCTGATGTCTAAGCAATATTATTGCCTAGACATCAGATTTCCACAAAACCTGTCATCTAAACTTCGCTCGACATCAAACTGGAAGATTGAAATTCGTCGTGGTGAAAGTTCAATGCTTTCTCCTCTTCTTGCTTTATCATACATCTTCTCCCCTCCAACCTATCAAAAGATTTAGAAACTAGCAAGACATCAGCTAATGCTGTCAGTGTTATGATCACTAATAGAGAACTATTCGGGTCTGAAATGTTGGTGTTTTCTGAAAATATAGTAATCTCCGCATGGTACCTTACACATTGTTCTGCATAATGTTCATAAAATACAGAAGGAAGTCTTACTTTGATGGCAGAGAACATTGGAGGGACTTGCCATATCTCCCCACAGAAGGATGAAGCAGTTTTCTTTAGGTCCTCATCCTTTATGTGCTCCCATGACTCACGCTGGATAACCTACATAAATATAACGTGTACTTACATATGGGCAGTTCCACAAGAAAAGGTGCCTCATGCAAATAGATGATTAAATAATGCACCTCTGACTGAAAAAGCAGCGTAAAAGAATAGCATACACAGTAACATTTGAGTCCTCATTCTGTTTTAAATGCTTATTAAAAATTTGAGTGGGTAACTTTATTCTCAAGAAATTAAACAAACCGGTGAATCAGCGTCCAATGTTGAGGTAGCTTCCCCTAAACGGAACACTCCACTATAACCTTTAATCATACCTTGATATCTGCAATAAATTACGAACTTAAAGCAGAAAATCCACCTGATATCTAGCTATCAAAAAATTGTAGCTCTAGTTCGGGGGGAAATGTGGTGGGGTCAGGGGCTGAACTACACCACAACTGCTTAAATGTAAATGACAGAATTCAAGTTATACCTGTCGACGACCTTCGTAGCTTTACCAACACATACGATCAGTAAACCAGTTGCCATAGGATCGAGAGTCCCAGCATGACCTACCTGTAACAGATAAATTGATAGGTGATTCATTGAATCTAATAAGGGTAGGTCTGACAAAAAAAGGTTATGGGTTGGTTATGTTTTATAAAATTTGGTTATGATTTTATTTAAGAACTAATACCACATTACCTATTTTTAATATGGGTTATGTGGGTTACTGGGTTGAAACTATATACTTATGAGCCAAATATAAGTCGTCCCATATTTCAAATTTAAAGCTTAAATTATTATGGTCCAATTAAAAAAATTATTTATGATATTTAATTTATATATTCATTCATCTTCTATCTATAATGTTTTATACATTCATCCTCTTTAAAAAATTTTATACACATCCTCTCTAAAATTTTTGTACACTTTGCTTTCTGTAAAAATTCTTCTACACTCACAGTTAAACCTGCACACCAATTTTCTGTTAACAAGTCATTGGATTATAAATTGGATGTAACAAGCTCAGCCTGGTCCGGAACCAGACTTCTTGAAATAGTAATAATCTCTGTTTCAATATTAAAATTAATACTATTTTTAAATATTAATTTAGAATATACTCCCTCCGTCCCATATTAATTGCTCAGTTTTGACTTTTTTAAGTCAAATTGACTATTTTTAGAATTAATAATTAAGCATATATAAATATATTTCTAAAATTCTAAAAATTAGGATTAGTAATAAATTGTATATACTTTCTTTTGGTTATAATCTCTTCACCTATATTTTAGCAAAAATAGTAAAAAAATTAGTTTTAAAAATGGTCAATTTGACTTTAAAAAGTCAAAACTGAGCAATTAATTTGGGACGGAGGGAGTATATTTTAAAGTTTTATTAATATAATTATGAATATTAAAGTCTATCTTAAAAATATAATTATGACAAATATTGTATTTATAATAGACTTTTTTAATGGAACAAAAGAGTTTTCAAGTTCATACAAAATAGAATTGTGAAAATAAAAAATAAAAAAACTTGTAAAAATATTAGTCTCTCTGTTATACAAAAGGAATCTCATTTAAACTTTTAAAGCCAAGTTTGAAAATAAAAATTTTAACTTTTATATAACTAAATTAAGTATTAAATTTTTTTTATTAGAGGCGCTTTCAAAATTATTTACATTAATAATTTTTATATTAATTAAAATGAAAAAAATTATTGATAGTTTTATTACAAATTTTCAATTAATTATTTTGAAAGTTCTTTATTAATTTTTGCGGCATAAAAAGAAAAAGGAGGAAGCCAGTTTTTCCGAAGAATATGGAAGAAAAGAAAATTAAAGGAAACCTTTTTTTCCGAAGAACAAGGAAGAATTTTTGTAACCGATCTAAACTTTGTTTAAGTTCTATAAACAATAATAGGACACGTGGCAAAATCTGAGGCGTGGGACACAATTGAGTTGGAGTACATATGGATCAAAACTATATAATTTGGGATGAATTGACTAATATGGGTTAAAATTAGTTAGCCTAGTTTCATCCCATATTTTTAATTCATAATATGCGCCCAAAACTAAATCAACCCATAACATAAAAAATAGTCAACCAACCCAATAAGACCCAAGTAGTTTTAGTTAACTAGATGGTTCTCAAACCAAGAATACCCAAGTAATTTTAGTTAACTAGATGGTTCGCAATCTAAATTGCCAAGACTAAATAAAAACATCTAAAATGTGCAAAATAACACTACGACCAAGTACCTTTTTAACTTTGACTAGGCGACGCAGCTTTCCACAAACTGTAAATGAAGTCCATCCTGTGGAGTATTGTGTATCATTGTTATTTTGAATAATAAATTAGATAAGTAAAAGAAAAGAAAAACATTTAAGAGTCTCATGGTTTTAATTTTACTTTACCCTGTAATATGAATAACAGAATTGTTTGATGATCAAAAAGATTTTATAGATGGAGCACTAAATCCTAAATTAAGCTCAAAACAGTTAAGAGGTCAGAAAGCACAACCTATACATAAGCTTTTACCTTCATTTATATGGTAGCAGTAAATTACATCTAGCTTCTGTTTTATACCTGTAGCTTAGGTAAGTAGTGATCCTTCTTTTTTCAATTTATTTATTAGAAAAACAAACAGAACTGAATATAGGAACGCTCGACATGCAGCAAGTTTATAAGAAAATTACCAGCGCAAGTATACGAAAAAACTTTTGAACTGAGTATACTTGTTAACTGACTTATAATAATTAGTAGCTGAATTTTAATTTGTCTAACAATTTGAAAAAAAATTGTTACGTATGTAATGAAAATCTATATAACACTATTATTAATAAGGACTATCAGGAGATCAGAAAGGCTTAAGCTGTGTTTTTCTCCTTTTTTAAAAAAGATATATAAACTTAGGTTCCTTTTGCCTTGCCTTAGTATCATTATCATAAGGAAGACTAAGGGCCATTCTGCAATAGATTTATTTCTTCTGCTTGCTTGATCCTTTCAATTCTATATTTTGACACTTTCAATTATAGCTAGTAGGCCTATGATCACCCTAACAATGGAACACAACCAAAACCAGAAGTTCACTAGTTAAAATTTTGTCTACCTTGACAAACTGGCATAATTTACAGAATTTGATACATAAAGATGTCAAAATTTAATGTTAAACATTAAACAAATACAATATTAACTCACCTTTTGGTTTATTCACCAAAACCACAGTTCCAGTGGGGCTATCCCATTTAGGAGGAAGGCCATGACTCCTCGTAGCAACAAATGGCTCAACACCAGCAATTTCACTATCTTTATTGGGGACTTTCTTCAAACACTTAAAGAATTCTTCCACTTTCTTCTCTGGAACATTCGTTTTCGCATCCTTCTGCAGTCCATTATCATTCTCTTTCCCACTATTCTCCTCCTCGAAAAACACCAATCCCTTGTCTTTTTCGTCTACACTCTCCTTTACCCTCTTATCCTTGGCATTTCTATTGGATTCACCGGGTTCAAGAAACGCCTTACCAAAACATTGATCAGGAAAGTATTTTTTCTCCAATTGATACACCATTTTATAATGCTTCTCTTTCTCCCATGGATACGCAAATGTGTCGTAGAAATACAATTCCTCTTCTTTTTTATGCAACGTACGAAGCTCAACTACTTCAGGCTTTAATTCCACAAAATTATCGTTATTTTTTTGATTGCTATCGTCTTCTGAATCAGACCCATACATTCTCTTCATCCTCTTATTGTAATATTTTCTCTTAGACTTGTCCATATCGGGATCATTTGAATTGGGTGATTGGTTTGCAGTTAACTTCTTATCGACCCAATCGTCAAACCCTAATTCAGAATCAGGTTCTGAGTCGGTTGGTTGGGATTTGACCAGCTGGGTATGCGGTGGCCGACGGCGAGTTTTGGGCGGAGGAGAGTTATCTGGGCGGGAGATGATCATTTCGTATTGAAGTGGGTATGGGGTTGCAGTTGTGGAAAATGAGTGGGAAGAAACACCGGAATTGGTGGAGATGGAGAGAGGATTTGGGAATATTGAGGGGAGGAAGACAGAGGGTTTAGTTGCTGTTCTTGCGAAGCGGAAGAAGACGGGATTGGGGCGGAGGAATGGGTGACAGATGCGAGTTAGGTGTGTTGATTTCGCCATTGATTTGCTTAATTTTAGCTTTGGCGGGGTATTTCACTATTTAAGTTCAGTTTATAACGAAATGACCACATACGACTACACTAGAATACCGCGGGTCGAAAACTAAGGTTAATTCGTTCAAGTGAAAATTCCATTCGAGCTCGGCTATAAATATAAATAAATTAAATATGAATAAATTTTAAAATTTAATAAAATATTTAAATTTTTTTAAATTATAATTTGTTATTTATATTCGGATTATATTCGTTCGAAAAATTTAAATTGTTCGATCTCGATTCGAAATCGTATTCGACTCGGTAGTTAAATGAGCCTCAATCAAACCTTATTTTATACTCAATAAATTTTGTAAACTAAATATAAACAACTCAATACTCGAATTAACTCGATTCGTTTATACCCTTATCGAAAACTATGAAAGCATGAAGAAAATGAAAAGTCTCCTTATTTATGGTATAATAGCCTAATAAGGGACTAAATTATAAATATGCCCTTCTTATTTGTCATATTTTTGTTAAATTGTTCCCTAAACATTTTTTTAGTACAAATGTTCCTCATAAATGCGTTACTCATGCAAATGTGTTCCACCAATATTTAAAAATTTATTTGTTTGTCTTTAAAAATACACAAAAAATATTTGTTTGTTTTTAAAAATATTGAGTTCAACTTTTAATAATAAGCGTATGATGAAAATTTTGAAAATATTTTTAAGTTTATATTTTTTTTGTTCAAAATATAGGATCAAGTTTGATTTGTTTAAATTTATTTGAGATATATTCAATTTAAAAATAAATCATATAGTTATTAGTGTAAGACCCTAACTTTTATGAATAAAGATTTAATTTCTCTAAATATCTTTTTGAATAATAACGTGTGGATTTGATATAATATTATAGTTGTGGGTAATATTTATAAATTTTATAAAATAAGCAAGTTATTATAAAATATTTGTTTGGTCGGAGAATATTCGTTTTAGTAGGGAATATTCGTACAACGGCACAATCATTGGTGGACCCCACAACGGAATTACTATCGAAGTTAGAAAACGATATAAATAACTTTTCATAAAAACAACGGCAAATTTTTTACCGTTAACTGTTGAAATACCCGGTGATAAAAGTAAAGTAATACGTGTGATTGCATAGTAGCACACGATATTGTACAGTATCTTTGATTATTGATACTTACATGAGAAGTCACTCAGTTTTATTCAATTATTGTAACAGTAATTGCTACATAGTATCTCATATTATTGATTCAATTATTGTCACAGTATCATTTGCACAATATTTTATATTATTAAATCAATAATTGAGACGACAAAGTTATTCATATTATTATTTGCATTATTGACGATGTCTATAAAGTTCTGTGGAGAAAAAGAGTTTGGTCACCTAATTGCGCGCCAATAAGGATAAGTTCTTATTGGAAGTCCCTCTTTCGTTGGAATAATCTGCTTGTTAATATTGTGAGTTATAAATGATGAATAAATATTGTTAAAAATGTGTTTAATAGCCAAATGAATTGAGATAAATAGAAAAAAAAAATTAAGAAGTATTTATTATAAATTTAACTTATTGTATGAACCCCCACTTATCTAGAAAGTTATTTCAGTTTTGTTTTTTATATATATATATATATATATATATATATATATATATATATATATATATATATATATAATTAAGGGGGGATCAGAGTCACGGAAGGTGACTATTATTATTATTATTATTATATATATATATATTATAAATTTTGTTTTTTTATATAAAATAGAATATATTATATTTTATTGTGCATAATACTGCATAGTGCTGCATAGTACTGCATAGTGTGTGTATAGTGCAACATAGTAAAATTAAAAAATTTAAACGAATTCGGCCGAAGGATTCGACACCTGTGAATCGCCATGTTCACCCATGATTTTAATTCAAATAGTATCATGCAATTCTCCTATAAATAGGATGTTTAGTTAGAAATGAAAATCACACCAGATTCAGAGAATTCTTCTTCTATAATATTGAGCGTATTTCTTTAGAATTTAAGAAAGTTTTGGGTGTAGAAAACAGTGCAAATTTTCTTTAAGAACATATATGCCCTATTAGTCAGAAATACTCTCCTTTTAAGGTAAGGGATATTATTTTTGTTCAATATTCGTAAGAAATAATATTTTCTTCCATAATGTGTAGTATGTAAATAATATTATTTCGTTTCAGATTCTGAATTCTACACTCATTTTGTTAAATATTGTTTCTATACTCCTTGAAATTAGTAAAATATATTTAAAATTTGCGCTTTATCTAGCATCGTTTCACAATGATATTTTTCTGAACATTCTTGTTAAAGTTTAATCTTTTCATGTCGGAGTACTATTCACGGAGTATTATTCATTCGGGTACTATTCACCCGGAGTACTATTCATGACAAAAATTAATTTTTTTTTATGTCCAAATTATTTTTGATACAATATTATTCTTGAATTTTACTTCA
This sequence comes from Panax notoginseng, assembly GCA_016801055.1. NCBI lineage: Eukaryota > Viridiplantae > Streptophyta > Magnoliopsida > Apiales > Araliaceae > Panax > Panax notoginseng. The sequence continues at coordinate 260,358,030 of CM029012.1, forward strand.
CAAAATATTTATCATGTTGATAATTTGAACATTCTCGAACTCTAGATAAATTAATTTATAAATTTTTAAAATTTATCATTGCTCTTACTTAATTGAATTTTTATATCATTATCATCATCCTCATGCTTATATTGTGATAAAAGTCATCTTTGACCCGTAGTGCATAGATGAACTGTTGATTGGTTTGATTATAACTATGTATCGGTATAATCATGACTTGTAATGTTACAAATGATGTGGTAAAAGTCCTCATTGGCCCGTAGTACATTGATGGACAGTTGTTGGTATGATCATGACAATGGGTTCTCTTCGGCCAAGGGTGCAAAAATAAATTATTATTTGACATGATTATGACCACTGGTGATACTAACGAATATCATTGGCCCGTAGTGCATGGATAATTCGTGGATGTGATAATAATGAATATCATTGGCCCGTAGTGCATGGATAATTCATGGATGTGATACTAATATATATCATTAACACGTAGTGCATGGATAATTCGATGGTGTGGATTATTTATTGAACTGTTGTGAGACCCCGAATTTTATGAATACAGATTTAATTTTCTCGAAATATTTTTTTTAGTATTATAGTGTGGATTTGATATAATATTATAGTTGTGGGTAGTATTTATAAAATTTGCAAAGTATGCAAGTTGTTGTATAATATTCGATTGGTCGGGGAATATTCTTTTTGTCAGAAAATATCCGTATGTCGGTACAATCATTGGTGGACCCCACAACTGAATTATTGTCGGATTGAGAAAACGACAAAAATATTTTTATGAAAATAACGGCGGAAGTTTTATCGTTAAAACTGTTGAACTACTCGGTAGTAAAAGTACAGTAATACGCGTGGTTGCATAGTAGCACACGGTATTGATTATTGATGCTTACGTGAGAAGTCATTCAGTTTTGTTTAATTATTGCTACAGTAATAATTGCATAGTATCTTACATTATTTGATTCAATTATTGTCGATATTTTATGTGACGTCCTCAAAATAGGTATACATTACCCATTCTGAGTTGTCAAATACATGGTACAGAAATAACTGTAACTTTATTAATACAATTATCGTGCAAAATACGACAACACTTAACTATGAGTTTAAAATACAACTATTGTCTTCTAGACAATATCCACACTCAAATAAGTCCTCATAACAATTATTGATACTTTATTTTATAAAAATGGTGAGGACTACTAAAATATCTTTCTATAACCATCATTCCATACCCCGACTAGTACTCGCTATATTCTCACCTCCTGAGAAGAAAAATGGAATAAAAAGAAAAGGGTAACCTCAACTAGCCTAGTAAAGAATATTATGACTAAGATAATATAGAACAAATTATCGTTAGTCTTCAACAGGAAAAAATCTGATAGAATATAATAGACAACAAGTTTCAGATCAATATTCGTAGCGGAAATAATAATTCATGGAATAGTTACGTAGATAATGAAATCTACTATTATCTATGAATTTAACAGTCCATTATCAATATTTTATCCATGTAACATCAATCAATATACATCTTGAATCAAATATTCATCTTTGCACTACAGGCCAAAGATATTCATCAGTCGGTCATGTTCATCTCAACACCTGTTCATCTTTGCACTATGAACAAAGATATTCATCATAAAATCATTAATCTTTGCACTACAGGCCAAAGATATTCAATTATATCATCATTTAGGACAGAGGATGATGAAAAATATTTTAAAGAAAACGAATCCAGTGAAACAAAAGAACAAATATTAAGGACTTGTATTTCGGTTTATCCATGTCTAAAAATACCTCATAAATAACCATAGTGAAGAAAAATTCAATAATGATCAAAACATGGATACAATCAAAGCTAGTATCTATAATAAATATTTTGGACGAAAAACTAAATTTTAATTTTTTTGTGAATAGTGTCGTATTCGTGAATAGTGTCGTATACGTGAATAGTGCTGTATACGTGAATAGTAACCCCGACACTAAAAGACAAGAATTTCACAAGAAAAATACTCCTAATATTTCGGCATAATGATATTGAAAGAAATAATATCATTTTAAAAAAATAATATCCCTTACCTCAGAAAGACAGTACTTCTGACTGGAATACTGGATATAGTGCTGAAGGGAACTTGCATTGTATATCAACACTCAAAGTATCAAAATACTCACAAGAATACGCTCGACAATATAGAGAGAAAAAGAGAGAGAAAACTTTAGTTTCTGGTGTGATTTTCAATTCTAACCTAAGCACCCTATTTATAAGAAAATGCTTAGAGCACCAAAGCAGAAAATTTAATAAAATATTAATATATATTATAAATTCATACGCACACCTCCACTGATTCAAAACATCAGCCACACATGTGACAACTCACCAAAAACGTTTTTCATATAAAAATCATTTAAAACTCCAAAAAAAATTATTCTGAAACTTCAATAATTCACAATAAATAGTCCTTTTATCAAAAAAATTTGAACCTCATGTCTTTTTATGGGAAATTCCATTCTCTACAACTTTGCAGAAGAAAGTTTTTTTCAAATTCCAAATAGAAATTGAACGAAATCCACAAATGGACGATTTTACAGGCTATAATTAAATTTCAGTCCAGAAATGGGGTCCACAAACATGAAAAATATGTTTTAAATATTTTTAGTAACAAAAATATTCTTCCTCCTCATTTATTCATATATCTCATATTCATTGTAAAAATATCACCATTATTATATTATTATAATATAATAATATATTTAAATAATTTTTTATCAGAAAAAGATAAAATATTAATTTTTAACAATTGTCACATTAAAAATTTTCTACATCCATATCCACATACAATGAATATTTTTCTTATCATATAAATTAATAATTAATTATTCACAAATAATATTATAGAATAATAATACTGACAACCAGGCAGTTCCCAGGAAAGAGGGGGCTTTCCAATAAGGATCTCTCCTTACTGGTGCGCAATTAGGTTGTGACGCCCCCAAAATAGGTCCATTCCACCCAACCCATTTTGAGTCGCCAAATACATGGTACAGAAAATAACTATAATTTTATTATTACAATTGTCGTGCAAAATACGACAACACATATACTATGAGTTTAAATACAAATATTGTCATCTAGACAGTATTCATACTCAATTAAGTCCTCATTATACTTATTAATACACTATTTTATAAAATAGTGAGGGCTACTAAAACAACTATCTTGAACCATCATTCCACACCCCGACTAGTACTCGCTATATTCTCGCCTCCTGAGAAGAAAATAGAACAACAAGGAAAAGGGTGAGCTCAACTAGCCCAATAAAGAATATTATGACTAAGATAATATAGAACAAATTATCATTTGTCCTCAACAGGAAAAAATCTAATAGAATACAATAGACAACAAGTTTTAAATCAATATTCGCAGCGGAAATAATAATTCATTAGAAGAGCTAAGTAGAGAATAAAATCAACTATTTTCTATATATGAATTTAAAAGTCCATCGTCAACATTTTATCCCTGTAACATCAATCAATATATATCTAGAATCAAATATTCATCTTTGCACTACAGGCCAAAGATATTCATCAATTGGTCATGTTCATCTAAACATCTGTTCATTTTTGAATTACGTGTGACGCCCCCAGAATAGGTATACAACACCCATTCTGAGTCGCCAAATATATGGTACAGAAAGTAAACTACAACTTCAATAATACAATTGTCGTGCAAAATACGACAACACATACTGTGAGTTTAAATACAAATATTGTCTTCTAGACAATATCCACACTCAAATAAATCCTCATTACAATTATTCAAACACTATTTTACAGAAATAGTGAGGACTGCTAATACATCTTTCTAGAACCATCACTTCATACCCCGACTAGATCCTGCTATGTTCTCACCTCCTGAGAAGAAAAATGGAACAAAAAGGAAAAGGGTGAGCTCAACTAGCCCAGTAAAGAATATTATGACTAAGATAATATACAACAAATTATCGTTAGTCTTCAACAGGGAAAAATCTGATAGAATATAATCGACAACAAGTTTTAGATCAACAACTGCAGCGGAAACAACAAACCATTAGAAGAGTCAAGTAGAGAAAGAATTCTACTATCTTCTAAGATTTAAAAGTCCATCATCAATATTTTATCCCTGTAACATCAATTAATAATCATCTTTAACCAAATATTCATCTTTGCACTACAGGCCAAAGATATTCATTTGTATCATCAGTCGGTCATGTTCATCTCAACACCTGTTCATCTTTGCACTACAGGCCAAAGATATTCATCAAGTAATTATACATCTTTGCACTACAGGCCAAAGATATTCAGTAATATCATCATTTAGGACTGAGGATGATGAAAAATATCTTAAAGAGAACGAATCCAGTGAGACAGAAGGACAAATAGTAGGGATTCGTATAACAGTTTATCCAAGATCAATAATACTTCATAATAATAAATTGTGAAGCAGAATTCAAAAATAAAGATCAAAACATGGATACAATCAAAGATAGTAACCATAATAGACATCTTGGACAAAAAGGGAAAATTTTATTTTTCGGTGAATAGTGCCGTATTCGTGAATAGTGTCGTATACGTGAATAGTGCCGTATACGTGAATAGTAACCCCCGACACAAAAAGTTCCAAATTTGATAAAAACTCATATCAATATTTTAGCATAATGATATTGAAGAAAATAATATCATTAAGAAGAAAATAATATCCCTTACCTCAAAATATCAGTACTTCTGGTCGGAATACCGGTATAAGGCTGAAAGAAACTTGCTCTGATGAATAGAAACTCTCAAAGTATCTAAATACTCACAAAATACACTCAATAATCTAGAGAGAGAAAGAGAGAAAACTTGTTTCTGGTGTAATTTTCAATTCTAACTTAGCCCTCTATTTATAGGAAAATTTTGGTAGGTTTGACCTGCAACCTGATGGCTTTACCTGCTACTATTCCCACCTACCACATTTGAAATATAATTCAGCACATTTCTTCACCAACCACAAGTGGGGCCCACCAATTCTAGAATTTTCCATCAAAATGATAAACTCCGAAAATTCAACAATTTCTGAACCAGTCATCTTGTAAAATTCATAATAAATCATACGTTCATTTTTAACGGTTCAAAATTTGTGGGCATATACTCAACTTATATATGTATAACATATCCAAAAATTACCACGATCCAACGGTCGGATTAAAAATTATAACCCCCGCAAAATATCTCAAAAACCCTGATTTTTAATACCTCCATTCCGACAAAAATATGGATAAAAACCTCAACATTAACTCCTTCATTTTTAACCACAAAAATATATCCCTCATTTATATCCACATAAAATAAATATTTCCTTATCATATGAATCAATAATTAATTATTCATAAATAATATTACAGAATCACATTTATGACAACCAGGCCGTTCCCAGGAAAGAGGGGGCTTTCCAATAAGGATTTCTCCTTACTGGCGCGCAATTAGATGACCAAACCTCTCCTTAGACAGAACTTTCTAGACATTGCCAATAATGTTATCTAATAATATTATTCAAATAATATGAATTATTGATCTGATAAATGAAAATACTGTGCAGCAATAATTATTGAAACAACAATAATATAAAATATCAATGCAGCAATTATTGAACCAATAAAATAAAATATTGAACAGTAATCACTGTAACAATTATTGAGTAGTGCCTTCTTACGTACGAATCAATAATTCAACTATACTGTGTAATCCGTGTGCTACTATGCAACCACGCGTTATTACTGTATTTTTAACCACCGGGTATTTAAACAGTGTTAACGGTAACAACTACGCCATTATTAATAAACAACTTATACTTGTCGTTTTCTTCATCCAATCGCTTTCCGTTATGGGGCCCACACAAGGCTGCGTCGTCGTACGAATATTCCCCGACAGCAAGAATATTCCACGACCAACCGAATATTCACCGACCAAAAATAAATATTTTATAACCACTTGCTTATTTTGCAAAATTTGCACATTTCACCCATAACCAAAGTATTATATCAAATTAACCCCTTATTATTCACAATAATATTTAGAGAAAATTTGATTTTATTCATTAATAAGTTGGGGTCTTACAACCTCCCCTCCTTATGAAATTTCGTCCTCGAAATTGACGTACGCACCTGATGTTTCAAAAAGGTGAGGATACCTCGCTTTCATTTCTGATTCCAACTCCCAGGTCATTTCTTCAATAGCATGGTTTCTCCACAAAACCTTAACTTGTGGTATAACCTTCGTGCGTAGGACATGCTCTTTCCTATCCAAGATCTTAACAGGTACCTCCTCGTACGTTAAATCTTCAGCTATCTCGTCTGGTTCTAACTCAATAATGTGGTTCGGGTCTTTAACATATTTACGAAGCATAGATATGTGAAAAACATTATGAACACGAGACATGCTTGGAGGTAATGCGAGTCTATATGCCACATTTCCTATTCGCTCAAGAATCTCAAATGGACCAACAAATCTTGGATTGAGCTTTCCTCTCTTCCCAAATCTTGTAACTCCCTTCCATGGTGCAACACGTAACAATACATGATCCCCAATATTAAATTCCACGTCCTTCCGATGAAGATCCGCATAACTCTTTTGTCGATCCTGTGCCGTTTGTATACGTTGTCGAATCGTTTGGATCTTCTCTGTAGTAATGCGTACCAATTCTGGTCCCAACAATGTTGCTTCACCCACCTCGTCCCAGCATACTGGAGAACGACATTTTCTTCCATACAACGCCTCAAATGGAGCCATACCTATGCTCGCCTGATAACTGTTGTTGTAGGAGAATTCCACCAATGGTAGGTACTTATCCCAACTCCCTTTGAGATCTAAGACACAAAGTCTTAATAGATCTTCAAGAGTTTGAATAGTCCTCTCTGATTGTCCGTCCGTTTGAGGATGGTATGCTGAACTGAATCGTAAATCCGTGCCCATAGCTTTCTGCAAGCTAACCCAAAATCGTGAAGTGAATCTTGGGTCACGATCCGAAACTATGGATACTGGCATGCCATGCAATCTCACAATCTCGTTCACGTACATACTAGCAAGACGTTCAAGGGAATAAGTCTCACGTATCGGCAAGAAATGAGCGGACTTGGTTAATCTATCAACAATAACCCAAATCGCATCTATGCCTTGAGAAACCTTGGGAAGACCCGTAACAAAATCCATAGTAATGTGTTCCCACTTCCATTTCGGGATCTCAAGTGGTTGCAATGGACCCTTTGGCACTTGATGCTCCGCCTTTACACGTTGACAAGTTAAACACCTCGAGATAAACTCCGCGATCTCTCTTTTCATATTGCTCCACCAAAATGTATGTCGAAGATCGTGATACATTTTGGTACTCCCAGGATGGATTGCAAACGGTGTGTTGTGTGCCTCCATCATTATTCTATGCTTCAAGTCAAAATCGTTAGGAACACAAAGTCTGGAGTTGACTCGAAGTATTCCTTCTTCATCGATTCTTGCTTCTGGAATAGCACCTTCTTGCACTTTCTTCTTCATACGCATCAGCTCTATATCCGTAGCTTGAGCAGCTTTAACTTTATCGATTAAAGTCGGTTCTACTCGTATATTTGATATCATCATGTGGGTACTTGGAGCCTTCATCTCTATCTCCATCCTTTGCAAGTCATACAAAATGGGCCTTTGTGTTAAAAACATTGCACTCGTACCCGCATATGATCTTCTACTCAATGCGTCAGCTACTACGTTTGCTTTTCCAGGATGGTATTGGATGGTATGATCGTAATCTTTCAACAGCTCAAGCCAACGTCGTTGCCGCATGTTGAGTTCCTTTTGGGTGAAGAAATATTTGAGGCTTTTATGATCTGTATAGATCTCCACTTTCTCCCCATACAGGTAGTGTCTCCAGATCTTCAACGCAAAAACGACTGCTGCCAACTCCAAATCATGAGTAGGATAATTCCTCTCATATTCTTTGAGTTGTCGTGAGGCATAGGCTATGACTTTCCCATGTTGCATGAGAACACATCCTAACCCTTTGCCTGAAGCATCGCTGTAGATAACAAATCCATCCGAACCAGATGGTATTGTCAAAACAGGTGCCGAAATGAGTCTCCTCTTGAGTTCTTGGAAACTCTTCTCGCATTCCTCACTCCATACGAATTTTGTATCTTTCCGAGTCAGCTGAGTTAACGGAGTAGCGATTCGAGAAAATCCTTCCACAAATCTCCGATAATAACCAGCTAAGCCCAGAAAGCTACGTACTTCGGTTACCGACTTCGGTTGCTCCCAACTTTGTATGGCTTCAATCTTCGCCGGGTCGACAGATACTCCATGTTTTGACACCACGTGCCCAAGGAATGCTACTTCCTCAAGCCAGAACTCGCATTTCTTCAGTTTGGCATATAGCTTGTTTTCACGAAGCCTTTGCAGTACCAGCTTCAAATGGCGCTCATGATCTTCACGGCTTTTGGAATAGATGAGGATGTCATCAATAAAGACAACAACGAACTGATCCAAATATTCTTTGAATACACGGTTCATCATATCCATGAAGGCAGCAGGAGCATTAGTCAATCCAAAAGACATTACTAAGAATTCATAATGCCCGTACCGAGTTCTGAAGGCAGTCTTTGGAATATCCTCAGTTTTAATCTTCAGCTGATGATATCCAGAACGAAGATCGATCTTTGAAAAGAATTGTGCTCCTTGCAACTGGTCAAACAGGTCATCAATGCGAGGTAGCGGATACCTATTCTTGATAGTGACATGATTCAATTCTCGATAGTCGATACAAAGTCGCATACTCCCGTCTTTCTTCTTTACGAATAAAACAGGAGCACCCCAAGGAGACGTACTAGGACGAATAAAACCGATGTCCAACAACTCCTGTAGTTGGACTTTTAACTCCTGAAGTTCAATAGGAGCCATTCGATATGGGGTTTTAGAAATGGGCTTTGTACCGGGTTCAAGGTCAATAAAGAATTCAATTTCTCGTTCCGGGGGTAGACCGGGAAGTTCTTCAGGAAATACATCGGAAAATTCTCTAACAATAGAAATATTATTCAAATCTGACTTGTCTTTGTTCAAATCCATAACATGGGCTAAGAAAGCTTGACATCCGTTTTTCAATAAACGAATAGCTTTGTGGCTTGATATGACAGTGACTGATTTTAGTGGTTTAGTAGTTTGAATTCGTATGACAGGTTGGTTAGGAATATGAAAACTAACAACCTTACGAAAACAATCAATTTTAGCATGATGAGTGGTTAACCAATCAATTCCTAAAATCACATCAAAAGCAAGTATCTTTAAAGAGATAAGATCAACAGGTAATGTGATAGTGCCAACTTGGATCATGCAAGATTTATAAACTGTAGATGTAACGAAGGTTTCACCCAACGGAGTTTCAACAGATAAGTTAAAGTCCAATTTCTCCGGAGTCAAGTTTAAACGTTGAGCACAAGCAGGAGAGATAAAAGAATGGGTAGAACCGGTATCTAGTAAAGTATAAACTTCGCAAGAATTCAAGATTAGCTTACCCGTGATCACCTCGTTCGGGTTTCTCGCGTTTTGGCCAGTAACGACAAACGCCCTTCCAGGAACCGCTGATTTCGACTTATCCGGGATAGCTTTTGGAGTCACCATCCCCGCTGAACTTGGTTTTGCTACAGAACACTCTCGAGCTATATGACCTTCCTTTCCACAGTTATAACATACCTTGGATTGTTGTGGGCAGTTTGGGCTGATATGTCCCTCTTTCCCACATTTGTAACATACGACCGGTGGTCGTTCTCCTCCCCTAGAAACAGTTGATGTTTGTGCTGACGTCTTCACGTTATCATTGTTGTACCTTCTCTTCTTGAAATCTCCTCCCGACTCGCTCCTTCTATTATCACGACCACGATTACCACCAGAGTGGTTACCGCTTTTGTCCGAATGTTTTCCTCCCTGCTGGTTTTCATTGCTTCGATGACTGCCGCCACCGGTATGACCCTGGTTGTGGTCCCTCGGTTGCACATACTCATTATCTCGCTCTAATAATTGAGCCCTGTTTACAACATCTGAATACAGAGAAAATTTATGAGAGATAAGGTATTGACGAATCTCAGGTTTTAAACCTCTCAGAAACATTCGCGTCATTCGTTCCTCATTTTCGACCAAATGAGGTGCAAACCTGGATAACTCTGCAAACTTCGCCTCGTACCGGGACACCGTCATGTTGTTTTGTTCCAGTCTAATAAACTCAACCTCCTTCATATGACGAATACTTTCAGGAAAGTACTTGTCATTGAACAGTTTTTGAAATGTTTCCCAGGACATGTTGAGTGCGTCAGGCTGGGTACGCTTCACAGACTCCCACCAGTAGTCTGCCTCACCGCGGAACATAAATGTGGCGAATGGAACCTTCTGTTCCTCCGTGCATCCCAAGACATCAAATATCTTGGTAATTTGCTTGACCCACGTTTCCGCCATGATCGGATCCGGCTTTCCCTTAAATTCTGGTGGTCCCAATTCTTTGAACTGCTTAGCTGTGACAAACCGCGCGTTGTTATCATTTCCACCCGTATTCTGCACACGAGTCTCCCTCGTCTGATTTTGCATGAACTGCAAAAAGCTCCTAAACATTCCATCATTCATCGTTTGCTCGGTAACGTTGTTTACAGGAGGAATATTGCCTTCCTGTTGCACGTTCCCTTGGGTAGTGATCAAAGGTGTCTCCACGGTCTGATTTACTCCATTATTAACGTTCTCAGCTGCCATTCTTAAATACTGCCATAAAACAAGGGTTAATAGTCATGTCATATATTATCCCTATACTCTGACCGACCAAATAAACACCAAATAAACTTAGTCAGGTCATACTAGCGAAGGAATTCCCCGTCTCTCCCCTCCTAGTTCTTGTCTCACATCTCAGCCAGGGATCATATCCCTAAGCTCTGATACCAACTGTGACGCCCCCAGAATAGGTATACAACACCCATTCTGAGTCGCCAAATACATGGTACAGAAAGCAAACTACAACTTCAATAATACAATTGTCGTGCAAAATACGACAACACATACTGTGAGTTTAAATACAAATATTGTCTTCTAGACAATATCCACACTCAAATAAATCCTCATTACAATTATTCAAACACTATTTTACAGAAATAGTGAGGACTGCTAATACATCTTTCTAGAACCATCACTCCATACCCCGACTAGATCCTGCTATGTTCTCACCTCCTGAGAAGAAAAATGGAACAAAAAGGAAAAGGGTGAGCTCAACTAGCCCAGTAAAGAATATTATGACTAAGATAATATACAACAAATTATCGTTAGTCTTCAACAGGGAAAAATCTGATAGAATATAATCGACAACAAGTTTTAGATCAACAACTGCAGCGGAAACAGCAAACCATTAGAAGAGTCAAGTAGAGAAAGAATTCTACTATCTTCTAAGATTTAAAAGTCCATCATCAATATTTTATCCCTGTAACATCAATTAATAATCATCTTTAACCAAATATTCATCTTTGCACTACAGGCCAAAGATATTCATTTGTATCATCAGTCGGTCATGTTCATCTCAACACCTGTTCATCTTTGCACTACAGGCCAAAGATATTCATCAAGTAATTATACATCTTTGCACTACAGGCCAAAGATATTCAGTAATATCATCATTTAGGACTGAGGATGATGAAAAATATCTTAAAGAGAACGAATCCAGTGAGACAGAAGGACAAATAGTAGGGATTCGTATAACAGTTTATCCAAGATCAATAATACTTCATAATAATCAATTGTGAAGCAGAATTCAAAAATAAAGATCAAAACATGGATACAATCAAAGATAGTAACCATAATAGACATCTTGGACAAAAAGGGAAAATTTTATTTTTCGGTGAATAGTGCCGTATTCGTGAATAGTGCCGTATACGTGAATAGTGCCGTATACGTGAATAGTAACCCCCGACACAAAAAGTTCCAAATTTGATAAAAACTCATATCAATATTTTAGCATAATGATATTGAAGAAAATAATATCATTAAGAAGAAAATAATATCCCTTACCTCAAAATATCAGTACTTCTGGTCGGAATACCGGTATAAGGCTGAAAGAAACTTGCTCTGATGAATAGAAACTCTCAAAGTATCTAAATACTCACAAAATACACTCAATAATCTAGAGAGAGAAAGAGAAAACTTGTTTCTGGTGTAATTTTCAATTCTAACTTAGCCCTCTATTTATAGGAAAATTTTGGTAGGTTTGACCTGCAACCTGATGGCTTTACCTGCTACTATTCCCACCTACCACATTTGAAATATAATTCAGCACATTTCTTCACCAACCACAAGTGGGGCCCACCAATTCTAGAATTTTCCATCAAAATGATAAACTCCGAAAATTCAACAATTTCTGAACCAGTCATCTTGTAAAATTCATAATAAATCATACGTTCATTTTTAACGGTTCAAAATTTGTGGGCATATACTCAACTTATATATGTATAACATATCCAAAAATTACCACGATCCAACGGTCGGATTAAAAATTATAACCCCCGCAAAATATCTCAAAAACCCTGATTTTTAATACCTCCATTCCGACAAAAATATGGATAAAAACCTCAACATTAACTCCTTCATTTTTAACCACAAAAATATATCCCTCATTTATATCCACATAAAATAAATATTTCCTTATCATATGAATCAATAATTAATTATTCATAAATAATATTACAGAATCACATTTATGACAACCAGGCCGTTCCCAGGAAAGAGGGGGCTTTCCAATAAGGATTTCTCCTTACTGGCGCGCAATTAGATGACCAAACCTCTCCTTAGACAGAACTTTCTAGACATTGCCAATAATGTTATCTAATAATATTATTCAAATAATATGAATTATTGATCTGATAAATGAAAATACTGTGCAGCAACAATTATTGAAACAACAATAATATAAAATATCAATGCAGCAATTATTGAACCAATAAAATAAAATATTGAACAGTAATCACTGTAACAATTATTGAGTAGTGCCTTCTTACGTACGAATCAATAATTCAACTATACTGTGCAATCCGTGTGCTACTATGCAACCACGCGTTATTACTGTATTTTTAACCACCGGGTATTTAAACAGTGTTAACGGTAACAACTACGCCATTATTAATAAACAACTTATACTTGTCGTTTTCTTCATCCAATCGCTTTCCGTTATGGGGCCCACACAAGGCTGCGTCGTCGTACGAATATTCCCCGACAGCAAGAATATTCCACGACCAACCGAATATTCACCGACCAAAAATAAATATTTTATAACCACTTGCTTATTTTGCAAAATTTGCACATTTCACCCATAACCAAAGTATTATATCAAATTAACCCCCTTATTATTCACAATAATATTTAGAGAAAATTTGATTTTATTCATTAATAAGTTGGGGTCTTACATTACGAGCCAAAGATATTCATCAGAAATCATTTATCTTTGCACTACATGCCAAAGATATTCAATAATGTCATCATATAGGACTGAGAATGATGAAAAATATTTTAAAGAAAACGAATCCAGTGAAACAAAAGAATAAATATTAAGGATTCGTACTTTAAACAATCCAAGTTCAAAAATACTTCATAAATAATCAGAGTGGAGTAAAATTCAAGAATGAAGACCAAAATATAGATCCAATCCAAGATAGGAATCATAACAGACGATCTTGAACACAGAAAAAAAAATTTAATTTTTTTGTGAATAGTGTCGTATTCGTGAATAGTGCCGTATATGTGAATAGTAACTCTGACACTAAAAGATAGAAATTTCACAAAAAAAATTATCGTGCTTCGTGAATAGTACTCGTGAATAGTAACTCGTGAATAGTAACTCATGAATAGTAACTCATGAATAATAACTCCGACATGAAAAAGTTCTAAATTTGATAAAAAATTCCAACCATTATTTTGGCATAATGATATTGAAGAAATAATATCATTTTTGAAGAAAATATCATCCCTTACTTAAGAAAGAATAGTACTTCTGACTGGAATACTAAATATAGTGCTGAAAGAACTTGCACCGTATAGCAATACTCAAAGTACTAAAATATTCACAAAAGTACACTCGATATATAGAGAGAGAAAGAGAGAGAAATTTTTTGTTTCTGGTGTGATTTTTAATTCTAACCTAAGCACCCTATTTATAGGAAAATGCTTAGAACACCAAAGCATAAATTTTAATATAATAATATTATATATAAAACAAATTTTTACGCCCACTTAGAAATCCGATTTCAGCCATCTAACACATGTTAAAGATATCCACAAACATTTAAAAAACGTTTTTCTTTAAAACATAAATAAAATTTTTAAAAATCAATTATTTCGGAACTACGGAACTTCAATAATTCATAATAAATAGCCCTTTTATCAGAAAATTCGAATCTCACAATTTTTTATAGGAAATTCAATTCTCTACAACTTTACAGAATAAAGTTTTCCCAAATTTTAAACATAAATTGACCGAAATTCACATACGGACGATTTTACAGGCTATAATCAAGTTTCAGTCAAGAAATGGAGTCTACCGACACACAAAATATGTGTTAATCATTTAATGCAACAAAAATACTCTTCCTCCTCATATACTCATATATCTCACATTCATTGTAAAAATATCACCATTATTATATTATTAAAATATAATAATATATTTAAATAAATTATTTTATCAAAAAAAGATAAAATATTAATTCTCCATAATTGTCACATTAAAAGTTTTCTCCATCTATATCCACATAAAATTAATATTTTTCTCATCATATAAATTAATAATTAATTATTCACAAATAATATTACAGAATCACAATACTGACAACCAGGCCGTTCTCAAGAAAGAGGGGGCTATACAATAAGGATTTCTCCTTACTGGAGCGCAATTAGGTGACCAAACCTCTTCTTAGACAGAACTTTCTAGACATTACCAATAATGTTCTCTAATAATATTATTCAGATAATATGAATTATTGCTCCGATAATGAAAAATATTGTGTAGTGATAATTATTAAAACAATAGTACTATAAAATATCAACGTAGCAATTATTAAATCAATAAAATAAAATACTGAACAGTAATTTCTGTAACAATTATTGAGTAGTGCCTTCTTACGTAAGAATCAATAATTGGTGCAATACCGTGTGCCACTGTGCAACAACGCGAATTACTGCGGGGTATTCCAACAGTATAAACGGTAACAATAGTTATAAACAACTTATACTTGTCATTTTCTTCATCCAATCGCTTTCCGTTATGGGGCCCACACAAGGCTGCGCCGTCATACGAATATTTCCCGACAGCAAGAATATTCCACGATCAAACGAATATTCTCCGACAACAATGAGTATTTTATAACCACTTGCTTATTTAAAAATATTTGCGTATTTTACCCATAACTAACCACAATAATCAAATCAACCCCTTACTATTTCAAAATAATAATTAAAGAAAATTAAATCTTCATTTATAAAAAGTTGGGGCCTTACATAGATGACCAAACCTATCCTTAGACAGAACTTTTTATACATTGCCAATAATATTTTCTAATAATATTATTCAGATAATATGAATTATTGCTCCGATAATGAAAAATATTGTGTAGTGACAGTTAGTGAAACAACAGTAATATAAAATATCAGCGCAGCAATTATTGAATCAATAAAATAAAATATTGAACAGTAATTACTGTAACAATTATTAAGTAGTGACTTCTTACGTAAGAATCAATAATTGGTGCAATATCGTGTGTTACTGTGCAACAACGCGTATTACTGTGTTTTAACCATCGGGTATTCCAACAGTTTTAACGGTAACAACTACGCCGTTATTTATAAATAACTTATACTTGTCATTTTCTTCATCCAATCGCTTTCCGTTATGGGGCCCACACAAGGCTGCGCCGTCGTACGAATAATCCCTGACAGTAAGAATATTCCACGACCAAACGAATATTCCCCGACAATAATGAATATTTTATAATCACTTACTTATTTAAAATATTTGCGCATTTTACCCATGACTAACCACATTAATCAATTCAATCCTTACTATTTTAAAATAATAAATAGAGAAATTCAATTTTATTTATAATAAGTTGGGGTCTTATATTTTATATATTATTAAATCAATAATTGAGACGACGAAGTTATTAATATTATTATTTACAATATTAACGTTGTCTGGAAGTTCTGTCAAGGAGAGGTTTGGTCACCTAATTGCGCGCCAATAGGGAGAAATCCTTATTGGACAGCCCCCTCTTTCCTGGGAACAACCTGGTCGATTAATATTGTGAATTATAATAATGGTGATAAATTTTATTTTATTAATATTATAAATGTAATAAAATAGAAAACTTTTTATATAAAACAGAATACTTTTATAAAGTTATTTGTTTTATTTGATTTTAAATAGAATATATTATATTTTATTATGCATAGTATTTGTATAGTGTCTGCATAGTATTTGCATAGTAAATTTTTTTTATATAAAACAGAATACTTTTATAAAGTTATTTATTTTATTAGATTTTAAATAAAATATATTATATTTTATTATGCATAGTGTTTGCATAGTAAAAACTTTTTATATAAAACAGAATACTTTTTATAAAGCTTTGTTTTATTTGATTATAAATAGAATATATTATATTTTATTGCATAGTACAGCATAGTATTCTTTCCATTCTCCTATAAATAGGATGCTTAGTTAGAATTGAAAATCACACCAGAAATTCAGAGAATTCTTCTTCTATAATTTTGAGCGTATTTCTTTAGAGTTTAAGAAAGCTTTGAGCGTAGAAAATAGTACAAGTTTTCTTCAAGTATATCCCCGCCCTGCCGTCGAAATACTCTTCTTTTTAAGGTAAGGGATATTATTTGTTGTACTCGTAAGGGGTATTATTCTTTCGTATTCATGAAGAGAGTTATTTTCTTTCAATACTCGTAAGGGTTGTTATTCCATTCTTTATTATTATGTTGGAATAACCTGTCTATGCGAAGTACCGCATATATGATGAAAATTTTCTATTATTCCATTCTTTATTATTCTGTTGGAATAACCTGTCTGTGCGGTCTATCGCATGCTTGGTGAATTCTGTTGTTATTCTATTATTTATTATTCTGTTGGAACATCCTGTCTGTGCGAATTACGCATGACCTGGTTCCATTCTTTATTATTCTATTGAAATATCCTGTCTGTGCGGATTACGCATGACCTGATTTCATTCTTTATTATTCTGTTAGAATATCCTGTATGTGCGGATTACGCATGACCTAGTTCCATTCTTTATTATTCTGTTGGAATATTCTGTCTGTGTTAATTACGCATGACCTGGTTCCATTCTTTATTACTCTGTTGGAATAACCTGTTTATGTGGATTACCGCATGCATGGTGAATGATCATTTGTATTCATTCCTTAGTAACTTGTGGAAATGATCTATCTACGTGGATTACCGCATGGTGGGCGAAAATCCATTTGCAGTTTCATATATTCTATTATACTCAGTTGGTTAAAGTTTTGGCTTCTATACTCCATGAAATTAGTGGAATATCCTTGATATTTGCGCTTCATCCAGTATCTTTTCATGACAATATTCTTCTGAGCATTCTTGAATTTTACTCCACAAAGCAGTATCATGTTGACAATTTGGACGTTATTGGTTCCTGGATAAATTAATTTATAAATTTTTAAAATTTATTCTTGAACTTGTTTTATTGAATTGTCATCATCCTCATGTTTATATTATGTTGAAAGTCATCTGTGGCCTGTAGTGCATATATGGACTTGGTATGATTATGACCATGAATTATTCGGTATAATCATGACCGTAATGTTACAAATGATGTGGAAAAAAGTCCTCATTGGCCCGTAGTGCATTGATGGACAATTTTTGGTATGATTATGGCTATGAATTCTTTTTGGCCAAGGGTGCAAAGATGAATTATTTTATGGCATGATCAGGACCGTTGATGAAAACACGATTATCTTTGGCCCATAGTGCATGGATAATTCGTGGTCGTAATACTAAATAATATCATTGGCCTGTAGTGCAGAGATGATTTAATGATATGGATTATTTATTAAGCTGAGTCTCAACAATAAAATTTATGATAATTTTTTTTTAAATCATAGCAAATAGGAGATTTTATGCTCTACTTGACTCTTCTAATGGATTGCTTGTTCCGCTACAGTTAAACTTGATGTTTGTTATATTGTATCAGTTTAACACTGTTGAAGGCTAAGGATAATTTATTCTGCATTATCTTAGTCATAATATTTCTTACTAGGCTTGTTGAGCTCACCCTTTTGCTTTCATTGTTCTCTTCAAGAAATGAGAATATAGATGGGACTAGTCGGGGAATAGATTGACGGCCCAGATGGTTGCATTAGTAGTCTTCATTATTCTGTAAAATAGTGTGATAATAAATATATTGAGGACTTATTTTGAGTTTGAATATTGTCTAAAAGATAATATTTGTATTAAAACTCACAGCTCATGTTGTATATTTAAGTTTGTATTTGTATTCTGTATCTTGTATTTGGTGACCCAAGATGGGTGATGTATACCTATTTTGGGGGCGTCGCAGTTGTGTTACAGCGATAAAATATTGACGACAAACTTTTAAATCATAGAAGATAGTAGATATTATGTTCTACTTGACTCTTCTAATGAATTATTTGTTCCGCTGCAATTAGACTTGTTGTCTATTATATTCTATCGGTTTTACACTGTTGAAGGTTAACGATAATTTATTTTGCATTATCTTAGTTATAATATTCTTTATTGGGCTAGTTGAGCTCACGATTTGCTTTCATTATTCTCTTCAGGAAATGAGAACATAGCCGGGTTTAGTCGGAGAATGGAGTGACGGTCCGAGATGGTGGCTGTAGTAGTATTCACTATTCTATAAAATAGTGTGATAATAATTGTAATGAGGACTCTATTTGAGTTTGGATATTGTCTACGAGATAATATTCGTGTTAAAACTCTCAGTTACGTTTTGTCGTATTGTATAAACGAAGTTTGTATTTAAATTATATACCATGTATTTAGCGATTCAAAATGGATTGTGTATGCCTATTTTGGAAGCGTCACAATTAGTACCATTTAGATAAAATAAAAAATATAGTAAAGTTTATAATTTTAGTAATTATATTGTCTAAAATTAATTAATTTATACTAATTTTGAATTTAGAGATATTTCATATTGAATTCAAAATGTTAATATAAAAGTAAATAAATAAAAAGAAGAATAAGAGTATACTTTTTATACAAATTTTAAAAATAAAGAATAAAAAAATGAGGAGAGATGATATATAGAGGATAGAGGGGAGAAAAAATTGAAATTTAATAGATGAAAAAAAATTAGAGAAACACATTTGCATAACTACCACATTTATGAGGAACAATTGTGCTAAAAAAAAGTTTAGTAAACATTGGAGGAACACATTTGCATGACTAACGCATCTATGAGGAACAGTTATGTTAAAAAAAGATTAGGAAATTGTTTAGCAAAAACATGACAAATTTGAGGTCAAATTTGTAATTTAGTCTATAATAAGGGTTTTGCAAGTGTAATTTGTACTATATATAAAATGCCAAACTTATCCTCCTATTTATAGCGTTTTAACAATCCCCCCTCTTTCAACATTTTTTTTAGCACGTATCACCCTCGAACTTACATTAGTACTAAAGAAAGGACCTCAATGATCGTCCCGACCAATTTATGCTTAAAAATACGATTTTGACCCTTAGTTATTCTATAAATAAAATATTTAGGGTTTGGTCTCAATTGTCGTTTCAAGAATTCTATACACACCTATATATTCATCTTAAGATTGAGAGAGACAATTGAAGACTTTCACCCTTAAACGCAGCGAAAGCGTGATACATATAAAATAACTTTTCTCAATTTATGTAAGTACTTAATTGATTAATTGATTTTATTCTATGTAATAGCACGTTCCAATATAATTTATTTAACATTACACCCTTGATCAGCTATACCACCAAAGGTGCAAAATGGCTAAGCTTGGGATCAATCCCATCTCACAAAAAATTTAAAAATATAGTCATATTCTTTTTTTATTATTATATAAATATTTAGATATACATTTTCAAAATTTTATTTTTGGAGGGCACAGAAGGTAAGAAACATTACATTTTTGTGTGAGCTATCCCTATAATAACATTGTTTTGAGAATTTTTTAAACATCCTTTTTGTATACAACATAGTAGGGAGGTATTTTTTCCTACATTCAATTACATAAGAATAAGTCTAAGCTGACCGGTTAATGGGACCAGAAAATTAGACATTTTTATTTTTATTTTTTTTAAGAGTCGCAAGTAAAAAGAAATAAAAAATAAAAAAATCCAATAAACATGTCCAATAAAAATGTCCACGTAGAAGGACTCATTACATAAAGGCGACCGTTGTTTTGTGTGATAACTCACTTTTCATTTTGCATTATTTTTAATATCAAATTTTAAAAGTAAAAATTATTATTAAACACAAATTATGGTTTATTTTCATGTCTACTTTCTCAAATATCAAATTTAAAAAACCAATATAAGAGTTTTTTTAAATTTTCAAAACGTTTATCGGCTTCATCACTTTTTTTCTCATATATTTAATATTTCTACTTTTTTGTGTACCCATTTTTCCGCCGAATTTTTTCATTTTGGTGCGCAGCAGGGAGGGGATATATGGTGCCCTTTCAGGAGTGCGCCAGTTTATTTTCAATTTTCATTTCCCGCTAGGAAATTACGAGAGAGAGCGCCATGGCCACGGCGGGTTGGGGAGAAGAAGACGACTGGGAGCTCATCAACGACGACGGCTTCGTCTACAAGCGCAAAAAACGCCTCCGCCTTGACTCCACCACCTCCGCCTCCGCTACACCGCCAGATCCCGCCGCCGAAGAAAAGAATAGCAGGAAAAGAAAGAAGAGGGTTCTCGTAAAGCTCAAAGAAAGGTATCAAGATGAGATTCACCAGTGGGAACTTCTATCGAACACCTTGAAGGACTTGAACCTTAAAACCCAATTCCAACATCAACAACCGCTTCAACTTGAAATTAATCAGCAGGTTCCCGTTAAATCGCCTGTTCAGTCGTCAGATTCCACCTGCAGCAAACTCCTTGACGACCTCCTTGCTCAGGTAATCCTTGTATTTTACTTTCTTCTTTATGGTTTCGGTGTTTGGAGAAATCTGGGAAAAGTAGAGTATAATTGATGTATACTGCCATATTTTCCCCTATTATCTGTATCGCGTGACTCCGGCATTATAGAACGGTGAGATTTATCCTAAATTTTAGACTATCTCTAGATGATTTATTAGAATGAGCGTGAAATTCAAAATTAATTGTATTTTGTTCGATAAATTCATATTCTGTAATTATATATTTAGGAAGTGAGATCGGAGTTTGGTTTAGTTCAGTTTTACCTTTTCTGCTATACTCCTGCTTACTTACGCTCTGTTTCTGAGTTTTAAAATGGACAGAAAAAAAAAAGAAATAGACAAAAAATTTAAGTTTTCTTTCCAATTCTTATGTTTCTGAGTTTTTTAATAAACAGAAAAGAAAAGAAATGGATAGAAAACTTGGTCACTTTTCCTGCCAAAGTTTTCCGTCCAAAATTGGCCTGATTTGGACGGAAAAGAAATTAGTATAAGTAATATTTTTATAATTCCCATATTATCCTCAACTTTTAATATAATAAATTTTAAATTACAATTCATGTCCTCAATTTTAAATTTTTTATTCTTTTTTTTTAAAAACTCAGAAACAACACAAAGGAAAACTTCAAGTTTTCTATTCTTTTCTTTTCCGTTCTAATTTAAGTTTTCTATTCTTTTCTTTTCTGTTCAAAACTCAGAAACAGAGTGTTAGTATTTTGGGTTACGGAAGCAACAAATAAAAAGAGTGAGAAAAGATGGTGCATTTGGGCTGCTCTGAAAGTATTAAAATTTTTATCATCTGTACGGTGTTTTGGGTTTTAATTGATAACATCCCAAGTCTACACAGTAGATAACTTAGTTCATATGAAATTGTGAATGTGGAATATTCATTCATAATTCTGTTGGTCTATTTGCAGGTAGAAGCTCAAGCAGCCATGATTAGTGACGTTTCCAAATTATGCGAGGCTGCTGAAGCACTGTGCAATGCACAGGAAGAGCGATCAAAACAATCCTTTATGGATCTTCCAATTTGGGCTTCATCACCGCGTGAGCTCATCAACTCCCTATGCGAATTGTAATACTGAAAATGATGTTTAGTGTACAAAGAAGAATCTTGCCGTGATTTCGTTGTTAGTATGTACATTTGTCTATGTACCATGTAGGGATATATATATATATATATATATATATATATATATATATATATATATATATATATATATATAGTGAATCTTAGCAAAGAAATTATGCTAGAGCAGGAATTGTCTTCTTGAACTAGCAGTCGAATAATACTAACTCTGTTTAAGTTGGATAGGAAGAAGAAATTGTAATTTGAATTAGTTGATATTTCTGATTTATTTGCACGCTCATGCCCCTCTTTGAAATATAATCACTTTTCAGTTATATATATATATATATATATATATATATATATATATATATATATATATATATATAGTCCAGTTCCAGTCCGGACTCCCGTATTTTACTACAGTCTGTATAAACATGTTTTGTTATATGTATTCAAATTAAACTTAAAATACTGTATTATGAAAAAATTAAAGTTCCATAAAATATTAAAAAAAAATTTAGTTATTTTAAAAAAAAAGCTAAAATAAATAAAAAAATATAGTCCGTATTTTAATAAGGTCTGGACTCTCGGACCTAGTCCTCTCTTTCTCTCTCTATATATAAATGAAGAAGAATATCGTTGCATTTAATTACTACAATTTCCTTTGACAGTGTATAGTACCGTTATCATTTGGGGAAGTTTGTAATGAAAAAGATCTGGCAAACATTTTAGTGTGATTACTGGATGCTGTTCCAAAAAAACTTACAAGGCAAAGGAAGAGAGTTCATTTTGTCTAATACTAAAAAGATGAAACTTCCAAACGAGAAGAAATTAACAGCTTCTGCTGCTGTACAACCAGTGACATTAACAGTTTTCTTCTTCCAAAAAGAAAAAAACCTTGTTTCTAGAAATTTTAATTTAGAGAGAGGGTCTTAAGATCAAGGTCATTTAGACAGGATGGAACAACTTGAACGGGTTGAATGACGAAACCAGCTTCATGACAGGAATTCTCCAGAAGCTTTACTTGTGAGGGTCCGTCCGGGCAGAATACAACTACAGCACCTCCACTACCTGTAAATTTTGATGCAGCACCAACCCGGCGAGCCACTTCCACCATCTCTATATTTAGAGCACCGAGTACATCGTCTCCGAACATGCCCCTGAATGAGATCCAATAACCAAGGTCAATATACAAACAACACAGTGCTGTTAACAAGGCTTTATAATATTAAGCTCAATATTAGATTCTGTAAAGTGAAGAAATTTTCTCTATTCTTTTCAAAAATTAACATTTTACGTGTTAACTAAATAATCTCTAAATGCCGAAGATTCAAACAATAATTTAGTTGGGATGTATATTATAAAACCATATTTCAAAGTCTACTGTTTATCTGTTGCATGCTTGGTAGTTGGTAGGAAGCATCTCAAGATTTTAATCAAAAAATCCTAATCCAGAGTTGGGGAAACTAAAGTGAAGATTAGTAAAATAGTTTCCAAGTTATAATAAACTGCCAAGTACGTATCTTTTACCTCCTTAGATCAAAATTACGATTCATGAGTCTTGCAAGTTTACTGTGATCCTTTTCAGTCAATGCCGCCTGTCCTTCTAAAGCTATGCTTGCAACTTCCTCTATTGATGCTTTTATAAACTCATCTCCATTAAGCCACTTTTGTCGAACTGTGCTGTGTACCTACACCAACAAATTTTGTGTTAGAAATGCCTATATTATTACCGGCCTCAGATGCTAAAATGAACCTTGTTGGTTTATTTTACTCTTATACAGACTTAATATTGCAGATTCAAGATATGGGCTAACATACAAGTGAAGAAGTCAAACACTTTCTACCAAAATTCTTCCATAAATTGCCAAAGCATAATAACCATGTTCCATGTCTAATGTGGTGGTGTTGTGCTTGCAAAGCCTTGTTCAAGTAAATGATACACATGCATACACGTGTATAAATTGACAGGAGTTAAGATGCTATATATAAAATATATATAAATTTCACAATTGCATGATCTTTTCTGTTTCTCAAGGAAAATAGTAAGCTTTACATGTCTGTATACAAGTGAGACCATCTAAATTGGAAGTCAAACAGGACTAACAAACTCCATGTCCCTAAACTTTTGTCATCATCTTTTTTGGGATGCCCCGAAAAGATTATTCACTTTGACTACATTTATCAATAGAAGCTCACAGTTCACTAGGTCTGGGAAAGGCATGAAAATACAATTGGTTTATCTATTAACGCCCTCTAGGGCAAAAGGACACAATTCGCTGAATCATCATTAGATTTGTAATAAAACTTTAGATGAATTGATTTTTGACATCCAAACAAATACTATATTTCTTTCCTAGCTCCCAAAAATAATCAAAATTATGGGTCATGAAGTATATCAAACTATGTTGGAATTTAAAGGGAGCCCACTTTTATATAGACAAAAGTGTATGAAACTAAATGATAGAGGCTTAATTTCACTTGATTTCCTCTAGAAGTACAATATTTTCAAATATTTGTTATAGTAAGTTCACCAGATCTAGTCTATTCCCTAAAACTTAGGTTATCATGAACAAATAAATCCTGAACTTAGCTGAAAGAATGGCCATTGATTAAGGTCAGCAGGAATAATGATAAATGGATATTGTTATAGGAGTAAGAGCCATCATGGGGTGCTAACCTTGCCAGAGTCACTAGGGTTCTCGGCATATATGAGATGAAGAGGGGGTAGAAGACCAATATCCATGGGTGTATATAATCCATGCCCCAAGTCATCCATGATTTTCTTGTTAAAGTCCTGCAAAAGAATTTACGAAGGATGTACAGATAATGCCACATTTAATACTCATCAAATAAAA
Organism: Panax notoginseng; assembly: GCA_016801055.1. Lineage (NCBI taxonomy): Eukaryota > Viridiplantae > Streptophyta > Magnoliopsida > Apiales > Araliaceae > Panax > Panax notoginseng. The sequence goes on from CM029012.1 coordinate 260,383,216, forward strand.
CATGAAATTTTAAATGACATACCATGTATACAAGACCTCCATAGACCTGTGCTACCCTGTCCTGTAGACCAGCAACAATTCCAAGTTCCTTCTCTGCATTGAGGATAAGTTTAGGTCTGACATCCACCTTAATTAGATGCCTCACTTTGTAAAAGTCAAGAAGGCAGCTAAGGGCAGCACATACAATTGCACTAGAACCTGATAGCCCAGTCTGAGTCAACAAAAAATGATAACTTAAAGCCATGCTGTCAGATGAGAAAAAAACAATTGTGTCCAACTTGAAAAATAATGTAGATCTCAATATACACATCTTTTTTATGTTAAATCAATCATTCAATCCTTGAACCGATCTTTACCACAATGTGAAAATATGTGTTTGGACCGATATTTTAATATAATTGTTGCCAAAAAAAATGGAAACATTCCTATGTAGTTCTGTTAGCTTTACCTGACGAGGAATATTAGTATCATATGAGAAAGTGAAATTTCCTTCATGAAGAGCGATGTTGTTCTCTTTGCAGTAATTCTTAAAAACTTTACAAATTGCCATAAGCAGCCGCACACCTCCATAATAACCTTCATTCTGTAACCGGTTCACCTGTAAGGAGCATGAGAAGAATTTATGATCTAATAAAACTCTGAATAATTAGCATTGATGTGTGCGTCTATATGTTCTTTTTTAAATAGTGATTGAAGAGGAAACTGAGTTCTTGTCTTTGAACAACAAATTTTCTCAACCACAATGAGAAAAAAATGGTGTACAAAACTATGGTACAGTCACAGCCTTTCACACTCGGAAGTAAATGTAAAATCCAGCCATATCTCTGTTTTGCAATGACAAGCACATAAAACATAAACCAGCATTACATTAGAGGCCAGAGGTACTAAGAATCCATACCTAATAAATGGTATCTCACTTCATGACACAAACTGTTTAACTATGAAATTTGCTAGGATTAAAAGAAAAGGCAGCATATCAACCCCGAACTAGTATATTTTCATAAAAGTATGTGAATTAGTACATCATAAGGAATATTCATGTCTAGAATTTTCAAATCTAATAAATATCAGTTCTACCTCTGACGGACAATTTCAGAATTCTTTTCCTTAAGGAACTTCAGAATTAAAGTCTCAAGGTTTGATTAGGATGGATGATTAGTATTAGTATTACCAGGTGGGAAAGGGAATTGAATTGGACGAGATCGTGGGTAGGGTGAGGGACGATAACGAGATGATCGGAAGGCTGCAAACGGACGGAGGCCCAAAAGTTGGCGAGACTGAAGGAGATGGTTTTGCCGTAATAGACATCGCTTGGATTTCCGAGGAGCCCAACCCTCGCAAAACCCTTGTGCTCGATCGCCGCCCCATTTTCATCCATCACCATCAATATGAATATGATGATGATGATTGACTTATGTTTTCTGAGCTACCTAGATAATCTTGGGCCGTCTTTTTCGTCTCAGACTCTCTCTCTCTTGTTCCTCTCAGACTCCTCCTCGCAACTATATATTTGTATCTGTTCAGATTTGTGTAGGATCCACCTCACTTCTTTTGCTTTTTATCCCTACCCCGCCCCAAAATAATAATAGAAAATTAATATTTTTACTGGTACCGGTTGGACAAATATACCGAATCGGCAATAGCGGTTCGGTATCGATTTTTACTGAAAATTAATATAATTATTTTTTTATTTTTTATTAATATTATTATTATAATTATTATTTTATTATTATTATTATTAATAAAAAATAGAAAACCGGTATATACCGGACCGGTAAAATCGAACTATAAAAACGCCGAACAGAAATCGGTACCGAAAAACCGGTATATACCGGTTATTTTGTACCGAACCAGATAGGTTCTTTTTGTACCGAACCGGCCGATTCAGTCCGGTCCAAAAAACCGAAAAAACCGAAACATTTGAACGGTCTATGAGACCAAGCCATATTGATATAAGAGAAATCATATCAAAATATCAATTTTTTATATAGAAAAATTAATTCCCATACTAATATTGTCACCATTATAAACTCTCGAGTATATAATAAGTTTCAAAAAATTTGTTATTTTATACTAGTAATTTTATATTAGCGGTATACAAAAAATTATTTTTATTCCCTTACTTATTATATATATATATATATATATATAATGATTATAAATATTTTTTTGAAATTTAATTTAATTTATTGTAAAATAATTACAAACTTTGCTCAAACACCCAATTATCAAAGACTTGCAATGCAATTGAATGTTAGTAATATGTTTTTATATTTTCTTTTGTTTTTAATTTAATATTCAGCTTCCATAGTTTTAACTTTTAATATTTAGTTTTTATTTTCAATCTTATGATCATATTTTGTTTGGGTTGAAAGACAATTATCCTTTTTGAATCAAATAGATTCATATCTGAAAGAGATTCATCAAATAATATAATATAAATTATAGTAGACAATTGAATGTGGCTTGTATTTATTTTAAGCAAGTGTTGTAATCATTCTAATACCAATAGTAGGTTAATTTATGAAATTCAATTTTTTTATAAACATTACATATAAAATAAATAAAACATTAAAAATAATGTTATTTATAAAATAAGCTTGTGTTTTGCAATCTTTTTTAAAAAAACTAAAATACTAAGATCTCATAAAATACTATCATTATGTGTCTTTATAAGTTAATCCTAATTAATTATTGAACTTGTATATTTTAGTATAGCTGCATTATAATAATTTTGTCGTTTATGTTGTAAATACTAATTCAAATTGCTCGAGCTTAATATAGCATACTTTTGTTTTAATATTTTAGTTTATAGATAATTATGATATAATAATAAAATAATTTGTTACTAATATGATATATGATTGTTAAATATATTAACAATGATCCTTAGGTGTTTTAATTTACACTCATAAGAATCAATATTAATAAAGGACTTTTATAAGAAATAAAATTGTTATAAAATAATAAGTTACTCTACATATTTTCAGAATTATAAATAGTGTTTTAGTTTAAGTTAAATTTTAAAATGTTTTAATAGCGATTAATAAAATAAAATCAAGTGACTTTAAAAAGTGTTGTAATAATAGTTAAATTTTAGTACCAAACCAAAGATCAAAGGCAAAAAAAATCAAATATATCTTATTATATATGTATATAGATTTGTTTATTATTTGTCTTTGTAATACATTAGTTTCACGTTAAAGTATATTTGATAGTTTGATATATATATATATATATATATATATATATATATATATATATATAATCACGTCTAAAACACGAAAAAAATTCAGTTTCATAAAATATTAAATTTTTTTTGGTTGTTTTAAAAAAAAAAAAAAAAATGAGTCTGGGAGTCCGAACCTGATCCTTGGTGTGTGTGTGTATATATATATATATATAAAAAAAAAAACTACTACTAATAATACTTTTATTACGCTTTGGATAAACCTTGTAGTGAGATAAAATATCTTAAAAAGACATTATTGAGATAATATAATAGATTTTTGTATTTTATGATTTGATTTTAACTCAAGTTTGATTAAAATTGTTCTTATCTCTTCGTGATGTATATGGGCTCCACTTAATCGGATATATGATATATCATTCTCCCCTACTTGATTGATTTGTTCCTTGATTTCCCTTACCCGGCATATGCATTGCCGTCCATCATGGATAATTGGATATGGTGGCGACCCATTTTGTACGTTTATGATTATATATATATATATATATTTTATTGCAAGATTTATAGTCCGCTTCTCCAGCGAACTGAAAGGAACGAACCGACTATAACGATGATTTTTTCCGTCGCTATAGTATAAAAAGTCGGTTTTTTTATGCTATAGCGACAGAAAAAACCCTCGCTATAGCCGATTCGCTCTTAATTTGGTCATTTCAGTTTCCTAAAGAGAGCCGAACTATATATATATATATATATATATATATATATATATATATATAAGACAAACACCATTTTTATTGTTTAATATAAAAATTAACGGTCAAAATTAAAATTAAAAAATTTATCTCCGCTACTAAAAAGTAGCGTATGACATCCGTCATCCGCTTCCGCTACTATTAATAGTGAATGTAATCTGTTATCCGCTATTATTAGTAATAAATTTTTTAATTCTAATTTTGATCATTGATTTTTATATAACAAATACTTATTATGTATCATTCTCGTGTGTGTGTGTCTATATATATATATATATATATATATATATATATATATAAAGTATTATTATTTTTGTAAAATAATAATTTGTAACAGCTTCAATTATTATTATATAAATAAAGACTAAATAATTTAAGCACACTAATAAACAACAAAACAAGATGAATAAGGACATATTAAAACATTTATGTCCAAAATATTCTAATAAAAAATACAAGTTAGGTTAGTATTAGGTACAATAAGCTCAAATAGTAAGTAAACATATAATATATTTAAGTACAATCCTCTCAAATAGTTAGAACTCTTCTAAACTAACAGGGGAGAAGAAATAAAGACCGAGAGATGGAAGAGGAACATCTATATGAGAGACCAAATTTATATATACGAGACTTAATAGATTCATGATCATTGGGTTTGAAAATTATTAGTGGTCTGAAAAGGAGATTAAGATGTGACACTATGTTACTGTTTTAAACAAGTTGAGTTTGATGATTAATAACATTAATCTCAAGATATTTAAAAATAGGAGTGGGAAGAAAACCATAACCAAGAGAGTTATTGTGAAAGTAATATTCAAATGAAGTCACAAGAAAGTAAGGAAGATTGTATGACATGTTCTCAAGTAAAATGCATTTTATTAGTTCTAAATCAAAAGGATATAAACTTTTGTCATTTTTAGTTTGATAAAGTGGGACAACGGAATACATATAAAATAAATAAAAAAGTTTAAAGACCAAACCGCTACAGCTTGTAGCGGTTGGTATATATAAAAAATATATATTCCTTTTTTAACTTTAGTTTGACAAAGTGGGACAACGGAAAGTATGTAAAAAAATAATAATTAAAGACTAAGCCGCTACAGCTTGTAGCAGTTAGTATATAAAAATACAAATTTTATTTTTTATCTTTCTATCTGACAAAGTGGACCGACGTATTTGACCATTATTAAAATAGAAGCCGGTACATATAGATAGTTCAACCGCCACAAGCTATAGCGGCTCGCCAGGTTCTCCTTTCAATATCAATCTTCCATGTATTTGATCAACGGCTGACATGCTGTGTAAGACCCCAATTTTTATAAATAAAGATGAATTTTCTATAAATATCATTTTTGAATATTATGAAGTTAATTTGATATAATGTTATAGTTGTGGGTAATATTTATAAATTTTGCAAAGTAAGCAAGTTGTTATAAAATATTCGTTTGGTCGGAGAATATTCTTTTTGTCGGGGAATATTCGTACGACGGCACAATCATTGGTGGACCCCACAACGGAATTATTGTCGGATTGAGAAAACGACAAAATTATCTTTCTATAAAAATAACAGCTGAGGTATTACGTTAAAATCGTTAAAACTGTTGAACTACTTGGTAGTAAAAGTACAGTAATACGCGTGGTTGCATAGTAGCACACGGTATTGATTATTGATGCTTACGTGAGAAGTCACTCAGCTATACTCAATTATTGCTACAGTAATTGCTGCATCATATCTCTTAAATTATTGTCATAGTATCATCTGTATAATATGTTATATTATTGAGACGTTGTGGTAAGTTTGGTTATTTTATGGGGGGCCATATGTCATCATCTAAGAGTCTTTTCGTCAATAGTAATTACCGTTGTCAATAGTAATTACCGTTGTCAATAGTAATTACCGTCGTCAATAGTATTTACCTTGGTCAATAGTAATTACTTTCGTCAATAGTAGTTGTCCCTTCAATAAGACCAAGAGTCATTTGACCCTTCGTTAAGACCAAGAGCCACCCTCAGTTTTTCTATAAATAGAGGCCTAGGGCTTCATTATTTTTCACGAATTCATTCAAGCTATAGAGAGAGAAAGTATAGAGAGAATAAGAGAGAGAGAGACTAAAAGTATTCTGCTACATCACTTTTCCAATATCCAGTTCTTTTAAGGTAGGGAATATTATTTCTTTTATATTCATGAAGAGAACTTCTGTTATTCCATTTGTTATTATTCTGTTGGAATAACCAGTATACGCGGTCTACCCTATACTTGGTGACATTCTTCTATTATTCTGTTGGAACATCCTGTCTGTGTGTTTTACACCGGACCTGGTTCCGTTTATTATTCTGTTGGAACATCCTGTCTGTGTGTTTTACACCGGACCTGGTTCCGTTTTATTATTATTCTGTTGGAATATCCTGTCTGTGTGTTTTACACCGGACCTGGTTCCATTATTTATTATTCTGTCGGAATATCCTGTCTGTGCGTTTACGCCGGACCTGGTTCCATTATTTATTATTCTGTCGGAATATCCTGTCTGTGCGTTTACGCCGGACCTGGTTCCATTATTTATTATTCTATTGGAATAACCTGTCTGTGCGGTCTATCGCATGCATGGTGATTTCTTTTGTTATTCCATTCTTTATTGTACTCAGTTGGTTTTTGACTTCTATACTCCATGAAATTTGTGGAATATCCTTGATAGTTGCGTTTCATCCAGTATCTTTTCAAGAAAATATTCTTCTAAGCGTTCTTGAATTTTACTCCACAATGCAGTATCATGTTGACAATTTGGACGTTGTTAATTCCTGGATAAATTAATTCTTGAACTTGTTTTATTGAATTCTTATATCATTGTCATCATCCTCATGTTTATAAAATGTTGAAAGTCATCTGTGGCATGTAGTGCATAGATGGACTTGGTATGATTATGACCAGGGATTATTCGGTATAATCATGACCGTAATGTTACAAATGATGTGGTAAAAGTCCTCATTGGCCCGTAGTGCATTGATGGACAGTTGTTGGCATGATCATGACCATTAATGAATACACGAATATCCTTGGCCGTAGTGCAGGGGTGATTCGATGATGTGGATTATTTTATTAAGCTGAGTCTCAGCGATCGCAGTGTTGAAAAACCTTTTAAATCATAAAAGATAGTAGAGTTTATTTTCTACTTGACTCTTTTAATGGATTGCTTGTTCCGCTGCAGTTAAACTTGATGTCTATTATATTTTATCAGTTTAACATTGTTGAAGGCTAATGATAATTTATTCTGCATTATCTTAGTCATAATATTTCTTACTGGGCTAGTTGAGCTCACCCTTTCTTTCACTGTTCTCTTCAGGAAATGAGAACGTAGCTGGGACAAGTCGGGGTACGGAGTGATGGTCCGAATGATAGTATTAGTTAGTAGTCCTCACTATTCTATGTAATGGTGTGTTAATAAATGTAATGAGGACTCCTTTTGAGTATGAATACTCTCTAGAAGATAATATTTGTATTCAAACTCACAGTTTATGTTTTGTCGTATTGTACACGACAGTTGTATTATTAAGTTGTATTTGTATTATGTACTATGTATCTGACGACCCAAGATGGGTGATGTATACCTAATTTTGGGGGCGTCACATTTGGTATCAGAGCTTAGGGATATGATCCCTGGCTAAGATGTGAGAATAGAACTAGGAGGGAAGAAACGGGGAATTCCTTCGCTAGTATGACATACCTAAGTTTATTTGCATGGTATTTAATTGGTCGGTCATAATATAAGGATAATATATGAAATATCAATTAATTTTTATTTTGTGGCAGTATCTGAAAATGGCATCTGAGAACGTTGAGAATAGCAATGGAGCACAGACGACTGTTGATTCACCACATATCAATAATCAGGATAATGTGCATCAGGAAGGTGTCAATCCTCATGCAAACAACAACACTGACCAAATGATGAATGATCAAATGTTCAGAGGCTTTATGCAATTCATGCAACAACAGGTGAAAGCGGCTCCTGTCCACAACGTAGGTGGAAATACTGGAAACTCTCAGGCGGTCACCGCTAAACAGTTTAAGGAGCTGGGACCACCGGAGTTTAAGGGAGAACCCAAACCACTTGTAGCTGAAACATGGATAAAGCAGATCACCAAGATATTTGATGTCTTGGGTTGCTCCGAGGAGCAAAAGGTTCCCTTTGCCGCCTTTATGTTGCGAGGAGAGGCAGATTACTGGTGGGAATCGATAAAGCGTACTCAACCTGCCGCACTGAAGATGTCTTGGGAGAAGTTCCAAGATCTGTTTAACGACAAATACTTTCCCGAGAGTATTCGTCACATGAAGGAGGTGGAGTTCATCAAATTGGAGCAGAATAATATGACCGTGTCGCAGTACGAGGCAAAATTTGCGGAGTTATCCCGGTTTGCGTCCCACCTGGTGGATAATGAAGAAAGAATGACGCGGATGTTTTTAAGAGGTTTGAAGCCGGAGATACGTCAACATCTTGTTTCTCATAAACTGTGTTTGTATTCAGATGTTGTAAATAGGGCTCAGTTGGTGGAGCGCGATAACGAGATAACGCAACCAAAAGAGAGCAGCCGGCAAAATGATAATACCAGTGAGAGCAGTCATCGAAGCGGTGACAACAAGCGTGGAGGGAATCAACAGGCCAGAAATGGTAACCACTTCGGTGGTAATCAGGGCCAAAACAATAAGAATGGACATTTCAAGAAGAGGAGATTCAACAATGATGGAAAGACGTCAGCACCAGCACCTGTCGTTAAGGAAGGAGAACGACCACCTATCATATGTTTCAAATGCGGAGGGGAGGGACACATCAGTCCAAACTGCGCGATGCCGTCCAAAGCATGTTATAATTGTGGAAGAGAAGGTCATTTAGCCCGATTTTGTCGTTTACCGAAGACAAATTCAGCTAGGATGGAGGCACCAAAAGCCGTCCCAGAAAAGTCAAAACCGGTTGTGCAAGGGAGAGCGTTTGTTGTGAACTCCCAGAACGCAAGGAACCCGAATGAGGTCATCACGGGTAAGCTTATCATAAACTCTAACGAAGTCTATACTTTATTTGATACCGGTTCAACCCATTCTTTTATTTCTCCTACTTGCGCTCATCGATTAAATTTGATTCCGGAGAAATTAGACTTTGACTTAGCAGTTGAAACTCCATTGGGAGAAACCTTCATTACATCCACGGTTTATAAGTCTTGTTTGGTTCAAGTTGGTACCCACACATTACCTGTCGATCTTATTTCATTAAAAATACTTGCATTTGACGTGATTCTAGGGATTGATTGGTTAACTACTCATCATGCAAAAATTGATTGTTTTCGTAAGGTTGTTAGCTTTCATATTCCTAATCGACCTATTATGCGAATTCAAGCAACCAAACCATTAAAATCAATCGCTGTCATCTCAAGCCATAAAGCTATTCGTTTATTGAAAAACGGATGTCAAGCTTTCTTAGCTCATGTCACAGATCTAAACAAAAATACGTCAGCTTTGAATGATATTTCTGTTGTTAATAAATTTCCTGACGTATTTCCCGAAGAACTTCCTGGCCTACCCCCAGAGCGTGAAATTGAATTTTGTATCGACCTTGAACCTGGTACAAAACCCATTTCCAAAGCCCCATATCGAATGGCTCCTATTGAACTTCAGGAGTTAAAGACCCAACTGCAGGAATTGTTAGACATTGGTTTTATTCGTCCTAGTACTTCTCCTTGGGGTGCTCCTGTTCTGTTCGTGAAGAAGAAAGATGGGAGTATGCGACTTTGTATTGATTATCGGGAGTTGAATCATGTCACCATCAAAAATAGGTACCCATTGCCACGTATTGATGACCTGTTTGACCAGTTGCAAGGAGCACAATTCTTTTCAAAGATCGATCTTCGTTCTGGATATCATCAGCTGAAGGTTAGAACTGAGGATATTCCAAAGACGGCTTTTAGAACTCGGTATGGGCATTATGAATTCTTAGTTATGTCCTTTGGATTGACTAATGCTCCTGCTGCCTTCATGGATATGATGAACCGGGTATTCAAGGAATATTTGGATCATTTTGTGGTCGTCTTTATTGATGACATCCTTATTTATTCCAAAAGCCGTGAAGATCATGAGCAACACTTGAGGCTGGTACTCCAAAAGCTTCGTGAATACAAGCTTTATGCCAAGTTGAAGAAATGCGAGTTCTGGCTGGAGGAGGTAGCATTCCTTGGGCACGTAGTATCAAGTCGTGGAATATCGGTTGACCCGGCAAAGATTGAAGCTATTCAAAGCTGGGAGCAACCTAAATCAGTGACCGAGGTACGTAGCTTTCTTGGTTTAGCTGGTTATTATCGGAGATTCGTGGAAGGATTTTCTCGAATCGCTACTCCATTAACTCAGCTGACTCGGAAAGATACAAAGTTTGGTTGGAGCGAAGAATGTGAGCAGAGTTTTCAAGAACTCAAGAGGAGACTCATTTCAGCACCTGTTCTAACAATACCATCTGGCTCGGAGGGATTTGTCATCTACAGTGATGCTTCGAGCAAAGGGTTGGGATGCGTTCTCATGCAACATGGAAAAGTCATAGCCTATGCATCAAGACAACTCAAGGAATATGAGAGGAATTATCCTACTCATGATCTAGAGTTGGCAGCTGTTGTCTTTGCACTTAAAATTTGGAGGCATTACTTGTATGGGGAGAAAGTGGAGATCTTTACGGATCATAAAAGCCTCAAATATTTCTTCACTCAAAAGGAACTCAACATGCGACAACGACGTTGGCTTGAACTGTTGAAAGATTATGATCATACCATTCAATACCATCCTGGAAAAGCGAACGTGGTAGCTGACGCATTGAGTAGAAGATCATATGCGGGTACAAGTGCAATATTAACAACGCAAAGGCCCATTTTGTGTGACTTGCAAAGGATGGAGATAGAGTTGAAGACTCCAGGGACCCATGTGATGATGGCGAATATACGAGTAGAACCGACTTTAATCGATAAAGTTAAAGCTGCTCAAGCTACAGACCTGGAGCTGATGCGTATGAGGAAGAAAGTGCAAGAAGGTTCTATGCCGGAAGCAAGAATCGATGAAGAAGGAATACTTCGAGTCAACTCCAGACTTTGTGTTCCTAACAACCCTGATTTAAAGTATGAAATCATGATGGAGGCGCACAACACACCGTTTGCAATCCATCCTGGAAGTACCAAAATGTATCATGATCTTCGTCATACATTTTGGTGGAGCAATATGAAGAGAGAGATAGCGTTGTTTATCTCAAGGTGTCTAACTTGTCAACGAGTCAAAGCGGAGCATCAAGTACCAAAAGGTCCATTGCAACCACTTGAAATTCCAGAATGGAAGTGGGAGCACATTACCATGGATTTCGTTACCGGTCTTCCTAGGGTTTCTCAAGGTATTGATGCGATTTGGGTCATTGTTGATAGATTGACCAAGTCTGCTCATTTCTTACCGATACGAGAAACTTATACACTTGAACGTCTTGCTCGTATGTACATAAACGAGATTGTAAGACTGCATGGTATGCCAGTATCCATAGTTTCTGATCGAGACCCAAGATTCACTTCACGATTTTGGGTTAGTTTACAAAAAGCTATGGGCACGGAGTTACGATTTAGTTCAGCATATCATCCTCAGACGGACGGACAATCAGAGAGGACTATTCAAACTCTTGAAGATCTATTAAGACTCTGTGTCTTTGACTTCAAGGGAAGTTGGGACAAGTTCTTACCATTGGTGGAGTTTTCCTACAACAACAGTTATCAAGCAAGTATTGGCATGGCTCCATTCGAAGCATTGTATGGAAGAAAATGTCGTTCTCCAGTATGCTGGGATGAGGTGGGCGAAGCAACGTTGTTGGGACCGGAGTTGGTACGTATGACTACAGAAAAGATTCAAACGATCCGACAACGTATAAAAACCTCACAAGATCGACAAAAGAGTTATGCTGATCTTCATCGAAAGGACGTGGAATTTGATGTAGGAGATCATGTGTTCTTACGTGTTGCTCCATGGAAAGGAGTTACGAGATTTGGAAAGAGAGGAAAGCTAAATCCTCGATTCATCGGTCCATTTTTAATCCTCGATCGAGTAGGAACTGTGGCTTATAGACTCGCTTTACCGCCAAGTATGTCTCGTGTTTATAACGTTTTCCACATATCCATGTTACGCAAATATGTGGAAGACCCGAACCACATTATTGAGTTAGAACCGGACGAAATAGCGGAGGATTTGACGTATGAAGAAGTTCCTGTTCAAATCTTGGATAAGAAGGAACATATTCTACGCTCCAAGGTTATACCTCAAGTTAAAGTTTTGTGGAGAAACCACGATGTTGAGGAAATGACTTGGGAGTTAGAATCAGAAATGAAATCAAGGTATCCTTACCTCTTCGACATACCAGGTACGTACCCTAATTTCGAGGGCGAAATTTCATAAGAAGGGGAGGTTGTAAGACCCCAATTTTTATAAATAAAGATGAATTTTCTATAAATATCATTTTTGAATATTATGAAGTTAATTTGATATAATGTTATAGTTGTGGGTAATATTTATAAATTTTGCAAAGTAAGCAAGTTGTTATAAAATATTCGTTTGGTCGGAGAATATTCTTTTTGTCGGGGAATATTCGTACGACGGCACAATCATTGGTGGACCCCACAACGAAATTATTGTCGGATTGAGAAAACGACAAAATTATCTTTCTATAAAAATAACAGCTGAGGTATTACGTTAAAATCGTTAAAACTGTTGAACTACTTGGTAGTAAAAGTACAGTAATACGCGTGGTTGCATAGTAGCACACGGTATTGATTATTGATGCTTACGTGAGAAGTCACTCAGCTATACTCAATTATTGCTACAGTAATTGCTGCATCATATCTCTTAAATTATTGTCATAGTATCATCTGTATAATATGTTATATTATTGAGACGTTGTGGTAAGTTTGGTTATTTTATGGGGGGCCATATGTCATCATCTAAGAGTCTTTTCGTCAATAGTAATTACCGTTGTCAATAGTAATTACCGTTGTCAATAGTAATTACCGTCGTCAATAGTATTTACCTTGGTCAATAGTAATTACTTTCGTCAATAGTAGTTGTCCCTTCAATAAGACCAAGAGTCATTTGACCCTTCGTTAAGACCAAGAGCCACCCTCAGTTTTTCTATAAATAGAGGCCTAGGGCTTCATTATTTTTCACGAATTCATTCAAGCTATAGAGAGAGAAAGTATAGAGAGAATAAGAGAGAGAGAGACTAAAAGTATTCTGCTACATCACTTTTCCAATATCCAGTTCTTTTAAGGTAGGGAATATTATTTCTTTTATATTCATGAAGAGAACTTCTGTTATTCCATTTGTTATTATTCTGTTGGAATAACCAGTATACGCGGTCTACCCTATACTTGGTGACATTCTTCTATTATTCTGTTGGAACATCCTGTCTGTGTGTTTTACACCGGACCTGGTTCCGTTTATTATTCTGTTGGAACATCCTGTCTGTGTGTTTTACACCGGACCTGGTTCCGTTTTATTATTATTCTGTTGGAATATCCTGTCTGTGTGTTTTACACCGGACCTGGTTCCATTATTTATTATTCTGTCGGAATATCCTGTCTGTGCGTTTACGCCGGACCTGGTTCCATTATTTATTATTCTGTCGGAATATCCTGTCTGTGCGTTTACGCCGGACCTGGTTCCATTATTTATTATTCTATTGGAATAACCTGTCTGTGCGGTCTATCGCATGCATGGTGATTTCTTTTGTTATTCCATTCTTTATTGTACTCAGTTGGTTTTTGACTTCTATACTCCATGAAATTTGTGGAATATCCTTGATAGTTGCGTTTCATCCAGTATCTTTTCAAGAAAATATTCTTCTAAGCGTTCTTGAATTTTACTCCACAATGCAGTATCATGTTGACAATTTGGACGTTGTTAATTCCTGGATAAATTAATTCTTGAACTTGTTTTATTGAATTCTTATATCATTGTCATCATCCTCATGTTTATAAAATGTTGAAAGTCATCTGTGGCCTGTAGTGCATAGATGGACTTGGTATGATTATGACCAGGGATTATTCGGTATAATCATGACCGTAATGTTACAAATGATGTGGTAAAAGTCCTCATTGGCCCGTAGTGCATTGATGGACAGTTGTTGGCATGATCATGACCATTAATGAATACACGAATATCCTTGGCCGTAGTGCAGGGGTGATTCGATGATGTGGATTATTTTATTAAGCTGAGTCTCAGCGATCGCAGTGTTGAAAAACCTTTTAAATCATAAAAGATAGTAGAGTTTATTTTCTACTTGACTCTTTTAATGGATTGCTTGTTCCGCTGCAGTTAAACTTGATGTCTATTATATTTTATCAGTTTAACATTGTTGAAGGCTAATGATAATTTATTCTGCATTATCTTAGTCATAATATTTCTTACTGGGCTAGTTGAGCTCACCCTTTCTTTCACTGTTCTCTTCAGGAAATGAGAACGTAGCTGGGACAAGTCGGGGTACGGAGTGATGGTCCGAATGATAGTATTAGTTAGTAGTCCTCACTATTCTATGTAATGGTGTGTTAATAAATGTAATGAGGACTCCTTTTGAGTATGAATACTCTCTAGAAGATAATATTTGTATTCAAACTCACAGTTTATGTTTTGTCGTATTGTACACGACAGTTGTATTATTAAGTTGTATTTGTATTATGTACTATGTATCTGACGACCCAAGATGGGTGATGTATACCTAATTTTGGGGGCGTCACATGCTGGTTGTTAAAATAGTGACTTCAGCAACCAGTTGTCATGAATTAAAACCTAATATAATAATAGTATAGTTAAAAAATAAAATTATTTTTCCTTTCCTTTCCTTTCCTTCCCTTCCATTCCCTTCCCTTCTCTTTCTCTCATTCTAAACTCACAAACAAGAAAAATATAATAATCATTCCACCCCTTCTCTTTCTTTTTAAAACTCACCATGACAAGTGAAAATTATAATCACTTCCCTTCCCTTCCCTTCCCTTTGTATAATTTCCATTTCTATCTCTTCTTTCCAAACTCACAAATACAGTGTTAGATACCACTTTCAAATTCAGGTATGAATCTTTGCATTTTAGTGGGTATAATGTTGAAATATTTTATTCTTTATGTGACCTTTACTATTTATATAATTATTGGGCTTACATATTATATTAATTTAATCACTTTATTTATGGGTTTGGTAATTAATTATGTGGCCTATAAATTATATATTATATTCCTAATAGTATTTGGCATAATGGGCCCTAGGGTTTCATAATCTTGATGGACGATTTTGACCCTTAGCTATTCTATAAACAAAAGAGTTAGGGTTTGGTCCCAATTGCCGTCTCAAGAATTTTATATACACACCTATGCATCCATCCTAAGATTGAGAGAGACAATTGAAGACCTTCACTCTTAAGCGCAGCGGAAGCTTGATAAATACAAGATGACTTCTCTCAATTCATGTAAGTAACTAATATTATTATGATTATTTATTTTAATTTTATTCTATGCAATAATACGTTCCTGTATAATTTATTCAACATATAAAATTACGGGTAATATAAGATTATCAATATAATAAACATAATTTATTAAAATAAATGACTCACATTAGCGAATATTTAAGATGACTATTTCAAATTATATATATATATATATATATATATATATATATATATATATATATATATATATATATATATATATACAGATTTTCTCTTATAAGGACTCAAAATAAGGACTCAAAGTAAGGACTGTATTTTTTTTGTTTTTTTTTTAATTAAAACAACTAAAAAAATATTTAATATTTTATGGAACTGAAATTTTTTCATAATACAATGTTTTGGGCGTGTTTTGGATACCTATACCAAAAAATGGTGGTACAGTCTGCACAGACTGTACATAAATGTTTTTGTTATACGTACCCAAATTACACCCAAAACACTTTTTTTAAAAAAACTTTCAGTTCCATAAAATATTAAATATTTTTTTAGTTGTTTTCAAAAAAAAAAAAGCAAAAAAAAAAATAATCCTTACTTTGAGTCCTTATAAGAGAAAACCTCTCACTCTATATATATATATATATATATATATATATATATATATATATAACAAACGCCCCCAATTGGTTGATAAGGCTTGGTATATTTTCGTTGCATCCACGTCTTTGCTGTTATCTACTTCTGCCGACATAAGAACATGGCCAAATTTGTTTATTTTGAGGCTTGGACACAAAACAAAAACATCCCCTATTTGCTTATTAGTATAAAATAATACATTATCTTCATATTTAAAATATAATACTACCTCCATCCCATAATAACTGTCGTTTTAAAAGGAAATTTTTTTCTCAATTTATTTGTCGTTTACAACTTTCTAGGAGAATAAATTATTTACTTTCTTATATCACCCCTACCTTCTCTCATCGTCCCAAGAAATTTTTCCCTTGTATTAATAGTTTTCAACTTCCCATAAAGGGGTAGTGATGAAATTTCACACCAATTTTAATTAATAAATGATAGCACTAAATGACTTTCTTAATCCATGTGCATCAAGATAAAGCGACAGTTATTATAGGATGGAGGGAGTAATAAAATACTACCTCCATCCCATAATAACTGTCGTTTTAGAAGGAAATTTTTTTCCCAATTTATTTGTCGTTTACAACATTCTAGGAGAATAAATTATTTACTTTTCTATATCACCCCTACCTTCTCTCAATGTCCCAATAAATTTTTCCCTTGTATTAATAGTTTTCAACTTCCCATAAAGGGGTAGTGATGAAATGTCACACCAATTTTAATTAATAAATAATAACACTAAATGACTTTCTTAATCCATGTGCATCAAGCTAAAGCGACAGTTATTATGGGATGGAGGGAGTAAAAAGTATAATCAAAATATTTATTGACATCTGCAATTGCTTGTAAACCTAAACTACTATGTTTAGACTGAATAAATCAAAGTCCGAATGAAATAAAAAAGTGTACTTGATTACTCATTCCAATTTTACAACAAATAAAATATTCATATAAAATAAAAATTTATTTGAGTTGTTTCGTAATAGTTGATATGTATTTACAGGGAAAAATTAGGTTAAATAACGGAGAATAATGATAATAGCTCAATTTCGGCTGAATGACACTTCTGTCTCTTCAAGTTGTCACCCACTTTCAAATTCGTTCATAAAGTTCAATTTTCGTCAGTTAGGTCCTTAAAGTGGCATTTATGTAGAATAAATTATTTTTAGTCTTCAACAGTATAAAAACTGATAGAATACAGTAGACAACAAATTTAACTGCAGCGGAACGATTAATCCATTAGAAGAGTCGATTGTTTCGAATATGAATAGCAAACATATATTGTACATTAGAACACCACGCCTTCTAGCTTTTGTTTTGTTATGTTTTATGGGGGAGGGTTGTAATAAGTCAAATTTATAATAAATACTTCATGACAACCCTTTTATTTATCACAATTCACTTGACTAATCACATTTTTAATCTTTCAACATTTATTTATCATTAATATTATAACTCACAATATTAATAACCAGATCATTTCCAAGAAAGAGGAGGCTTTCCGATAAGGACTTCTCCTTATTGACGTTCACATGCTATTAAGTTCAATGAACTTTGTCGACATTCACAAAGAATTGATACACAAGCAATTGACTCAAGATACTAATAAAACCAATAATGTCGCCCCGTATGTTCTGACCTTGGTCACAAATTATAAAGAGACAATCCCCTTAATTTTATGTCATCTTGTTACATCACTCGTTACCACCCATCAAACATACACTTAAGTGCGATAAAGTTATTCAATTACTTTTGTCATTTCATTCTTTCAATTCAAACGAAACATAACATAACGAGGTTTGATGACCTTACTTGTGGATTTATAACCCAAAATTTTTGATGAAATTAAAAATAAAAATGTTACGGTGACTCTTTTTTGAGAAATAATTATAAAATAAGGTTTGCGAAGAATGCACTTTGCACAATTTTTTCTTTCGTTATTTTAATGAAGAAATATACCAATTCAAGAAAAAAGTAAAATCTTAAGAGACGGTAAACAAGTAGTTTTACAATATTTAATAAAAATTTGTCAACTTTATATTTTATGAGATATCAAAGAAATTGAATTGTACAAATATAACTAAAACTTCTTAATTTTCTCTTAATATAAGAGATTGAAAATTTTTCATTTAATTTTGTAAAACTAATCGCAGTTGTTATATATAACCTATTCTTTATAAGAAAGAAAGAAAGAAATAATAATAATTTGGAACAATTACACATTATAGTACATTTATGAAAATAATTACAAAAATCATACATTAATAAAATAATTACAAAAATATGATATTTTATCATATATATTTACAATAGTAATATAACTAGGATTAAGGATAAATATTAATGGCCTGACACCGCAAAAAGTTATTTTTTTTGAATAGCGTGATAACCGCTTGTCATTTATATTTTTTTTGAATAGCGTGATAACCGCTTGTCATTTGTATTAGACTTTGCCGTTACCAAACCCTATTTTGCATGCTGAAACCCTTGCTTCTATCCTCTGTCGCGACTAAACGTAATCGGAGTTAAAAACTCTTGTTTTCGGTGATTGTTCTTCATACTTGTTCGTTCGTTCTTCGTCTCTATCATAGTTGTTCGGCATACTCGTTGAGTTGTTCGCCTTTGTCGTTGTTACTTCATTGTCGTTGTCGTTCTTACTCGTCTGGTTCATTGTAGTTGTTACTCGTTATTCTTCTCTATTGATCGACTCTGGTGTTTATTATTGCTTCAAGTGAGTATTTTCTTAATAGTTTAATGTATTATATATTAAAGTAGTTTACTAACAGAATGCAGTATTCATTGTTTTGGTTTTTGTTATTTTTATGTTTTGTATAGAATGGTTGATACAAGGAAGAAGGATGGGAAGAGGAAAAGGATTGTGGAGGGTAGTTCTGTGAAGAACTTGAAGAAGTTTGTTGTGGAGAGCAAGGAGAAGGAAAAGGGGAAGGATGTAGGTAATAAATCGAGTAAGAATGAGAGTAGTTTGGTGATACATAGCGATATCAAACATTCCGAAGTGCAATTAGATTCTGATTTTGATGTCACTGTGAAGAATGAAGCTCAAGTGCTTATCCAGAAGATAATTCCAACTCAACGAATTTTAAAGGTGTGTTAATTTAAATGTTGTTATTGTTTACTGTATAATGCTTAGTTGGTTACTATATAATGCTTAATTGGTTACTGCATAATATTAATGATTAATGTTTGGTAACCACATGATTGGTAACCAATGCATTAGACAATAACCACCATGTTGCATGTAGGTAACCAAAACTGACTTGGTTACTGTTTTATGATGTCTTGGTTACTGTTTAACGATGTCTTGGTTATTGTCTTATGAGTGTCTTGGTTACTGTCTAATGATGTCTTTGTTACTGTCTTATGATGTATTGGTTACTGTCTTATGATGTCTTGGTTACTGTCTAATGATGTATTGGTTATTGTCTTATGATGTCTTGGTTACTGTCTTATGATGTCTTGGTTACTGTCTAATGATGTCTTGGTTATTGTCTTATGAGTGTCTTGGTTATTGTCTTATAATTTCTTGGTTACAGTCTTGTGTGTCTTGGTTACTGTCTAATGATTTCTTGGTTATTGTCTTGTTAGTGTATTGGTTACTGCCTTATGATGTCTTGGTTACTGTCATATGATGTATTGGTTACTGTCTTATAATGTCTTGGTTACTGTCTAATGATGTATTGGTTACTCTTATGATGTCTTGGTTACTGTCTTATGAGTGTCTTGGTTAATGTCTTATAATTTCTTGGTTACTGTATTATGTGTGTATTGGTTACTGTATAATGATGTCTCGGTCACTGTCTTATGATGTCTTGGTTACTGTCTAATGATGTATTGGTTACTGTCTAACCAGTATATTGTATAAAGCTGTATTGGTTACTGTGCAACATTGTATTGGTTACTGTATAATGCTGAATGATTAATGATTAATGATTGCTAAGCACATGGTTGGTAACCAATGTATTAGACAGTAACAAACATGTTACATGAAGGTAACCAAGATAGCGTTAATAAGTAACCAATTTACATTGGTTACCTTCTTGCAAAATGCTGTTTACTGTATAATTCTGTCTTGGTTATTGTCTTGGTTAATGTCTAATGATTTGTTGGCTATTGTCTAACTATTATATTGTGTAATGATGTATTGGTTACTGTCTAATGCTAGATTGGTTACTGATTAATGATGTTTTGTTTTCTGAATAAAGCTATGTTGGTTATCTGTCTATGTTGTTTTGGTTACTATCATATGATTGGTTAGTTAACTTTGTAAATCTGATTTTGTTTACTTGCAGTTATGGGATCTTTATTTTGAGGAATGCAACAGAAAATTCAACGGAAAAGTGATATATTGGTGCGACATAGAAGTCCCCAGTATCATTGCAAATAAATTGAATAAGAGTCAGCTGGATAAATTTAAGGCAACATATTTTGGGAATTTTCTTGAGTTTGGTGAGCACCAAATGTACTCCCAGATTATTCACCACGCTCTTGTTAGGGAGGTTCACCAGAGGGATGACGGTGAAATGTGGTTTTTGTTCGGAGAGAAAAGGGTCAGGTTCGGTTTGCCTGAGTTTTGTATAATATCTGGGTTGAGATGGAAGGGTGAGGATGATATAACTCCATATAAAGGTATGGAGAATTTGCTTATTGGTAAGTTTTTTGGTGACGAAGCTGTGACACGTAGTAGTATAGGTAGGATATATAGGAAGGCAGTTTTTGACGATGATGACGAGGCTATTAAGATGTCTATGATATTTTTGGTCTTTAATTTCATTATGTGCACATTTTTTGAAAATTACGTTGATGAGGTAATGGTTAATTTTTTGTGTTATGGCGATGTTAGTAGTTTTCCTTGGGGGAAAGTTGCTTTTGAGATGACAAAGTACTCTTTGTCTAATGCTTTGAAGGGGCGTTATAGGAAAGGAAAGAATGGTGTTTCAACATACAATTTTTACATGGATCATTACACCAAATTGTACAAGTTGAACGGGCTTCCGTATGTATTCCAAGTATTTATGTTTGAAACTATTCCGACATTCAAAAATCGGGGTATATGCAATGACGAGCATCCGTCGGATGTCCGTTTATTCAAATGGAAGGAGTTAATGAAGCCGCTTTCAAATGACAAGTTGAATGAATTAGTTTTTTGTTCCGGACAGGTATGTTGATTTACCTTTAGTTATATACTTGATAATTGAAAATATTATGTGAAGTTTACTATCAACAAAGTAGTTAGTTACCTTTATATACACGTTTGGTTACTGATTATTTTATATGCATGTTAATAATAACAATGTTTTTGGTTACTTGAATATTCAAATACTGTTACTGATAAGATTACATTCAGGTTACTAATAACATTGTTGTTGGTTACCCGAATATACACATTTGGTTACATTTATACATTTAGCTGGTTACTACTTATTATACATTTGGTTACATGTATATATGTATTTGGTTACTGATTATGTGTTTATGATTCTTTATTTACATGTTTATTTCAATGTAATTGTACATTGTTTGTTAGATGATATATTAAAGTATACTTATTATTTTTCAGCTGAGGATAAACAGTTTGATTCCCACAGCCGAGGAGATGGATCGACTTGATTTGGATGGTTTTCACTTTTTTAATGGGAAGGATGGTGACAAGAAAGTAGATAAAAAAGTGAAGGCTGACAACATTGGTGTTGATATATCTGTTGTGAAAGAGGCAATTGATGTACGGTCTAAGCCGTTGGAGAAGAAAGTGTCTGAATTGAAGAAAGAAGTTTATGAATTGAAGAAAGAATTTGGAAAGTTGCGAACTGATATCAAAGATGAAATGCAGCTTTTACATGTTCAGTTATGCAGAGACCTTAGGTTTATTATTAGAGATGAGTTACGTGCTATCAAAGACGTAGGGGGCAAAAAGCTTGATGGTGATTCAGATGATGACGATTCTGACAATGCTGGTGATAATGATGATGATGATGATGATGATGACCACGATGACGATGAAGGAGATGAAGGAGATGAAGGCGATGAAGGTGGTGAAGGTGGTGAAGTTGCTGATGATGTTGCTGATGACGCTGCTGATGAGGACGCTAATGTCAGGGTGGAGAAGGTCCATGTTGATGAGGTTGTTGATTATGGTTCAAAGGTGAATAAGAATAATGATGGTGATGATGTGTTGGATGAAGTTGAGAAGAAGGGTGTGAATGAAATTGAATTGGGTAATGAAGTTGGTGATGATATGTCAATTCTCGTGGAGAATAATGATGTGAATGTAATTGAGATTGCTAATGAAGTTGAACGTGCTGTTATGGTTGAAGAACTTGATGAAAAAAAAAATAATGATGATGAAGAAGATGTCAAGGTTAGACATATTTGTTTGTTTTTGTTATGTGATATATGTCTTTTGTTTTAATTATTAAATTGTTATTTATTTTGTGCAGATTGACAATAATAATGACATGCCGTCTTTTGATATATTAAGCCAATGTACTGGGAAAGAGATTGTTGTGTATGATGCTGATAAGGTTAATGTTATAATTATGTGCCATCATTTATTTAAATGTTATTTATGTTTTGGTTACCATTATATAGTGAATTGATTACTATGATATTGTGTTTTGGTTACTATTATATTGTAATTTGTATACTATTATATTATGATTTGGTTACTAGTTTATGTTATTCAGATTACTAATATATCATGTTCATTTAAGTTTGTTGGCTGTTGTACAGTCAGTTGGTTACTAGTTTACGTTATTCAGGTTACTAATCGTATATATTACCTTTTTATGTCAACTGAAAAAGGGGAAGAAAGGTGAGGCAGCAAGCAGGTATGTTGTTAATTTTATGGTTCTCACCACTCAGGACATAGCTAAGTGTGATGAGTTGGAGAAGAGTGTCCACAAAGCCGGTGGTAGACCTGTACGTGAACCTGTAAAGAGTGCCATTTTATGTTCTCCATATACAGTAGCGTTCGGATCGACTGGTTCATCATGTACTGTAGTGGGTGCTGCTAGTCAAACACTTGCACGTTTAAGTGCATTCCCCAAATCATGCATGGAGATGCCCTCAAAATTTGAAGAGGCATTGTTTGAAGAATGGTTCAAAATTAGAATAAACAACAGAAAAAGGTTTGTTTTTTGTTGTTAACAATGTTATAGTTTTTTATGAAACAAATAAGTTTGTATTATTGTAGTAACATATGGTTATTATTAAATAAATGTTATGGTTACTATTACTTTATATTCTGGTTACCATTAGATTATGTTTTGGTTACCTAGTAGTTATGTTTCGGTTACTATGTGATTATGGTTTGGTTACCAAATTAATGTTTAAAATTAAATTGTTGTTTAATTTACTGATTTTGGTTTGCTGTATTGGTTACTGGGCAACATTATACTATATAATGCTGTTTTGGTTACTGTCGAATGTTGTATTGGTTACTGTGTAATATTACATTGGTTACTGTATAATGCTTAATTGGTTACTGACTAATTTTGTTTTGGTTACTGCATAATGTTAAATATTAAATAAATGTTAATATTAAATAAATGGTGTGGTTACTTAATAAATGTTATGGTTGCTATTACTTTATATTCTGGTTAATATTAGTTTATGTTTTGGTTACCTATTAGTTATGTGTTAGTTACTATTTGATTATGATTTTGATTTTAATATTTGTTGGTTAGCAGGGTACTGTTTAAAATTAAGTTGGTTGTTTAGTATGTTAATTATAGAACGTGCAAGTTTGATTTGTAGTAGTGTGTATATTAATACGGTAATTGTTAATGTTAGTGTGTATACTAATATTATGTTATTATATTGAAGGACGGACAAATTTCCTGGAAAGAACGATATTATCATGTCTTCTTTTGTATTTGGATCCATTGAAATATCATCGTAGATGTGGTTCTATAAATTAAAGACGCCTGGGCAGTGGTTAGACGACGATGTGAGTATTTTTTTTAAAAATCATGTTTTTATAGTTATGTTTACATTATTTAGTTACATTCATCACATACTTGCATTTTTCAACAACTGTTAATATCCTATTAATTTTTTTTGGCTCAGCACATTAATGTTGCGTTGTATTATTTTCGTAAAATGGCAAGACATTCCGAAAGTGTTCCTATAAGGGTAACGACCACGGATTGTTGGTTTCATAGCAAGATCACCGCTCTTTTCGAGGAGTATACAAAAAAAATTTGTGACAAAATTGTTCTGTCTAGGGAGGGTGATGTTGCTGAATACATACGTGGGCTGTTTATGGATGTCAACACACCATGGAGGAACGTTGACTATGTGTTGTTCCCAATTCATATGTCATCATCGGACCATTGGTTGTTGTTGACTTTTAATGTGCATCGTAGGTGTCTAACTGTTTACAACTCTTTACAACCAAAAAGGAAATCCATGCAAACTAAAATATCTGATTGTTGTGAGCCGTACATCTTCATTCTTCCCATTCTATTGCGCAAGTCTGGTTTTTGGAAGGATAGGTCTGACATTGACTTCAGCAGTGACCCGTATCGCAACAAGGACGAAGATGATATAATTGAGTTGGAATTTGCTGAGACGGTTCCTGAACAAGTAGAGGGGTAAGGGTTAAATTGTGTACATTTTTTTAATTATTACATATAGGTTGATTTTATTTTTGATTTTTGTTACATGTTGTTTGTTGTTACAGTGATTGTGGGATGTTCACAATTTGTTTTGCTGAGCATGTCATTCATCAGAAGTTTGATCAGATTCCTATTCCTTTCCCCATTGCGCAGTATCGGAAAAAGTTATGCACAAACCTATATATGCATGCAAGGAACAAGCAGTTGGAGGGCTATGATACTGATAGAGAATTTCCAGGAAGATTTGTTCCAGATTTTGATTAGTTCGGATTTTGTTGTTTTGTCTTTATTAATTTTGTTGTGTATTTTTTTTAAGTATTGGTGTTATACACAACATTTGTGTATGGTTTATGATTTTTTTATGTTTATTGGATCTTATGTAGATGGGATTACATATTTGATTTTATTAGCATTAATGAAAGAGATATTGTTTGTTAGTCGGTATTTTGTTTCTTTTTAAGTTGTGTTTGTTGAATTTTTTTTCAAATATACAGTTGGTAACCAATCATGTATAAAGGGGTAACCAGATAATGATTTGATAGTAACCAGAGAGTTACAAGATTGTATCATGACATATATAATATGTTAAGTGTACATGTGTTATGTATACATGGATTTCATAAACTTCAATACCCTTTTAATTACAGGTTGCTGGATATAAAGGTTGTTTATGTTGTGGTTACCATTATAAACTGGTATGGTTACTGTCATGAAATTAGGTGGTTACTGTGATGGTTACTGTTATGTAATTATTTGGGTACCATTAAACATTGTTATAGTTACTGTTATGTAATTATTTGGTTTACATTAAAAACTGGTATGGTGACTGTTATGGTTACTGTCATGTATAAAATTTTAACCAATTATAATTTTGTAATATAAAGTTGGTAACCAATCATGTATAAATAGGTAACCAGTTAATGATTTGATAGTATCCAGAGAGTTACAATATTGTATCAGGACATATGTCATATGTTAAGTATGCATGTGTGAGTATACATGGGTTTCATAAACTTCAATACCCTTTTAATTATATGTTGCTGGATATACAAGTTGTTTATGTTGTGGTTACCATTATAAAATGGTATTGTTACTGTTATGAAATTAGGTTGTTACTGTGATGGTTACTGTTATGTAATTATTTGGGTACCATTAAACATTGTTATGGTTACTGTTATGTAATTATTTGGTTAAAAACTGGTATGGTTACTGTTATGTTATTAGGTGGTAAATGTTATGGTAATTATATGTTGCTGGATATACAGGTTGTTTATATTGTGGTTACCTTTATAAAATGGTATTGTTACTGTTATGAATTTAGGTGGTTACTGTGATGGTTACTGTTATGTAATTATCTGGGTACCATTAAACATTGTTATGGTTACTGTTATGTAATTATTTGGTTAAAAACTGGTATGGTTACTGTTATGTTATTAGGTGGTAAATTTTATGGTTACTGTTATGTAATTATGTGGTTACCATTAAAAACTGTTATGGTTACTGTTTTGTATTTATTTGATTACTGTTATTGTTAATGTTTCATTGAAATCAGAAATCAATATATAAATGAATAACAATTTTGTTTACTATACATAATCAAAAATTGTACAAAACCAATCGTTTATTGGTTACTCAAAGTAAACAATAATACATTCATGTATTTAAACTATTAATATTACTGCACTATATCAGACCCTTTTTAGTGGTCTTAAAATCGGGGGATTATTGCATGTTTTCCTGTTGTGTCCTTTTTCTTGGCACCTGCTGCATTTGTTTTGAATTTTGATTTTAGATCCGTGTTTGTACCTCCCTTTTTTTGGTCTTCCTGCTGGTCTTCTTGTGTTGGGTGGTTTTATACATATGTTTCTTACTTCTTCTGATACATCCCAGTTTTCTTTGTCAGATAACGGCATGATGGAAGCTGAATATGTCTCGACCAAAGTTGCTTTAGTGTAATTTCTTGAGCAAAAATCATAACAACTCAAATTTCTCTTGCTTATAACAGCAGCAGCGTGTGGACAAGGCATCTCATGGTACTGAAATTTACGGCATGTGCATGTCTTTTGTTCGATGTCCACAATATACTGTTTAGAGATATCGTAAACAGTGAAAATCACTAAGTTTGATGTCTCAACCTACAACACCCAATGCATACAATCAGATTAATAGTTGCATGCCAAATATACAGTAAGCAAATAACTAGTACCAGAATGTTAGTTAATAAGTAACTACCAATATAAAAGAAACAATTATAAATCTCATTAACATTATAATGTTACATATTAACTAAGTCAGTATTGATTATTAACCAGTATGATGTGACACAGTAACCAAATAAGTATTATACAGTAACCATTATATAATTACACAGTAAGCAATTTAGTAGTAGTCAGTAACCAATATAATGTTGCACATTAAGTAAGTTAGCATTAGTCTGTAACTAAATTAGTATTCAAGTTACTGTTAGTCAGTATAATTTTACACAGTAACCAACTTAGCAATAGGCAGCAACCATTATATGGTTACATAGTAACCATGCTAGCAATAGTCAGTAACCAATAAAATGTTGCACAGTAACTAATTTACAATTATTAAGTAACCAAGTTAATAATAATCAGTAAGTTGCAAATGTAAATTAGGATGCAATAATTTAAATCAAATATTAATTACCTTAAGTATCTTTGATTTTAAGATATTAGATTGCAACTTTCTCTCAGCCGTTGTGGAAAGAGTTGTGAATGTTGATAAGGCTGATTGTTTATTTGTGAAATACCATCTCTGAACCAGACAACGTAGGCATTCAATCATTGACGCAACTGGAAGATCCCTGATAAACTTGATTGCATTGTTAATAGATTCGGCTGTGTTTGAAGTCATTGTTGAGTACCTACTTATAGTCCCATGGAGCCTGGTGCACTTATCCAATCTGACCTCTTCCTCCAGATATGTCCTTATTCGAGGATCAATGGCATCGAGTTCAGCCATGTGTTTGTTGAATTGTTCGACAGTGTAAGCTCTACAAGCCCCGTTGTAAGCTTGTTTAACTTCTTCTCCTTTCTTTTTGAATTTGTTTTTTATATTTTTCAGTATATGATATGTGCAGGAACCATGCATGATATCCGAAAACACAAAATTCGGTCCTTGTATAATGGCTTCATGCCTGTCTGAAACAATACATTGACCTTCCCTAACTCCACAAGCAATTCTCAAATTTACGAGAAACCATCTCCAAGACATTTCATTTTCGCTGTCAACAACTGAAAAAGCGATGGGAATAATGTTTCGATTTGCATCTTGTGTGCTTGCTATCAATAGTGTCCCCCCGTAAGTTGATTGTATGAACGTGCCATCGATTACAATGATTAGAAAACAATGGTGCCATGCTTGAATTGACGCTCCAATGGCAAAGAATAGATGCTTGAAACGGCCATTCGTTTCCAACTCAAGGGATGTGACGGAACCTGATATGAAAATCAGCGTTATCATTAGAATTATAAGTAGTATACAGTATTTAAATTACTAGTTATCGGTAACCGTTCATGTGGTTAATGATATACAACTTGTATATTTCATTTAGTAACTAAACACGCATATTAAGGTAAACCAAACATGTATAATAACCATATACAAATTGTATAAAGGTTTAATAACTAAACATACATACTAACACATATAATGTCAAAAGGTGTATTGGTTACTGTATAATGTTATATTGGTTAATGTATAATACTTAATTGGTTACTGAATAATGCTATTTTTGTAATCACATGCTTAGTAACCAGTGCATTAGACAGTAATCAATATAGCATTAGACAGTAACCACATGCTTAATAACCAATGCATTATATAGTAACAGCATGTTGCATGAAGGTAACCAAGATATCATTAAGTAGTAACCAAATTTACAATGGTAACCTTCTAATGTGTAATGTTGTATTGGTTACTGTGTAACGTCATATTGGTTACTGTCTAATGATGTAAAATCAATAAAATGATTTAAAGTCTTACCTGGATTTGTTTTCTTCAACATATGTAACCATGATGGGATGAGTGTGTAGTCGTGTGGATTTCCTCTCACCTTTTCCAACGCTTTCTCCTTCGATCTCCATGCTTTTTGGTAAGAGATAGACACATTATATTCTGACATCATGTCTTGCACAATATCGGTTGGTGTGTATATTTTCTTCAAATTTATTATTTTTTACATTATGCATTCACTGACCAACTCACTATTTGCCTGTCTGTGGTCTCCCAACAGTACATTGACCGAACAAGTGTGGATGTCGTTGAATTCTCTCACCTTGAACATACTGGTTTTTCGAAAACTTGATGCTCTCATTTTCCATTTGTAATTTTCATCGTATACGCACACTAGGACAAAGTCTCTATAACTTGTTCGTTGGACTTTGTGTTGTCTGTTTTTTCTGATCGAATGCAGTCTCATAGCTTGTGATAGGATTTTTTTGTCTTTGTAGGTTTGATTTAATTTTACATCACGTTCATTCGGATCCGATATTACATCATCATATCGTTCTTCCCCGTATGATTTGTCATGTTGTATGTCTCGTTGTTGTTCAATAATTTTCATTGCAAGTTGATCAGCATATTGCGTTCCAAATTGACATTCTTGTCTTGCTAGTGGAACTAGTGCTGAATTCCTTTGTGTTGATCTGATTGGCATTACATCGTGAATTGTAGATTCTTCTACATTTGTCAAGTTATGCAAGATTGTTGTGCGTCCCATTATGTTTTCAATATCCACAATCAGTGGGAATTTACCTTGTTCATCATATTTCCTACTAATTTCCAGAAAGAATTGTAAGGTTGATTCATCTGATATAATGATAGGTGGAATGTCGCTTCTAATCTGAAATTTGATCGACAATGTTGTTGCGCTTGTGTCTAGCCGTAATGCACTGCATATTTTGGTTAGCATTTCTTTGAACGAACTTGTTGATGAAACTAGTATGCCGGTAACTTCAAATTTTGTGTATTGGTTACTATCAGCCCATGTGCCGTTAAAATAAAGTACAACTGGAATCAACTCCATTGTCTGTCAACAGAATAAGTATTAATAAGTAACCAAATCAGTGTTATATGGTAACCAATTTAGCATTAGTCAGTAACCAAGTCTTCATAAGTAAGCATTATAATATTACACAGTAACAAAATCATTATTAGTTAATAACCAATGCAATGACACACAGTAACCAAGTCAATATCAATTAGTAACCAATGCAAGACAGTAACCAATGTAATGTTAAGCAGTAACCAACACAACATAATCAATAACCAATGTAATGTTAAGTAACCAAATATCTAGTTCAATGTTAGCCGGTAATCAATTTATCTAATGTCAGTAACCAAGTCTAAATAAGCAACCATTATAATATTACACAGTAACAAAATCATTATTAGTCAGTAACCAATGCAGAAACACACAGTAATTAAGTCATTATCAGTTAGTAACCAATGCAACATTAGTTAGTACCATTATGCATTAACCAAGTCAGCATTAATCAGTAACATAGACATAGTTAGACAGTAACCAATGTAATGTTAAGCAGTAACCAACACAGCATAATCAATAACCAATGTAATGTTAAGTAACCAAATAAATAATTAAGTAACCAAATATCTAGTTCAATGTTAGCCGGTAACCAATTTATCCAATGTCAGTAACCAAGTCTTAATAAGCAACCATTATAATATTGCACAGTAACAAAATCATTATTAGTCAGTAACCAATGCAGAAACACACAGTAATTAAGTCATTATCAGTTAGTAACCAATGCAACATTAGTTAGTACCATTATGCATTAACCAAGTCAGCATTAATCAGTAACATAGACATAGTTAGACAGTAACCAATGTAATGTTAAGCAGTAACCAACACAGCATAATCAATAACCAATGTAATGTTAAGTAACCAAATAAATAGTTAAGTAACCCAATAACTAGTTCAATGTTAGACGATAACCAATTTAGCCAATGTCAGTAACCAAGTCTTCATAAGCAACCATTATAATATTGCACAGTAACAAAAATATTATTAGTCAGTAACTAATGCAGCAACACACAGTAACCAAGTCATTATCAGACAGTAACCAATATAATGTTAAGCAGTAACCAATACAACATAACTAATAACCAATGTAATGTTGAGCAGTAACCAATTTTTCAAATCCATCTTGCAATCAAAACATTCATTATTATTAATGTGTGATCATTTTAAGTGCAAAAAACCTAAGAAAGGTAACCAAAATAATAATTTATTTGTAACAATAGGTAAATGAATGGTTGTAAATTTTAAAATAACATACCTCAGTATTGTTGTATTGAAATTGATGTTGATCTTGTATTAATTAATCAATGCAGTATTTGGTTATTGAACTAGAAGGCGTTGTTGATTTTAGAGGCTATTTTCGATCTTAGAGATGTGCAGTGACAACCGTCTTCGTCTTCTCCAATTAAGAGTTTACTCGCGACAGGAGGATTCAGCTTCGTCTTGTTTGTCTTTTCGATCTTAGAGATTTTTCGGGACATCCGGATTCGTCTTCTCCGATTAAGAGTTTACTCAACCATCAGATTTCGGCTTCGTCTTGTTTGTCTTTTCCGTAATTGATTTGTTGCATGAGTTTAGGAACGGTTAATTTCAAATATTAAATTCGGTAACCGACTTGTAGGACGTGATTTTAGCATGACGTGATTTTAGCAAGTAAGTTTATAATTATGTTGTGTATGTTTCATTTTTGTAATTATGTTGTGTATGTTTTATTTTTGTAATTACTTTTTAATTGTTGTATAGTAGTGTAAAGGACCCTAATAATTTTTGCAATATGAAAGAACTATCTTATCTGTTGTTATTCTGGGCTCGTTACAACTTTTTCAAGGATAACGAATAAGCAGTAATGGGCGTCGAGTTTTATTCCTAAAAGTCCAACTACTTCACTTGGGTCTAATTTTTCAAATATCAACCCATGGAATCCATGCTGTAGGAGCCATTACATTTGTTTGTCCCATATAAATATGTACATTACATTTTGAAGGTAATGATGACAAATTTAAGATAATTGTGGACTATGAGATTATTATTATTATTATTATTATTATTATTATTAATTTAAGGATAATTTTTTAATTTGTGTTTTTGTCAAAAGTGGTTTAGTCAAATGTACAAATTTTTTTTTGTTAATCAACACTCTTTAAAACTAATTTTGGAGAGTTACTAAATACTGAAATATTTTTATTTTTGATTTGTAAGTGTTTTTAATTCACTCTAAAATTCTCACAACCATGTGTCGTAAATAATTACAATTGCAAATGAATACACTTATAAAAGTGACGCACCATATTATATATATATATTATTTAAAAGAATTATTACTAATATTAATTTACGTAATTGATACTTAAAATATTAATAAATAAATACGTAATATATGTATATATCATTTCATAATCCTTATACAACACTATGCTACTAGTAGCTTGATGTCAATGTGACACCAGTCTAAATCTTCTCCTGATCTATCTCATGCATCTTCTTCTATCCCATTGCAATAAGTAGTTTTATTATTATGAAGATCATTGCTTTTCAGTCAATATATATATATATATATATATATATAGAGAGAGAGAGAGAGAGAGAGAGAGAGAGGGAGGGAGAGAGAGAACTCTTGAATAGACAGACAGTTGTGGCTAGAGACTTTTAAGAAGATATTTCCGTGGTCATTAATTCACTTATAAGCTATCGGCTATCGCATTATAAAAACTTTAGAATATTGAGTTTCTAAGAGGATGGATGTATTTTGTGGCATTTCATAATAGGGGGAAATGTATTCTTCATGGAGTCGATACTGAAGGTTGTTTACAATTCCACTCAACTGTAAGCAAAATAAAACAAAAAACTTTCAATCTTTTTTGTCCTTTGTTTGGTATACACTCCCTTAGTCAATGAATATTTAATATGCTTGAAGAAAATTGCGTGTTTGATACTCTTTCCCTTCCAAAATATTAATTTTTATCATCTTTAAATTTAAAATTAAGATAATTCATTCAAAATTATAACACAAAAATGTTTTACAATGAGTACTGATTACAATTAAAAGGATTTTTTTTTTAAATTAATTTTAAAAAATCAACAATAATCAAAGAATATATAACAAAGGGAGTAGTGCTATAAAAACAATTAGATTCTTTTTTAAAAAAATAATAATTTGGTTTTGGTGTGGGTGTGGGGGTGGGACTGAAAATTTTGCAGGAAAAGGCAAGGCAAATGGTTGTGTGCATGGCTACCACTCCTAATGAGTGACAGACACAGTACCTAATAAAGCTAAGCTCCAAAAGCTATAGACAATGGAGCTCTTCCAATTTGGTAGGAGATGGGAGGAATGACCTTAAGCCTATAAACCCAAAAAATAGTAGTAATTAAATTAGCAGGCTATTTTTGGTGAGAAAATAAATATGCAAGTAAATTAGATGAACGAATTAATCAAAATTGGAGGACTCACTCGCTAAATTCCAAAAACACCCATCTAAATATTGGTGTTTACCAAATGAATAGGTTGGTTGGCTCAGTAATTAACCAAACAAATACCTTTTTCCTTTATATACTATATGATATGATATGATATGATATGATGATATATAGTAAGATATTAATTTAACTATTGCAAGCTGGAAAAGAGATGACCCCAAACCCAATTTCTATTTGGCTAAAAAGCACCACCAGAGCGGAGAGTATATAAATTGCTGTCCTTACTAAAACTGAAAAATATATATTCGACTAATTTTGGCCAAAAACTTCATAAATTGGTGAGAGCAGATTCTCTGTCCCTATTTTTTCTGTCCTCTTGTGTCTTTCCACTTAAATTTTGACATATAGTCTCTTACTTAATACTAATTAATTCTAAAATTAAATAAAAGTTCAGGTGTCAAAATTTAAGTGGTGAGACACAAGCAGAACAGGAAAAATAGAGACAGAGGATCTGCTCTCTTAATTGATCTATTTGAATCCCAGTGACAGACAGAGTTGGTCTTGTCATTTTAATACTAAAATCTAGATGACATTTATTTCATACATGAATTATGCACATTCTACCATTATGTTGTTCATCAAAGGGGTGACCAGGGTTTTCAAATTTCTGATATCAAAAAGTTTCTCAAACGATATACGTCACAACAATATTGATTGAGTAAATCTTATATGATTGATTATGTCATAAATTATTATTAAAATATTTCATGTCATGTTATTTGAGACTAAAAATTTCATATTCCTAGCATTACTTGAAAGATAATTTTTGACTTAAAGGGATTTTAAAATTTTGGTCTTAAATGATATGATTTTAAATATTTTAATAATAATATACGACACAGTCAATCACACGAGATCTGCTCAATTAATATTATGATAACACGTCATTTAAAGTATTTTTTGAGATCCCTATCATCACTCAATTTTATGAGACTAAAGTCTTATCAAGTTATATACTTATAGGATATATATCATTTTCCATAAATAAAATAAATAAACTATGTTTGGATGATTTAAATTTTATCACTACTTTTGAGCAGGGACGAATTAGATTCGGTTTCTTAGTTTAGTGCGGTCAAATTTAAAAAAAAAATCTTAATAAAAAATAAAAATATAATATAATAAATTACAAAAATAAATATATTCATATATTGTTTACAATAACATTTTTTGAAACTCTATAATTTGAAATTGTTGCATGATAGTCTTATTTTTAATAGTTACAAAAATATCATGTTTAATAATGTAAGTTACTGAACAATCATTTATCCATTCATCATTGTATTTTTATTTTTTTTATGGGTCGACGTTGTTGCAAAAATATCATGATAACCTCATTTTAAACAATTGCAAAATTTCACAAACAATTACTAAATTTGTGAAATTATAACAAAGAAAAATTACAATATGTTTTAAAGAATTTTTTTTTGATGGATTAACGTTATGAGTAGATGACTGAAAAAGAAAGAGTAGAATCAGAACAAATTTGAGACATTTATTAATTTATTTAGATAAACACTTTATATAGAGGGAGAGATGAGAAAGAAAGATAAATTGGACCCCCCTTTTGCCCCCTCTGCCCTTAACATTAAGACTGAGCAAGAAATTAAATTGGAATCGAAATCGCACCAAAAATTACACCAACCACACAAACGGTTCTGGCATATGTAGCGGTTTTAAGTGGGTTGAAAAATCAAATTTACGATTTCAATTTGATTATTAACCAAAATCGCATACATAAAATCGAAACCGCACCATGTGTGTGTATGTATCTCAGATGCATGATCTTGATGTCTCTGAATGTATGACAATAATAAAGTCAAACATATTAAAAATTATTGATCGCACAATTAAAGGTTCCAAATGATTGTTCATTTGATTAGGGTGAAATTTTTTTTATTGAAGGCCTAGATCTTATTGGAAAAATGACATTCAAGTCACTACTAGTTGGATGGGAAGGGAAGCTTCCAAGTGGTAGATGAACATAGAGTTGGTCTAAGAAATAATTACACTATAAGTCCACACCAAAGAAATAATCGGCTCAAGAGATAAATATTTTTCAAATATGGTCACAAAATTAATGTAGTGATGCATGTTAAATTTTATAAAATTTTGCTGTTTCAATTGATTTTGAAATCGAAACTACACTAAATGAAACCGTACCGCACCAATTACACGAGATTTTATGTACGGTTTTAAATTTGTCAAAACGCACTTAAACGGTTTCGAGTATAATTTAGATTTCAAACCGCACCATGCTCGCCCCTACTAACATAAATCCGCCACTGCTTTTGAGGAATTTTAAACTAATTGTATCTATCAGGTGAGGCACTCATACTAGACACAATATTATTATTCAAACATCTTAACATCTAGGCCAAAAATATTTTCAGAGCAAAAATAATAATATTAGAATAAATATAACGTTGTGAGAATCAATCCTTATATATAAATACATCACAGCCTATCCTCCAACTCAATCAATTTCAAATCAATTTCAAATCCATCTCAATCAATTTCAAATCAATTAATTAATTAACACACCCAATTTTAATCAATTGAAATCCCACATACAACCCAATTTTAATCAATTGAAATCCCATATACAATTGATATTAGCCATTAATACATAATATTAACCATTAATACATAACAAAAAATCATTAATTCAGTTGCATCTTCCAATCCAATAGTTTTTCTTTTTCTTTCATCTTCAAAACTGCCACACGGATTCACGCTATACAACATTGCATTACAATTAATGTAACGACCCCAAAATAGGTCCATTCCATCCAACCCATTCTGAGTCGTCATGGTACAGAAAACAACTACAACTTTATTACAACAATTGTCGTGCAAAATACAACAACACATATGCTGTGAGTTTGGATACAAATATATACCAAATGTGACATTGGACACCATCATGTATCAGCACCTCACAAAGGTACCTTACATAAAGGTACAGTCAAAAACTGTTTTAGAAACTAGAATCTTTGGGAAGTGCTCAAGGAAAACTTCGTACATGGGAGGCCACGCGTCTAGGTTATGATAGATATCATATGGCCACAGAATTATCCTTGGTTGACCCAATAGACCCCATAGAAAAACGAGAAGATTACTATCATATTCTTCCCAATGGTGAGTCTTCTCTTGACATATCATTATCTCTACTGTCTCCAATTGAGAATTATATTTTAAACAAACACCAAGATTATATAGGTAGTGCTCGTATATATACTCAGCAAGTGGATGAGCATAACCCTGTCCTATGATGACACGAGGTTGTATGTCATTAGACATCTTGTATGATAGTGACAAAACACCCTTCCAACGTTGGGTTCGCCTCACCCTATTTTCTTCACCAAATATAACTACTAAATGATGACCACCGTTCTATTCCCTTGTTACCCCCGCTCGACCCAGCTACACTCTTATTACCTGAAAGGAATTGTGAAGCAAAAGGGTGAGCACAACTAGCTCAGTAAAGAATATCATGACTAAAGATAATTAAATTATCAATAGCCTTCATCAATAATAAATCAGAGATTTAGAACATATGGTAAATGATAAAAATTTCAACCATAGTTGCAGCGGAACGAGCAATCCATTAGAAGAGTCAAATAGACTATAAAGTCTATTATCTTCTCCATGTTAAAAATCCACCAACAATATTTTATCCATGTAACATCACTCAACAGTTCCTTTCCACAATCATATGAATAACTCATAATCATAATTGTAACTATAAATTTTTCTTCGCACCCAGGACGAAGAATATTTTCATCACCTGTCTTTACCTGAAACATCAAAGATCATGGTTATACCAAATCACAATTCCTGTTTATAATCATACTAACAAATCCATCTTTGCACTACGGGCCAAAGATATTCGTCAACAGTTTATCTTTGCACTACTGGCCAAAGATATTCAACAACATATCATCTTTGCACTACAGGCCAAAGATATTCATCAACAGTTCATATTTGCACTACAGGCCAAATATATTCATCAACAGTTCATATTTGCACTACATGCCAAATATATTCATATCTCAAAGAAATATATAATCATTTCAGAATTTATATAAACAATAATTATAACCATGTTGATCAATTCACCTTTGCACTTAAGCTTAAGATATTCAATTATAAATTCAATGGTCATGATCATACCAGTCACAATTCAACTTTGCACTACAGGCCAAAGAGAACCCTAGTCATGATCATACCAATAATCTACCCATCTTTACACTCCAGTGAAAGAGAATTTCAACATCAGGGATATAAAAATGTTATATATGATGATAAAAATAATATGATCAACATATAGTTTTAATCTCAAGAGTAATATTCATAACTCAACTATAATTTGGTTAGAAAAAGAAACCAATTTTTATCGTGAATAGTAACTCGTGAATAGTAACTCATGAATAGTAACTCGTGAATAGTAACTCATAAATAGTAAACTCGACACAAAAAGGTAGAAATTTCACAATAAAATCCATACCAGTATTTCGGTATAATAATATTGAAAGAATAATATTTCTTAAATTTATAAACAATTTATTTTAATTGTTTACACTTTACTAAATAATGCATTTAATCATTCTAAAATACCAAACTCATAAGATTTTATCACCAATAATCAAAACCCTCATCAAAAATCTGCATATACCTCATATAGGATTCTCAAGCCATAAAATCCTATTTTTCAATTTTCTTACTTCACATAACATATTTAATTCATTTACTCATAACTAGACCATTTTCATGAAAAATACCAAATCCGTTCCAAAAATATATTTTTTTTTTGGGATTTAGCATAATATAGTCCCATAGTAAACATATATTTTTCTCAGAATTTTTAAAAGTCATTTACTATTTTTCATATGGCCAAAATAGCCGAATATTTAGACATTTATCAAAAATTGTACTTTTGTCTAAAAATTCTGAAATTTACAGAGTATACTTCTATCATATACATGTACCTCCAATAAAAATTTTATCAATTTTGGATTTAACCACAAGGAATTATAAGCTGTTACTTCTAAAATAGTCTTTTCTCATAAAATTCATAACTCTCAATCTATACATCCAAAAATCACCATTTTTGGACACAATCAAGAAAACTCATCAAAATATCATTTCAAATTTTTTCAGAATTTTTGAAGATCAGAAAAATTACGAAACTGAAAATCATAACAACCCTTAAAATCCATTACTATCCCTTACTATCCCTTACCTCAAAAGAGCAGTACTTCTGATCGGTATAAGGCTGAAGGAAACTTGCACTGATAAATAGAAACTCACCAAGTATCTAAAAACTCACAAAATATGCTTCATAATATAGAGAGAGAAAGAGAGAAAGCTTATGTTTCTGGTGTGATTTTTAATTCTAACTTAGCCCTCTATTTATAGGAAAATTTTGGTAGGTTTGACCTGCAACCTGATGGCTTTACCTGCTACTATTCCCACCAACCACATTTGAAATATAATTCAGCACATTTCTTCACCAACCACAAGTGGGGCCCACCAATTCTAGAATTTTCCACCAAAATGATAAACTCCGAAAATTCAACAATTTCTGAACCAGTCATCTTGTAAAATTCGTAATAAATCATACGTTCATTTTTAACGGTTCAAAATTTGTGGACATATACTCAACTTATAAATGTATAACATATCCAAAAATTACCACGATCCAACGGTCGGATTAAAAATTATAACCCCCGCAAACTATCTCAAAAACCCTGATTTTTAATACCTCCATTCCGACAAAAATACTGACAAAAACCTCAACATTAACTCCTTCATTTTTAACCACAAAAATATATCCCTCATTTATATCCACATAAAATAAATATTTCCTTATCATATGAATCAATAATTAATTATTCACAAATAATATTACAGAATCACATTTATGACAACCAGGCCGTTCCCAGGAAAGAGGGGGCTTTCCAATAAGGATTTCTCCTTACTGGCGCGCAATTAGATGACCAAACCTCTCCTTAGACAGAACTTTCTAGACATTGACAATAATGTTATCTAATAATATTATTCAAATAATATGAATTATTGATCTGATAAAGGAAAATACTGTGCATCAACAATTATTGAAACAACAATAATATAAAATATCAACGCAACAATTATTGAATCAATAAAATAAAATATTGAACAGTAACTACTGTAACAATTATTGAGTAGTGCCTTCTTACGTAAGAATCAATAATTTCAAAAATACTATGCAATACCGTGTGCTACTGTGCAATAACGCGTATTACTGTATTTTAACCACCGGGTATTCCAACAGTGTTAACGGTAACAACTACGCCGTTATTTGTAAAAATTCAAATTTGTCGTTTTCTTCACCCGACAGTTATTCTGTTATGGGGCCCACAAATGGCTGCGCCGTCGTACGAATATTCCCCGACAGAAAGAATATTCCACGACCAAACGAATATTCCCCGACAACAATGATTATTTTATAACCACTTGCTTATTTTGAAAAAAAATCATATTTCACTCATAACTTTAAACTTTTATCAATTTAACCATTTACTGAATAGTAATTATAAGAAAAATTGAATACTTTTATTTCATAAAATTCGGGGTCTTACAATTAAGATATAGAGTTAAATCAATAGGCAATCCAAAAGACAACACTCAGTATATCCATAAATATTAAAATTAGTAACATATAACGGATAATAGACAATCCAAAAGACAACACTCACTATAGCCATAAATATTAAAATTAGTAACATATAACATATAAGAATTGATGACAAAAAAAATAAATGCTCATTAAATATAAAACACCTATAAACATATAACGGATAATAGACAATCTAAAAGACAACACTCACTATAGCCATAAATAATAAAATTGGTAACATATAGCGGATAAGAATTGATGACAAAAAAAAAATACTCATTAAATACAAAACGCCTATAAATACTACTATCACATAAACAAAAAATTCAATACACAAATAATATCATACAAAATACTAAATAATGGATATCAGGTAAAGTAATTAGTTTGTTTTTTTAACTAATATATTTTTCCTATTTTGCATGTTATTTTTAAAATTTTATGTGTTTTCATTTATTTGCAGATCTATACCAACAAAAAATAAAGGGCAGAATAAACGTCAAATTATTAAAATAAGTGATGATAGCAGTAGTGACAATGGTGGTTATGGATATGCCAAGAATGCAAAGATCGAAAAAACTATTGTTACGTTACAAACAAACATCGAAGCCATGAAATAGAAGATTCAGAAAATTGAGCAACAACTATTAGTTTGTTTTTTTAACTAATATATTTTTCCTATTTTGCATGTTATTTTTAAAATTTTATATGTTTTCATTTATTTGCAGATCTATACCAACAAAAAATAAATGGCAGAATGTAAGACCCCAAATTATTAATAAATGAAATTTAAATTCCCTCTATTTATTATTTTGAAATAGTAAGTGTTAAATTGATTAATGAGGTTAGTTATGGGTAAAATGCGTAAATATTTTAAATAAGCAAGTGGTTATAAAATATTCATTGTTGTCGGGGAATATTCGTTTGGTCGTGGAATATTCTTCCTGTCGGGGAATATTCGTACGACGGCGCAGTCTTTTGTGGGCCCCATAACGGAAAGCGATTGGATGAAGAAAACGACAAGTATATGTTTTTTATTAATAACGGCGTAGTTGTTACCGTTAATACTGTTGGAATACCCGGTGGTTAAAACACAGTAATACGCGTTGTTACACAGTAGCACACTGTATTGCACCAATTATTGATTCTTACGTAAGAAGGCACTACTCAATAATGGTTACAGTAATTACTGTTCAGTATTTTATTTTATTGATTCAATAATTGCTGCGTTGATATTTTATATTACTGTTGTTTCAATAATTGTCACTACACAGTATTTCCCATTATCAGATCAATAATTCATATTATTTGAATAATATTATTAGATAACATTATTGGCAATGTCTAGAAAGTTCTGTCTAAGGAGAGGTTTGGTCATCTAATTGCGCGCCAGTAAGGAGAAATCCTTATTGGAAAGCCCCCTCTTTCCTGGGAACGGCCTGGTTGTCATAAATGTGATTCTGTAATATTATTTGTAAATAATTAATTATTGATTCATATGATAAGGAAATATTTATTTTTGTGGATATAAATGAGGGATATATTTTTGTGGTTAAAAATGAAGGAGTTAATGTTGAGGTTTTTATCAGTATTTTTGTCGGAATGGAGGTATTAAAAATCAGGGTTTTTGAGATATTTTGCGGGAGTTATAATTTTTAATCCGACCGTTGGATCGTGGTAATTTTTGGATATGTTATACATATATAAGTTGAGTATATGTCCACAAATTTTGAACCGTTAAAAATGAACGTATGATTTATTATGAATTTTACGAGATGACTGGTTCAGAAATTGTTGAATTTTCGAAGTTAATCATTTTGGTAGAAAATTCTAGAATTGGTGGGCCCCACTCTTGGTTGGTGAAGAAATGTGCTGAGATTTTTTATTCAAATGTGGTGGGTGGGAATAGTAGCAGGTAAAGCCATCAGGTTGCAGGTTAAGTCTGCTTCGGCGTGCTAACATTTTCCTATAAATAGAGGGCTAAGTTAGAATTGAAAATCACACCAGAAACAAGTTTTCTCTCTTTCTCTCTCTAGATTATTGAGTGTATTTTGTGAGTATTTAGATACTTTGAGAGTTTCTATTCATCAGAGCAAGTGTCTTTCAGCCTTATACCGGTATTCCGACCAGAAGTACTGTCTGTACGAGGTAAGGGATGTTATTTTATTCAAAAATGATATTATTTCTTCAATATCATTATGCCGAAATATTGGTTGGAAATTTTTATCAAATTTGGAACTTTTCACGTCGGGGTTACTATTCATGAGTTACTATTCACGAGTTACTATTCACGAGTTACTATTCACCGAAAAATAAAATTTTCTTCTTTTCGTCCAAAATATCTATTTTGGGTACTAGCTTTGATTGTATCCATGTTTTGATCATTCTTGAATTCTACTTCACTATGAATAATTATAAGGTATTTTTGGACATGAATAAATCGAAATACGAATCCTTAATATTTGTTATTTTGTTTCACTGGATTCGTTTTCTTTAATATATTTTTCATCATCCTCAGTCCTAAATGATGATATTACTGAATATCTTTGGCCGTAGTGCAAAGATGAATGATTAACTGATGAATATCTTTGACCCGTAGTGCAAAGATGAACAGGTGTTGAGATGAACATGACCGACTGGTGATACAAATGAATATCTTTGGCCTGTAGTGCAAAGATGAATATTTGATTAAAGATGGTTATTGATTGTTGTTACAGGGATAAAATATTGATGATGGACTTTTAAATCTTAGAAGATAGTAGAACTCATTCTCTACTTGACTCTTCTAATGGTTTGCTGTTTCCGCTGCAGTTATTGATTTAAAACTTGTTGTCTATTGTATTCTATTAGATTTTTCCCTGTTGAAGACTAACGATAATTTGTTCTGTATTATCTTAGTCATAATGTTCTTTACTGGGCTAGTTGAGCTCACCCTTTTCCTTTTTGTTCCATTTTTCTCAGGAGGCGAGAATGTAGCGAGTACTAGTCGGGGTATGGAATGATGGTTCTAGAAGTTACTTTAGTAGTCCTCACTATTTTTGTGAAATAATGTATCAATAATTGTAATGAGG
Source organism: Panax notoginseng (assembly GCA_016801055.1). Lineage (NCBI taxonomy): Eukaryota > Viridiplantae > Streptophyta > Magnoliopsida > Apiales > Araliaceae > Panax > Panax notoginseng. Next base: position 260,426,191 of record CM029012.1, read on the forward strand.
GCTTATTTGAGTGTGGATATTGTCTAAATGACAATATTTGTATTTAAACTCACAGTTCTTGTGTTGTAATAATAAAGATGTAGTTGTTTCTGTACCATGTATTTTGGCGACTCAGAATGGGTGTTGTATACCTATTTTGGGGGCGTCACACAGAACAAACGCCAAATTATTGAAATAAGCGATGATAGCAGTAGTGACAATGGTGGTTATGGATATGTCAAGAATGCAAGGATCGAAGAAACTATTGTTACGCTACAAACAAAGATCGAAGTCATGAAAGAGAAGATTTAAAAAATTGAGCAACAACTGAATGATCTTAAATAAAATGGGTTATCACAATAAAAGTGGAACTGTGGAAGTAATAAAATAGCAATAACAACATATTTATACATGTAATTGCTATGCCATGCAAAAAAAAATTGAAAAATTTATATGAAAAAAAATATTATTATTATGAAAAATCTTTCTCATTCTAATTTTAGAAAATTATACAATCGAAAAACAAATGCACGGGCTATCAACTAGTTATTAGTATTTCATATACATTCAAAAAAAATTACTATTTTTGATCCAAAAGTAAAGATGTGACGCCCCCAAAATAGGTATACAACACTCATTTTGAGTCGTCAAAATACATAGTACAGATACAACTACAACTTTTTTTTATACAACATAAAAACTGTGAGTTTAAATATAAATATTGTCATCTAGACAATATCCACACTCAAATAAGTCCTCATTATAATTATTGATACATTATTATACAAAAATAGTGAGGACTACTAAAACGACTTTCTAGAACTTTCATTCCATACCCCGACTAGTACTCGCTACATTCTCGCCTCCTGAGAAGAAAAATGGAACCAAAGAAAAAGGGTGAGCTCAACTAACCCAGTAAAGAACATTATGACTAAGATAATATAGAACAAATTATCGTTAGTTCTCAACAGGGAAAAATCTAATAGAATACAATAGACAACAAGTTTTAAATCAATATTCGCAACGAAAAATAATAATTCATAGAAGAGTTACGTAGAGAATGAAATCTACTATTATCTATGAATTTAAAAGTCTATCATCAACATTTTATCCCTGTAACATCAATCAATATTCATCTTTGCACTACAAGCCAAAGATAAAAGATATTCATCAGTTGGTCATGTTCATCTAAACACCCGTTCATTTTTGCACTACGGGCCAAAAAAATTCATCAGAAATCATTCATCTTTACACTACAGGCCAAAGATATTCAGTTATATCATCATTTAGGACTGAGGATGATGAAAAATATTTTAAAGAAAATGAATCCATTGAAACAAAAGAATAAATATTAAGGATCCGTATTTCAGCTATTCCATGTCCAAAAATACCTCATAAATAATCATAGTGGAGTAAAATTCAAGAATGATCAAAACGTGGATACAATCAAAGTTAGTATCCAGAATAGATATTTTGGACGAAAGGAAGAAAATTTTATTTTTCAGTGAATAATGTCGTATTCGTGAATAGTGCCGTATACGTGAATAGTGTCGTATACGTGAATAGTAACTCCGATATGAAAAGTTTTAAATTTGATAAAAAAATTCCAACCAATATTTCGGCATAATTATATTGAAAAAATAATATCATTTTCGAATAAAATAACATCCCTTACCTCGTAAAGACAACACTTCTAGTTGAAACACTGGATATAGGCTATGACTTGAACTTGCACCGTATAGCAACAATCAAAGTATTAAAATACTCATAAGAATATGCTCAATATATCGGGAGAGAAAGAGAGAGAAATCTTTAGTTTCTGGTGTGATTTTCAATTCCAATCTAAGCACCCTATTTATAGAAAAATGCTTAGAACACCAAAGCAGAAAATTTAATAAATTAATAATATATTTATATAAATTTTCAAGCCAACCGTAGAAAATCTGAAATCAGCCCATTCAACACACATGTGGAACACACCGTAATGAAAAAATCATTTTTGTTATCTAAAAAATTTAAAACTTCCAAAAATTAATTATTTCGGAATTCTGGAACTTCAATAATTCATAATAAATAGCCTTTTATCAGAAAATTCGAATCTCGCAATTTTTTATAGAAAATTCAATTCTCTACAACTTTGCAGAAGAATTTTTTTTTAAATTTCAAATAGAAATTGACCGAAATCCACAAACGGGCGATTCTACAAGCTATAATCAAATTTCAGTCAAGAAATGGGTCCACAGACATGTTTAACATGTTTTAAATAATTTTTGCAATAAAAATATTCTTCCTCCTCATATACTCATATATCCCACATTCATTGTAAAAATATCATCATTATTATATTCTAATAATATAATAAAATATTATTTTATCAGAAAAGATAAAATATCAATTTTTAACAATTGTCACTTTAAAAATTTTCTCCATCTATATCCACATAAAATAAATATTTTCCTCATCATATAAATCAATAATTAATTATTAATAAATAATATTACAGAATCACAATAATGACAACCAGACCGTTCCCAGGAAAGAGAATGCTTTCCAATAAGGATTTTTCCTTACTGACGCGCAATTAGGTGATCAAACCTCTCCTTAGACAGAACTTTTTAGACATTGTCAATAATTTTATCTAATAATATTATTCAGATAATATGAATTATTGCTCCGATAATGAAAAATAATGTGTAGTGATAATTATTGAAACAAAAGTAATATAAAATATTAACGCAGTAATTATTGAATCAATAAAATAAAATACTGAACAATAATTATTGTAACAATTATTGAGTAGTGTCTTCTTACGTAAGAATCAATAATCGGTGCAATACCGTGTGCTACTGTGCAACAACGCGTATTACTGTGTTTTAACCACCGAGTATTCCAACAGTATTAACAGTAACAACTACGCCGTTTTTATAAACAACTTATACTTGTCGTTTTCTTCATCCAATCGCTTTCCGTTATGGGGCCCGCAAAAGATTGCACCATCGTACGAATATTACCCGACAGTAAGAATATTCCACGACCAAACGAATATTTCTCGACAACAATTAATATTTTATAACCACTTGCTTATTTGAAATATTTGCGCATTTTACTCATAACTAACCACATTAATCAAAATAACCCTTACTATTTCAAAATAATAAATAAAAAAAAATCAATTTTATTTATAATAAGTTGGGGTGTTACAAAAGATATATTTTAACTTTTTAAAATCAATTTATAAAATCTTAAAACTCAAAATTAATATAATTTTGTTCAAGTTTTAAAAATAACAAAAATAAAAATTAGTAATACTTTATAATTAGTTTATAATTATTATATTTATTTATTTTAAAACTAAATTACTTTATATAAATTTTAAAATTTAAAATATCGTGAATTAACATCATAATTTCTTTATGCCAAGAAAATTAAAAGAATATTAGTATAAGGGAGAGCAACTATCTCTATTATGACTCACAAGAATGCTCCAAAAAAATATGACGAGGTTCAATAAGAAAATATACTGTCCTCTCGTCTTCTCTCTGTCTTTATACTAAAGTACCAACCTAAAAACTAACATTATGTTCCCGCGGTGCAAGTTCACAGGAAATTGCTCGGAACAAACTTTATATATATCAATAAGTTTAGGCGGATATTGTTCTAGTATATTTTTAGTGATTTTTTTTTTGGTTTTATTTTTTTTTAGTACCTCTATAAAAATGTATAATATTTATTTCAATTAATTTTTTTTATAAAAAATAGTATTTTAGGTATAATTTAGATACATATAAGAAACATGGTTGTACGGATCCTGTTTCTTATATGTATCCAAATTATACCTAAAATACTGTTTTCTATAAAAACTTCAATTGAAATAAATACTATATATTATTTGAGAGTTACTAAAAAAAACAAAAAAAATCGATAGAATGTCGCTACAAGAATGTCACCTTAAAAAGAATTATATATATATATATATATATATATATATATATATATATATATATATATATAAATAAAAGAGTACAGATTATTGATATTGGGATTTGGATGTGGTAGAACGTACATATCATAATGATAATAAAGCCCCACTAAAACGAACAGGTTTCCTTGGCCATGCTTGTTATCAGTCGCAAAGTCAGAAAAAATATAGAATTTTTTTTAATGGGGTTAAATTATTAAATTATATTTATAAAAAATTTATTACATCATATATATATATAATTTAATAAGATCAAATTATTAAATTAAATTCACAAAAAATTTATTACATACATATATATATATATATATATATATATATATATATATATATATATATATATATATATATATATAAACTTATGCCTCAACTTTAGCCGAGCTTGTGCTAGCAGTAAAGTGATAATGGAATATGGAGATTTTCTGATGTTTCATCAAGATATATAACATGTCTTTAAGTTAATTGATGCATGCTATTCAGAGTATCTATATGAGGGACCAAGTTTATATATATGAGACTCAATAGATTCATGATCATTGGGTTTGAAAATTATCCGTGGTCTGGGAGGGAGATTAAGATGTGACACTATGTTACTGTTTTGAACAAGTTGAGTTTGATGATTAATAACATTAATCCCAAGATATTTAAAAATAGGAGCGAGAAGAAGACCATAATCAAGAGAGTTATTGTGAAAGTAATATTCAAATGGAGTCGCAAGAAAGTAAGAAAGATTGTATGACATGTTCTCAAGTAAAATGTATTTGGCTTAAATATGAATTAGTATTCTAAACTATAGGCTATATTCCACTTCAGTGACCCACCTTTTAATTTTGTCAATTAGATGATTAAACTATCAATTTTTTTCAATTGTAACAAATTGAACATGCCACGTCAGAAATTGCTGACGTGGCTAATTGTGTGGGGCCTTAAGAAGCTGATGTGACAAAAAAATAATTTTTTAATCATTAAATAAACAAATCTGTTTAAATAAGGGGCAAAATGGTCAAAACTTAATTTAACATTTCAAATTAAAATAAAACAAACATTATCTAACATCCCGCCTCTCGGCACTACCAATCTCCGCCCCAAAATCGCCTTCCTCTTCCTTACAAACTCTGACCTCCATTTCTCCCCCTTATGGGAAAAATTCTTCCAAAATCATTTTTCCCTTTACAATATCTACATCCACGCGGATCCCGCCGTTAAAATTACCCCACCCACCGGCATTTTTCAAGATCGGATTATCCCCAGCAAGAAAATCCAGCGCGGCACCGCCACATTTATCTTTCCCGCCTGCCGCCTCCTCGTCACCGCCATCCTTGACGATTCAACCAATTTCTACTTCACCCTCATCTCCCAACACTGCATTCCACACCACTCCTTCGATTTTGTGTATAATTCCCTCTTCAATTCAAAGCCAAATCCCACAGATTTAGACCTTAGTTTTATTGAAATTCTCTCCAATAAATCAACTTTATGGGACAGATACAACGCAAGAGGCAAACACATAATGCTTCCTGAAGTACCCTTTGATAAATTCCGAGTTAGGTCTCAATTTTTCATCCTAACGCGGCGCCATTCTTTGTTGGTACTTCGAGATCGGCGGCTATGGAGGAAATTCAGGATTCCTTGTATAAATGTCAATTCTTGTTACCTAGAAGAGCACTATTTTCCAACATTGTTATCAATGCAGGATCCAAAGGGTTGTTCGTCCTATACATTAACTCGGGTGAATTGGACGGATAATGTTAATGGCCACCCACATAGTTAGATAATGGTTGTTTTATTTTAATTTGAAATGCTAAATTAGGTTTTGACCATTCTGCCCCTTATTTAAACAGATTTGTTTATTTAATGATTAAAAAATTATTTTTTTGCCATATCAGCTTCTTAAGGCCCTACACAATTAGTCACGTCAACAATTTCTGACGTGACATGTTCAATTTGTTGCAATTAAAAAAAATTGATAGTTTAATCATCTAATTGACAAAATTAAAAGGTGGATCACCGAAGTTGAATATGACCTATAGTTTAAGGTACTAATTTATATTTAAGCCAATGCATTTTATTAGTTCACATTTCTTGCTTGGCCGGATTAAAACGGCCCAGGTTTTGATGGACAGAAAAAGTGAAGTCTAAAACTTATTTTTTGACGGACGGACGGACCCGACCTGCGGGTTTAGACTGATTTTATCAGGTCTAGTCAGGCCGACGTATAAGATAGGCTAAATGTCTAACCATATCGTCGATATCAATGAAAAATATGAGTGCTCATTTTAAGAAGAATACTCAGTAAGGATTTGGATAGTATAAAGTTTATTTTTTGGTAAGTTGATCAATTGACCAATAAAATGCTGACACACATAGAACTTCACTTAGATATCAATACTTTATTAACTAATTGACCAAAACTGTGATGCCCACAAAATAGGTATACATCACCTATTCTGAGTCGCCAAATACATGGTACAAAATACAAATACAACCTTAAATATACAACATGAGCTGTGAGTTTTAATACAATTATTGTCTTCTAGACAGCATTCAAACTCAAAATAAGTCCTCAATGCATTTATTATCACACTATTTCATAGAATAGTGAGGATTACTAATGCTATCATCTGGACCGTCACTCCGTTCCTCGACTAGTCCCAGCTATGTTCTAATTTCCTGAAGAGAACAATGAAAATAAAAGGGTGAGCTCAACTAGCACAGTAAAAAATATTATGACTAAGATAATGCAGAATAAATTATTATTAGCCTTCAACAGTGTTAAACTGATAAAATATAACAAACATCAAGTTTAACTGCAGCGGAACAAGCAATCCATTAAAAGAGTCAAGTAGAGAATAAAATCAACTATCTTCTATGATTTAAAAGATTTATCAACAATTTTATCGCTGAGACTCAGCTTAATAAATAATCCACATCATTAAATCATCACTTCACTACAGGCCAAGGATATTCTTTAGTATCACGACCACGAATTATCCATGCACTATGGGCCAAAGATAATCGTGGTTTCATCAACGATTCTGATCATGTCATAAAATAATTCATCTTTGCACACTTAGCCGAAGAAAATCTATGGTCATAATCACACCAAAAACTGTCCATCAATCCACTACGGGCCAATGAGGACTTTTACCACATCATTTATAACATTACGGTTATGATTATACCGAATAATCTCTGGTCATAATCATACCAAGTCCATCTATGCAAAACATGCCACAGATGACTTTCAACATAATATAAACATGAGGATGATGACAATTCAATCAAACAAATTCAAGAATAAATTTTAAAGATTTATAAGTTAATTTATCCTGAACTCAATAATGTCCAAATGGTCAACATGACACTGCTTTGTAGAGTAAAATTCAATAATGCTCAGAAGAATATTCTCATAAATAGATACTGGATGAAGCGCAAATATCAAGGATATTCCACTAATTTTATGGAGTATAGAAGTCAAAGCTTTAACCAACTGAGTAGAAGAGAATATAGGAAACTGAAAATGGATTTTCGTCCGCCATGCGGTAATTCACTTAGATAGATCATTTCCATAATTTAATAAGAAATGAATACAAAGGATCATTCACCATGCATGTGGTAATCCACACAGACAGGTTATTCCAACAGAATAATAAAGAATGGAATAACAGAAGTATTCACCATGCATGCAATAGATCTCACAGACAGGTTATTCCCAACAGAATAATAAATAATGGAACCAGGTCATGCGTAAACGCACAGACATGATATTCCGACATAATAATAAAGAATGCAACCAGGTCATACGTAAACGCACAGACAAGATATTCCGACAGAATACTAAAGAATGGAATAACAACATAATTTCACCATGTATGCGGTACTTCATATATACAGGTTATTCCAACAGAATAATAAGGAATGAAATAACAAAAGAATTTCACCAAGTATAGGGTAGTCCACGTATATAGGTTATTCCAACAAAATAATGAAGAATGGAATAACAGAAGAATTTCACCATGTATGCGGTACTTCGCATATACAGGTTATTCCAACATAATAATAAGAAATGGAATAACAGAAATTTTCTTCATGAATACGAATGAAATAATACCCCTTACGAGTACAGCAAATAATATCCCTTACCTTAGAAAAACTGAATACTGGAGTAGTGAAGTAGCAGAATATTTTTTTTCTCTCTATAGTTTCTCTCTCTAGAGTTTCAGTGAATTCGTAAGAAATAATGAAGGTATGAGCTTCTATTTATAGGAGAATGGACTGAATAGTAACTAATTCGTGAGCGGTCCAGATTGATTTACTTTTAAACGGACGGTCCATATTGATTTACTATGCAGTATTAATAAAATATTCTAATAAAACAAAATCTTTTAAATAAAATATAATATATTCTATTTATAATCTAATAAAACGAATAAGTTTATAAAAGTATTCTGTTTTATATAAAAAGATTTTACTATACAAAATACTATGCAGGCACTATGCAACACTATACATAATAAAATATAATATATTCTATTTATAGTCTAATAAAATAAATAACTTTATAAAAGTATTCTGTTTTATATAAAAAGATTTTACTATGCAACCACTATGCAGACACTATATAAACACTCTGCATAATAGAATATCATATATTCTATTTATAGTCTAATAAAACAAATAACTTTATAAAAGTATTTTGTTTTATATAAAAAACTTTTCTGTTTTATTACATTAATAATACTAATAAAATAAAAATTATATATATATATATATATATATATATATATATATATATATATATATATATATAAACTTCCGTGACTTCACCTCAATATATTTAACAACATTTATCATCATTATTATAATTCACAATTAATATTAATCGACCAGTTCGTTCCCAGGAAATAGAGGGCTTTCCAATAAAAAAAATTTTTCTATTGGCGCGCAATTAGGTGACCAAACCTCTCCTTGGCAGAACTTCTAGACATCGTTAATATTACAAATAATAATATTAATAACTTTGTCGTCTCAATTATTAATTTAAAAATATAACATATTATACAGATGATAGATACTGTGACAATAATTGAATCAATAATATGAGAGATATGATGCAACAATTACTGTAGCAATAATTGAGTATAACTGAGTGACTTCTTACGTAAGCATCAATAATCAATACCGTGTGCTACTATGCAACCACGTGTATTATTATACTTTTACTACCGAGTAGTTCAACAATTTTAACGGTAACACTCGCCGTTATTTTTAATAAAAGATAATTATGTCGTTTTCTAACTACGACAATACTTCCGTTGTGGGGTTCACCAATGATTATGCCGTCGTACGGATATTTCTCAACAAAAAGAATATTCTCCGACCAAACGAATATTATATAACAACTTGCATATTTTGTAAAATTTATAAATACTACCCACAACTATAACACTATCTCAAATCTACACCATAATATTAAAAAAAATATTTCGAGAAAATTAAATCTTTATTCATAAAATTTGGGGTCTCACAAAAATATTCAAAAATAAACTTTATACTAACCACTTCCATTCATTAAACATAAAACTGCACGTGATTTGACAATCTATGTAAAGAAATAGTAACATATATTAATAAAAAAGTATAAAAAGTCCTATATTAAAGTTTAAGTTTATGTTACTATTTCTTTAATATAGGACTTTTTAACAATATGTATGATCTATCCATTGATATTTGAGTAATGATTGATGGGCGTAGACTCGAGAAGACCGAATTAAAGTTTTTAAATATATTTTTAAACTTAATTAAATAAGTAAAATCATGTTAGGGCCTGTTTATTTTGCTCTGAAACGGTCTGAATGGCTCTAAATCTGAGCGATTCAGTCATTCAGACTGTTTGTTTACAAAATTTGAGATCTGAATTGGGCTGAATGTATCTGACCGATTCTTTTAAAAAAATTGGGCTGAATCGGCTGAATCACTACTTTTACCCAAATAGCCTCTCTTTCCATATGTAGCGCTGCTTCTCCATCCCTAGAGTTGCTCTGCGTTTGACTCTCCATCTCTTCTCTGCATCATCTCCATCTCCATCTCTTCTCTGCATCGTTGGTTCATCGCTTCTCTGACAAGTAACCCTAATTTGATCTATGTTTCTTCTCGTCGCTGCTTCATCTCTGCTCTGCATCATTGGGAACAAGGGTTAGCAATTTGTTGTTGCTGCTATTCAGCAAAAAAAACCCAAATCACTTTTCCAATGATTTGTGATTTGAGCTTTAAAATCTAGTGGGCATTGTGTGTTTCTTCTATTAGACTTTGGGAGAGAGAAAGGGTGACTGATGATGATTCTCCATGGCCCTCTGACTCTGATATATTCTTGTGTTTGCCTGCCTGTTGTTTTGATTAATGGATGGATAAGTATTTGATTATGGGTTTTTTAATTGGTAAATAATAAATTGGGTTTGATAAAATTCTGTTTTATAGACGAGGGTTTGTTTTGATTTTATAATATCATGTGTGGGTTTTTTTTAGGTGAATTTGATGGGTTTTTTTTAAGTGTTACAAAGTTGTTGGTTTTTTAATTGTTGTGAAAAGTAAAATTTGGCGCACTTATGTAGTGTGAAGAAAGGATGAAATTATTAGTTCCTTGTTATTATATCTATTATATCTTTGCGTGAGTAAAGGTTAGAAATTATTAGGTTTGATGAAAGGAATGAATGTGAAATATATTAGGACATACAGAGATAGATAATATGGTTTGTTCTGTTTTGTTTTGTTTTGTTCCACATGGTTCTTTACATATTCTTGGAATTGTAATTAGAGTTTGAGTGATTCAATTTAATAAAAGGATTTATCAGTGTTTGACATTTTCTCTAATCAATGTTTCTTTAAATGTCAGTTTTTGTTCATTGTATATTGGTAGTGTTTGTGTTTCATTTGTCTTGTCAAAATAGTTTTTCTGCACATATCTTTTTCCAATTCTAGTCTCTCTTCGTCTATTGACAAAAAACATGAAACAACCATCTATATCATTTGTTTTGTTATTCCTCCATCATATATTCTCAAGTGTCTGCTCTAATATATTCCCTTGCTATATTATTCTGTCCTTCTCAGATTTGTTGCTAGCTATAATTCAAGTTTAGATCAACTGTCCAATATTGATACTATTTGAAATATTTTATTGATGATAGAATTGAGACAATTGACCTATTAAGTATATTTGTTTATTGTTAGGCATGGAACAATCGGGTGAAACTCAAAATCAAAGAAAATCAAGAGTGAGTTGGAGAAATGAAAATGTAATGAAAACTTTTCTTGAAGCATGTATTGGCGAGGTTACGGAAAATGGTAGGCTAGGCGGTAGTCTTAAGCCATATTCATGGTCAACAGTGGGAGAAATACTGAAGAACAACCACAACTTTATTGTAGATCATAAGCAAATGAAAAATCGTTATGATTATATAAAGGGAAAATATACTGCATGGTGTCAACTAAAAAGAAAGACCGAAAATCATTATGATCCCACAACTAACACCTTCAACTTCACGGATGAGGAATGGGAGCTAGAGCCAAAGGTTAGTAACTACATTTTTAAGTTAACCATAAAAGCTTGTTAAATTATTAAACATGTGAATAACATGTTGGGTATGTTTTTTGGATACAGGCAAACAAGCATGTTGACTCCTTGAGGACTTCACCTTTAAGTTTTCCTGAGCTTTGAACTCAACTCTATGATGGAGCTGCTTCTACGGGGATTGATGGCTGGGGACCTACCTCTAAAAGGGATAGGACCGTTGAACCAAATAAAGATTTGGAAATTGTTAGTATCGAGGATATCCCTTTTAGTACTCAAGCTCAGGAGTCCCCAAACCCACCTCTAAATTCATCAACTCCGGGTACTCAATCACATGCTTCCACTCTCAACTTTGAAGAACAAAGGCCAACGAAAAAAGCAAAGAAATCAACAAAAAAATCTAATAACTCCGAAATAGAGAAAGAGATGTGCAAAGCCTTAAAGCTCATTGTGAATAACAATAGTGGACCTTCCTTGAAGGAGTGCAAAGATAAATTAAATCGTCTGGGGAGGGGATCACAAAATCCATTGCACAAAATGGCACTTGGGATATTTTGTGAGAGTGCAAGTTATAGGGAACAATGGATGCCACTAGAAGATGATGAGAATGAAGGTTGGGTTGAAATGGTTTCACGCAAGTTAGGATTTCTAGTCTAGTTAAATATTTACTGAATGGAATGTTTTTAGTTAAAACTTTAATATGTTGTATGGATCGATTGCCAAAACTTATTATTTTGGGTGCAAAGGGTTAAATTTTTGATTTTGGCCATAACTTTTGTATGAACTTGTTACATGGATCAAGTATGCAATGTCAAGAATTATCTATTTTTATTTGTTATACAATGATCTTCATAGCCAAAAATTTCCAAACTTAATGCACTGTAATTACTCGATACAGGTTAGACAAAAAATTATAAGCATTCAAGATTGTTGATTAGTCGGAACTTGTGGTGATTGAATTATTTTTAAGAATTTAGTAGTGGTAATATTTTCTAAGATTATAAATTAAGTCATTGTAATCGTAATATACAAGTTTTAGAAAAATGGGACAGTCGTAACGTTTTTTTTTGTATTAATTTGACTGAAATTTAATAATAAATTCCAAAATCTCTTACTCAAAATCTTATGAATAATTTTTTTAATAAACATGGACTAAGGGTTAAATTATATATTTGTTCAACATAGTTTAGAGGGGTAAAATAGTAAAATACTGTTATTCAGATATTTCAGATATATAAATTATCAAACAACTTTTTTCATTTAGATTCAGATTCAGATTCAGTTCATTCAAATTCAGCTCATTCAGATTCAGATTCATTCAGTTTTTATCAAACAGCCCCTTACTTGGGTTTCAAAATTGGTATTATACTAAAAGTGTTTGGCCCGAATAGTAAGACCTAACTAATGTTAATCACGAGTTTGGGAGTTCAATTTTTGACCGTAACCAAGGCGTGTGTGTGTGGTGGGGTGTGTGTGAAATTAACAAAAATAAAATAAAATGAGTATTATACTTTTCATTTAAAAATGTCCTAAAATATTTAACACTTTTCTAACTTCATTCTACATATTAAAAAAAATTACCAACATTAACATTTGAGTGACTTGGCTATAAGTTAGAGATATTAATATACTCTCTCTATTTCATTAAAATAGTTTTATTTTTGAAAAAATATTTATTTCACAAAAAATTGATGATAGTAAATGATATAATGTTCTTAAATATAATGAAACAATTTCTAAACCAATCACACATAAATTATATAATTAAAATTAGAAATTTTTTATTTAGTCTTTGTAAGACCCCAAATTTTATGAAATAAAAGTATTCAATTTTTCTATTTATTAAATGGTTAAATTGATAAAAAGTTAAAGTTAAGGGTGATATATGAATATTTTTCAAAATAAGCAAGTGGTTATAAAATATTCATTTTGTCGGGAAATTTTCGTTTGGTCGTGGAATATTCTTTCTGTCGGGGAATATTCGTACGACGGCGCAGCTATTTGTGGGCCCCATAACGGAAAGCGATTGAATGAAGATAACGACAAAAATTGTGTTTTTATAATTAACGGCGTAGTTGTTACCGTTAACACTGTTGGAATACCCGGTGGTTAAAATACAGTAATACGCGTTATTGCACAGTAGCACATGGTATTGCACAGTATTTTTGAAATTATTGATTCTTACGTAAGAAGGCACTACTGAATAATTGTCACAGTAGTTACTGTTCAATATTTTATTTTATTGATTCAATAATTGCTGCGTTGATATTTTATATTATTGTTGTTTCAATAATTGTTGCTGCACAGTATTTTTCATTATCAGATCAATAATTCATATTATTTAAATAATATTATTAGATAGCATTATTGGCAATGTCTAGAAAGTTCTGTCTAAGGAGAGGTTTGGTCATCTAATTGTGCGCTAGTAAGGAGAAATCCTTATTGAAAGCCCCCTCTTTCCTGGGAACGGCCTGATTGTCATAATTGTGACTCTGTAATATTATTTGCGAATAATTAATTATTGATTTATATGATAAGGAAATATTTATTTTATGTGGATATAAATGAGGGATATATTTTTGTGGTTAAAAATGAAGGAGTTAATGTTGAGGTTTTTATCAGTATTTTTGTCGGAATGGAGGTATTAAAAATTAGGGTTTTTGAGATATTTTGCGGTGGTTATAATTTTTAATCCGACCGTTGGATCGTGGTAATTTTTGGATATGTTATACATATATAAGTTGAGTATATGTCCACAAATTTTGAACCGTTAAAAATAAACGTATGATTTATTATGAATTTTACGAAATGACTGGTTCAGAAATTGTTGAAGTTTCGAAATTTATTATTTTGGTAAAAAATTCTAGAATTGGTGGGCCCCACTCTTGGTTGGTGAAGAAATGTGCTGAAATTTTTATTCAAATATGGTGGGTGGGAATAGTAGCAGGTAAAGCCATCAAATTGCAGGTTAAGTCTGCTTCGGCGTGCTAACATTTTCCTATAAATAGAGGGCTAAGTTAGAATTGAAAATCACACCAGAAACATAAGCTTTCTCTCTTTCTCTCTCTATATTATGAAGCATATTTTGTGAGTATTTAGATACTTTGAGAGTTGCTATTCAGTGCAAGTTTTCTTCAGCCTTATACCGATCAGAAGTACTGCTCTTTTGAGGTAAGGGATAGTAATGGATTTTAAGGGTTGTTATGTTTTTCAGTTTCGTAATTTTTCAGATCTTCAAAAATTCTGAAAAAAATTTGAAATGATATTTTGATGAGTTTTCTTGATTGTGTCCAAAAATGGTGATTTTTGGATGTATAGATTAAGAGTTATGAATTTTATGAGAAAATACTATTTTAAAAGTAACCGCTTATAATTACTTGTGATTAACTCCAAAATTGATGAAATTTTTATCGAGAGTACATCTATATAATATTAGTGTACTCTGTGAATTTCAGAATTTTTGAATAAAAGTACAATTTATGATAAATGTCTAAATATTCGGCGGTTTTGGCCATATGAAAAATAGTAAATGAGTTTTAAAAATTCTGAGAAAAATATATGTTCAATATGGGACTATATTCTGCTAAATCTCAGAAAAGAAATATTTTTAGAACTGATTTGGTATTTTTTATGAAAATGGACTAGTTATGAGTAAATGAATTAAATATGTTATATGAAGTAAGAAAATTGAAAAATAGGATTTTATGACTTGAGAATCCTATATGAGGTATATGCAGATTTTTGATGAGAGTTTTGGTTATTGGTGATAAAATCTTATGAGTTTGGTATTTTAGAATGATTAAATGCATTATTTAGTAAAGTGTAAACAATTAAAATAAATTGTTTATAAGTTTAAGAAATGTTATTCTTTCAATATCATTAGACCGAAATATTGGCATAGATTTTATTGTGAAATTTTTACCTTTTTTGTGTCGGGGTTACTATTCATGAGTTACTATTCACGAGTTACTATTCACGGGTACTATTCACGACAAAATTGGTTTCTTTTTCTGACCAAATTATAGTTGATTTATGAATATTACTCTTGAGATTAAATCTATATGTTGATTATATTGATTTTATTATCATATATAACATTTTTATAACCCTAATGATGATATTTCTTTTTGACTTGAGTGTAAAGATGGGTAGATTTCTGGTATGATCATGACTATGGGTTCTCTTTGGCCAGTAGTGCAAAGTTGAATTGTTGACTGATATGATCATGACCATTGAATTTATAAGTGAATATCTTTAGCTTAAGTGCAAAGGTGAAATGATCAACATGGTTATAATTATTGTTTATATAAATTCTGAAATGATTATATATATTTTTGAGATATGAATATATTTGACCTGTAATGCAAATATGAACTGTTGATGAATATCTTTGGCCTGTAGTGCAAAGATGAATTGTTGATGAATATCTTTGACCTGTAGTGCAAAGATGACATGTTGTTGAATATCTTTGGCCAGTAGTGCAAAGATGAACAGGTGTTGAGATGAACATGAACAACTGATACAAATAAATATATTTGGCTGTAGTGCGAAGATGGATTTATTAGCATGATTATGAACAGGAACTGTGATTTGGTGTAACCATGATCTTTGATGTTTTAGGTAAAGGCAGGTGATGAAAATATTCTTTGTCCTGGGTGCGAAGAAAAATTTAGAATCACAATTATGATTATGAGTTATTTATATGATTGTGGAAAGGAACTGTTGAGTGATGTTACAGGGATAAAACATTATTGGTGGATCTTTAACATGGAGAAGATAATAGACTTTATAGTCTATTTGACTCTTCTAATGGATTGCTCGTTCCGCTGCAACTATGGTTGAAATTTTTATCATTTACCATATGTTCTAAATCTCTGATTTATTATTGATGAAGGCTATTGATAATTTAATTATCTTTAGTCATGATATTCTTTACTAAGCTAGTTGTGCTCACCCTTTTACTTCACAATTCCTTTCAGGTAATAAGAGTGTAGCTGTGTCGAGCGAGGGTAACGGGGAAATAGAACGGTGGTCTCTAGCTGTGGATGTTCTCCCGAAGCAGTATAGAAAAGGTCATTTAGTAGTTTTATTTGGTGAATCCAATAGGGTAAGGTGTACCCAACGTTGGAAGGGTGTTTTGCCACTATCATACAAGATGTCTAATGACATACAACTTCGTGTCATCATAAGACAAGATTGTGCTCATCCACTTGCTGAGTATATTTACGAGCACTACCTATATAATCTTAGTGCTTGTTTGAAGTATAATTCTCAATTAGAGACAGTGGAGATAATGATAAGTCAAGAGAAGACTCACCATTGGGAAGAATATGATAGTAATCTTCTCGTTTTTCTTTGGGGTATATTGGGTCAACCAAGGATAAATTTGTGGCCATATGATATCTATCATAACCTAGACGCATGGCCTCCCATGTACAAAGGTTTTCTTGAGCACTTCTCAAATATTCTCATTTCTAAAACAGTTTTTGACTATACATTTATGTAAGGTGTCATTGTGAGGTGTTGTCCACGGTTGGGACATGAGTCATATTTGGTATATATTTGTATCCAAACTCACAGCATATGTGTTGTTGTATTTTGCACAACAATTATTGTAATAAAATTGTAATTATTTTCTGTACCATGTATTTGGCGACTCAGAATAGGTTGGATGGAATGGACCTATTTTGGGGTTGTCACAGTTTTTTTTATTCATATTAGTATAAGTATTTTCTAAATTTGTAAAATACTCAAAAGTACCTGTTAGAAAAAAAAATGTGTCTTTTGTTTTTACATCTCTAATTGGAAAATGAACTTCAGTTTTTTTTTGGCTCTACTAGTTTTATCACAAGTTTTTTGTTATCACAATTATATGTAAGATAATATATCTTTAACAAATTTATGAAGAATAATATTATTATCACAAATTTATTAAGATATTAAGATATCGGTCGAAAAAATCTCTTAACAAATCACGTAATTTAATTATATTAATATTAGTTATGAATTTCGTTAACTAAATTAAATTCATTAAAACTTGAATTTTATCAGTTTAGTTGAATTTATAATATACTATGTGATTTTTTTGAAACTTAATAACTCTGAATTAGTTTAAAAGTTATAGTGAATTCATTTCTAACTAATTGTCAAAGTTAAATTATTAAAACTTATGTTTTATAGTTCTATTTGGATTAAAATTACAAGCAAATTTTATCAATGTAAACACTAATATAAAATTCAATTATCAACTTAAATAAAATTAAAATAATTATTTTCTAATAATCATAACTAAATAAACATACATTTCATTCAAATGTTTAGCCTAATAATCAATCAATGGAACATATAATATATAATTCAATAATTTATTATTTAAATAAATAACTTATTTAATAACTACACTATCTTTTCAAAATTATAATTAAATATTTATTTTATATTTAATTTACTATATTAAAAATTAACACAATAAATTAGTATTAATGTCGTCGGTGTTTCGCATAAAGTTCGAGAGCTTGTTATATATATATAGAATTAGGATCAGGTGCGGGAGTCCGCATTTTCTTAAAATGCGGTTTTTTTTTACTTTTTTTTAAAACAACTAAAAAAAAATTTAATATTTTATAGAACTGGAATTTTTACATGATACAGTGTTTTGGGTGTGATTTGGATACATATAACAAAACAGGTCTGTACAGACTTTTTAAATTTTTTTTAGTTGTTTTTAAAAAAAAATAAAAAAAATCCACATTTTAAAAAAATATAGGAGTCCGGATAGAAACCGGACCCTATATATATATATATATATATATATATATATATATATATATAGGATTTTAATCCATGAGAAACGTTTGCCTTGGACACTGTTCAGCAATCAAGCTGATTACCGTTGATCTGAACAATGGAAGGCTGAGATTAGTCAAATTTTTCTCCTGCCGTTACAGCTTGTAGCGGCAGTCCACATCCCCCAATCTGTGCTAACAATTTACTTTACTGTCCCTAATAATTTAATACATGCATACCGCTACAGGCTGTAACAGCAGTGTGGCTCTCCCTCATATTAAGATAATGTAAAGATGAGTTTATTTTTAGGTATACATAATGTAAAAATAAAAGATAATGTAAAGATACATAATGTAAAAATAAAAGATAATGTAAAGATAAGTCTGAATAAAAGATAAATTTATTATGTATACATAATGTAAAAATAAGATAAGTTTGAATAAAAGATAAATTTATTTTATTATAAAAGATAAATTTATTTTATTATACCCATGTAATCAAACTTATCTTATTTTTATATTATGTATACATAGGTACACCTTCTATCCCAAAAATAAGATAAGTTTGAATTATAAAATTTATATAAATTATTTTTAGATTTAAAATTCATGTAATATATTTTTAATTTTTAAAAATATAAATTTATGATTTAATTAATATTTTCAAATAATTTATAATTTTCATAATATTATAAATTATTTAAAAATATTAATAAATTTATCTTCTATTCAAACTTATCTTATTTTTACATTATGTATACATAAAAATAAATTTATCTTTTATTCAGACTTATCTTTGCATTATCTTTTATTTTTACGTTATGTATCTTTACATTATCTTTTATTTTTATATTATGTATACCTAAAAATAAACTCATCTATACATTATGTTAATATGGGGGAGAGCCACACTGCCGCTACAGCCTATAGCGGTAGGCATGTATTAAATTGTTAGGGGCAGTAAAGTAAATAGCTAGCACAGATTTGGGGGATGTGGACTGCTGCTACAAGCTGTAGCGGCAGGAAAAAAATTTGACCAATCTCAGTCTTCCGTTGTCCAGATCAACGGTAATCAACTTGGTTGCTGAACAGTGTCCATGACAAACGTTTGTCATGAATTAAAACCCATATATATATATATATATATATATATATATATATGTATTGTGATACCCCAAATTTTATAAATAAAGATTTAATTTTCTCGAAATATTTTTTTTAATATTATGGTGTGGAATTGAGATAGTGTTATAGTTGTGGGTAGTATTTATAAATTTTACAAAGTATGCAAGTTGTTATATAATATTCGTTTGGTCGGAGAATATTTTTTTTGTCGGAAAATATCCGTACGACGGCATAATCATTGGTGGACCCCACAACGGAAGTATTGTCGTAGTTAAAAAACGACTGAATTATCTTTTATTAAAAATAACGGCGAGTGTTACCATTAAAACTGTTGAACCACTCGGTAGTAAAAGTACAGTAATACGCGTGGTTGCATAGTAGCACACAGTATTGATTATTGATGCTTACATAAAAAATCACTCAGTTATACTCAATTATTGCTACAGTAATTGTTGCATCATATCTCTCATATTATTGATTCAATTATTGTCACAGTATCATCTGTATAATATGTTATATTATTAAATCAATAATTGAGACGACAAAGTTATTAATATTATTATTTATAATATTAACGATATCTATAAATTCTGCCAAGGAGATGTTTGGTCACCTAATTATGCGCCAATAGGAAAAAATCTTTATTGGAAAGCCCTGTGACAACCCCAAAATAGGTCCATTCCATCCAACCTATTCTGAGTCGCCAAATACATGGTACAGAAAATAACTACAACTTTATTACAACAATTGTCGTGTAAAATACAACAACACATATGCTGTGAATTTGGATACAAATATATACCAAATGTGACTCATGTCCAAACCGTGGACGGCACCTCACAATGACACCTTACATAAAGGTATAGTCAAAAATTGTTTTAGAAGTTAGAATCTTTGGAAAGTGCCACTACAAGAAAATGCTCTAACAGCGACCGATCTTATCAGCGACCGCATTTTTTGGTCGTAGATAGGATTTTTAGCGACCACCTTTAGCGACCGCACTTGAATTTAGTCGCTAGTTTATGTTAGCGACCGATATCGGTCGCTATTCGGTCGCAGACTCATTTTTGCCTCCAAAAACTTGGCTGAAAATGTTGGCGCGCTGCTTAGTTGCGACCAATAAGTAACAGCGACCGCATTCGGTCGCGAATACTTCCACATCATTAAAAATCAGCGACCGCATGCGGTCGCTGATAGCGGTCGCAAATGTATTTCAATAAACCAGTATCAGTTCGTCACTGTTGATCCAGAACAGAAGAAAAAAAGAGGGAGAAGAGGGAGAAGTGTAAGACCCCAACTTATTAATGAATAAAATCAAATTTTCTCTAAATATTATTGTGAATAATAAGGGGTTAATTTGATATAATACTTTGGTTATGGGTGAAATGTGCAAATTTTGCAAAATAAGCAAGTGGTTATAAAATATTTATTTTTGGTCGGTGAATATTCGGTTGGTCGTGGAATATTCTTGCTGTCGGGGAATATTCGTACGACGACGCAACCTTGTGTGGGCCCCATAACGAAAAGCGATTGGATGAAGAAAACGACAAGTATAAGTTGTTTATAAATAATGGCGTAGTTGTTACCGTTAATACTGTTGGAATACCCGGTGGTTAAAATACAGTAGCACACGGTATTGCACCAATTATTGATTCTTACGTAAGAAGGCACTACTCAATAATTGTTACAGTAGTTATTATTCAATATTTTATTTTATTGATTCAATAATTGCTGCGTTGATATTTTATATTATTGTTGTTTCAATAATTGTTGCTGCACAGTATTTTCATTTATCAGATCAATAATTCATATTATTTGTGAATAATTAATTATTGATTCATATGATAAGGAAATATTTATTTTATGTGGATATAAATGAGGGATATATTTTTGTGGTTAAAAATGAAGGAGTTAATGTTGAGGTTTTTGTCAGTATTTTTGTCGGAATGGAGGTATTAAAAATCAGGGTTTTTGAGATAGTTTGCGGGGGTTATAATTTTTAATCCGACCGTTGGATCGTGGTAATTTTTGGATATGTTATACATATATAAGTTGAGTATATGTCCACAAATTTTGAACCGTTAAAAATGAACGTATGATTTATTACGAATTTTACAAGATGACTGGTTAAGAAATTGTTGAATTTTCGGAGTTTATCATTTTGGTGGAAAATTCTAGAATTGGTGGGCCCCACTTGTGGTTGGTGAAGAAATGTGCTGAATTATATTTCAAATGTGGTGGGTGGGAATAGTAGCAGGTAAAGCCATCAGGTTGCAGGTCAAACCTACCAAAATTTTCCTATAAATAGAGGGCTAAGTTAGAATTGAAAATCACACCAGAAACAAGTTTTCTCTCTTTCTCTCTCTAGATTATTGAGTGTATTTTGTGAGTATTTAGATACTTTGAGAGTTTCTATTCATCAGAGCAAGTTTCTTTCAGCCTTATACCGGTATTCCGACCAGAAGTACTGATATTTTGAGGTAAGGGATATTATTTTCTTCTTAAATGATATTATTTTCCTCAATATCATTATGCTGAAATATTGATACGAGTTTTTATCAAATTTAGAACTTTTTGTGTCGGGGTTACTATTCACGTATACGGTACTATTCACGTATACGACACTATTCACGAATACGGCACTATTCACCGAAAAATAAAATTTTTCCTTTTTGTCCAAGATGTCTATTATGGTTACTATCTTTGATTGTATCCATGTTTTGATCTTTATTTTTAAATTCTGCTTCACAATTGATTATTATGAAGTATTATTGATCTTGGATAAACTGTTATACGAATCCCTACTATCTGTCCTTCTGTCTCATTTGATTCGTTCTCTTTAAGATATTTTTCATCATCCTCAGTCCTAAATGATGATATTAATGAATATCTTTGGCCTGTAGTGCAAAGATGTATGATTACTTGATGAATATCTTTGGCCTGTAGTACAAAGATGAACAGGTGTTGAGATGAACATGACCGACTGATGAGACAAATGAATATCTTTGGCCTGTAGTGCAAAGATGAATATTTGGATAAAGATGATTATTAATTGCTTAAATCTTAGAAGATAGTAGAATTCTTTCTCTACTTGACTCTTCTAATGGTTTGCTGTTTCCGCTGCAGTTGTTGATCTAAAACTTGTTGTCGATTATATTTTATCAGATTTTTCCCTGTTGAAGACTAACGATAATTTGTTGTATATTATCTTAGTCATAATATTCTTTACTGGGCTAGTTGAGCTCACCCTTTTCCTTTTTGTTCCATTTTTCTTCTCAGGAGGTGAGAACATAGCAGGATCTAGTCGGGGTATGAAGTGATGGTTCTAGAAAGATATATTAGCAGTCCTCACTATTTCTGTAAAATAGTGTTTGAATAATTGTAATGAGAATTTATTTGAGTGTGGATATTGTCTAGAAGATAATATTTGTATTTAAACTCACAGTATGTGTTGTCGTATTTTGCACGACAATTGTATTATTGAAGTTGTAGTTTGCTTTCTGTACCATGTATTTGGCGACTCAGAAGGGGTGTTGTATACCTATTCTGGGGGCGTCACAAGAAGGGGGAGAAAAGAAGAGGGAGAAGAGGGGAAAACCGCTGCCGCCACCCACCACTACCTCAGCCTCCGCCGGCGCCACCGCTACCTGCAAATCTTTTGAAAGGTATGTTAAATTGTATTAACCTAGTTCGTTAGCTTGTAAATACTAGTGTTTGATTTGATGATATGTTAGAAGTACTTGGACAGTGATGACTGACATTGAGGAGGGGGGCTGGATTTGATAGATTGTCGTGGATATACTAGTAAAATCTCGTGTATTGTGAAAGATGCAATCAACTATGACCATGTCTGTGTTGGTCTTGCTTCTTTTTTACATATGCATGTATATATTTATATGCATTGTTCATTGTGATGCAGGGACCCCTTCATTTTCTTTTGTAATTCAGACTACTGTAGGTAGGGTGCGTAATCAATCTGATTTTTGTTGAATCTTTTTATTGAATAGTGGTAATAATTTAAGAAAAATAGTATATATTGCAACTAAATTGATGTAGTGGGTTAATTTTATGTATTGATATAGTAGGATTCATAATTTCTGAGATATATCTAAAACTGTGACTACAAAGAGTGAGCAACAGTAAAGAATGACAAACTATTTTGTTTCTTCCCCTTCTGACTTCAAAGAATAATAATCTAAGAATTTCAACTTAATGAGCAATAAGTCACTTGACAATACTAATGAGCAATAAGTAACTTGACAACTAAATACAGAAGCAAAAATTAGATGGGATATAATGATGAAAAAAGAAACTGAAGCAATTATAAAGGTGTGATGTTACATGTAATAGCAAGAGCAGTGTTTGACTGACTGTTATGAAAAATAATCAATTATTAGTTCAACTTGTAATCTGCATTAAATTTCAATTCCTAACAAAAACAAAGTTTCAAGTCTTGCCAAGTAGGGATAATGTTATGATTATTTATATATTTCTCTTGGTTTGTGTTTTGGGTGCCTAGAAATGACAATATATGCATGCCGTCGTGCATGTGACTAGTCCATATTATAGGGGAGACTCTGGCGAATTTTTTTTGTTGGTCTGGTAGTTGCGAACATTTATAAAGTACAACGAGCTAATCAAATGCTTAGTAGCTTAGTAGCTAATCAAATGTACACGCATCGCTTGAAAACTGAAACTGAAACATACGTTAGAACCGTACTTAAAGCAAGATATATCCCATATAAGGGACTAATAGGACTAATAGTCCCACATTAAGGGACTAATAGTATGCCTTCTTCAGTAATCTTGATATACGCAGCATATGCAGACCATACATGATGTAATGATTCGTATTCTACCCCTATGAATCTATTGGCTTTAGGTTGGTGTTAGTTAAAATATGTAGGATGACATAAGACCATACTCTAATTTAAGATCCATAACAATATACCATGCCTTTGGGTAGTCGATCTCAAGCGGTGTAAATTTGTTTTGGCATGTATCCTTGTTCAATTCCCGAATAATCATATATGATGCACACTCATGTTATATATGTATATATACATCTATATGTATTTATAAGCATCATAAATGGGATTGAGCTGAATTGTAAATCTCTAACAAGGGAATACAATAAATTCATGTCAACATAGGTACCATGCAATCATGGACCTCTATTTAGACCGTAGTTGGATGGCACGACGAAAGTCAAGTGCCCAGATAGGTGCTACAGCTGAATTTAGAGCTGGTTGTCAAGTGTTTTTGGAGTATGCGTATAGTCACCCGGAATGTATGAATGGTAAGTCACAGATACGATGTCCATGTTTGAAGTGTAAGAATGTAAATTATATAGATAGAGACATGATAAACTATCATTTACTTGTTTCTGGGTTCATGAGAAATTACGAAGAATGCTGGTGGGCACATGGGCAGAGAAGAGATGATGGCATCACACAAGTACACAATTCTGACAGTAGTACTCATCGTATGAATGAAATGGTTCATGATATTGTAGGGCCAGATTTTGATTGGGAGCAAGGCAGAGAACAACCTATGAATTCTGATGCCAAAGAATTCTTTAAGTTGTTAAACGAGGGTAGCGAGCCATTGTGGCATGGTTGCACCAAACACACTACATTGTCTGCAGTGGCGACATTACTTAACATCAAGGCTGATCACAACATGAGCCATGAGTGTTTTGAGTCGCTCTTGAAGGCCATTAAGAGTATGTTGCCTGACGGTGAGAAATTACCTGGTAACTATTACTTTTGTAAGAAAATGGTGAAGAAGTTGGGTCATGGATACCAAAAGATCGATGCATGTCCCAACGATTGCATGTTGTTTTATAAGGAAAATGAACAGATGACAAGGTGCACGTTTTGCAGTCATGATCGGTTTAGGCCTAATAAAAAGGGTGTGACTACAAAAAAATCAAGTATACCGTTTAAGATTCTAAGGTATTTTCCAATAACACATCGGCTAAAAAGATTGTACATGTCTTCAAGAACAGCTGAACATATGAGTTGGCATGCGAAATCTCCAGCTAAAGATGGAGAACTAAATCATCCCGCAGATGGGAAGGCTTGGAAAGATTTCAACTTAGCACATCCTGGATTTGCATTGGAACCTAGAAATGTGAGGCTTGGATTGTCCACCGATGGTTTCAATCCGTTTGGCCACTCAGCTGTTCTGTACTCATGTTGGCCTGTGATTGTTACTCCGTACAACTTGCCACCTTGGATGTGTATGAAACAGCCATACTTGTTTCTTTCACTCGTGGTTCCTGGTCCTAAGAGTCTTGGAAAGAACTTAGATGTTTACTTGAGACCTCTTATAGACGAGTTGAAGGTATTGTGGGAGGATGGAGTACAGACTTGGGATGTTGCAACGAAAACAAATTTCAACCTTAGGGCAGCGGTTATGTGGACTATAAGTGACTTCCCAGCTTATGGTATGTTAGCTGGATGGAGTACACACGGGAAGTTGGCTTGTCCGTATTGTATGGAGCATACAAAGTCGTTTAATCTATCAAAAGGTCGAAAGCCTTGTTGGTTTGACTGTCATCGTCGGTTCTTACCGGTAGATCACCCATTTCGAAGAAATAGAGAACACTTCAGGAAAGGGAAAGTAGACAATGATATGCCTGCACCGCGATTTTCGGGAACGGAGATGCGAGATCGTGTGATGAGATTGCCGGTTATCCCATTTGGTAAGGTTGATGCCACAAATATAATCAATGGGTTTGGCGAATCTCATAACTGGGTTCGGAGAAGCATCTTTTGGGAACTGCCTTATTGGTCTACAAATTTGATTCGTCATAATCTAGATGTGATGCATATTGAGAAGAATGTGTTTGACAATGTGTTTAACACTGTGATGAATGTTACGGGGAAGACAAAAGATAACGATAAGGCACGTTTGGACATGAAAGATATTTGTAAGCATCCCGGATTAGAACTTTACGAATCTCCTAATGGTAAGATTGTCAAACCGCATGCAAGGTACACATTGTCCAAAAAGCAAGTTGAAGATGTATGCACATGGGTTAAGTCTCTGAAACTACTAGATGGATATGCATCAAACATTGCAAGATGTGTTACGGGTGGGAAATTGCAAGGGATGAAGAGTCATGACTGTCATGTGTTCATGGAGAGGCTCATGCCTATAGCATTTCGGGATCTGCTTGATAAACCAATATGGGATGCTTTGACGGATCTTAGTCGTTTCTTCAAAGACTTATGTTCAAAATCATTAAATGAGAAGGACATGTCTGTACTTGAGAAGAACATCATAGAGATCACATGTAAACTGGAAAAAATATTCCCACCTGGTTTTTTTGACTCTATGGAGCATTTGCACATCCATCTTCCCTATGAAGCTCGTGTTGGGGGTCCAGTTCAATATAGATGGATGTACCCTTTCGAAAGGGTGATGGGAAACCTTAAGAGAAAGGTTAAGAATAGAGCTTATGTCGAGGGGTCGATATGCGAGGCATACAGTTTCGATGAGATATCTACGTTTGTCTCAGACTATTTTCCGGACGAAGTCTTGACAAAGGCCAATCGAGTATCGAGACATGATGATGGGGGAAATGTTGAACTAAATGGTCGACTATCTGTATTTGGTCTATCGGGCCGCGCTTATGAAAAAGGAAAGCGCATATTCCTCTCTGAGCAAGAATTACATGCTGCACATACTTACATTCTTCTCAATTGCGAGGAGATTGACGAATTTGTGAGGTACACATGTAAACTTGATAATTTATCTTTTAAGTTGACAATTTATTCCAATATGTTAATGTTTATAATATGGTATAGATTGTACGATGACGAGTTAAAAGTGAAGCATCCCGGCATAACTGATAAAGATATTCAAATCAATCGGGATAAAAACTTTGCACTTTGGCTAAAGGACAAAGTAAGTTTAATTTTTAAGCACGTAATATATATATATATATATATATATATATATATATATATATACTCCATGTTAACTATGACTTCATTTAATAAGATGGAGTTTTTGTAGGCTTTGACTAAGGGCTCAACGATTCCGGCTAATTTACAAGTCCTAGCTATGGGACCAGACAGGGACCAAGTCACCCGCAATGGTTACAAAATAAATGGTTGTGAATTTCACACAAAGGCATATGTGCACGGTAAAAGAACAACGAACTCTGGAGTGTGTGTCCAAGGAGATTGTTACAATGAGCTTGGTCGTGCCTTTTATGGGGAGTTGGAGGAAATCGTAGAGTTGTCGTACAAGGGCACGTACGGGGGTCATATTCACTTGTTCAAGTGCCATTGGTTTGATTCAGAAAAAGGGATACGTGTTGACAGACATGGAATCGTCGATATTGACCTCCATAGGTCTGCGTACTCCAACGAACCGTTTGTATTACCAACTCAAACAATACAAGTATACTACACTCCTAGTCCAGTTAGGAAAAGGGATACACCGCCTACAGATTGGCAAGTTGTAATTCATACTCCCGCGCGTAGTCGTGTCCAAGTAATAGACGGGGATTTCTACCAAGAGAAAATGCTTCAGAGACCTCCTATAATAAATATAGAGGACAACAATGATGTAATCCAGTTAGAGGGTGGAGATGAACCTGATGAATTGGATCCCGAGACAGTTATTGTGCAGGATGACAGTGATATTGAGGAAGAGTTATTGACTGACACTGATACAGAATCTGAAGAAGATGGTTATGAATCTCCGATACTTGTACAAAATGATTATGACTCATCAGACAACGATTTTCATTAAAATGTATGTTTAGTTTTAATTGTACAAAATGTATGTTTATGTTCATGTTCATGTTTAGTTCATAATTATGTACCTTTCATTTATGTTCTCTATATAGGAATGTTCTCTATATCCTTAACTATATCATTTGTAGTTGTTGTAGTTAACTATTTTGCAGTCATGTTTATGTACCTTTCACTTATGGTAATCGTAGTTAACTATTTCATACAATTAATTGTCATTCATAATTTCATACTAACATCCTAATTTTTTTTATTTATAGATGTCTTCTGAACCTGTTGCACGAAAGCGCGGGTTGGGTCGGGGCCCTAATCATGTGCCGAAGGCCCCGACTAATCCGGATGATCGCATTCTTATACAGATCCGTCCTCCTCCAGAAAGCACGTAAGTTAAACATCGTGTATATATAAGGGTTTAATATTTCCATTGTTATAAATATATTTTAATGTAAATTATTGTATATTGTAGTGATTTTCAAGATAGTAAAATTGTGAAGTGCATTTCACAATTATGCTTACAGAACTGGCCTACGCCAGTGATTACATGGGCGAGCACACCTCTCGCCCATAAGGATGCAGTTTGGGCTGAATTTCAGGTATATTTATTTAATCACTCTGATAGATAATACATAGTTAATCAACTAATAGTTTAGTAATGTTGGATTATGGTATTATAGTAGTTTTAATATTATTATTGTTATTTTATTTGCAGAAGCAGTATAGATGGGACGACGCACATGCATCAGTTATTCAGGCACTGTTCTGGCAGAAGTGCGCCGTCCGGACTAAAGATAATCTAAACAAAGAACGACAGAAAGCCCTGCACAATGCTGAGATTGACCATTCAGGACAGGGTGAGCAGTATATGCATGAGCATTGCCCCTAGTGGTGCGCACATCCCATATGGGTGCAGATGTGTGAGCAGTGGAGAGCTGAGAGCTGGGTCAAGAGACGTAAGACTGCCGCCTCGAACAGATCCTCAGGTGTATCTGAAGGCGAAAAGGCAAAAGGCACGTACAAGGGCTGCAGTATATCTCAGCTGCAACATATTGCTGCTAGGGCCTAGGGTACGTATGTATAACAAGCTTATTGGCTTAGTTATTTGTCTTTATGTTTACAGTCATGTTTTGTAGCTAAAATATCATATGTTTAGATATTAATATGAGAACATGAATTGTAGGAGTCTGAGTCTCAAGGTCAACCTATCAATTGGTTGGATGTGTATGTGGCCACCCGTGATGGTCTGCCTGATGCTGTTCAGATAGCGGTAATAAGTTAACTTTAAACATATTATAGTCATATTTTTTAGCATTTCGTATTTATTTTTAACTATTTATTTGTTGACCTTCTGACAGGACACTTATAAGGGCTTAATGAACGAGCGCTATCCTGAAGGCACCCCGCGTCCGGCGATTGATCAAGAATTATGGGAGAGGGCGTCCGTCGTGAAGAAAAATTATGTTAAAGGCCAAGGACAAAGACGACGCCTGACCATCAGTGGCACAGGCAGCTCTGCTACCCAGTCTACACAGTCTACACAGTCATCAGGTTATCCAGCCTATCATACTCCTGCTGACTGTGTGAGAGCGATCTGTCAAAATCGTGATCTTCTTCTTATACTGGGCGGGCATCTGCATTCTCTGAATCCTGATGACTTGGCAAAGGCAGTGGCGGAAGCAGCAGCATCACAGCATCAAGGTGGCGACCAGGTACTTTTAATATTTCATTACGTACATTGTCTATTATTTAGCTTTCCCCAAGTCATAGCAGTATCAACACATGTAACATATATGTTTTATTCTTTTGTTAATTACAGGGTACTAATTTGAATGATCCATGAAGAGCTAGACCAGTCATGCATGTTAGATTTGTAAAGCCTTGTTAGACTTATTTTTTAGATTTTTAAAGCCTTGTAATCTTTTAAACTACTTATCTTTGGACTGTATTGGTTTACGATTCTATTATATGGATGTTTACGATTGTATTGTGTTGTGTTGATTTAGATTCATTCTTTGGACTGTATGTATGGATGGATGTTTATCATATAGTAGTTATCATGGATGGATGGATGCTTATATATACTGCTATGTGTTGGGATAAAAAGCAGGTACAAAACAGGTTATTTTTGGGAAATCAATAAAATAGGAAAAATATTTAAAAAAAAAAAAAACAAAGTTAGCGACCGCACGCGGTCGCTGATACAGTATTAGCGACCGAGTAAGGTGCTTCTGCATCAGCGACCGCCTGCGGTCACTATTACCGGTCGCTGACACGTGTGCCACATCACGTCTGACACATGACTCAGCATGAGTCAGAATAGCGACAGCTGAGGCCGCTGACTGCGGTCGCTAAAAATGCGGTCGCTATTGTTGGTCGCTGATGTCATTTTAGCGACAAGATTTTCTGCGACTACTATTAGCGACTGCATCCGGTCGCTGATACCCATCTGCGACTATATGCGGTCGCAGATGTGCGGTCGCTGATAAGCCTTTTTGTTGTAATGTGCTCAAGGAAACCTTTGTACATGGGAGGCCATGGGTCTAGGTTATGATAGATATCATATGTCCACAGAATTATCCTTGGTTGACCCAATAGACCCCAAAGAAAAACGAGAAGATTACTATCATATTCTTTCCAATGGTGAGTCTTCTCTTGACATATCATTATCTCCACTGTCTCTAATTGAGAATTATACTTCAAACAAACACCAAGATTATATAGGTAGTGCTTATAGATATACTCAACAAGTGGATGTGCACAACCCTGTCTTATGATTACACGAGGTTGTATGTCGTTAGACATCTTGTATGATAGTGGCAAAATACCCTTCCAACGTTGGGTACGTCTTACCCTATTGGATTCACCAAATATAACAACTGAATGAACTTTTTATACTGCTTAGGGAGAATTCCACAGCTAGAGACCATCGTTCTATTTTCTTGTTACCCCCGCTCGACCCAGCTACACTCTTATTACCTGAAAGGAATTGTGAAGCAAAAGGGTGAGCACAACTAGCCCAGTAAAGAATATCATAACTAAAGATAATTAAATTATCAATAGCCTTCATCAGTAATAAATCAGAGATTTAGAACATATGGTAGATGATAAAAATTTTCAACCATAGTTGCAGCGGAACGAGCAATCCATTAGAAGAGTCAAATAGACTATAAAGTCTATTATCTTCTCCATGTCAAAAGTCCACCAATAATGTTTTATCCCTGTAACATCAATCAACAATTCCTGTCCACAATCACATGTATAACTCATAATCGTAATTGTTGTTCTAAATTCCTTTTCTCATCCAGGACAAAGATAATTTTCATCATCTGAAACTTCAAAGATCATGGTTATACCAAATCACAGTTCATGTTTATAATCATATTAATAAATTCAACTTTGCACTACAGGCCAAAGATATTCATCAACAGACCATCTTTGCACTACAAGCCAAAGATATTCAACAACAGATCATCTTTGCACAACGAGCCAAAGATATTCATCAACAATTCATCTTTGCACTACAGGCCAAAGATATTCCTCAACAGTTCATATTTGCACTACAGGCCAAATATATTCATCAACAGTTCATCTTTGTACTACAAGCCAAAGATATTCCTCAACAGTTCATATTTGCACTACAGGCCAAATATATTCATATCTCAAAGAAATATATAATCATTTCAGAATTTATATAAACAATAATTATAACCATGTTAATCAATTCATTTCTACACTTAAGCTAAAGATATTCAATTATAAATTTAATGGTCATGATCATACCAGTTAACAATTCATCTTTGCACTACAGGCCAAAGATATTCCTCAGTCACGATCATACCAATAATTTACCCATCTTTACACTCAAGTTAAAGAGAAATTCAACATCAGGGTTATAAAAATGTTATATATGATAATAAAAACAATATGATCAATAACTGCACTTATTTTTAAGAGCAACAACCATAAATCAACGATAATTTGGTCAGAAAAAGAAACTATTTTTTGTCGTGAATAGTACCCGTGAATAGTAACTCGTGAATAGTAACTCATGAATAGTAACTCGTGAATAGTACTCCGTATTCGTACATAGTATCGTATACGTAAATAATGTCATATACGTAAATAGCACGTATAGTGACGTATACGTGAATAGTAATCCCGACTCAAAAAGGTAGAAATTCCACAATAAAATCTATACCAATATTTCAGTCTATTGATATTGAAAGAATAATATCATTATGAAGAATATAACATCCCTTAATATCTCTTACTATCCATTATTATCCATTACTATCCCTTACCTCAAAAGAGCAGCACTTCTGACTGGATATCGGATATGACGCTGAAGGAAACTTGCACTGATGAATAGCAACTCACCAAGTATCTAAATACTCACAAAATACACTCAATAATCTAGAGAGAGAAAACCTTTTTCTGGTGTGATTTTAAATTCTAACCTAGCCCTCTATTTATAGGAAAATGTTAGCACGCCGAAGCAGACTTAACTTGCAACCTGATGGCTTTACCTACTACTATTCTCACCCACCACATTTAAAATTCAATTGAGCACATTTCTCATCAACCATAAGTGGGGCCCACTCAATTCTAGAATTTTCTACCAAAATTATTTATAAACCTAATTTCCGAATCAGTCACCTTTTAAAATTCAGAACAAATTATACATTCATTTTTAACGGTTCAAAATTTATAAACATATACTCAACTTATATATGTATAACGTATCCAAAAATTACAACGATCCAACGGTCAGATTAAAAATTATAACTCACACAATAAAGCTGTAAGAACAATGATTTGATCTTTTAATACCTCTAATCCGACAAAATACTGATAAAATACCTCAACATTAATTCCTTCATTTATAACCACATAAATAAATCCATCATTTATATCAACATCAAATAAATATTTCCTTATCATATAAATCAATAATTAATTATTCACAAATAATATTACAGAATCACAATTATGACAACCAGGCCGTTCCCAGGAAAGTGGGGGCTTTCCAATAAGGATTTCTCCTTACTGGCGCGCAATTAGATGACCAAACCTCTCCTTAGACAGAACTTTCTAGACATTGCCAATAATGCTATCTAATAATATTATTCAAATAATATGAATTATTGATCTGATAATGGAAAATACTGTGCAGCAATAATTATTGAAACAACAATAATATAAAATATCAACGCAGCAATTATTGAATCAATAAAATAAAATATTGAACAGTAACTACTGTAACAATTATTGAGTAATGCCTTCTTACATAAGAATCAATAATTTAACAATACTGTGCAATACCGTGTGCTACTGTGCAACCACGCATATTACTGTATTTTAACCACCGGGTATTCCAACAGTGTTAACGGTAACAACTACGCCGTTTATTTATAAAAACTCAATTTTGTCGTTTTCTTCATCGGACAGTTATTCTGTTATGGGGCCCACAAATGGCTGCGCCGTCGTACGAATATTCCCCGATAGAAAGAATATTCCACGACTAAACGAATATTCCCCGACAACAATGAATATTTTATAACCACTTGCGTATTTTGAAAAAAAATTCATATATCACCCTTAACTTTAACTTTTATCAATTTAACCATTTACTGAATAGGAAAATTGAATACTTTAATTTCATAAAATTCGGGGTCTTACAAGCCCCCTCTTTCCTGGGAACGACCTGGTCGATTAATATTGTGAATTATAATAATGATGATAAATATTGTTAAATATATTGAGGTGTCCTTTTATGAAGTCACGGAAGTTTATATATATATATATATATATATTGTTTTATTAGTATTATTAATGTAATAAAACAGAAAAGTTTTCTATATAAAACAGAATACTTTTATAAAGTTATTTATTTTATTAAACTATAAATAGAATATATGATATTCTATTATGTATAGTATTTGCATAGTGTCTGTATAGTATTTGCATAGTAAAATCTATTTATATAAAATAGAATACTTTTATAAAGTTATTTGTTTTATTAGATTATAAATAGAATATATTATATTTTATTTAAAAGATTTTGTTTTATTAGAATATTTTATTAATGCTGCATAGTAAATCAATATGGACCGTCCGTTTAAAAGTAAATCAATCTGGACCGTTCACGAATTAGTTACTATTCAGTCCATTCTCCTATAAATAGAAGCTTATTCCTTCATTATTTCTTACGAATTCACTGAAACTCTAGAGAGAGAAACTATAAAGAGAAAAAAGAAAAGTATTCTGCTACTTCACTACTCCAGTATTTAGTTTTTCTAAGGTAAGAGATATTATTTGTTGTACTCGTAAGGGGTATTATTTTATTCGTATTCATGAAGAGAACTTCTGTTATTCCATTCCTTATTATTCTGTTGGAATAACCTGTATATGCGAAGTACCGCATACATGGTGAAATTCTTCTGTTATTCCATTCTTCATTATTTTATTGGAATAACCTGTATACGTGGACTACCCTATACTTGGTGAAATTGTTTTGTTATTCCATTCCTTATTATTCTATTGGAATAACATGTATATGCGAAGTACCGCATACATAGTGAAATTCTGTTGTTATTCCATTCTTTATTATTCTGTTGGAATATCCTGTCTGTGCGTTTGCGCATGACCTGGTTTCATTCTTTATTATTCTGTCAGAATATTCTGTCTGTGCGTTTACGCATGACTTGGTTCCATTATTTATTATTCTGTTGGGAATAACCTGTCTGTGCGATCTATCGCATGCATGATGAATCCTTCTGTTATTCCATTCTTTATTATTCTGTTGGAATAACCTGTCTGTGTGGATTACCACATGCATGGTAAATGATCATTTGTATTCATTTCTTATAAAACTGTGAAAATGATCTGTCTAAGTGGATTACCACATGGCGAACAAAAATTCATATGCAGTTTCATATATTCTCTTATACTCAGTTGGTTAAAGTTTTGACTTCTATACTCCATGAAATTAGTAAAATATCCTTGATATTTGAACTTCATCCAGTATCTGTTCATGAGAATATTCTTCTGAGCATTCTTGAATTTTATTCTACAAAGCAGTATCATGTTGACCATTTAGACGTTATTGAGTTCAGGATAAATTAACTTATAAATCTTTAAAATTTATTCTTGAACTTGTTTTATTGAATTGTCATCATCCTCATGTTTATATTATGTTGAAAGTCATCTGTGGCCTGTTGTACGTAGATGGACTTGGTATGATTATGACCAGGGATTATTCGGTATAATCATGACCGTAATGTTATAAATGATGTGGTAAAAGTCCTCATTGGTCTGTAGTGCATTGATGGACAATTTTTGGTATGATTATGGCCATCGATTCTCTTCGGCCAAAAGTTGCAAAGATGAATTGTTTTATGGCATGATCAGAACCGTTGATGAAAATACGATTATCTTTGGCCCGTAGTGCATGGATAATTCGTGGTCGTGATACTAAAGAATATCATTGGCCTGTAGTGCAGGGATGATTTAATGATGTGGATTATTTATTAAGCTGAGTCTCAGCGATAAAATTGTTGATAAATCTTTTAAACCATAGAAGATAGTAGATTTTATTCTCTACTTGACTCTTCTAATGGATTGCTTGTTCCGCTGCAGTTAAACTTAATGTTTGTTATATTTTATCAGTTTAACACTGTTGAAGGCTAATAATAATTTATTCTGTATTATCTTAGTCATAATATTTCTTACTTGGCTAGTTGAGCTCACCCTTTTGCTTTCATTGTTCTCTTCAGAAAATGAGAACGTAGCAGGGACTAGTCGGGAAACGGAGTGACGGTCCAGATGATAGTATTAGTAGTACTCACTATTCTATGAAATAGTGTGATAATAAATATATTGAAAACTTATTTTGAGTTTGAATACTGTCTAGAAGACAATAATTGTATTAAAACTCATAACTCATGTTGTATATTTAATGTTGTATTTATATTCTGTACCATGTATTTGACCTATTTTACAGGCGTCACACACACACACACACACACACACACACACACACACACATATATATATATATATATATATATATATATATATATATATATATTTATTATTTGAGACTGGACTACTAAAGTGATTTAACTTTTTCTCCCACTCCAATGAGCTAAATCTATTGACTATTTATTGCTAAAGTTTTCTGCAAATTACTATTATAACATTTATTAATAGATAAATTTGGGTAGCAACATAAGGTTGTTCTTATATTAAAAACATCATTATAATATATTAACTATAATTATTCACATAACTTAAGAACAAAAAAAGAAAATCTAGTAGAGTGTTGAGCATTAGGACCACATTATTTTTTTGTGTGGATTCGTAATTTATAATGATACGTTTGGATTAGATTAATGAAGGTAAAAATAAAATAATTTATTTTTATGGGATGAAAAAATTGAGTTTGATTTTGATTGGAATAAATTGATCTATTTTTATTTCTCTCAAATTTATGAATTTTATTTTTTGGGAAGAGAGA
This sequence comes from Panax notoginseng, assembly GCA_016801055.1. Classification (NCBI taxonomy): domain Eukaryota; kingdom Viridiplantae; phylum Streptophyta; class Magnoliopsida; order Apiales; family Araliaceae; genus Panax; species Panax notoginseng. Next base: position 260,462,915 of record CM029012.1, read on the forward strand.
ATATGAAATAACTCATTCTAACTAGAACGGAATAAATCATTTTATTATTGGTTCTATTCCTTCAATTCAAACGTAACATAAGTGTAAAACATCACTTTCATATGTAATAATCCCACACAAATATAGTACAATGTTTTTTTTGTTTTGTTTTGTTTTAAAATAGATAAAACTCTAGGATAAGTATACTGTTCACATTAAGGTGACTAAAGTGGCAAATTTATAATTGCTAATATTATAAATTAATTTAAGAGATAATGTAGAGGTTTAATGAGTAGAGATTAATTGTATGAAGATTATTATTAAAGTGCAGAAATTAATAATATGAAAATTAGAGATTTACTATGTGGGACATGTAATAAAATTAAATGGGTATTATCTAAAATATATTTGCACTTAAAACTTCCATTGATTACATATAATTTTTTCGGTTGCAGAAAAAATACATAATTTTAAATTTTTTAGATTAAAAATTACAAACTTGTAGTATACACATATAATCTCATGGCTAATATTTGTAAAAAAATTAAATTAATGTATTTTATCTCATTAAATTACTAATTCTCAATCATTGATTATTAAAATTATATTTTTTTGACAAAAAATTCTCTTATTAAATAAACTCTTATTTGGGGACCAAATAGAACACAAGCATAATTAAGGGATTTTAGTGGGGTTGCAAGTGTTATTGGATAGAACAATATAACTATATAAGTACTATGTTTTTGTACATTATTTGTTGGAATGGGTTTTATGCTTCTTTTCTTATTTTCCTTCTATTTATTGGTAAATTTTGAAATTTAGGGGATAATCCCTTTTATTTATCTCTCTCCCAATAGAACAGTCTAATTTTATCTCTCCTCCGATTTTTGGAATTCCATTTATTATTAGTATTAGTAGAGAGAGACTTATATTTCTCTGTTGAAACGGAGAGAAACCTCCAAACGGCTATAAACACCTCAGTAGAAAAGCTAATAAATTCCTCTCAGGTTGGTTTGATTATAGACTCTTTGCATTACTATAATTTGGGGGGTTTTGAAGATCTGTACACATATTTTTCATTTATATATACACATATATCCACAGAGGGGAGGAACTTTAATTTACCTGAAGCAGAAAAGGAAGGAAATAGTGAAAGTAGAGGTTTTGAAAAGGGGGTTTTAATCGGCATTCTGGGGGTCTTTGAATTATCTGGGTCCTCATGGTGCCCGAAGGTTATTACAGTTCCAAAAAGACTGATGATTTTTGTGAAGATGTTTGTGGCCAGGTATGTCCTCTCTTTTTTGGGGTTAAAGTGTCACTGTTGTAATTCTTATGTGTGTTGATTTTTTTTTATTTCAAGTTTTTCCTTTTAAAGTTAAATTGGAATTGGGTATGATTTGATTTTTGTTAAGTGAACTGAGTTTAGTTCGAATGGTTGGAATTGGGTGTGATTGATTATGAGTTTGTGTACATTGAATTCAATTGGGTTTATCTTCATGTATCTAAAAATCATTGTTTGTTAAAGATATACTTGTATGCCATGTAAACCATAGAATCCTCAACCCTGAATCCTTGTTTTATGGTACGAGGCAGTTCATATCTGTACAAATTTGTGTCGACTCTACCAAGACAGCAAATTCATGGGGTTTCTGTGTTTTTGTTTGGTCAGATTTTATGCCTTTCTGAGGCTTTCCTGCCAGTGTTTTGAGTTTTTAAGTTTATATTGAACAGTGGGTTTGATGTTTGAACTTTGAAGGAGAAATGAAATTGTACGGATTGGGGACTAATAAGTGATTAGGTAGTAGTTTTTTGGGGTCTATGTTTTGTTGAGGTCTTTTTTAAAGAACTAAAAAAAAGATCGAATTAGACCTAGTTTGAGGTGGCCAAAATTAGCCCGAGTATTTAGGGCTTTTATTTTGAACATTTGTGATTTTCTTGGATTGTGAATGTTTACTGAATGTTTCGATTGTATATGATGTATGGAGCGTGCAAAGTGGTGCTATGGCAACGTTAAATTTTTACTCCCATTTTTGATGGTTGCTTTAAGGTTCAATTTGGGAATCTTACAATGTTATTGGTTTTAATCTGTAGGATTCATCTCATGTTGCATTGGTGATGAGACTTCGGTGCATACTGCAAGGGGTGGACTTAAGGGTCTTTATATTGTTGACTATAATTTTGCCATCGAGTATAGTTGCAATATATTTTCACGGCCAGAAGCTTACCTACTTTCTACGGCCTCTCTGGCAGTCTCCTCCAAAACCCTTCGTTGATATACCTCATTATTATCATGAGAATGTGTCTATGGAAACTCTATGTAACCTTCATGGTTGGGGTATACGTGAATATCCAAGGCGAGTATATGATGCAGTTCTATTTAGCAATGAAGTGGACATGCTTAAAATTCGATGGAATGAATTATATCCTTATATTACACAATTTGTTCTTCTTGAATCAAATTCAACATTCACAGGATTGCCCAAGCTCCACTATTTCTCAATTCATCGTGACCAGTTCAAATCTGTCGAGCCACGGTTGACTTATGCGACAGTTGGGGGAAGATTTAAGAAAGGGGAAAACCCATTTGTTGAGGAGGCGTATCAGAGATTAGCACTCGATCATCTTCTCAAAATAGCAGGAATAGAGGATGATGATTTATTGATAATGTCTGATGTTGACGAGATCCCCAGCAGTCATACAATTAATCTCTTGAGGTGGTGTGATAAAATTCCTCCTGTTATTCACCTTCAACTGAGGAACTACTTGTATTCATTCGAGTTTGAACTTGAGCACAAAAGTTGGAGAGCTTCAGTTCATAAGTACGAAAGGGGTAAGACAAGGTATGCACATTATCGTCAAACTGACCTCCTCTTGGCAGATTCAGGTTGGCATTGTAGCTTTTGCTTCCGACATTTAAGTGATTTTATATATAAAATGAAAGCGTACAGCCACAATGATCGAGTAAGGTTTTCTCATTTCCTGAACCCTGAAAGAATTCAAGAAGTCATTTGCAATGGAGCTGATCTTTATGACATGCTTCCTGAAGAGTACTCATTTAAGGATATTATTGGGAGGATGGGGCCGATTCCTCATTCTTATTCAGCGGTTCATCTACCTTCTTATGTACTGGAAAACGCTGATACTTACAGATATCTTTTACCCGGGAGTTGCATAAGAGAAAGTGGTTAATTTTGGTTTTGGAGGTGTAGAGTCTATTTTCACCACCTTGAAGGGGGTATTTTGATGACTGCTGTGTAACACTAACATACTAGTATACCTCATACCCACTGAAATGTAGGTCACTTTTTGAAGAGATGCTGGGAAAATTTGGTCATACCCATAGATTTTTTTTCTTCAAAATATATTTATAGTTTTTATAAATAATTAATTGATATATTTCCTTCTTAGCTTTAGTAGCTTGAGTTCTTGCATCCAGAATTTTATTTTGATTAAATGCCTCTTAGCTCCATCTTCCGCCCATTTCGGTATTGGGGTCTTAAAAATGTGGGGTAAAACTTTAAAAAAAAATTAACGATATAATTTCAAAAAAGAATATACAACAATTCATATTTTGTAATTGACAAACAAAATCAAAATCATTATTCGAATTGATAAATAAATAATATTTTTAGTTAACAATTAAAATTAAAAATATTTACTTGGAATTTATTATAAAATTTTCCCTGAAATTTTTTATGGTGAACGACGATCATAAAATGTTATGATATATATATATATATATATATATATATATATATATATATATATATATATATATATATATATATTAAAGGAAGAGCATTAATTGAATTTTAAAGACTAGAAACATTCATAAAAAATGGATATAATTTTTTTCCTGAATATTTTAAAATAAATGAAGAATAGTTGAAATTATTTAATGTAATCCATGGAAAGACAACATCGATACAAAAGGTGAATGATTTTGAAACCATTGATTATGGAGAGAGACTAATATGGAGTATTTTAAAAAGTGAATGATATGTATATGTAAGTCTCTAGTCTCTACTTTTATTTAATTATCTAACCTATATATATATATATATATATATATATATATATATATATATATATATATATATATATAAGTTTTTCTTGTTGGAGTGAAGACAATAACTTAAGACGGTCCTACCCATAATACAACTCGCTCTCAAAATAAGAAATATTTTTTTAAATATATATTACTAATATTTGTTGAATTATTACTACCTGTTAACGTCAAGATCTTCTCCCACGTCCCAATCACGTAAGACGCTATGATTCTGCACAGTTCAACAAGTCAACACCAAAAGCTTGACGGCCTGACCGTTGGGGGATAGCTCCGGCGTGAGAGTCAATACAGGCGATCACAAGGTTAACAATAGAGGAAAATAATGAACAGTGTCTGAGTGAGTGTGAATCAAGATAATGTTGTGTGGTGTTTTGTTACCTCTTTTCCTTTTGTGATCCTTGCCCCATACGTTTCCCAGACCCGATTTACTGTGCCACCCACTATCTCCTGACACCTCCTCTCATCTCCGGTCATCTCAGCTGAAAGTGTGTAGCTTATTTTCCCACCTACTATCACTGTTACCTCCCGCCGGTAATCTGAGTCCCATCCTCATTAATGTCATGCAGAAAGGTGGCAGACATAACAGTCAACTATACTTTTGTGATGATTACCGGTCAAAGATAGGATAAGTAACACCTTACGTAATGGACCAACCCAATGACTAAGCCCAATATTATAGTCAAGTAGCGAGGCCCAAGTTGTTTGACCCAATATGGTAAAGGTGACATAGTCCAAAAGACAAGCCCATTCGGCCTGGTCCAGTAAAAAAAATATTATGGCCCAACACTACCAATCGTATATGATTAGTGGAATATGGTTCAAACTTTAAAATCAAGAGTTGACTTTATTTCAAAATAAGACATACATTTTTAAAAAATATTATTAATATTTCTATAAATATTACAGTAATAAATTAATAATAACATAGTACTTAATCAATCTACTTACTATTATATAAGTAATGGTATGTTTAAAACTTTATGACAAAGATAAACATACACACCAAATTTTAAAACTAATAAAAATTATTATCTTTATTTTCTTTATTAATTATTTTTTTAGAGAGGAGGGCGTTGAATTGTTTGGATGAGTAGTGACTAGTGAAACAGTGTGTGCGAGAAAGAAAAGAGATGGAAGTTGAGTGTGACAATCTTGAACTAAGATCTCTCTATTTTATTTGAAATGCAGAGGATCTTAATGAACAAGAAGTTGGTGGGAATTGAATGAACGGGTGATAACTGATATATTTTGACAAAGTCAAAAAGTACGAATTCTCAAAATGACTTGGTGGAGACCCATTCTCATGCCAAAACGTTGAAGCAATTTATTATTATTGGTCTACCTATTAAAGACTCATATCACACCTTTTCTATTTACGTTTTCATTTTCAAGAAGACAAAAAAATAAAATAAAAATGTGTGTGTGTGTGTGGGGGGGGGGGGGGGGGGGGGGGTTCCCCTCATACCAGGAAAGGGCTGTAGTCAAAGGTTGAATCAATTTTTTTCTAACCCCACGACTCTAATGTAATTAATCAAGCAATCCTAATTTGAAGTAATGCAAAAAGGCAGTCCGTTAATTTCCAGTTCCTGAACAAGTTGTGCAGGTGCCAAGACATAACCATACAATGACAATTAGACCTCTACTATCATGAAATTGGATAGCTAAGACTGAGCGCACCTTTAAATTTGTTAGCACTTGAAATTACTATATGATGATATGCACGGGCGGAGTCACACTTGGGCTGTGGTGGGCGGTAGCCCGAGTATGAATTTGCCGCAAACCATCCCACCCGCTCTTACGTCCGCGACGCTAAGACCATGGCGGCGACACCCGCCGACAGTGGCGGAACCAGAACATATTTGATGGGGGGGCAAATTCTAGCTAATCAACACTTGGGATAATATGGTCCAAGTTAATTTTAATGGGTGAGATCAACACTTTAAGCAAGGTTTTCTTAATTTAAGGTATTAAACCATCTTAATTTTTATAATTAAAAATAAAATCAATTATTCCTAAATTAACAGAAAATCAATTAAAAATAAAATCAATTTTTATTCTTTTTCTTATATCCCTAAATTTATTTATCAATTGTCATCATCAAAATTACATACAAAGTGGAGACCTAATTAACAGAAAACATTAATAGTATGCATATTTAGGCTAAATTAAAATTAATAGTACCAAATTTGAAAGACATTTAGGCTAAATTAAAATTAAAAATTAGTTAAATTACTTACCAAACCAAAGTCCAAAATAGTGGAGCAGATCAGCAGACACCGATGGGCGGCGGCAGCAGTGGCGGGCGCAATGGAGGTTGGAGCTGTGGTCCTGTGGAGGTGACTGGCGAAGAGGGCAGAGCCCTTGTGTCGAACAGATGAAGAGAGGCAAAGGCGGGAGGGAAGAGATTAGAGATGAAAAGAGGCAGGCCAGACCTAATAAGAAAAAAAATTTAAATTTTTTAATGAAACGACATCGTTTCATGTTAGTTAAAAAAAAAAAGAAATGAAGAAGAGTCTCGCCGAAGAAGAAGAGTCTCGCCAGACGCCAGTCACCGGCTCGCCGCCCCTGCTGGCCTGCTCCCCCTAGGCCTAGCTCCGCCATGGCGCCACCCTACCGGGGCAGCTGTCCCCCCTAGTTCCGCCACTGCCCGCCGACGTGAAGCGGTGAAGAAGTACTACTAATCACTTCTTCATCTGATAAATGGAGAGAGAGAGAAAGAATCTATGAGTTTATACCTAAAATATTCTCAGACTACTAAATTGCTTTGTTTTCTCTCCATAAACAAAAAAATAACCTAAACTCTTTAGAAACTGAAATTGAAGGAGAATTTCTCTACGAATTGTGGTTAGCAAACTGAATTGGAGAAGGAATTGGAGCAAGGAATTGTCACGAGAAGGAAGTAAAGACAAATTTTAAACAAGAATACAAGGGATTGCATCAATTAAACTTCAAATTGAGAGGCAAGCCATTTGTTTATGTAAGTTCATGGAAATTGATAGTATACATATGATTGTTGATATAATTGTTATGCATGGGTTGTGAATTAATGTAAGGGGGGAATATTGTTTATGTTATATGGAGTAATAAGGAAGGATTCCATGAAATTTTTTTGTTAGAACCCTTCTAAATTCTTATGAAATTCTGGAATCTAACGCTCTGTTTCTTAGTTTTAAAATGGACAGAAAAGAAAATAAATGGACGGAAAATTTAAATTTTTTTTCCAATTCTTATGTTTCTGAGTTTTTTAATAAACGGAAAATAAAAGAAATAGATAGAAAATTTGGCCACTTTTCTTGCCAAAGTTTTCCGTCCAAAATTGGCCTGATTTGGATGGAAAAGAAATTGGAATAAGTAATTTTTTTATAATTCTCATATTACCCTCAACTTTTAATATAATAAATTTTAAATTACAACTCATGTCCTCAATTTTTAATTTTCTATTCTTTTCTATTAAAAACTCAGAAACAACACAAAGGAAAACTTAAAGTTTTCTATTCTTTTCTTTTCTGTTCAAAACTCAAAAACAGAGTGTAAGTATTGTAGGCATGGTGTTTGAGAATTTACCAGGTTAAAATGTGTAAAATTGAGAACTAGCCATTGTTCTAGGCTAGGAAGTATGCATATATATATATATATATATATATATATATATATATATAGAAGATAACCTAAGTTTTGTTCTGCAAAGGTCCTCTCTCTTAGTGTCCCGGGCGGAAAAAAATCCTGGCTCCGCCCATGATGATATCCATTTCCATAAGCACCATCATACCAGCAGAATTATTCACTACCCATGCAGAGCTGTTCCTAAAACATCTGGCAGCTCCTGTCTTGAAATAGAATATGAAAATATACGAGTAAACATATAAATTTCACGTGTGAGCTTCAGTCCTCCTGCCGTCATACAACTAAGACAACTACACCATAACCACCTAAAGGTTGAACAGCTTTATTTGTTGCACTATCTTTACTTAAATACGATAACAAATTACCAAGCTAATTAAGACCGGAAGAGCTATGAAATTGATACTTCCACTGAGTTTCTTAAGCATGAATCCGGCGTTCACTATATATTTATGTGAAAGATATTATTGTGAAATTATCATTTTTTTTCTTATATAAATAAATATCTGTTGTTTTTAATTATGAGAAAGATTATTTATACAAATGTCGATCTTAAATATCAATTTATATAAATACATTTGAATATGAGGTATGAAGAGAGAACCTAAGAATTTTATTTTATTAGTAATATTTTATGACGTTAATCACAATTACTCCTTCCGTCCTCAAAAGAATTAACTAAGTTACAAATTTATTTATCCTCCAAACATTCACTTTTATTCATAGTTTGTATCCAAAAAATCTTGTCAAAATACTACGTCACTCCACCGAAAAGATCTCATTCATTCATGGTATCCAATTCAAGTCGCTTTGAATTTAGATCATCTTTACGCTTTTCGAAAAAATCTTGCTTCATTCATGTCTCCATTAATTAATTTATAAAGCTTGAGAGTAGCTGAATGACATTAGTCATGGAAATTCTTACATTGTGATGAAGTAAAGGCCTTTGGATGGACCTTATTTTACAACTACCAAACATCACAGCCACCTTGACTCCAATTACCCTAAAGAGCCCTTGGCATCTCAGTCGCACCATGTTCAAAACTTAATCCAACAACTAGCATCTGCTACTTTTGCAGGAAAACCTAATACTACAGAAACTAAACTGATGACGCGGACGAAAATTCATGTGCTTTTATATCAAGATGTGTATGTTTCTGAAATTCGAGATTATAGTGCTCTGAGCTTCCCCTCTTTGGTATTTTCAGTTTATGAATACCTTTAAGGGTGAGTGAGAATGGTACTCGTTAGGGAAATCAACAGCACTGGCTAAAGCAGAAGAAGAAACCACTTGGCTTGTTTGTCATCGGAGCTTTTGGAGTGTCACAGGGGTCATCCCGAACACCCATTAACGTACTTGTTCCTGGAGACTCTGGTGGCAAGACGGCATTCTCAGACGTGAAAATTCGGGGTGGTATGGCAGGCTGCAGTGGTGAAATTGTGGAAAGATAATGCAGAAGCATCTGTATTATCTGACTGAAGTTAGGCCGATCATTTGGATCTTCTTTCCAACATGATGTAACTATTAAAGCCAAATCCTCTGGAAGATCTTCAGCACTGGGCCTAGTATTCTGGAAAAGAAAACACAAATTTCAAACCATGGACATAAGATTTGGAATGTGGAACCCCATAAAATGAGGTCCTTCTCCAACTTTGTCAGATTCTTCTTTGCAAACATCATGGAATGAAATTTGTCCAATAATGTTAAATCTAACAAAAAGAGAAAGCACTACCGCAGTACAAGGGCCCCACTAAACACAACATTGACCATAATGCATTCTACATATAATTGCAATATTTACTCATTTCTACATAAATTTATTGATACAAGCACCCCTGACCCAAGATTCTGTCAATCACTTGGATACTAGTCCAGGTGGCAAAAGATGTTACTTCTCTAGATTTAGCACAAGAAATGCCAAATTTTATGTTTTCTCCTTTAAGAAAAGGAATTACCTTGAAAGCAGCTGCATAGGCAGCCTGCAGATTTGACATGCCTTCAAATGGCAACTTATTATGTATGAGCTCCCACAAGACAATTGCAAAGCTGTAGGCATCTACCTTGTGGTTGTAATGTTTCTTCTCTCCATGCCTCAATGTGACTGTGCTGTAAAGCTGCAATCAAGTAAAAAGAATGTATTAGATAAATATTTTGGGTAAAAACAGCACAAAAATACAAAATATTTGGAGGTGAGGTGTGGTGACAAGGGGAAAAGCATGAATTGAATCATGAAAAGACTACCTCTGGAGCCATCCACCGATAGGTTCCTGTTTCAGCAGTCATCATCTCTGTTAATGATTCTTCTCTTGCCAAACCAAAATCCGCAAGTTTAACAGTTTTGTGGTCTGCAGTCAGGAGCAAATTTTCTGGAAAAGAAGAAAGTAAGATGCTGTATAATAAAATATCATGTGAAACATACTAAATCGATGCAACAATTGAACTTGCTAATTCTTTAACGAATGAAATGCTAAAATAAAATTATAATGAAATTACAGTAATCCAAAAGGGTCGGGAGAAATGGTGGAAAAATAGTTATCTTGAATATACTGGTGACTAATTATCATCTACCTTCTGAGCCATACAGTATATTCAAACCATAGTTATAAAGTCGTCGCGCTTAAGTGACGACTAGTCGTCCGGTTGCTGCTGGAAGTGCAAGTCGACAACTCGACTTGGTTGCCGTCTCTAAGTCGTGCGACTTGAACAGTTAGTAGTCGCCTAGTTGGTTCAAATCAACAATTTGCCCGACCTGGTATCTAGTCGGACAACTTGGGAACAAACCCAAATTTTAGTTTTACCCAACTCAATTCTAAATTCCAATTCCAATTGACCCATAACCCGGTAACCCACCCAATTAAAAATATCTAAAAATGGCGGACAGTTCGGGAGCCACAAGTTATGATATGAGCAAGGATCCTAATAGGGATTTAATTTTTATTATCAATGATATTTAATAGTTTTGATTGTGAAATTGTAATTTGATACTTTATATATATATATATATATATATATATATATATATATATATAGAGAGAGAGAGAGAGAGAGAGAGGAAGGATCAAGAGCACTCCCCTTATCTAACACTACTCCTTAAATAGCATTCCTTTATTAAAACTACGTCGATTTTGAAAATTCTTTTAAAAAACAGGTGGGGCCGCGGGTGATATTTTTATAAATAAAAAGAAAGTAAGTAGGATCACTCTCTTTTAAAAATCTCCAAAACGACGTAGTTTTAATAAAGTAGTGCTATTTAAGGAGGAGTGTTAGATAAGAGGAGTGCTCTTGATCCTTTCTCATATATATATATATATATATGTGTGTGTGTGTGTGTGTGTGTGTGTGTGTGTGTGTGTGTGTGCTTTTACTGACGATTAATCTACCAATTAGTTGACTACCGACTCGCTTCAACTTGACAACTTGAAAACTATGATTCAAACACCAAGAGACATGCACACTTCATACTCTCTAGCAGACTGATTGATTTACTTTTGGTCTTAAAAACTAAAATCCCCCAAGAAAAATGTGTTCTAACAAGCACGTAAAATTACAAGGACGGAAAAAATTTAATGGCATCTACAATTGTGTCAAAAATTCAGGTTGTTTCTTGGGCATCTTACATCAACATTACTATATGAGTTAGATCAGTCCACTACAATCCACTCTTATAGCAACTGCTGTTTGCCTATGCAAAGATTTTTTCCTTGATTCAAAGCTACTGGAGTTGTATTCTATCAAATTATACAAATTTTGAAATCAATCATAGAAACATCAACAACATTTCCTAGTTCCCACATCCCAATATCTTGAAGGATATATAACAAAACAAACATTCAATCAACAATAGTTCCACAGGCTAATGGGACCTTGCTTTTAAACTTTAAAGTTATGTTTGTTTGCAAGGATTATATTTGAGATATGACTGTTATTTGTTTTCAAATTTAAATTTGGGACTATTAATTTAAGGATTATAAAATGACTTAATAGTCTTTAGGTTATAATTATAATCCCGAGATTATAATACTAGGATTAATAGTCTTGGAATTATAATTCCGGGATTATAATCCTTGCAAACAAACATAGCCTAAAGTAATTAGCTTCAAGCAAAGTAAACAAATTGACCTTATTCAGATTTCCTATAACCAATGTCAATACATAAACAATCAAGAAAACATGTTGAAATAAGTGGAGGATATAAAGGATCGCCTCAATCGTGGAAGTTTGGGTCAAATATCAGCAATCATTAATATTAATTTCATAAATAAGTCAACACAATTATACAAGTTCAGGAAAACACAGCAAAACTCCAATTTCAAAGGGCTGAAGAACATTAATTTAGAAAAAAATACTTACAAACCAAAAGAAATCAAGCAAAGACGGGAATGTTGATTATAAGAAAGAATTCGAATAATAATGGATGTCAATTTTTGACGAAGACAAGATTAGAGATTGAAAGAATGCTATTTATACATTGGATAGCATGCCTCCTTAATATGAATCTATGTCTACACTTGAGTTATGGCCATTATAGGAACATCAGAAACTATCCCAAAATAAAAAAAAAGTTCATGTCCACTTATATAATTGAACATCATCCTCAACAAGGAATAATCTACCTCATCCCACAATTTGGTGAAGATAAATAACAGCTATAGCTAATTATATATTTATATTACCAGGCTTCAAGTCTCGGTGTATTATTCCGTGCGAGTGTAAGCATTCCATTGCACGAGCTATGTCAAGTGCAAATCCAACTGCAACACGTATATCCAAGCATCTTGGCCGCAAATTCAGTAAGTACTTTCGCAATGTCCCACCAACAAGAAGCTCTGTCACTATGACACTAACAGGTTCCTTGCAAGCTCCAATAAACTGTAGAACCATAGTATCTTCATCAAGACATTATCAAAACATAATCTTAAACCATCCAAACCCTTATTGTTGAAAATCATTTATAATAGAAATTAAAATTCATTTTCTACAGTAATATTTCTTTGTTAAATCAACAACCTTCACTAAGTTCTTGTGTTGAACTCTTGATAACATTGCAACCTCTCGTGCAAACCGACCTTCCCTCTTTGTAATCTCCTCGGGCGTCTCTCCTTTATTAACAACTTTAATGGCAACATTCTTGTTTTTATACCTGAAACAAACCCAATTTACACATGCTGGGATCATCAGGTTCACGCCGCAAAAGACAATATGATTCAATGCAATACATCTAGAGTTTACTTGCTTTCATTGACCAATACATATATATCTAATCATACTGCAAAACGTGAGCATAAAATTTTCTGCAATCAATAAAAACCTTATAAATCTCACAACTAGAAAATGAAATATGCATCATCCGAATGCCTTATTGTGAAATCAACAGCACTTTGAAACAGAAAATATGTGAACAGATCAATTATTATATTATTGAATTTCTTCTTCTTTATTAAACTAATTAAAATTTGTTTTTTCTAGTTCAAAAAATTCATCTCCAACTTAAAGATCAATACTTGGACGGCGAAACAAGATGGGAAAGTTGACTTACTTTCCCTCATACACTTTGGCGTGAGCACCCTCTCCGATCTTCGGCCCAACAAAAAGAAGCTTCGGATCAATCAACCATTTGGCCTCCAAATTGAACTCCTCCGAGGAGTAAAATCCATTCCCAGATTCCATTTTATTTCTCTCTCCAGAAATCAACAAACAAAACAATACCTCCACTTACCAGCAAAATCAGAAAACTTGCAATTCTCTCCTGAAGAAATATCAAACACAAAGCGAACTACATAAATAAGCCACGCACTTTTCTGCTTCCATTCAAGAGACCTATCACCAAAAATCACGCTCTGAAATCAAATAATTTAAAACTAAATAACAAAGCCCCACATGTTTCTAGAGACACCCACTAACTCAAAAAAGAAGCCCACAAAGCTCTGCACAAAAACAGAGCTTATCAATGGTTATTGGAAATGGAACAGAGTACTAAACAATCAAGAAAAACCTCAGGGTATATTTGATATACAAAGTGAAACTCAAAGACCAAGATAAGGATTTATAGAGAGAGAGTGCATATGGGTATTGGATAGTTGGGGTTTTGGGTTTATTTTATTAAGCTTCTTTTTTTCCTGTGTTCCTTTCTGTTCTTGATCCGCAGAGATAAAGCCGCGGAAGGAAGGAATTGAGTCTGTGTCAGAAAACAGTGAGGTCTATTATTTGGGCTTAAAATATTCAAGTAAATGAATTAAGAAAAAAACAAGAGGAAGAGGTGGGGGACAAAAGAGGATAGAATTGGAATTTTTTTTGAGATAGATATGGTTTTTAAAGAGTTATGTAATCATATAATCTTATGAAATTGTTAAGTGGAAGAGAGTGAAAAATAAAACAATTCAAGAAGCACATGTAAATGGATCCTGGACTAGGAGACATCATCACACGAGATGATGATAGGACAAGCTTTTGGTTTAGATTAGATTTGGCTCTATTTTCTATCCCCTCTTTTTTCTTTATTTTTTTAATGTTGTAGAATTTGCCTTTATTTATGCTTCCCCATTATTATGTAAGATGTAACAAACTTATCATAATGGGAAGGTTGCATACATTAGTTTGTTTTTAAGAAGTTGCATAGATTAGTTCAATGTTTTCCTTTCTCCCTTTGATTATTGAAATAAAGTTGGGGTATTGATATTTTTTGCATGTAAAGACAAATTCAAAATATTTCAAAGTGTGTGTTTAATAAAACAATTATGTATTGATTTTTAATATGAGAATATCAATTTTTTAAATTTATCGTGAGATCGTATGTTTTCTTTGTATATTACTTTAACCAATTTCTCAAAACCACTCGAATCTACACTTGAACATCCATCTCTTAGAAAATCGGCTTGAAAAATGCCTTCTAAACTAAGATTACTGGTAAAATGATACAATTTTATTTCACAAAATGATGCTTCTTTTTACTTTATGAAATCAATTGCAAAATTTTAAACTGATTTAAATTTTAAAAAAAACAAAACAATCACATCACTTTTGCATTTAAAATGATGCGTTTTCTCATACAAGTCTTCATTAAGTATACATTCTTATTGTTTCATTATTTTCTACAAATTTACAATTTTTTTTTTGATGATTTAGACTTTGTTCTACATTTTTTTAGCATCAAAGGGAGCAATCCTACTCTTATATTAGCTTATATTATTACATTTTATTGACTAAAAATCAAATGAATTTATCCATTTTGAGTTCATTTCTTTTATTATCACAAATTGTCTTCAAAGATAAAATTTGATTTTTTATTTTTATTTTAGGAGTCTTAAATTTTCAAATGATATGACATTGAATATTTTAATGATAATTTATGATATAATCAATCAAATGAGATCTACCCAATCAATGTTATGATAACACATTAATTGAGAGACTTTTTGAAACAAAAAATTTGAGACTCATAATATTACTTTTTATTTTATGAAATGAATGTAGTAGAGTATATACCAGCAAAACTATATATAGGTTTGTGATTACAATACGGTTACATACATAATATTTTGATGATACTCCTTCCGTTTTAAAATTAAAAATATAATTTAATTTTTAAGATCAAATAACGATATATTAAATTTTTTAAAATTAAAAATATTATTTAATTTTTAAAATCAAATAACGACATATTAAATTTTAAATTGATGTGAACTTAATTTTAATTGATGTAATTATTATAATTATATAATATATAAAAAAATTTATTAATCATAAAATTTATTTTATTCTAAACTTTTATAAATTATATTAATTTTAAAATTTAATATATCATTGTTTAATTTCAAAAATCAAATTATATCACGGTTAAGGGTGTAAACGAGTCGAACCGGAGCGAATAGAGAGCGACTCGAATTCGACTCGAAATGATAAATTCGTACTCGAATTCGAATTATATTTAAAAAATCCTACTCAGATTCGACTCGACTCGAATATTTATTCAAATTACTCCTGAGCTTCAAATTAAAGCTCGAATTCGAGTCTCCACATAATAACTAGTTTTATAATAAATATAATTATAAATTGAATTTGTTATTTTACTTAAAAATGAAAAAATATATTTATTATTACACTTTACAAATATAAAATCACAATTAAAATTAAAAACAAAACAAAATAATAACTAATTATCTTAATTTGATTTAAATTTGTATATATTATAAGAGAATGTATCGAACATCTAATCGAATATGTATTAACCGAGTATATATCGAATTACAATCAAAAATTCGAGTAGTTTGAATCTTAAACGAGTCGAGTATAACCTTGCTCAGATTCTACTCATATTTTTATTCGAACTATTTTTAATACTCAAATTTGGATCATATTATTAACGAATCCAAATCTCACTCGTATTTTTTTTGTGACGCCCCCAAAATTAGGTATACATCACCCATCTTGGGTCGTCAGATACATGGTACAGAATACAAATATAACTTACTAATACAACTGTCGTGTACAATACGACAAAACATAACTATGAGTTTGAATACAATTATTATCTACTAGAGACTATACAAACTCAAAAGGAGTCCTCATTACAATTATTGTCACACTATTTAACAGAATAGTGAGGACTACTAATACTATCATCTGGTCCATCACTCCGTTCCCCGACTCGTCCTAGCTATAATCTCATTTCCTGAAGAGAACAGTGAAAGAAAGGGTGAGCTCAACTAGCCCAGTAAGAAATATTATGACTAAGATAATGTAGAATAAATTATCATTAGCCTTCAACAGTGTTAAACTGATAAAATATAACGAACATCAAGTTTAACTGCAGCGGAACAAGCAATCCATTAAAAGAGTCAAGTAGAGAATAAAATCTATTATCTTCTATGATTTAAAAGGTTTTTCAACACTATTATTGCTGGGACTCAGCTTAACAAAATAATCCACATCATCGAATCACCCCTGCACTACGGCCAAAGATATTCTTTAGTATCACGACCACAATTATCCATGCACTACGGGCCAAGAATATTTGTGTATTCATTAATGGTCATGATCAAGCCAACAACTGTCCATCAATGCACTACGGGCCAATGAGGACTTTTACCACATCATTTGTAACATTACGGTCATGATTATACCGAATAATCTCTGGTCATAATCATACCAAGTCCATCTATGCACTACAGCCCACAGATGACTTTCAACATTTTATAAACATGAGGATGATGACAATGATATAAGAATTCAATAGAACAAGTTCAAGAATTAATTTATCCAAGAATTAACAACGTCCAAATTGTCAACATGATACTGCTTTGTGGAGTAAAATTCAAGAATGCTTAGAATAATATTTTCATGAAAAGATACTGGATGAAACGCAATTATCAAGGATATTCCACTAATTTCATGGAGTATAGAAGTTAAAACTTAACCAACTGAGTATAATAAAGAATGGAATAACAAAAGAAATCACCCGGCATGCGATAGACCGCACAGACAGGTTATTCTAACAGAATAATAAATAATGGAACCAGGTCCGGCGTAAACGCACATACAGGATATTCCGACAGAATAATAAATAATGGAACCAAGTCCGGCGTAAACGCACAGACAGGATGTTCCAACAGAATAATAGAAGAATGTCACCAAGTATAGGGTAGACCGCGTATATAGGTTATTCCAACAGAATAATAAGAAATAGAATAACAAAAGTTCTCTTCATGAATAAGAAAGAATAACACCCCTTACCGTTTTCAAGAAGAACTGAAATAAGGAAGTAGTTAAGTAGCAGAATATTTTTCTTCTCTATAGTTTCTCTCTCTAGAGTTCAGTGAATTCGTAAGAAATAATGAATGAATGAGCTGCTATTTATAGAAAAATGGAATGCATAGTAACTAATCCATGAACGGTCCAGATTGATTACTTTAATCTGACAGTCCATATTTAAAGAAAAATCTTTTAAATAAAATATAATATATTCTATTTATAGAATAACTTTAATAAAGTATTCTATTTTATATAAAAAGATATTTCTGTTTTATTACGTTAATAATACGAATAAAACAAAACTTCATTATCGCTAAATAATTCATATTATTAACTGACAATAATTGAATCAAACTGAGTGACTTCTCACATAAGCATTAATAATCAATACCGTGTGCTACTATGCAACCACACGTGTTACTGTACTTTTACTACCGAGTAGTTCAACAGTATCAATGGTAAAACTTCCGCCGTTATTTTTAATAAAATATTTTTGTCGTTTTCTCAATCCGACAATAATTTCGTTGTGGGGTCCACCAATGATTGTGCCATTGTACGAATATTCCCTGTTAAAACGAATATTCTTCAACCAATCGAATATTATATAACAACTTGCGTACTTTGCAAAATTTATAAATATTACCCACAACTATAACATATATCAAATTAACTCCATAATATTCAAAAATGATATTTATAGAAAATTCATCTTTATTTATAAAAGTTGGGGTCTTACAACCTCCCCTTCTTATGAAATTTCGCCCTCGAAATTAGGGTACGTACCTGGTATGTCGAAGAGGTAAGGATACCTTGACTTCATTTCAGATTCTAACTCTCAAGTCATTTCCTCAACATCGTAATTTTTTCACAAAACTTTGACTTGAGGTATAACCTTGGAGCATAGAATATGTTCCTTCTTATCCAAGATTTGAACAGGAACTTCTTCATACGACAAATCCTCCGCTATTTCGTCCGGTTCTAACTCAATAATGTGGTTTGTGTAACGACCCCAAAATAGATCCATTCCATCCAACCTATTCTGAGTCGCCAAATACATGGTACAGAAAACAACTATAACTTTATTACAACAATTGTCGTGCAAAATACAACAACACATATGATGTGAGTTTGGATACAAATATATACCAAATGTGACTCATGTTCCAACCGTGGACATCACCTCACAATGACACCTTACATAAAGGTATAGTCAAAAACTGTTTTAGAAACTAGAATCTTTGGGAAGTGCTCAAGGAAACCTTCGTACATGGGAGGCCACGCGTCTAGGTTATGATAGATATCATATGGCCACAAAATTATCCTTGGTTGACCCAATAGACCCCAAAGAAAAACGAGAAGATTACTATCATATTCTTCCCAATGGTGAGTCTTCTCTTGACATATCATTATCTCTACTATCTCTAATTGAAAATTATACTTTAAACAAACACCAAGATTATATAGGTAGTGCTCGTATATATACTCAGCAAGTGGATGAGCACATCCATGTCTTATGATGACACGAGGTTGTATGTCGTTAGACATCTTGTATGATAGTGGCAAACCACCCTTCCAACGTTGGGTACACCTTACCGTATTGGATTCACCAAATATAACTACTAAATGAACTTTTCTATACTGCTTCGGGAGAACATCCACAGCTAGAGACCACTGTTCTATTTCCCCGTTACCCTCGCTCGACCCAGCTACACTCTTATTACCTGAAAGAAATTGTGAAGCAAAAGGGTGAGCACAACTAGCTCAGTAAAGAATATCATGACTAAAGATAATTCAATTATCAATAGCCTTCATCAACAATAAATTAGAGATTTAGAACATATGGTAAATGATAAAAATTTCAACCATAGTTGCAGCGGAACGAGCAATCCATTAGAAGAGTCAAATAGACTATAAAGTCTATTATCTTCTCCATGTTAAAAATCTACCAACAATATTTTATCCATGTAACATCACTCAATAGTCCTTTCCACAATCATATGAATAACTCATAATCATAATTGTGACTATAAATTTTTCTTCGCACCCAGGACGAAGAATATTTTCATCACCTGTCTTTACCTGAAACATCAAAGATCATGGTTATACCAAATCACAATTCCTGTTTATAATCATACTAACAAATTCATCTTTGCACTACGGGCCAAAGATATTCATCAACAAACCATCCTTGCACTACGGGCCAAAGATATTCAACAACAGTTCATCTTTGCACTACAGGCCAAAGATATTCAACAACAGTTCATCTTTGTACTACAGGCCAAAGATATTCATCAACAGGCCATCTTTGCACTACATGCCAAAGATATTCATCAACAATTCATATTTGCACTACAGGCCAAATATATTCATATCTCAAAGAAATATATAATCACTTCAGAATTTATATAAACAATAATTATAACCATGTTGATCAATTCACCTTTGCACTTAAGCTAAAGATATTCACTTATAAATTCAATGGTCATGATCATACCAGTCACAATTCAACTTTGCACTACAGGCCAAAGAGAACCCTAGTCATGATCATACCAATAATCTATCCATCTTTACACTCCAGTGAAAGAGAATTTCAACATCAGGGTTATAAAAATGTTATATATGATGATAAAAATAATATGATCAACATATAGTTTTAATCTCAAGAGTAATATTCGTAACTCATGAATAGTAACCCCGACACAAAAGATAGAAATTCTACAATAAAATTCATACCAATATTTCGGTATAATGATATTGAAAGAATAATATTTCTTAAGCTTATAAACAATTTATTTTAAATTGTTTACACTTTACTAAATAATGTATTTAATCATTCTAAAATACCAAACTCATAAGATTTTATCACCAATAATCAAAACCCTCATCAAAAATCTGCATATACCTCATATAGGATTCTCAAGCCATAAAATCCTATTTTTTAATTTTCTTACTTCGCATAACATATTTAATTCATTTACTCATAACTAGTCCATTTTCATGAAAAATACCAAATCAGTTCCAAAAATATTTCTTTTCTGGGATTTAGCATAATATAGTCCCATAGTGAACATATATTTTTCTCAGAATTTTTAAAAGTCATTTACTATTTTTCATATGGCCAAAACAGCCGAATATTTAGACATTTATCAAAAATTGTACTTTTATACAAAAATTCTGAAATTCACAGAGTATACTTCTATCATATACATGTACTCCCAATAAAAATTTTATCAATTTTGGAGTTAACCACAAGGAATTATAAGCTGTTACTTTTAAAATAGTCTTTTCTCATAAAATTCATAACTCTCAATCTATACATCCAAAAATCACCATTTTTGGATACAATCAAGAAAACTCATCAAAATATCATTTCAAATTTTTCCAGAATTTTTGAAGATTAGAAAAATTACGAAACTGAAAATCATAACAACCCTTAAAATCTCTTACTATCCCTTACTATCCCTTACAATCCCTTACCTCAAAAGAGCAGTACTTCTGATCGGTATGCAAAGCTGAAGGAAACTTGCACTGAATAGCAACTCTCAAAGTATCTAAATACTCACAAAATATGCTTCATAATATAGAGAGAGAAAGAGAGAAAGCTTATGTTTTTGGTGTGATTTTCAATTCTAACTTAGCCCTCTATTTATAGAAAAATTTTGGTAGGTTTGACCTGCAACCTGATGGCTTTACCTGCTACTATTCCCACCTACCACATTTGAAATATAATTCAGCACATTTCTTCACCAACCACAAGTGGGGCCCACCAATTCTAGAATTTTCCACCAAAATGATAAACTCCGAAAATTCAACAATTTCTGAACCAGTCATCTTGTAAAATTCATAATAAATCATACGTTCATTTTTAACGGTTCAAAATTTGTGAACATATACTCAACTTATATATGTATAACATATCCAAAAATTACCACGATCCAACGGTCGGATTACAAATTATAACCCCCGCAAAATATCTCAAAAACCCTGATTTTTAATACCTCAATTCCGACAAAAATACTGATAAAAACCTCAACATTAACTCCTTTATTTTAACCACAAAAATATATCCCTCATTTATATCCACATAAAATAAATATTTTCTTATCATATAAATCAATAATTAATTATTCACAAATAATATTACAGAATCACATTTATGACAACCAGGCCGTTCCCAGGAAAGAGGGGGCTTTCCAATAAGGATTTGTCCTTACTGGCGCGCAATTAGATGACCAAACCTCTCCTTAGACAGAACTTTCTAGACATTGCCAATAATGCTATCTAATAATACTATTCAAATAATATTAATTATTGATCTGATAATAGGAAATACTGTGCAGTAACAATTATTGAACAACAATAATACAAAATTTCAACGTAGCAATTATTGAATCAATAAAATAAAATATTAAACAGTAATTACTGTAACAATTATTGAGTAGTGCCTTCTTACGTAAGAATTAATAATTTCAAAAATACTATGCAATACCATGTGCTACTGTGCAATAACGCGTATTACTGTATTTTAACCACCAGGTATTCCAACAGTGTTAACGATAACAACTACGCCGTTATTTGTAAAAACTCAAATTTGTCATTTTTCTTCACCCGACAGTTATTCGTTATGGGGCCCACAAATAGCTGCGCCGTCGTACGAATATTCTCCGACAGAAAGAATATTCCACGACCAAACGAATATTCCCCGACAACAATGATTATTTTATAACCACTTGCTTATTTTGAAAAAAAATTCATATTTCACCTATAACTTTAAACTTTTATCAATTTAACCATTTACTGAATAGTAATTATAAGAAAAATTGAATACTTTTATTTCATAAAATTCGGGGTCTTACAGTTTGGGTCTTTCACATATTTACGTAACATGGATATGTGAAAAACGTTATGAACACGAGACATACTTGGCGGTAAAGCGAGTCTATAAGCCACAGTTCCTACTCGATCAAGGATTAAAAATGGACCGATAAATTGATGATTGAGCTTTCCTCTCTTTCCAAATCTCGTAACTCCTTTCCATGGAGCAACACGTAAGAACACATGATCTCCTATATCAAATTCCACGTCCTTTCGATGAAGATCAGCATAACTCTTTTGTCGATCTTGTGAGGTTTTTATACGTTGTCGGATCGCTTGAATCTTTTCTGTAGTCATACGTACCAACTCCGGTCCCAACAACGTTGCTTCACCCACCTCATCCCAGCATACTGGAGAACGACATTTTCTTCCATACAATGCTTCGAATGGAGCCATGCCAATACTTGCTTGATAACTGTTGTTGTAGGAAAACTCCACCAATGGTAAGAACTTGTCCCAACTTCCCTTGAAGTCAAGGACACAGAGTCTTAATAAATCTTCTAGAGTTTGAATAGTCCTCTCTGATTGTCCGTCCATCTGAGGATGATATGCCGAACTAAATCGTAAATCCGTGCCCATAGCTTTTTGTAAACTAACCCAAAATCGTGAAGTGAATCTTGGGTCTCGATCAGAAAGTATGGATACTGGCATACCATGCAGTCTTACAATCTCGTTTATGTACATACGAGCAAGACGTTCAAGTGTATAAGTTTCTCGTATCGGTAAGAAATGAGCAGGCCTGGTCAATCTATCAACAATGACCCAAATCGCATCTATACCTTGAGAAACCTTAGAAGACCGGTAACAAAATTCATGATAATGTGCTCCCACTTCCATTCTAGAATTTCAAGTGGTTGCAATGGACCTTTTGGTACTTGATGCTCAGCTTTGACTCGTTCACAAGTTAGACACCTTGAGATAAACAGCGCTATCTCTCGCTTCATATTGCCCCACTAAAATGTATGACGAAGATCATGATACATTTTGGTACTCCCAAGATGGATTACAAACGGTGTGTTGTGCGCCTCCATCATGATTTCATACTTTAAATCAGGATTGTTAGGAACACAAAGTCTGGAGTTGACTCGAAGTATTCCTTCTTCATTGATTCTTGCTTCCGGCATAGCACCTTCTTGCACTTTCTTTCTCATACGCATCAGCTCCAGGTCTGTAGCTTGAGCAGCTTTAACTTTATCGATTAAAGTTGGTTCTACTCGTATATTCGCCATCATCACATGGGTCCCTGGAGTCTTTAACTCTATCTCCATCCTTTGCAAGTCACACAAAATGGGCCTTTGTGTTAACAATATCGCACTCGTACTTGCAAATGATCTTCTACTCAATGCATCAGCTACCACGTTCGCTTTTCCAGGATGGTATTGAATGGCATGATCATAATCTTTCAACAGTTCAAGCCAACGTCGTTGTCGCATGTTGAGTTCTTTTTGAGTGAAGAAATATTTGAGGCTTTTATGATCCGTAAAGATCTCCACCTTCTCCCCATACAAGTAATGCCTCCAAATTTTAAGTGCAAAGACAACAGCTGCCAACTCTAGATCATGAGTAGGATAATTCCTCTCATATTCCTTGAGTTGTCTTGATGCATAGGCTATGACTTTTCCATGTTGCATGAGAACGCATCCCAACCCTTTGCTCGAAGCATCACTGTAGATGATAAATCCCTCCGAGCCAGATGGTATTGTTAGAATAGGTGCTGAAATGAGTCTCCTCTTGAGTTCTTGAAAACTCTTCTCACATTCTTCGCTCAAACCGAACTTTGTATCTTTCCGAGTCAGCTGAGTTAATGGAGTAGCGATTCGAGAAAATCCTTCTACGAATCTCCGATAATAACCAGCTAAACCAAGAAAGCTACGTACTTCGGTTACTGATTTAGGTTGCTCCCAGCTTTGAATAGCTTCAATCTTTGCCAGGTCAACAGATATTCCACGACTTGATACTACGTGCCCAAGGAATGCTACCTCCTCCAGTCAGAACTCGTATTTCTTCAACTTGGCATAAAGCTTGTATTCACGAAGCTTTTGGAATACCAGCCTCAAGTGTTGCTCATGATCTTTACGGCTTTTGGAATAAATAAGGATGTCATCAATAAAGACGACCACAAAGTGATCCAAATATTCTTTGAATACCCGGTTCATCATATCCATGAAGGCAGCAGGAGCATTAGTCAATCCAAAGGACATGACTAAGAATTCATAATGCTCGTACCGAGTTCTGAAAGCCGTCTTTGGAATATCTTCAGTTCTAACCTTCAGCTGATGATATCCAGAACGAAGATCGATCTTTGAAAAGAATTGTGCTCCTTGCAATTGGTCAAATAGGTCATCAATACGTGGCAATGGGTACCTGTTTTTGATGGTGACATGATTCAACTCCCGATAATCAATACAAAGTCGCATACTTCCATCTTTCTTCTTCACGAATAGAACATGAGCACCCCAAGGAGAAGTACTAGGACGAATAAAGCCAATGTCTAACAATTCCTGCAGTTGGATCTTTAACTCCTGAAGTTCAATAGGAGCCATTCGATATGGGGCTTTGGAAATAGGTTTTGTACCGGGTTCAAGGTCAATACAAAATTTAATTTTACGCTCTAGGGGTAGGCCAGGAAGTTCTTCAGGGAATACGTCAGGAAATTTATTAACAATAGAAATGTCATTCAAAACTGACGTATTTTTGTTTAGATCCGTGACATGAGCTAAGAAAGCTTGACATCCGTTTTTCAATAAACGAATAGCTTTATGGTTTGAGATGACAGCGATTGATTTTAATGGTTTGGTTACTTGAATTCGCATAATAGGTCGATTAGGAATATGAAAGCTAACAACCTTACGAAAATAATCAATTTTTACATGATGAGTAGTTAACCAATCAATCCCTAGAATCACGTCAAATGCAAGTATTTTTAATGAAATAAGATCGATAGGTAATGTGACGCCCCCAAAATAGGTAAACAACACCCATTCTGAGTCGCCAAATACATGTTACAGAAAGCAAACTACAACTTCAATAATACAATTGTCGTGCAAAATACGACAACACATACTATGAGTTTAAATATAAATATTGTCTTCTAGACAATATCCACACTCAAATAAGTCCTCATTATAATTATTCAAACACTATTTTACAGAAATAGTGAGGACTGCTAAAACATCTTTCTAGAACCATCACTCCATACCCCGACTAGATCCTGCTATGTTCTCACCTCCTGAGAAGAAAAATGGAACAAAAAAGAAAAGGGTGAGCTCAGCTAGCCCAGTAAAGAATATTATGACTAAGATAATATACAACAAATTATCATTAGTATTCAACAGAGAAAAATCTGATAGAATATAATTGACAACAAGTTTTAGATCAACAACTGCAGCGGAAACAGCAAACCATTAGAAGAGTCAAGTAGAGAATGAATTCTACTATCTTCTAAGATTTAAAAGTCCATCATCAATATTTTATCCTTGTAACATCAATTAATAATCATCTTTAACCAAATATTCATCTTTGCACTACAGCCAAAGATATTCATTTGTATTACCAGTCGGTCGTGTTCATCTCAACACCTGTTCTTCTTTGCACTACAGGCCAAAGATATTCATCAAGTAATCATACATCTTTGCACTACAGGCCAAAGATATTCAGTAATATCATCATTTAGGACTGAGGATGATGAAAAATATCTTAAAGAAAACGAATCCAGTGAGACAGGAGGATAAATAGTATGGATTCGTATAACAGTTTATCCAAGATCAATAATACTTCATAATAATCAATTGTGAAGCAGAATTCAAAAATAAAGATCAAAACATGGATACAATCAAAGATAGTAACCATAATAGATATCTTGGACAAAAATGAAAAATTTTATTTTTCGGTGAATAGTGCCGTATTCGTTAATAGTGCCGTATACGTGAATAGTAACCCTGACACAAAAAATTCCAAATTTGATAAAAAAACTCATATCAATATTTCAGCATAATGATATTGAAAAAAATAATATCATTTAAGAAGAAAATAATATCCCTTACCTCAAAATATCAGTATTTCTGGTCGGAATACCGGTATAAGGCTGAAAGAAACTTGCTCTGATGAATAGAAACTCTCAAAATATCTAAATACTCACAAAATACACTCAATAATCTAGAGAGAAAGAGAGAAAACTTATTTCTGGTGTGATTTTCAATTCTAACTTAGCCCTCTATTTATAGAAAAATGTTAGCACGTCGAAGCAGACTTAACCTGCAACCTGATGGCTTTACCTGCTACTATTCCCACCCACCACATTTGAATAAAAATCTCAGCACAATTTTTCACCAACTAAGAGTGGGGCCCACCGATTCTAGAATTTTCCACCAAAATGATTAACTCCGAAAATTCAATAATTTATGAACCAGTCATCTCGTAAAATTCATAACAAATCATACGTTCATTTTTAACGGTTCAAAATTTGTGGACATATACTCAACTTATATATGTATAACATATCCAAAAATTACCACGATCCAACGGTCAGATTAAAAATTATAACCCCCGCAAAATATCTCAAAAATCCTGATATTTTCTTATCATATGAATCAATAATTAATTATTCACAAATAATATTACAGAATCACATTTATGACAACCAGGCCGTTCCTAGGAAAGAGGGGGCTTTCCAATAAGAATTTTTCCTTACTGGCGCGTAATTAGATGACCAAACCTCTCCTTAGACAGAACTTTCTAGACATTGCCAATAATGTTATCTAATAATATTATTCAAATAATATGAATTATTGATCTGATAAAGGAAAATACTATGCAGCAACAATTATTGAAGCAACAATAATATAAAATATCAATGCAGCAATTATTAAATCAATAAAATAAAATATTGAATAATAACTATTGTAACAATTATTGAGTAGCACCTTCTTACGTAAGAATCAATAATTGGTGCAATACCGTGTGCTACTGAATTTTAACCACCGGGTATTCCAACAGTATTAACGGTAACAACTACGCCGTTATTTATAAACAACTTATACTTGTCGTTTTCTTCATCCAATCGCTTTCTGTTATGGGGCCCACACAAGGCTGCGCCGTCGTACGAATATTCCCCAACAGCAAGAATATATTCCACGACCAAACGAATTTTTCCCGACAAAATAAATATTTTATAACCACTTGTTTATTTTGTAAAATTTGCACATTTGACCCATAATCAAAGTATTATATCAAATTAACCCCTTATTATTCACAATAATATTTAGAGAAAATTTGATTTTATTCATTAATAAGCTGGGGTCTTACAACCTCCCCTCCTTATGAAATTTCGTCCTCAAAATTGACATACGTACCTGGTGTTTCGAAAAGGTGAGGATACCTCACTTTCATTTCTGATTCTAACTCTCAGGTCATTTCTTCAATAGCATGGTTTCTCCACAAAACCTTAACTTGTAGTATAACCTTTGTGCGTATGTCATGCTCTTTCCTATCCAAGATCTTAACAGGTACCTCCTCGTACGTTAAATCTTCAGCTATCTCGTCTGGTTCTAACTCAATAATGTGGTTCGGGTCTTTAACATATTTACGAAGCATAGATATGTGAAAAATATTATGAACACGAGACATGCTTGGAGGTAATGCGAGTCTATATGTCACATTTCCTATTCGCTCAAGAATCTCAAATGGACCAACAAATCTTGGATTGAGCTTTCCTCTCTTCCCAAATCTTGTAACTCCCTTCCATGGTGCAACACGTAACAATACATAATCCCCAATATTAAATTTCATGTCCTTCCGATGAAGATCCGCATAACTCTTTTGTCGATCATGTACCGTTTGTATACGTTGTCGAATTGTTTGGATCTTCTCTGTAGTCATGCTTACCAACTCTGGTCCCAACAATGTTGCTTCACCCACCTCGTCCCAGCATACTGGAGAATGACATTTTCTTCCATACAACGCCTCGAATGGAGCCACACCTATGCTCTCCTGATAACTGTTGTTGTAGGAGAATTCCACCAGTGGCAAGTACTTATCCCAACTTCTTTTGAAATCTAGAACACATAGTCTTAATAGATCTTCAAGGGTTTGAATAGTCCTCTCTGATTGTCCGTCCGTTTGAGGATGGTATGCTGAACTAAATAGTAAATCCGTGCTCATAGCTTTCTGCAAGCTAACCCAAAATTGTGAAGGGAATCTTGGGTCACGGTCCGAAACTATGGATACTGGCATGCCATGCAATCTCACAATCTCATTCACGTACATACTAGCAAGACGTTCAAGGAAATAAGTCTCACGTATAGGCAAGAAATGGGCAAACTTGGTTAATCTATCAACAATGACCCAAATCGCATCTATGCCTTGAGAAACCTTGGGAAGACCTGTAACGAAATCCATGGTAATGTTCTCCCACTTCCATTTCGGGATCTCAAGTGGTTGCAATGGACCCTTTGATACTTGATGCTCCGCCTTTACACGTTGACAAGTTAAACACCTCGAGATAAACTCCGCGATCTCTATTTTCATATTGCTCCACCAAAATGTATATCGAAGATCGTGATACATTTTGGTACTCCCAGGATGGATTGCAAACGATGTGTTGTGTGCCTCCATCATTATTCTATGCTTCAAGTCAAAATCGTTAGGAACACAAAGTCTGGAGTTGACTCGAAGTATTCCTTCTCCATCGATTCTTGCTTCTGGAATAGCACCTTCTTGCACTTTCTTCTTCATACGCATCAGCTCTATGTCCGTAGCTTGAGCGGCTTTAACTTTATCAATTAAAGTCGGTTCTACTCGTATATTTGATATCATCATGTGGGTACTTGGAGCCTTCATCTCTATCTCCATCCTTTGCAAATCATACAAAATGGGCCTTTGTGTTAACACCATTGCACTCGTACCCGCGTATGATCTTCTACTCAATCCGTCAGCTACTACGTTCGCTTTTCCAGGATGATATTGGATGGTATGATCATAATCTTTCAACAGCTCAAGCCAACGTCGTTGTTGCATGTTGAGTTCCTTTTGGGTGAAGAAATATTTGAGGCTTTTATGATCTGTATAGATCTCCACTTTCTCCCCATACAGGTAGTGTCCCCAGATCTTCAATGTGAAAACGACTGCTGCCAACTCCAAATCATAAGTAGGATAATTCCTCTCATATTCCTTGAGTTGTCGCGAGGCATAGGCTATGACTTTCCTATGTTGCATGAGAACACATCCTAACCCTTTGCCTGAAGCATCGCTGTAGATAATAAATCCATCTGAACCAGATGGTATTGTCAGAACAGGTGCCGAAATGAGTCTCCTCTTGAGTTCTTAAAAACTCTTCTCACAATCCTCGCTCCAACCGAATTTTGTATCCTTCCGAGTCAGCTGAGTTAACGGAGTAGCGATTCTAGAAAATCCTTCCACGAATCTCCGATAATACCCAGCTAAGCCCAGAAAGCTACGTACTTCGGTTACCGACTTCGGTTGCTCCCAACTTTGTATGGCTTCAATCTTCGCCGGGTCGACAGATACTCCATGTTTTGACACCACGTGCCCAAGGAATGCTACTTCCTCAAGCCAGAACTCGCATTTCTTCAGTTTGACATATAACTTGTTTTCACGAAGCCTTTGTAATATCAGCTTCAAATGACGCTCATGATCTTCACGGCTTTTGGAATAGATGAGGATGTCATCAATAAAGACAACAACGAACTGATCCAAATATTCTTTGAATACACGGTTCATCATATCCATGAAGGCAGCAGGAGCATTAGTCAATCAAAAAGACATGACTAAGAATTCATAATGCCCGTACCGAGTTCTGAAGGCAGTCTTTAGAATATCCTCAGTTTTAATCTTCAGCTGATGATATCCAGAACGAAGATCGATCTTTGAAAAGAATTGTGCTCCTTGCAACTAGTCAAACAGGTCATCAATGCGAGGTAGCGGATACCTATTCTTGATAGTGACATGATTCAATTCTCGATAGTCGATACAAAGTCGCATACTCCCGTCTTTCTTCTTTACGAATAACACAGGAGCATCCCAAGGAGATGTACTAGGACGAATAAAACCGATGTCCAACAACTCCTATAGTTGGACTTTTAACTCCTGAAGTTCAATAGGAGTCATTCGATATGGGGTTTTAGAAATGGGCTTTATACCGGATTCAAGGTCAACAAAGAATTCAACTTCACGTTCTGGGGGTAGACCAGGAAGTTCTTCAGGAAATACATCGGGAAATTCTCTAACAATAGAAATATTATTCAAATCTGACTTGTCTTTGTTCAAATCCATAACATGGGCTAAAAAAGCTTGACATCCGTTTTTCAATAAACGAATAGCTTTGTGGCTTGATATGACAGTGACTGATTTTAGTGGTTTAGTAGTTTGAATTCGTATGACAGGTTGGTTAGGAATATTAAAACTAACAACCTTACGAAAACAATCAATTTTAGCATGATGAGTGGTTAACCAATCAATTCCTAAAATCACATCAAAAGTAAGTATCTTTTAAGAGATAAGAACAACAGGTAATGTGATAGTGCCAACTTGGATCATGCAAGATTTATAAACTGTAGATGTAACGAAGGTTTCACCCAACGGAGTTTCAACAGATAAGTCAAAGTCCAATTTCTCTGGAGTCAAGTTTAAACGTTGAGCACAAGCAGGAGAGATAAAAGAATGGGTAGAACCGGTATCTAGTAAAGTATAAACTTCGCAAGAATTCAAGATTAGCTTACCCGTGATCACCTCGTTCGGGTTCCTCACGTTTTGCCCAGTCACGACAAACGTTCTTCTAAGAACCGCTAATTTCGACTTATCCGGGACAGCCCTTGGAGTCACCATCCCTGTTGAACTTGGTTTTGCTACAGAACAATCCCGAGCTATGTGGCCTTCCTTTCCACAGTTGTAACATACCTTGGATTGTTGTGGACAGTTTGGGCTGATATGTCCCTCTTTCCCGCATTTGTAACATCTAACTGGCGGTCGTTCTCCTCCCCTAGAATTTGTTGTTGGTGCTGGTGCAGCTGCTGATGTCTTTCCG
The DNA here is from genome assembly GCA_016801055.1 of Panax notoginseng. Lineage (NCBI taxonomy): Eukaryota > Viridiplantae > Streptophyta > Magnoliopsida > Apiales > Araliaceae > Panax > Panax notoginseng. The sequence continues at coordinate 260,494,247 of CM029012.1, forward strand.
TCATTGTTGAATCTCCTCTTTCTAAAATTTCCACTTGACTCACCTCTCCTATTATCATGGCCACGATGACCACCCGAGTGGTTACCGCCTTTGTTCGTATTTTTCCCTCCTCGTTGGTTATCATCGCTTTGATGACTGCTGTCACCGGTATGACCCTGGTTGTGGTCCCTCGGTTGCACATACTCATTATCTCGTTCTAATAATTGAGCCCTGTTTACAACATCTGAATATAAAGAAAATTTATGAGAGATAAGATATTGTCGAATCTCGGGTTTTAGACCTCTCAGAAACATCCTTGTCATTCGTTCCTCATTCTCTACCAAATGAGGTGCAAACCTGAATAACTCAGCGAACTTCGCCTCGTACTGGGACACCGTCATGTTGTTTTGTTCCAGTCTGATAAACTCCACCTCCTTCATATGATGAATACTTTCAGGAAAGTACTTGTCATTAAACAGTTTTTTGAAATGTTTCCCAGGACATGTTGAGTGCGTCAGGCTGGGTACGCTTCACAGTCTCCCACCAGTAGTCTGCCTCACCGCGGAACATAAAGGTGGCGAATGGAACCTTCTGTTCTTCCGTGCATCCCAAGACATCGAATATCTTGGTAATTTGCTTGACCCACGTTTCCGCCATTATCGGATCCGGCTTTCCCTTAAATTCTGGTGGTCCCAACTCTTTGAACTGCTTGGCTGTGACAGACCGTGCGTTGCTATCACTTCCACCCGTATTTTGTACACGAGTCTCCCTCGTCTGATTTTGCATGAACTGCAAAAAGCTCCTAAACATTCCATCATTCATCGTTTGTTCGATATTGTTGTTTACAAAAGGAATATTGCCTTCCCGTTGCACGTTCTCCTGGTTTGTAACTAAAGGTTGTTCCACAGTCTCAAACACTCCATTGTTAACGTTCTCAGCAGTCATTTTTAAATACTGCCATAAAACAAGGGTTAATTAAACAAATTAACATATCACATAATATCCCTATATTATGACTGACCAATAAATAAGCTTAGGTAGGACACACTAGCGAAGGATTTACTCATCTCTCCCCTCCTAGTTCTATTCCCCGATCTTCTCCAGAGACCATATTCCTAAGCTCTAATATCCCTTACCTCAAAATATCAGTATTTCTGGTCGGAATACCGGTATAAGGCTGAAAGAAACTTGCTCTGATGAATAGAAACTCTCAAAGTATCTAAATACTCACAAAATACACTCAATAATCTAGAGAGAGAAAGAGAGAAAACTTGTTTCTGGTGTAATTTTCAATTCTAACTTAGCCCTCTATTTATAAAAAAAAATGTTAGCACGCCGAAGCAGACTTAACCTGCAACCTGATGGATTTACCTGCTACTATTCCCACCCACCACATTTGAATAAAAATTTCAGCACATTTCTTCACCAACCAAGAGTGGGGCCCACTGATTCTAGAATTTTCTACCAAAATGATTAACTCCGAAAATTCAATAATTTCTGAACCAGTCATCTCGTAAAATTCATAACAAATCATACGTTCATTTTTAACGGTTCAAAATTTGTGGACATATACTCAACTTATATATGTATAACATATCCAAAAATTACCACGATCCAACGGTCAGATTAAAAATTATAACCCCTGCAAAATATCTCAAAAATCCTGATTTTTAATACCTCCATTCCGACAAAAATACTGATAAAACCTCAACATTAACTCCTTCAATTTTAACCACAAAAATATATCCCTCATTTATATCCACATAAAATAAATATTTCCTTATTATATGAATCAATAATTAATTATTTACAAATAATATTACAGAATCACATTTATGACAACCAGGCCGTTCCTAGGAAAGAGGGAGCTTTCCAATAAGGATTTCTCCTTACTGGCGCGCAATTAGATGACCAAACCTCTCCTTAGACAGAACTTTCTAGACATTGCTAATAATGTTATCTAATAATATTATTCAAAAAATATGAATTATTGATCTGATAAAGAAAAATACTGTGCATCAACAATTATTGAAACAACAATAATATAAAATATCAACGCAGCAATTATTGAATCAATAAAATAAAATATTGAATAATAACTACTGTAACAATTATTGAGTAGCGCCTTCTTACGTAAGAATCAATAATTGTTACAATACCGTGTGCTACTATATTTTAACCACCGGGTATTCTAACAGTATTAACGGTAACAACTACGGCGTTATTTATAAACAACTTATACTTGTCGTTTTCTTCATCCAATCGCTTTCCGTAATGGGGCCCACACAAGGCCGCGCCGTCGTACGAATATTCCCCGACAGCAAGAATATTCCACGACCAAACGAATATTCTCCGACAAAATGAATATTTTATAACCACCTGCTTATTTTACAAAATTTGCACATTTCACCCATCCTGGCTGAACTTGTTTTTGGTAAACGACAAAATTGAGCTAAATGACCTTTTCTTCCACAATTATAACATGCTTTAGAAGGCATCGCGTAGTTTGGACTGATGTTCCCCTCCCCTCCGCATTTGAAACATATAATAGGTGGTCGTTCTCCTTCCTTAACAACGGGTGTTGGTGCTGACGTCTTTCCATCATTGTTGAATCTCCTTTTCTTGAAATGACCATTCTTATTATTTTGGCCCTGATTACTACCGAAGTGGTTACCATTTCTGGCCTGTTGATTCCCTCCACGCTTGTTGTCACCGCTTCGATGATTGCTCTCACTGGTATTATCATTTTACCAACAGCTCTCTTTTGGTTGCGTTGACTCATTATCACGCTCCACTAACTGAGCCCTATTCACAACATCTGAATACAAACACAGTTTATGAGAAATAAGATGTTGACGTATCTCAGGTTTCAAACCTCGCAAAAACATTCGCGTCATTCACTTTTCATTATCCACCAAGTGGGACGCAAACCGGGACAACTCAGCAAATTTAGCCTCATACTGCGACACGGTCATATTATTCTGCTCTAATTTGATGAACTTCACCTCCTTCATGTGACGAATACTTTCGGAAAAGTATTTGTCATTGAACAGCTCTTGAAACTTTTCCCAAGACATCTTCAGTGCGGCAGATTGAGTACGCCTAATCGATTCCCACCATTAATCTGTCTCTCCTAGCAACATAAAGGCAGCAAAGGGAACCTTTTGCTCCTCAGAGCATCCTAAGACATCAAATATCTTGGTGATCTGCTTTATCCATATTTCCGCTATAAGTGGTTTTGACTCTCCCTTAAACTCCGGTGGTCCCAGCTCCTTGAACTGTTTAGCGGTGACCGTCCAAGAGTTTTCAGTGTTTTCACTTATATTTTGAACAGGAGCCGCTCTCGCCTGCTGTTGCATGAACTGCATAAAACTTCTGAACATTTCATCATTCATCATTTGGTCAGTATTGTTGTTTGCATGAGGATTGTCGCCTTCCTGATGCACATTATCCCGACCAATTAAAAACCATGCAAATAAACTTAGGTAGGTCATACTAGCGAAGGAATTCCCCGTCTCTCTCCTCCTAGTTCTATTATCACATCTTAGCCAGGGATCATATCCCTAAGCTCTGATACCAACTGTGATGCCCCCAAAATTAGGTATACATCACCCATCTTGGGTCGTCAGATACATGGTACAGAATACGAATACAACTTACTAATACAACTATCATGTACAATACGACAAAACATAACTATGAGGAGAGAGACAATTATTATCTACTAGAGGCTATACAAACTCAAAAGGAGTCCTCATTACAATTATTGTCACAATATTTAACAGAATAGTGAGGACTACTAATACTATCATCTGGTCCATCACTCCGTTCCCCGACTCGTCCCAGCTATATTTTCATTTCCTGAAGAGAACAATGAAAGAAAGGGTGAGCTGAACTAGCCCAGTAAGAAATATTATGACTAAGATAATGTAGAATAAATTATCATTAGCCTTCAACAGTGTTAAACTGATAAAATATAACGAATATCAAGTTTAACTGCAGTGGAACAAGCAATCCATTAAAAGAGTCAAGTAGAGAATAAAATTTACTATCTTCTATGATTTAAAAGGTTTTTCAACACTGTTATCGATGGGACTCAGCTTAACAAAATAATCCATATCATCGAATCACCCCTGCACTACGGCCAAGGATATTCTTTAGTATCACGACCATAATTATTCATGCACTACGGGCCAAGAATATTTGTGTATTCATTAATGGTCATGATCATGCCAACAACTGTCCATCAATGCACTACTGGCCAATGAGGACTTTTACCACATCATTTGTAACATTACGGTCATGATTATACCGAATAATCCCTTGTCATAATCATACCAAGTCCATCTATGCACTACAGGCCATAGATGACTTTCAACATTTTATAAACATGAGGATGATGACAATGATATAAGAATTCAATAAAACAAGTTCAAGAATTAATTTATCCAAGAGTTAACAACGTCCAAATTGTCAACATGATACTGCTTTGTGGAGTAAAATTTAAGAATGCTTATAATAATATTTTCATGAAAAGATACTGGATGAAACGCAATTATCAAGGATATTCCACTAATTTCATGGAGTATAGAAGTTAAAACTTAACCAAGTGAGTATAATAAAGAATTGAATAACAAAAGAAATCACCCGGCATGCGATAGACCGCACAGACAGGTTATTCTAACAGAATAATAAATAATGGAACTAGGTCCGGCGTAAACGCACAGACAGGATATTCCGACAGAATAATAAATAATGGAACTAGGTCCGGCGTAAACGCACAGACATGATGTTCCAACAGAATAATAGAAGAATGTCACCAAGTATAGGGTAGACCGCGTATACAGGTTATTCCAACAGAATAATAAGAAATGGAATAACAAAAGTTCTCTTCATGAATAAGAAAGAATAATACCCCTTACCGTTTTAAAGAAGAGCTGAAGTAAGAAAGTAGTTAAGTAGCAGAATACTTTTCTTCTCTATAGTTTCTCTCTCTAGAGTTCAGTGAATTCGTAAGAAATAATGAAGGAATGAGCTGCTATTTATAGAAAAATGGAATGCATAGTAACTAATCCATGAACGGTCCAGATTGATTACTTTAAATTGACGGTCCATATTTAAAGAAAAATCTTTTAAATAAAATATAATATATTCTATTTATAGAATAACTTTAATAAAGTATTCTGTTTTATATAAAAAGATGTTTCTATTTTATTACGTTAATAATACGAATAAAACAAAACTTCATTATCGCTAAATAATTCATATTATTAACTGACAATAATTGAATCAAACTGAGTGACTTCTCACATAAGTATTAATAATTAATACCGTGTGCTACTATGCAACCACACGTGTTACTGTACTTTTACTACCGAGTAGTTCAACAGTATCAATGGTAAAACTTCCGCCGTTATTTTTAATAAAATATTTTTGTCGTTTTCTCAATCCGACAATAATTTCGTTGTGGGGTTCACCAATAATTGTGCCATTGTACGAATATTCCCTGTTAAAATGAATATTTCCCGACCAATCGAATATTATATAACAACTTGCGTACTTTGCAAAATTTATAAATATTACCCACAACTATAACATTATATCAAATTAACTCCATAATATTCAAAAATGATATTTATAGAAAATTCATCTTTATTTATAAAAAGTTGGGGTCTTATATTTTCGAGTCGAGTCCAAACTGTATTTGCTCGTTTACAGCCTTAATCACGTTGGTCAAACTTCAACCCAAACTATTCATATAAGAAGATGGGTGAGATTACGTCACCCTATCACAACCCATTTATTTGAGTAGGTATACAAGACATTGATTATTTATCATTCTATATTTTTAACAATGTATATAGTTACTTATTTTTCAACCGGTCTCACACGGTGGTGGAAGCATAAAAATTGACCAAATATTACATAAAATCCACGTACTAAATTGTTGAATATATATATATATATATATATATATATATATATATATATATATATATATATATATATATATATATATACGGAGAGTCTCTAAAGCGAACCTTAAAAAGCGAACCAAAGACGAACCGTCGTCTTTGGTGTCTATGGCGACGGTTCGACCCGTCGCCAAAGACTACATGGCTATGGCGACGGATCGAACCGTCGAAATAGACACCAAAGACGACGGTTCGTCTTTGGTTCGTCTTTAGTTCTCCTACAATAACAGTTATCAGGCAAGTATAGGTGTGGCTCCCTTTGAAGCATTGTATGGACGAAAGTGTCGCTCTCCAGTATGTTGGGATGAGGTGGGAGACGCAACGTTGTTGGGACCAGAGTTGGTACGAATGACTACAGAGAAGATCCAAACGATTCGACAACGTATACAAACAGCACAGGATCGACAAAAGAGTTATGCGGATCTTCATCGAAAGGACGTGGAATTTGACATTGGGGATCATGTATTATTACGTGTAGCTCCATGGAAAGGAGTTACAAGATTTGGAAAGAGAGGAAAGCTCAATCCACGATTTATTGGTCCATTTCAGATTCTTGATCGAGTAGGAAATGTGGCCTATAGACTCGCGTTACCTCCAAGTATGTCTCGTGTTCATAATGTTTTTCATATATCTGTGCTTCGTAAATATGTGAAAGACTCGAACCACGTTATTGAGTTAGAACCGGACGAGATAGCCGAAGACTTAACGTATGAGGAGGTACCTGTCAAGATCATGGATAAGAAGGAGCATGTCCTACGCACGAAGGTCATACCACAAGTTAAAGTTTTGTGGAGAAACCATGCTATTGAGGAAATGATCTGGGAGTTGGAAACGGAAATGAAAGCGAGGTATCCTCATCTTTTCGAAACACCAGGTACGTATGTCAATTTCGAGGACGAAATTTCATAAGGAAGGGAGGTTGTAAGACCCCAAATTATTAATAAATGAAATTTAATTCCTCTATTTATTAGTTTGAAATAGTAAGGGTTGATTTGATTAATGTTGTTAGTTATGGGTAAAATGCGCGAATATTTCAAATAAGTAAGTGGTCCTAAAATATTCATTGTTGTCGGGGAATATTTGTTTGATCGTGGAATATTCTTGTTGTCGGGGAATATTCGTACGACGGCGCAGCCTTGTGTGGGCCCCATAACGGAAAGCGATTGGATGAAGAAAATGACAAAAATAAGTTGTTTATAGATAACGGCGTAGTTGTTACCGTTAATACTGTTGGAATACCCGGTGGTTAAAACACAGTAATACGCGTTGTTGCACAGTAGCATACGGTATTGCACCAATTATTAATTTTTACGTAAGAAGGCACTACTCAATAATGGTTACAGTAATTACTGTTCAATATTGTATTTTATTGATTCAATAATTGCTGCGTTGATATTTTATATTATTGTTGTTTTAATAATTGTCACTACATAGTATTTTCTATTATCGGAACAATAATTCATATTATCTGAATAATATTATTAGATAACATTATTGGCAATATCTAGAAAGTTCTGTCTAAGGAGAGGTTTGGTCATCTAATTGCGCGCCAGTAAGGAGAGATCCTTATTGGAAAGCCCCCTCTTTCCTGGGAACGGCCTGGTTGCTAGTACTGTGATTCTGTAATATTATTTGTGTATAATTAATTATTGATTTATATGATGAGGAAAATATTGATTTTATGTGGATATAGATGAATAAAATTTTTAATGTGACAATTGTTGAAAATTAATATTTTATCTTTTTCTAATAAAATAATTTATTTAAATATATTATTTTAATAATATATTGATGATGGTATTTTTACAATGAATGTGGGATATATAAGTATATGAGGAGGAAGAGTATTTTTGTGGCATTAAATAATTAACACATGTTTTGTGTGTTGGTGGACATAATTCTTGACCGAAAATTTATTATTGATGGTAAAATCGCCCGTTTGTGAATTTCGGTCAATTTCTGTTTGGAATTTAGAAAAACTTTCTTCTGCAAAGTTGTAGAGAATTGAATTTTCTATAAAAACTCGCGAGATTCGAATTTTCTGATAAAAGGGCTATTTATTATGAATTATTGAAGTTCTGAAGTTCTGAAATAATTGATTTTTGGAAGTTTTATTTATTATTTTGAAGAAAAATATTTTTTGGCATTTAGGTGGGCTAACATGTGATATAAATGGGCTGAGATCAGATGTCTAGAGGTGGGCTAAGGAAAATTTGATAAATATATTATTATTATATTAAATTTTCTGCTTTGGTGTTCTAAGCATTTTCCTATAAATAGGGTGCTTAGGTTAGAATTGAAAATCACACCAGAAACACAAGTTTCTCTCTATTTCTCTCTCTATATCGAGCGTATTCTTGTGAGTATTTGATACTTTGAGTGTTGCTATACGGTGCAAGTTTCCTTCAGTACTATATCTAGTATTCCAGTCAGAAGTACCGTCTTTCCGAGGTAAGGGATGTTATTTCTTCTTAAATGATATTATTTTCTTCAATATCATTATGCTGAAGTATTGGTCTGAACTTTTTATCAAATTTAGAACTTTTCATGTCGGGGTTACTATTCATGAGTTACTATTCATGAGTTACTATTCACGAGTTACTATTCACGAGTTACTATTCACCGAAAAATGAAATTTCCTTCTTTTCGTCCAAATATCTATTCTGGATACTAGCTTTGATTGTATCCATGTTTTGATCATTCTTGAATTTTACTTCACTATGATAAGGTATTTTTGGACATGGATAAATCGAAATACGAATCCTTAATATTTGTTATTTTGCTTCACTGGATTCGTTTTCTTTAAAATATTTTTCATCATCCTCAGTCTTAAATGATGATATAACTGAATATCTTTGGCCTGTAGTGCAAAGATGAATAATTTCTGATGAATATCTTTGGCCCGTAGTGCAAAGATGAACAGGTGTTGAGGTGAACATGACCAACTGATGGATATCTTTGGCTTGTAGTGCAAAGATGACTATTTGATTCAAGATATTTATTGATTGTTGTTACAGGGATAAAATATTGATGATGGGCTTTTAAATTCATAGATAATCGTAGATTTCATTCTCTACGTAACTTCTCTATGAATTATTATTTTCCGCTGCGAATATTGAATTAAAACTTGTTGTCTATTGTATTCTATTAAATTTTTCCCTGTTGAAGACTAACGATAATTTGTTGTATATTATCTTAGTCATAATATTCTTTACTGGGCTAGTTGAGCTCACCCTTTTCCTTATTGTTCCATTTTCTTCTCAGGAGGCGAGAATGTAGCAGGTACTAGTCGGGGTATGGAATGAAGGTTCTAGGAAGTTGTTTTAGTAGTCCTCACCATTTTTTTGTAAAATATTATTCCAATAATTGTAATGAGAACTTATTTGAGTGTGGATATTGTCTAGATGACAATATTTGTATTTACACTCATAATTTTTATGTTGTATTAATAAAGTTGTAGTTATTTCTGTACCATGTTATTAACGACTCAGAATAGGTGTTGTATACCTGTTTTGGGGGCGTCACAATCATACCAAGTCCATCTATGCACTACAGGCCACAGATGACTTTTAACATTTTATAAACATGAGGATGATGACAATGATATAAGAATTCAATAAAACAAGTTCAAGAATTAATTTATCCAAGAATTAACAACGTCCAAATTGTCAACATGATACTGCTTTGTGGAGTAAAATTCAAGAATGCTTAGAAGAATATTTTCATGAAAAGATACTGGATGAAACGCAATTATCAAGGATATTCCACAAATTTCATGGAGTATAGAAGTCAAAACTTAACCAACTGAGTACAAGAAAGAATGGAATAACAAAAGAAATCACCATGCATGCGATAGACCGCACAGACAGGATATTCCGATAGAATAATAAATAATAGAACCAGGTCCGGCGTAAACGCACAGACAGGATATTCCGACAGAATAATAAATAATAGAACCAGGTCCGGCGTAAACGCACAGACAGGATATTTCGACATAATAATAAATAATGGAACCAGGTCCGGTGTAAAATACACAGACAGGATGTTCCAACAGAATAATAACAAGACAGAACCAGGTCCGGTATAAAACACACAGACAGGATGTTCCAATAGAATAATAATAAAAACGGAACCAAGTCCGGTGTAAAACACACAGACAGGATGTTCCAACAGAATAATAGAAGAATGTCACCAAGTATAGGGTAGACCGCGTATATAGGTTATTCCAACAAAATAATAAGAAATGGAATAACAACAGTTCTCTTCATGAATAAGAAAGAATAACACCCCTTACCGTTTTAAAGAAGAGCTGAAGTAAGAAAGTAGTTAAGTAGCAGAATACTCTTCTTCTCTTTCTCTCTATAGTTTCTCTCTATAGCTTCTCTCTCTAGAGTTAAGTGAATTCGTAAGAAATAATGAAGGAATGAGCTGCTATTTATAGAAAAATAGAATGCATAGTAACTAATCCATGAACGGTCCAGATTGATTACTTTAATCTGACGGTCCATATTTAAAGAAAAATCTTTTAAATAAAATATAATATATTCTATTTATAGAATAACTTTAATAAAGTATTCTGCTTTATATAAAAAGATATTTCTGTTTTATTACGTTAATAATACGAATAAAACAAAACGTCATTATCGCTAAATAATTCATATTATTAACTGACAATAATTGAATCAAACTGAGTGACTTCTCACATAAACATTAATAATCAATACCGTGTGCTACTATACAACCACACGTATTACTGTACTTTTACTACCGAGTAGTTCAACAGTATCAATGGTAAAACTTCCGCCGTTATTTTTAATAAAATATTTTTGTCGTTTTCTCAATCCGACAATAATTTCGTTGTGGGGTCCACCAATGATTGTGTCGATGTACGAATATTCCCTGTTAAAACAAATATTCCCCGACCAATCGAATATTATATAACAACTTGCGTACTTTGTAAAATTTATAAATATTACCCACAACTATAACATTATATCAAATTAATTTCATAATATTCAAAAATGATATTTATAGAAAATTCATCTTTATTTATAAAAATTGGGGTCTTACAAGCAGTTTATAAAATGTTTGTAAAATAGTTTGTGTCTCTAGCATTATTCTTGTTAATTAATATTCTGAGATAGAATATGCCATATCAATAATTTATAAAATATTTATAAAATAATTTATGTCTATAGAATTACTCATTATTTATTACATTCAAAATTATGACTGTAAATCATATGAAAAAGACGGTAGTATTCTACTAGCTCCCTTTGAAATTCACACAATAATAATAAGGTGGATTTAAATGTTTAATTACTGAAGGCTGACTCTTAAAATAAGGTGGACATTATTGGTGACAAAATGTCAACTTTTATGTCGTCCCAAAATGACCAAACAGCTTAAAGTCGTAACAAACTTACACTACTGAATTTTAACATTAAATATTATATTTTCCTTTAAGAAAAAAAGAAGCAGAAGTTTGAACGACTTTTTTTTTATTTTTTTATAATTAACTTCACAACCAAATTTTTTCATAATAATCTGATCTGGTCAATGATCGGATTGCATCCAGACAAGACCCAATGATTATGGCGTGGTGTTTGATTGTATCTTAACAATTTATCTTTTAATGTATCTTAACATCTCACATCTTTGTATTAAGAGGTCCTTTAAATAATTTAGACCCATATTTGTATATTAACTATTCAGAAGACTTCTTAATACAAAGATACAGACTGTTAAAATACATTAAGAGATCAGATGTGAACTGTTAAGATACAATCAAACACCTCAGCTTCATCAAAACTCTATTATATTTTGTTAAATCCCCACATGTGCACCCACACACAAAAAAAATACTACTCCTACATAAATAAAATAGTGGAAAAAAAAACTTGAAGAAGATAAGAATTAGGTGTAACCATATCTTTGAAGGATTGCACCCAAAATATTTTAATTTTACAATTTTTTGGATAATGATATATCTTGATATTTTATATATTAATTTCTTAATTGCGAATTGATATACGTTATATTTTGAATTCGACATAAAAATCTTGTAATACATAGTGAGACGCAAGACTAAAAGGTGAAGAAAGTGATAATGATGGCATGAAATTTTGTGGGGGAAGAAGATGGTGGCAGAGTTGTGTTATACAAGTAGAGAAAATACTTGATCGCGTCTCATTTATAAACTTGTAAACATTAATAATAGTGTATTTTTACTCTATATTTATATATATATATATATATATATATATATATATATATATATCTAAAATAATAAAGCAAGCGTTTATTTAGTTATTTGTGTTTAGAAAATAAAAATAATAATTTTGTTTGAAAAGATCAGAAGTAAAAAATAAAAAAGAAGTGGGTGTCGGTGAGAAATTAAGTGATATCACTCACTCCATGCATGATTCATGTGACATACTCCCTCCCTTCCTTCCTTCCTGAAATGCAAAGAAAAGTTCTTGTTGTGTGTATCTTGTAGAAGAAATGTCTAAATCCGCATAGCATAGCATAAAAAGTAACCCCACCACCGGCCACCAGTAGTAAAAAAACACAGGAAAAAGGTGGGTTTGGTGAGACTTTTTTCAGCCAATTAAAAAAGAAGAGGTTATATACTAGTCGGTGGGTTTAAAAGAATGGGCAGGGCAGTCACCACCACCGGCAACCGGAACTGGTGATCCGGCAGGCAAAGTTGTCTGCCTGCCTGCCTTTCACTATCACTTGACATTCCCCCTTCTTTTTTGGTCAAACATTGTTACTAGGACTTTTGTATACAAGGGAGAAAAGAAAACCCATCAAATTCTTGTTATTTTATTGATGATTGATTAGTACTCCATCCCTTATTAAAAATGATTTTTCTTTTCCTTCTTTAATATGATTTGATCGGCCTAAAATTTATCTTCACTCACAGAGACAGAGACAGATACAGACAAATAAAAATAGTACTTCTTCCGTCCCAAATTAACTGCTCAATTTTGACTTTTTAAAGTCAAATTGACTATTTTTAAAATTAATAATTAAGCATATATAAATATATTTTTAAAATTATAAAAATTAGGATTAGTAATAAATTGTATATACTTTCTTTTGGTTATAATCTCTTCACATATATTTTAGCAAAAATAGTAAAAAAATTAGTTTTAAAAATGGTCAATTTGACTTTAAAAAGTCAAAATTGAGCAATTAATTTAGGACGGAGGGAATAATATATATTAAATCTTTGATGTTAAGTTTTAAGCTCGATTTAATTGATGATGTGTGAATTTATTGTAATGTAATAATGAATGACTAGTCTTGATTTTGAATTTTTCTCTGTATTTACAATTTTTTCCGCCATAATGCAATGCGAGTCTCAAAACAAATACTGTATTAATTATAATTAAATAGCTTAAAATAATAATAATAACTAGTTGCACCCAAATTTGTTTTTCCTTCTTCTAAAATTGCAGTCCCTTCCAAAACATGCGACTCTACCTGTTTCCCATTAGGGGTAGTTGCCCATTTTGACTTTTCCAAATTCAAAAGTCAAAAACGTTTTTAATATCTATATATTTTAATATAAACCAGGAGGAAAGTTTGTGTAACTAAAAAAATAAATTTTTTTACTTTCCCTTTTTATCCTTAAAATTATATATATATATATATATATATATATATATATAGGGAACTGATCCATAGCAAATACTTGCTATGGAGAAAAATTGGGCAAATAGCATCATATCTGTCCATTCTATAAATCAAGGGCGCAGATTAAAAAATAACTCTGTCCTTACGCCAATTCGTCAAGCGTATGCAAGAAATATTATACCCACATACGCTAGTTCGTCTAGGGTAGTTTAAAAAAAAAATTGCCAGAATTAACCCCAAAGAATTAATTGTCAATCCTCCACCGCTGACTACTCTGCGCACCAGGTTCCCATTATACGCAGCCGCATTACTTACATTCGCGCCGGCTTCATCTTCGCCGCCGGTGGACGGCCAACCGGTTTCGAAAACCACCACTCTGATGTCATTAAAATTCAGCGCGTCCAGTGCTGCGAAAATGGCGTCGAGTTGGGCCTCGAAAAGGTTCTTATAAACATTGCCATTGTTAGGATCTTTGACGCCGTCGTTTTGGCGAAACAAAGCGTGATCTAACGAGATAGTGTCCGTGTTGGTCACGTACGCGAAAAACGGTAGGCATTCACCATGAGATACGAACCGGTTTGCTGGAGGAAGGTGAACATGGGCTTGATCGCCGGTTCGATTAAGTCCGCTTTGAACGAACCGGATGAGGAGGGATAAGAGGTTTCAAGGATAGTGAGAGCTACTGGGGAGGTGACTTTAATGGCTTAACCGAAGTTGAGCTTTTGGAGGGAACTGTACATGTTTTTCAAGACGGGAACAAGATATGGGGTATTTTGGGGGTCGGTGAAAACTTCGTTACCTACGGCGATTGCCTCAATTATGGTTTTAGGGTGGAAGGGGGCTATGTTGGATTGGACCCACGCGTCGGTGGATGACTGGTTGGCCGCGACGGAGGCGATAAGTTCGTTCGGAAGTGCGACGGTGACGGAGATGCCTGAACCGGAGAGTGCCGTAAGGATGGAGGAGTCGGTATCGAAGAGCTTGACCCGGGTAATGCCATTGGATTTGAGGAGGGTAACTACTTCGGATGGGTTTGGAAGATTGTTTGCAATTCTGCCATAGTTGACTCCGATGGAACCAGTGTTGTCGGAGAATGCAATTTGGAGGGATGAGAGAGGGAATAGATAGAGGAGTAAGAGGGAAAAGTTGAAGGGTGTCATGTCTCTGTTTAAGATAAAAGCAGAGCAGAGAGAGACAATTAATTCTGGTGCGCAGAGTAGTCAGCGGTGGAGGATTGACAATTAATTCTGGCAAATTTTTTTTTTAAACTACGCTAGACGAACTTGTGACGCCCCCAAAATTAGGTATACATCACCCATCTTGGATCGTCAGATACATAGTACAGAATACAAATACAACTTACTAATACAACTGTCGTGTACAATACGACAAAACATAAACTGTGAGTTTGAATACAAATATTATCTTCTAGAGAGTATTCATACTCAAAAGGAGTCCTCATTACATTTATTAACACACCATTACATAGAATAGTGAGGACTACTAACTAATACTATCATTCAGACCATCACTCCATTCCCCGACTTGCCCCAGCTACGTTCTCATTTCCTGAAGAGAACAGTGAAAGAAAGGGTGAGCTCAACTAGCCCAGTAAGAAATATTATGACTAAGATAATGCAGAATAAATTATCATTAGCCTTCAACAATGTTAAACTGATAAAATATAATAGACATCAAGTTTAACTGCAGTGGAACAAGCAATCCATTAAAAGAGTCAAGTAGAAAATAAACTCTACTATCTTTTGTGATTTAAAAGGTTTTTCAACACTGTTATCGCTGTGACTCAGTTTAATAAAATAATCCACATCATCGAATCACCCCTGCACTACGGCCAAGGATATTCGTGTATTCATTAATGATCATGATCATGCCAACAACTGTCCATCAATGCACTACGGGCCAATGATGACTTTTACCACATCATTTGTAACATTACGGGCATGATTATACCGAATAATCCCTGGTCATATTCATACCAAGTCCATCTATGCACTACAGGCCACAGATGACTTTCAACATTTTATAAACATGAGGATGATGACAATGATATAAGAATTCAATAAAACAAGTTCAAGAATTAATTTATCCAGGAATTAACAACGTTCAAATTGTCAACATGATACTGCTTTGTGGAATAAAATTCAAGAATACTTAGAAGAATATTTTCATGAAAAGATACTGGATGAACCGCAATTATCAAGGATATTTCACTAATTTCATGGAGTATAGAAGTCAAAACTTAACCAATTGAGTATAATAAAGAATGGAATGACAAAAGAAATCACCATGCATGCGATAGACCGCACAGACAGGTTATTCCAACAGAATAATAAATAATGGAACCAGGTCCGGCGTAAACGCACAGACAGGATATTCCGACAGAATAATAAATAATGGAACCAAGTCCGGTGTAAAACACACAGACAGGATATTCCAACAGAACAATAACAAGACGGAATCAGGTCCGGTGTAAAACACACAGACAGGATATTCCAACAGAATAATAATAAAAACGGAACCAGGTCCGGTGTAAAACACACAGACAGGATGTTCCAACAGAATAATAATTAAAACGGAACCAGGTCCGGTGTAAAACACACAGACAGGATGTTCCAACAGAATAATAATAAAAACGGAACCAGGTCCGGTGTAAAACACACAGACAGGATGTTCCAACAGAATAATAGAAGAATGTCACCAAGTATAGGGTAGACCGCGTATACAGGTTATTCCAACAGAATAATAAGAAATGGAATAACAACAGTTCTCTTCATGAATAAGAAAGAATAACACCCCTTACCGTTTTAAAGAAGAGCTGAAATAAGGAAGTAGTTAAGTAGCAGAATACTCTTCTTCTCTCTCTCTCTATAGTTTCTCTCTCTAGAGTTCAGTGAATTCGTAAGAAATAATGAAGGAATGAGCTGCTATTTATAGAAAAATAGAATGCATAGTAACTAATCCATGAACGGTCCAGATTGATTACTTTAATCTGACGGTCCATATTTAAAGAAAAATCTTTTAAATAAAATATAATATATTCTATTTATAGAATAACTTTAATAAAGTATTCTGTTTTATATAAAAAGATGTTTCTGTTTTATTACGTTAATAATAAGAATAAAACAAAACGTCATTATCGCTAAATAATTCATATTATTAACTGACAATAATTGAATCAAACTGAGTGACTTCTCACATAAGCATTAATAATCAATACCGTGTGCTACTATGCAACCACACGTATTACTGTACTTTTACTACCGAGTAGTTCAACAGTAACAATGGTAAAATTTCCGCCGTTATTTTTAATAAAATATTTTTGTCGTTTTCTCAATCCGACAATAATTCCGTTGTGGGGTCCACCAATAATTGTGTCGTTGTACGAATATTCCTTATTAAAATGAATATTCCCCGACCAATCGAATATTATATAACAACTTGCGTACTTTGTAAAATTTATAAATATTACCCACAACTATAACATTATATCAGTTTAACTCCATAATATTCAAAAATGATATTTATAGAAAATTCATCTTTATTTATAAAAGTTGGGGTCTTACAACCTCCCCTTCTTATGAAATTTCGCCCTCGAAATTAGGGTACGTACCTGGTATGTCGAAGAGGTAAGGATACCTTGATTTCATTTCAGATTCTAACTCCCAAGTCATTTCCTCAACATCGTGGTTTCTCCACAAAACTTTGACTTGCGGTATAACCTTGGAGCGTAGAATATGTTCCTTCTTATCCAAGATTTGAACAGGAACTTCTTCATACGTCAAATCTTCTGCTATTTCGTCCGGTTCTAACTCAATAATGTGGTTCGGGTCTTCCACATATTTGCGTAACACGGATATGTGAAAAACGTTATGAACACGAGACATACTTGGCGGTAAAGCGAGTCTATAAGCCACAGTTCCTACTCGATCGAGGATTAAAAATGGACCGATGAATCGAGGATTGAGCTTTCCTCTCTTTCCAAATCTCGTAACTCCTTTCCATGGAGCAACACGTAAGAACACATGATCTCCTACATCAAATTTCACGTCCTTTCGATGAAGATCAGCATAACTCTTTTGTCGATCTTGTGAGGTTTTTATACGTTGTCGGATCGTTTGAATCTTTTCTGTAGTCATACGTACCAACTCCGGTCCCAACAACGTTGCTTCACCCACCTCATTCCAGCATACTGGAGAACGACATTTTCTTCCATACAATGCTTCGAATGGAGCCATGCCAATACTTGCTTGATAACTGTTGTTGTAGGAAAACTCCACCAATGGTAAGAACTTGTCCCAACTTCCCTTGAAGTCAAAGACACAGAGTCTTAATAGATCTTCAAGAGTTTGAATAGTCCTCTCTGATTGTCCGTCCGTCTGAGGATGATATACTGAACTAAATCGTAACTCCGTGCCCATAGCTTTTTGTAAACTAACCCAAAATCGTGAAGTGAATCTTGGGTCTCGGTCCAGGTCCGGTGTAAAACACACAGACAGGATGTTCCAACAGAATAATAGAAGAATGTCACCAAGTATAGGGTAGACCGCGTATACTGGTTATTCCAACAGAATAATAACAAATGGAATAACAGAAGTTCTCTTCATGAATATAAAAGAAATAATATTCCCTACCTTAAAAGAACTGGATATTGGAAAAGTGATGTAGCAGAATACTTTTATTCTCTCTCTCTTATTCTCTCTATACTTTCTCTCTCTATAGCTTGAATGAATTCGTGAAAAATAATGAAGCCCTAGGCCTCTATTTATAGAAAAACTGAGGGTGGCTCTTGGTCTTAACGAAGGGTCAAATGACTCTTGGTCTTAACGAAGGGTCAAATGACTCTTGGTAATATTGAAGGGACAACTACTATTGACGAAAGTAATTACTATTGACCAAGGTAAATACTATTGACGAAGGTAATTACTATTGACCAAGGTAAATACTATTGACGAAGGTAATTACTATTGACCAAGGTAAATACTATTGACCAAGGTAAATAATATTGACGAAGGTAATTACTATTGACCAAGGTAAATACTATTGACGACGGTAATTACTATTGACGAAGAGACTCTTAGATGATGACATATGGCCCCCCATAAAATAACCAAACTTACCACAACGTCTCAATTATTGATTTAATAATATAACATATTATACAGATGATACTATGACAATAATTTAAGAGATATGATGCAGCAATTACTGTAGCAATAATTGAGTATAGCTGAGTGACTTTTCACGTAAGCATCAATAATCAATACCGTGTGCTACTATGCAACCACGCGTATTACTGTACTTTTACTACCGAGTAGTTCAACAGTTTTAACGGTTTTAACGGTAACACCTCAGCCGTTATTTTTATAGAAAGATAATTCTGTCGTTTTCTCAATCCGAAAATAATTCCATTGTGGGGTCCACCAATGATTGTGCCGTCGTACGAATATTCTCCAACAAAAAGAATATTCTCCGACCAAACGAATATTTTATAACAACTTGCTTACTTTGCAAAATTTATAAATATTACCCACAACTATAACATTATATCAAATTAATATTCAAAAATGATATTTATAGAAA
Source organism: Panax notoginseng (assembly GCA_016801055.1). NCBI lineage: Eukaryota > Viridiplantae > Streptophyta > Magnoliopsida > Apiales > Araliaceae > Panax > Panax notoginseng. Next base: position 260,513,446 of record CM029012.1, read on the forward strand.
ATTCATCTTTATTTATAAAAGTTGGGGTCTTACAGTAATTACTATTGACCAAGGTAAATACTATTGACGAAGGTAATTACTATTGACCAAGGTAAATACTATTGACGACGGTAATTACTATTGACGACGGTAATTACTATTGACGAAGAGACTCTTAGATGATGACATATGGCCCCCCATAAAATAACCAAACTTACCACAACGTCTCAATAATATAACATATTATACAGATGATACTATGACAATAATTTAAGAGATATGATGCAGCAATTACTGTAGCAATAATTGAGTATAGCTGAGTGACTTCTCACGTAAGCATCAATAATCAATACCGTGTGCTACTATGCAACCACGCGTATTACTGTACTTTTACTACCGAGTAGTTCAACAGTTTTAACGGTTTTAACGGTAACACCTCAGCTGTTATTTTTATAGAAAGATAATTCTGTCGTTTTCTCAATCCGACAATAATTCCGTTGTGGGGTCCACCAATGATTGTGCCGTCGTACGAATATTCCCCGACAAAAAGAATATTCTCCGACCAAACGAATATTTTATAACAACTTGCTTACTTTGCAAAATTTATAAATATTACCCACAACTATAACATTATATCAAATTAACTCCATAATATTCAAAAATGATATTTATAGAAAATTCATCTTTATTTATAAAAATTGGGGTCTTACAACCTCCCCTCCTTATGAAATTTCGCCCTCGAAATTAGGGTACGTACCTGGTATGTCGAAGAGGTAAGGATACCTTGATTTCATTTCTGATTCTAACTCCCAAGTCATTTCCTCAACATCGTGGTTTCTCCACAAAACTTTAACTTGAGGTATAACCTTGGAGCGTAGAATATGTTCCTTCTTATCCAAGATTTGAACAGGAACTTCTTCATACGTCAAATCCTCCGCTATTTCGTCCGGTTCTAACTCAATAATGTGGTTCGGGTCTTCCACATATTTGCGTAACACGGATATGTGGAAAACGTTATGAACACGAGACATACTTGGCGGTAAAGCGAGTCTATAAGCCACAGTTCCTACTCGATCGAGGATTAAAAATGGACCGATGAATCGAGGATTTAGCTTTTCTCTCTTTCCAAATCTCGTAACTCTTTTCCATGGAGCAACACGTAAGAACACATGATCTCCTACATCAAATTCCACGTCCTTTCGATGAAGATCAGCATAACTCTTTTGTCGATCTTGTGAGGTTTTTATACGTTGTCGGATCGTTTGAATCTTTTCTGTAGTCATACGTACCAACTCCGGTCCCAACAACGTTGCTTCGCCCACCTCATCCCAGCATACTGGAGAACGACATTTTCTTCCATACAATGCTTCGAATGGAGCCATGCCAATACTTGCTTGATAACTGTTGTTGTAGGAAAACTCCACCAATGGTAAGAACTTGTCCCAACTTCCTTTGAAGTCAAAGACACAGAGTCTTAATAGATCTTTAAGAGTTTGAATAGTCCTCTCTGATTGTCCGTCCGTCTGAGGATGATATACTGAACTAAATCGTAACTCCGTGCCCATAGCTTTTTATAAACTAACCCAAAATCGTGAAGTGAATCTTGGGTCTCGGTCAGAAACTATGGATACTGGCATACCATGAAGTCTTACAATATCGTTTATGTACATACGAGCAAGACGTTCAAGTGTATAAGTTTCTCGTATCGGTAAAAAATGAGCAGACTTGGTCAATCTATCAACAATGACCCAAATCGCATCAATACCTTGAGAAACCCTAGGAAGACCGGTAACGAAATCCATGGTAATGTGCTCCCACTTCCATTCTAGAATTTCAAGTGGTTGCAATGGACCTTTTGGTACTTGATGCTCCACTTTAACTCGTTGACAAGTTAGACACCTTGAGATAAATAACGCTATCTCTTTCTTCATATTGCTCCACCAAAATGTATGATGAAGATCATGATCCATTTTGGTACTTCCAGGATGGATTGCAAACGGTGTGTTGTGCGCCTCCATCATGATTTCATACTTTAAATCAGGGTTGTTAGAAACACAAAGTCTGGAGTTGACTCGAAGTATTCCTTCTTCATCGATTCTTGCTTCCGGCATAGCACCTTCTTGCACTTTCTTCCTCATACGCATCAGCTCCAGGTCTGTAGCTTGAGCAGCTTTAACTTTATCTATTAAAGTCGGTTCTACTCGTATATTCGCCATCATCACATGGGTCCCTGGAGTCTTTAACTCTATCTCCATCCTTTGAAAATCACACAAAATGGGTCTTTGTGTTGACAATATCGCACTCGTACTTGCATATGGTCTTCTACTCAATGCGCCAGCTACCACGTTCGCTTTTCCAGGATGGTATTGAATGGTATGATCATAATCTTTCAACAGTTCAAGCCAACGTCGTTGTCGCATGTTGAGTTCCTTTTGAGTGAAAAAATATTTAAGGCTTTTATGATCCGTAAAGATCTCCACCTTCTCCCCATACAAGTAATGCCTCCAAATTTTAAGTGCAAAGACAACAGCTGCCAACTATAAATCATGAGTAGGATAATTCCTCTCATATTTCTTGAGTTGTCTTGATGCATAGGCTATGACTTTTCCATGTTGCATGAGAACGCATCCCAACTCTTTGCTCGAAGCATCACTGTAGATGACAAATCCCTCCGAGCCAGATGGTATTGTTAGAACAGGTGCTGAAATGAGTCTCCTCTTGAGTTCTTGAAAACTCTGCTCACATTCTTCGCTCCAACCGAACTTTGTATCTTTCCAAGTCAGCTGAGTTAATGGAGTAGCGATTCGAGAAAATCCTTCCACGAATCTCCGATAATAACCAGCTAGACCGAGAAAGCTACGTACTTCGGTTACTGATTTAGGTTGCTCCCAGCTTTGAATTGCTTCAATCTTTGCCGGGTCAACATATATTCCACGACTTGATACTACGTGCCCAAGGAATGCTACCTCTTCCAGCCAGAACTCGCATTTCTTCAACTTGGCATAAAGTTTGTATTTACGAAGCTTTTGGAGTACCAACCTCAAGTGTTGCTCATGATCTTCACGGCTTTTGGAATAAACAAGGATGTCATCGATAAAGACGACCACAAAGTGATCCAAATATTCCTTAAATACCCTGTTCATCATATCCATGAAGGCAGCAGGAGCATTAGTCAATCCAAAAGACATAACTAAGAATTCATAATGCCCATACCGAATTCTGAAGGCAGTCTTTGGAATATCCTCAGTTCTAACCTTCAGCTGATGATATCCAGAACGAAGATCGATCTTTGAAAAGAATTGTGCTCATTGCAACTGGTCAAACAGGTCATCAATATGTGGCAATGGATACCTATTTTTGATGGTGACATGATTCAACTCCCGATAATCAATACAAAGTCGCATACTTCCATCTTTCTTCTTCACGAACAGAACAAGAGCACCCCAAGGAGAAGTACTAGGACGAATAAAACCAATGTCTAACAATTCCTGCAGTTGGGTCTTTAACTCCTGAAGTTCAATAGGAGCCATTCGATATGGGGCTTTGGAAATGGGTTTTGTACCGGGTTCAAGGTCGATACAAAATTCAATTTCACGCTCTGGGGGTAGGCCAGGAAGTTCTTCGAAAAATACGTCAGAAAATTTATTAACAACAGAAATATCATTCAAAGCTGACGTATTTTTGTTTAGATCTGTGACATGAGCTAATAAAGCTTGACATCCGTTTTTCAATAAACGAATAGCTTTATGGCTTGAGATGACAGCGATTGATTTTAATGGTTTGGTTGTTTGAATTCGCATAATAGGTCGATTAGGAATATGAAAGCTAACAACCTTACGAAAACAATCAATTTTTGCATGATGAGTAGTTAACCAATCAATCCCTAGAATCACGTCAAATGCAAGTATTTTTAATGAAATCAGATCGACAGGTAATGTGTGGGTACCAACTTGAACCAAACAAGACTTATAAACCGTGGATGTAATGAAGGTTTCTCCCAATGGAGTTTCAACAGCTAAGTCAAAGTCTAATTTTCCCGGAATCAAATTTAATCGATGAGCGCAAGTAGGAGAAATAAAAGAATGGGTAGAACCGGTATCAAATAAAGTATAGACTTCGTTAGAGTTTATGATAAGCTTACCCGTGATGACCTCATTCGGGTTCCTTGCTTTCTGGGAGTTCACAACAAACGCTCTCCCTTGCACAATCGGTTTTGACTTTTCTGGGACGGCCTTTGGTGCCTCCATCCTAGCTGAATTTGTCTTCGGTAAACGACAAAATCGGGCTAAATGACCTTCTCTTCCACAATTATAACATGCTTTGGACGGCATCGCGCAGTTTGGACTGATGTGCCCCTCCCCTCCGCATTTGAAACATATGATAGGTGGTCGTTCTCTTTCCATAACGACAGGTGCTGGTGCTGACGTCTTTCCATCATTGTTGAATCTCCTCTTCTTGAAATGCCCATTCTTATTGTTTTGGCCCTGATTACCACCGAAGTGGTTACCATTTTTGGCCTGTTGATTCCCTCCACGCTTGTTGTCACCGCTTCGATGACTGCTCTCACTGGTATTATCATTTTGCCGGTTGCTCTCTTTTGGTTGCGGTGTCTCGTTATCGCGCTCCACCAACTGAGCCCTATTTATAACATCTGAATACAAACACAATTTATGAGAAACAAGATGTTGACGTATCTCCGGCTTCAAACCTCTTAAAAACATCCGCGTCATTCTTTCTTCATTATCCACCAGGTGGGACGCAAACCGGGATAACTCCGTAAATTTTGCCTCGTACTGCGACACGGTCATATTATTCTGCTCCAATTTGATGAACTCCACCTCCTTCATGTGACGAATACTCTCGGGAAAGTATTTGTCGTTAAACAGCTCTTGGAACTTCTCCCAAGACATCTTCAGTGCGGCAGGTTGAGTACGCTTTATCGATTCCTACCAGTAATCTGCCTCTCCTCGCAACATAAAGGCGGCAAAGGGAACCTTTTGCTCCTCGGAGCAACCCAAGACATCAAATATCTTGGTGATCTGCTTTATCCATGTTTCAGCTACAAGTGGTTTGGGTTCTCCCTTAAACTCCGGTGGTCCCAGCTCCTTAAACTGTTTAGCGGTGACCACCTGAGAGTTTCCAGTATTTCCACCTACGTTGTGGACAGGAGCCGCTTTCACCTGTTGTTGCATGAATTGCATAAAACCTCTGAACATTCCATCATTCATCATCTGGTCAGTGTTGTTGTTTGCATGAGGATTGTCACCTTCCTGATGAACATTATCCTAATTATTGATATGTGGTGAATCAATAATCGCCTGTGCTCCATTGCTATTCTCAACATTCTCAGATGCCATTTTCAGATACTGCCACAAAATAAAAGTTGATTGATATGTCATATATTATCCTTATATTATGACCGACCAATTAAATACCATGCAAATAAACTTAGGTAAGTCATACTAGCGAAGGAATTCCCCGTCTCTCCCCTCCTAGTTCTATTCTCACATCTTAGCCAGAGATCATATCCCTAAGCTCTGATACCAACTGTGACGCCCCCAAAATTAGGTATACATCACCCATCTTGGGTCGTCAGATACATAGTACAGAATACAAATACAACTTACTAATACAACTGTCGTGTACAATACGACAAAACATAAACTGTGAGTTTGAATACAAATATTATCTTCTAGAGAGTATTCATACTCAAAAGGAGTCCTCATTACATTTATTAACACACCATTACATAGAATAGTGAGGACTACTAACTAATACTATCATTCGGACCATCACTCCGTTCCCCGACTTGCCCCAGCTACGTTCTCATTTCCTGAAGAGAACAGTGAAAGAAAGGGTGAGCTCAACTAGCCCAGTAAGAAATATTATGACTAAGATAATACATAATAAATTATCATTAGCCTTCAACAATGTTAAACTGATAAAATATAATAGACATCAAGTTTAACTGCAGTGGAACAAGCAATCCATTAAAAGAGTCAAGTAGAAAATAAACTCTACTATCTTTTATGATTTAAAAGGTTTTTCAACACTGTTATCGCTGTGACTCAGTTTAATAAAATAATTCACATCATCGAATCACCCCTGCACTACGGCCAATGATATTCGTGTATTCATTAATGGTCATGATCATGCCAACAACTGTCCATCAATGCACTACGGGCCAATGATGACTTTTACCACATCATTTGTAACATTACGGTCATGATTATACCGAATAATCCCTTGTCATAATCATACCAAGTCCATCTATGCACTACAGGCCACAGATGACTTTCAACATTTTATAAACATGAGGATGATGACAATGATATAAGAATTCAATAAAATAAGTTCAAGAATTAATTTATCCAGGAATTAACAACGTTCAAATTGTCAACATGATACTGCTTTGTGGAATAAAATTCAAGAATACTTAGAAGAATATTTTCATGAAAAGATACTGGATGAACCGCAATTATCAAGGATATTTCACTAATTTCATGGAGTATAGAAGTCAAAACTTAACCAATTGAGTATAATAAAGAATGGAATGACAAAAGAAATCACCATGCATACGATAGACCGCACAGACAGGTTATTCCAACAGAATAATAAATAATGGAACCAGGTCCGGCGTAAACGCACAGACAGGATATTCCGACAGAATAATAAATAATGGAACCAGGTCCGGTGTAAAACACACAGACAGGATATTCCAACAGAACAATAACAAGACGGAATCAGGTCCGGTGTAAAACACACAGACAGGATATTCCAACAGAATAATAATAAAAACGGAACCAGGTCCGGTGTAAAACACACAGACAGGATGTTCCAACAGAATAATAATAAAAACGGAACCAGGTCCGGTGTAAAACACACAGACAGGATGTTCCAACAGAATAATAATAAAAACGGAACCAAGTCCGGTGTAAAACACACAGACAGGATGTTCCAACAGAATAATAGAAGAATGTCACCAAGTATAGGGTAGACCGCGTATACAGGTTATTCCAACAGAATAATAAGAAATGGAATAACAACAGTTCTCTTCATGAATAAGAAAGAATAACACCCCTTACCGTTTTAAAGAAGAGCTGAAATAAGGAAGTAGTTAAGTAGCAGAATACTCTTCTTCTCTCTCTCTCTCTCTATAGTTTCTCTCTATAGTTTCTCTCTCTAGAGTTCAGTGAATTCGTAAGAAATAGTGAAGGAATGAGCTGCTATTTATAGAAAAATAGAATGCATAGTAACTAATCCATGAACGGTCCAGATTGATTACTTTAATCTGACGGTCCATATTTAAAGAAAATTTTTTTAAATAAAATATAATATATTCTATTTATAGAATAACTTTAATAAAGTATTATGTTTTATATAAAAAGATGTTTCTGTTTTATTACGTTAATAATAAGAATAAAACAAAACGTCATTATCGCTAAATAATTCATATTATTAACTGACAATAATTGAATCAAACTGAGTGACTTCTCACATAAGCATTAATAATCAATACCGTGTGCTACTATGCAACCACACGTATTACTGTACTTTTACTACCGAGTAGTTCAACAGTAACAATGGTAAAATTTCCGCCGTTATTTTTAATAAAATATTTTTGTCGTTTTCTCAATCCGACAATAATTCCGTTGTGGGGTCCACCAATAATTGTGTCGTTGTACGAATATTCCCTGTTAAAACGAATATTCCCCGACCAATCGAATATTATATAACAACTTGCGTACTTTGTAAAATTTATAAATATTACCCACAACTATAACATTATATCAGTTTAACTCCATAATATTCAAAAATGATATTTATAGAAAATTCATCTTTATTTATAAAAGTTGGGGTCTTACAGAACTAGCGTATGTGGGTATAATATTTCTAGCATACGCTAGATGAATTGGCGTAAGGGCAGAGTTATTTTTTAATCTGCGCCCTTGATTTATAGAATGGACATATATGATGCTATTTACCCAATTTTCTTCCATAGCAAGTATTTGCTATAGATCATTTTCCATATATATATATATATATATATATATATATATATATATATATATATATATATATATTATTTTACTCACGTTTTCTTCTCACTAACAAATAGCAGTTATTTTTAAAATTCAAAAATTTCTCTTTTATAAAATTGTACTCCCCCTTCATAAAATAGACTATAAAATTTATGAATATTAAATTTATTCTAAAATTATAAGTTGCTACTTTAATAGTAATAATTAAAAAGTATTGTATTAGTTTAGATTAGACTTAGCAATATAGTTGGTTATCTGTCAAGTCAACCCATATTAAGTGGAATCAAATGGGTTAGTTAACTATATTTATTTATTTATGTTGATTAAAGTTTGGAACCATATTTATTTGAGTTGGTTATAGTTCCAACCCGATTAACCATTTTTCGACCCATATTTTATTCCAAATCAATTTGGTTATATATGTGAATTTAGTTACCCAGGCTGGGTCGAGGTTTTATTCACTTAATACATCAGCCTTTTAGAATGGTGTGTGTACGTGTTTATATATATATATATATATATATATATATATATATATATATATATATATATATATATATATATATACGTACAGGTGGAAGCAATTAAGATATGAAAAATGAAAATATTTTGAATATTGCAATTTTTTTCATGAGTGGATAGATTTAACAATTGATAATCTATATATGTATCCGTTTTTTATTTTTGTTTTAATTTATCAGTTATTTTGCTTGTTCAGAATAATAGAAACTCTAGCGGGAGTGCATATGTCGTATATGCGTAGCGTTAAGTACTAAGCTCAGCAGCATCTTGTGACGATCCCACCCCACCCACCACCCCCCACGCACACCCACCCCCACTCCACCCACCCACGCCCACCCCTACCAAAAAAAATTATTATGTGATTATCTATACACCCCTTACCCCCACCCCGCCCCCCATCCCCCTCCCTACCCCCACCAAAAAAAAAAATTAGGCCTATGTGGAAAGAGTAGGGTAGAGCTGAGAAAAATGGATTTAGGTCGCTAGTGTATATATGATAGAATTAGACAGTTGCTAATATAGAAACAAAGCTACAAGAGTAATTTGCATATATAATTAGAAACACTGCTATGCAAGCACACACATACTACGTACTACTACATTTGACATTGGAAAATAATAAATAAAACGCTAGCGAATTGTAGTTGCAGTATTAAGGAATTGTACCCACCCCCCTCCGCCTACCCCACACCCTCCACCCACCCCCACCCCCACCCCCACCCCGTTACTCCCTACTCCACCCCCACCCCCCTCCCTTACTCCACCCACCCCCACTCCCCGCCCCCACCCCACCCCCTCCCTCTACTCCACCCACCCACTCTACCCCCTCCCCCATACCCACTCTACCCCCTACACCATACCCACCCCCACCCTCACCCTCACCCCCACCAAAAAAAATATTATGTGATTATGTATACACCCCTTATCCCCCCCACCCCACCCCACCCCATCCCTTCACCCGCCCACCCCGACCCCCACCCTCACCCTCACCCTCACCCTCACCCTTACCCAAAAAAGATAATATTACGTGATTATGTATATCTCATAGCATTACTTAAGAAGCCTAAATTTCACCCATTATATTCGTCTCTCTATCTATAGTACATATTAATTTCATTTTTTTAAAAATTTATTTAAAAGTCAAAATATCTTAAAATGGTTAATATGGTTTTTAACCATAACTATATAGTTTCAACCAACATTATCCATATTAAAAATGGTTAATATGATTTTAGTTCTGAAATGGTTGGTTAACCATATTTTGAAAACCAAAACCAACCCATAACCATATTTTGCCAAGTTTAGTTTAGATTGCTATTAATAAAAAAATATTTTCTTACAAACAAAAATAATAAACTTATTTTTATAAAAGAGAGTAATTAGTATATAGAGGTGACTCAACCCCAAAATAAATACTCTCATATTCAGTATAAACTTTAACTGGCATCTGATAACAACCGAGCTACATATTATGCGAGATAAAATAAAATTTAAAAGATTAAATAATAAATAAAAAAGAATAAAATAATAGTAATATTATTAAAGTAATAAATGCAGATTAAAATAGAAGAAACGTGACACGGTATTACAAGCGGCCCCGGGCCATTTTATACATAGTATAGATACCACATAGATAACCATTCGAAAAAGTGCATGATATGGTACCCCATCAGAAAACACTATCAATTTATCATGATTGATAGTGGGTATAAAAAAGTACTTTGCTTTAAAGTATTGAAATTAGATAGACTGACATTAACAAAAAAAAAAGAAGATTAGAATTGTTATTTGGAAGAATCTAACCTACGACAAGTGAATGGATAGTATGAAATCAATTTTTACAGTATCGATACGCAGATTAAAAAATAATCTCTCACATATCATTAATACTGTATTGATCAATCGACAAACTTACTATGAAATTAACTTTATGATAAGCCCGGATACCTAACCAACTGCATGTTTTGAATTGCTAAAAAATGTGGTTACTGTTTTTAATTGCTGCTTTTAGTTGTGAATAATTCTAAAAAGCAATGTCCTTGGTAATGAAAAAGTACTTGAAAACAGTAAAAAAGGGAAACAAATGTTTGATATTAATGAAATTACTTACCAAACATCCTTCAGTCTTAAATTTGGAATATTTTTCATTTAGTAATATCATGGGCATCAAATTTGGAAATATTATTATGTTAGCTATAACTATAATCAGTTCTAACTGATCAAGTAATAAAATAGAATAAGAAAATATTTCATTAACAACATTACTCATTCTCAATTGTAAAAGACTAGAGAACATTTTGAGTGCCCTACTAGCAGATGAACTTAACAACTCCCTCTTATAGTGTTCCAGAAATTTTGCAAATCATTGCATGGGCTTATTTGGATTGTTCCTTAGAATTGCTTATTACTCCCTCTGTCCTAAATTATCTGCTGTTTTAACAAAAAATATTTGTCCCACAATATCTGCTTTTTCAATATTTCAATGCATTTTTTTCCTTTATTTTCCAAGTTTGCCCCTTTACCTAATAATTGATAGTCATTACTCTCATCCTCTCTTCACACATATATATGCACTCATACTTTTTCTCTCTACATACTATTTGTCTATTTTATGCACTCATACTTTCTCTCTTCCTCTCTCCACACATATATATGCATTCATATTTTCTCTCTCTTTAGACTATTTGTCTATTTAATGCGCTCATACTTTCTCTCTCTACATACTATTTCATGCACTCTTTTTTAAACACCTTTTTCATATTTTCACTAATAAGTGTATTTTAGTATTTTTATCACATATATTGGTATCTGTGTGAAACTCTAGAACAGCAGATAATTTAGAACGGAGGGAGTACTTTATAGCAAACTTTAGAAAGTGGGGGAAGATTTCTTATCAAAATCCTCATTAATTGATTCCTTTTTTTTTAAGAAAAAGGGGGATCAAAAATAGAATTCAAATGGTAGCCCCAAAAAATATAAATAAAATACAAACATCAAACAGTTTGTTGAGAGCTCATCGCCGCTTGTACAAGCAAGGTTTCAACTCAGGCCATTCAATTTCCTTCTTTGAATTTTGCTTCTCCTGTAGAGTATAAAATAAAGGAATCATTCATTAGTTTACAAACTTAATATAAATCTACGGCCGTAGTCAATCTTGCATATTACTAATAGAAAAGCTCCTAACCTTTTTCTTGAAATAGAAAAGTATAAACATTTTATTTGAAAAGTCATGTACAGAAGTAAAACTTATTAGCATAAAGACGGAAAATAAATTCACACTCGAGGATGAAAGAACATAGATAAACCTTTGATACAGAGGTGAATCCTAGTTCACATATCGCTTTTGAAAACCTATCTAGGTCTGCTCCCCCAATAGTGGGATCAAACTTGCTCTTCACTTCTGCTATCAAAAGCCAACCACTGTACATGCATCACTACTCAAGAAAAGCTCTTAGAATAAATTAGTCATAAGCTTCAAGTAAAATAATGTAAGATACAATGGTTTAAGAACTCTTTGTGCTTCCTGTAGGTAATTTGGGAAGTTCGTCCCAATCAGTGAAAGGCAGAAGACAGAAACATCAATTGACGAAGATTCTAGTGGTGTCTGCAATCAAAAGAACAAGCTTATAATAGTTAGAGAGGGTCCATCTCAGAGTTCACAGTTCGCACTTGTATAAAATGCTTGTTTATAAATATAACAAAATATCTTCAATCAAAAGCTTATTAGGGTTCTGTTCTGGAAAGTGAAAAGTCCATGTGGAAGATATGAGAAGGTTGACACTTGCCCCCTGATAGCTAATAATAATCCAATATAAATAAAAGAACAGCAAATAGGACATAGCCAGGCAATGGATATAACAAGTAGGAAGATGAGATAAACAACATCTCCTCAACTTGAACTTCTCGAGGTCACTGCATCATGTTGAGTCTTAAATCCTAATGAGAAGAGGAGGACTTGCCAGAACCTCAATTAAAACTCTCAGTGCCTATATGCTTAAACCATACATACATCTAACAGAAAAAAAATTTAATAACTTAATAGGACCCTTGACTGCAAGATCAAAGAATGATGCAATATTTTTCCCAAGAAAGGTAAGTGTTTTGATGGAATGGTTAGGGATTTGAACATTATGAGTTCAGGTTTTATTATACCAGCTATGTGCATCGTGAACATATAATAGACACTGACTATTTAATACAAAGTCTTTAACAAGAGTATATAATATACAATGCCTTCATAATTCCGGATGCTTCCCCCACCCTCCAATCACACACACGGCAATACAATATAATAAAATCAGTTCAACTTTCATCTCATAACTTAAATACAAAATGGCAGCGGATATTCGAGTAATCCTAGATGCATACAGTTCAACAATTATTTCATAGCAAGCAGATACAATTTTAACCAAAGCATTATAATGGAGGACATACATTTGGCATATCACATGCAATTATTGAAGGATTGTCTGAGACAAGATCAATAGAGAAGACTTTATTCTTCACAGTTCTTGCAAGGCGTGCATCCCCTGTAAAATAATGGAATATGATGATGCTGAAAAGGAAACCGAAAGAACTAATATCCAACATTTGAATATATTTAAAGATCTGATCTTGTATTCTACTAAGAAAATGTTTTTAAGTTCTCACCACAGCCAAAATCGGCCACAACTAATGAAGGGCAACGATCCTTTAGCCATTTTATAATAATATTAACAGGTTGTTCAGGCCAATGTGACATTTGCTCTTGATACCCTGCATGATACTGCCCAAGTAAATAATTATTAGTCATGAGAAAGATAATCAAGTAGAGACAAATCAGATACACTTAACATAATTTTATTCTAGAATTGATTATAGGCATGAGAAACAAGATGCATAAAACAACCTATGCAGTGAAAGTGTGTATAAACAGGTATAGCACAAGATTTCATAATGCCACATTCAGAGCTTGATGTGGAGCAATAAGGTACTGAAACTAATTGTTGGGGCATGATATTTCTTTCATTGGGCCAGACCGATTGGGCCCATCCATTTAATTAACCTAGTGGACCTTTACTATTAATTCTTATAATCACTGGGCTTGACCTTTACCCTGTCTTTATTACCTCTCCTTAATATTGGGCTGGGTCAAGTGGCCGGTTCATAAGATCTTTTAATATCTAAGACTTTGACTGGTAATGATGAAAGGAGGAGGGCAGTTGACCAAGAGCCTGCAGATCATTAATGTGGATGGGATTTTATCCGGCCGGGGGCAGAAACAGTAAAAAAAAGGGTGACAACCTGCATGCACACGGCTGAGACCAGAGAGAAGTAGGGGGCTGTGTCAGATCGTGGTTGGTGGCACAAAAAACCGAGTATGAGAGTATAACCGAGCAAGGGGGTCTCCTAACGAAAGATACGCATACACTTTCTATCTAGCTCAACACACTAGACATTTTTTTACACTCTCCATTGTTAAACCTTGAACGCCTGTATTGACTCTCACGCCGGAGCTATCCCCCGACGGTCCAGCCGTCAAGCTTTTGGTGTTGATCGTGTTTTCTGTGCAGGATTAAGACGTCTTACGTGATTGGGACGTCATCAAAGATCTTGGCGTTAACATTGGCGCTAGAAGGAGGGCTGAGTTCTAGTGTTCCAGAGCTTTCAATCACAAATATTCATTTGTTCCACGCTCTCAAGGATGGGGAAGAGCAGAGCAGACACGCCTGAGGGACAACCGATGACTGTTGGTGATTCACCACCACGAGTTTCTGTTATAGATCGTTTGGGGCCCACACTAAGTGCTCATGCTAGCACAGCCTCCAAGCGGTCGCATGGAGATTTTCGTCCAAGGGCCGTGGGCAAAGCTAAGAGAAAGTTAATCTTCACGACGGATAAAGAGTCCGGTCGCGGCCGGAAACAGCTAGACCACGACGAGAAGACCTCCCGATTGGCTAAGATGGCAGAAGAGGCAGATAGGGCCATGGAGTCACTCATGAAGCAGAGGCAGGATATAGCCGAGCAGATGTCCCGGATGGAAGAGTTGAGGGATGAAGCGTCCAGTTATGTCCAGTCCGAAAGGCGTGTGCATCGCAGCGGGAAAGAGCCGGTTCATTCAGAACATGGAATTCAAAGCCAGCATCGGGAGAGAAAAAGATCGAGGAGCCCCGCTCCTCGAAGATCGAAGGAAGCACTCCGTCGTGACGTCCCTATGGGGCAGATCCGAAGTGATAGGAAAGGCCGGTCCAGAGAACGAACTCCAGAGAGCATGAAAAGGGCACTCATTGTCGCGCACTCTCACCATAGTCGTCGGACCCAGGGGCAAAGCAGATCTCGGGGCCTTACACCCGAAAGTCGGGTACTTCGCTCAGAGGACCGCCGTCGTGAGAGTCCTTCGAAGATTGGGGGTATTATGGTTAACGACCGATCTACTCAAAAAAGGAGAGAGCCGTCGGAGAAGGAGGTGTCGTCACAGCCAGAAGGAGTAGAATACCTCGTAAAAGAGCTGAAGGCTCTTCAGAAGCAGTTATCCGAGGTCCAGCAAGTAAAGGATACTCCGGGAAAGAAAGCATCCCCATTTTCCTCGAATATTCTTAAGGAGAAGGCGGACACCTCTAAGAAGTTGCCTCACATGGAAAGTTACGATGGTTCGGGAGATCCTTACGACCATAGCCAAGCATTCGACCGGTTAATGGACTACTATGATTTCACTGACGCTGCTAAATGTCACATGTTCGTTACGACATTGAGAAAGGATGCGAGGCAGTGGATGGGGACTTTACCAGCAGATTCAATTTCATCATGGTCCGAACTCTGCGACAAGTTCCACGCTCGTTTTGGGAGTAACCGAAGGAGAGGGAAGCCCACGGGCTCCCTGGCACAGGTCAGGCAGTACACCAACGAATCTTTGGGTCAGTATGTGAAACGGTTCCGAGAGGCCGTTGGTCAGGTATCTGATTTGAACGATCTCCAAGCTGTGGGATTATTTCAGAACGGTTTGGACTTAGTGAAGTCGGAGAAGCTGGGGAGGAAGCTGATGTTCAATCATCCGAAGAGCCTGGCAGAGGCATTCGATAAGGCAGAAGGTTATATCGTTGTGGAGGAGGCCATGAGTAGCTTGAGACGTTCCTCTTCGGAGCAGGTGAAGGAGGCAGATGTCCCTAAAACCCAGCTTGATCAGAAAAAGACGGGGGGTATAATGATAGATCGGAGAGCCATTCCAAGAAGTTCAACAACTCATGGCGACAAGGAGATGCTCGTCCGCCTGTTTCCGCCCCGAAGGTGAATAAGGTTTATACCAAACTGAACACAGCAGGTCAGTGATTCTAGACCAAATCCGGAACCAGCCGTTCTTTGAGCCACCGAGGGACAATTATAGGACAGGGCAGGGCAACTCTCGAAAATATTGTAACTATCATCAAGCTGCAGGCCATGGCACCAACGAATGTTGTAATCTGAAGGATTTCGTGGAAAGAAAGATCCAGAGCGGTCTGTTAGTCCAATATGTGGCCGAAAAGAACCAACAAAGTGCCGACCGCACCGTTCAGACAGTTCAAACGAATCCTCCTGTACAGCCCGCCCCGAACCCGCCACCAAGGCATGTCATTGACGTAATAACAGGGGGAACGTCGGGGAAATTGGTAGGAAGAAAGAGAAGGGGGTATCTAGATTCGGTTATGTCCATATCAGGTGCCTCTCCAAAGATGGATAGACCCTTTCCCGGAACTATTATATCCTTTATGGATGCAAACTATCCTTTGGAGCCCATTGATCCACATGAGGGGGCGTTAGTGATCACCGCGCAAGTAGGCTCGGTGGACATGAAACGTATGATGATAGATAACGGGTCTTCAGTGGATATTCTATACGCCCACGCATATCAAAGAATGCATCTTGAAGGGCGAAAAATGGAAGTTGGGCAGGAGGCTCCTCTGTATGGCTTCAGCAACGATCCGGTCAAAGTTGTTGGCACTATCGAGCTCCCGGTGGTCTTCGGCACAGCCCCGCAACAGACAGAAATAATGTGTAAATTCTATGTTGTGCATGTAGATTCGGCTTACAACGCCATACTGGGAAGACCTACGCTGACGGCTCTCCAAGCCGTGACTTCTATCCCCCATTTCAAAATCAAGTTCCCTACAGCGCACGGGGTCGGAGAGGTGGCTGGAGACTTGGATCTAGCCCGACGCTGTTATCGGAATGCGTGCATCTCTTCCGGGGTAGGGGTCAGCAAGCAGAAACAAACCCTGACAATCGAGATTGAGCCCTTCACGGAAGGCAGTTCCGAGCCATTGGTAACACCTGCAGGGGAGACGGAGGAGATTGAGTTGATCCTTGGGAAAGCAGACAAGACGGTGAAAATCGGTTTGGGTCTACCAGAACCTCTTCGGACAAATCTTACGGAACTCCTTCGCTGCTATGCGGACATTTTTGCATGGGAACCAAAGGACATGCCTGGGATTAGCAGAAAGGTCTCTGAGCACCGATTGGAGGTAGATCCCTCGAAGAAGCCTGTTCGGCAAAAGAGACGGATCTTCGCACCCGAGCGACAGAAGATAATTGACGAAGAGATCGCCAAGCTGTTGGCCGCTGATTTTATTTTTGAGATCGACTACCCACAGTGGATGGCCAATGTAGTATTGGTGCAGAAGCAGAACCAGAAATGGTGAGTTTGCATTGATTACACCGACCTAAATAAAGCTTGTCCGAAGGACTTTTATCCTTTGCCCCATATTGATCAACTTATTGATGCGACTTCAGGATATGCTCTACTAAGCTTTATGGATGCTTTTTCAGGTTATCATCAAATATCCATGTACAGGGAAGATATCCCGAAGACAGCATTCATTACACACCGTTCGGTATACGCCTATAAGAAGATGACCTTTGGCCTTATAAATGCTGGAGCAACCTACCAAAGAATGATGAATTTTATCTTCCACAAGCAGCTGGGAAAGAATATGGAGGTTTATGTGGACGACATGATCGTTAAAAGCATGCAGATTCAGAAACATTTGGATGATCTGGAGGAATGTTTTCAGACTGTCCGACATCACAAATTGAGGCTTAATCCCGCAAAGTGTACCTTCGGCCTCGGTGCGGGAAAGTTCTTGGGGTATCTAGTCAGTCAGAGGGGCATCGAAGCCAATCCAGAGAAAATTCAGGCCGTCCTTGACATGAAGACTCCTCAATCGTTTAAAGACGTCCAACGTCTGACCGGTAGGATTGCAGCTCTGACGAGGTTCATGTCCAGATCCGCAGAAAGGTGTCTACCATTCTTCGACACACTGAGGGGGCCGAAGAATGCGAAGACTTTCCAATGGACTTCGCCCTGTGAAGAAGCCTTCCAAGGCATAAAGACCTATCTGTCCTCTGCTCCCCTATTGGTAAAACCCACCCCGAAAGAGACCTTGTATCTCTATTTTGCAGCGAGTTCCTTAGCCGTTGAGCGGTGCTGATTCGGGAGATCAGTGGAAAGCAGTACCCGGTCTATTACGTCAGTCACGTCCTGCGAGACGCCGAAACCAGGTATCCAAATATTGAAAAAATTGCCTTTGCTTTAGTAATTGCTAGCCGAAAGCTTCGGCAGTACTTTCAGGGTAGGCTCCTGATCGTCTACACAGATCAACCACTGAAGAAGGTAATGGGTAAACCGGAGGTTTCGGGGAGATTGGCAGCATGGACCATGGAATTGTCCCAGTTTTTCCTTGAGTACCATCCCCGAACCGCTATCAAGGGACAAGCTTTGGCCGATTTTGTGGTAGAGTGTTCCTTCACCGAAGCAGATGCCGAGTTACAGGAAGCGGAGACATCTGATCGAACTGTTACACTTCTTCAACACGGTCAGAATGCATGGACACTGTATGTAGATGGGTCTTCCACGGTAAATGTCAGTGGAGCAGGAATTATTCTGACCAGTCCGGAGGGGTTCAAGGTACAACAAGCCATTAGATTCGGGTTTAAGGCGACTAACAACGAGGCCGAGTATGAAGCCGTTCTAGCTGGGGTTCGGCTGGCGAAGAGCCTAGAAGTCCAGAAGTTGATCATTTATAGTGACTCTCAGCTGGTCGTCAAGCAGTTATCAGGAGAATATGAAGCCCGTGGGACGAGGATGATCAGGTATTTGGCAGAGTTGAAAGACAGGCTTCGATACTTTGCTTCTCACGAATTTCAAGCCATAGAGCGTAACGGTAATTCCATTGCCGATGCCTTATCAAAGTTGGCCACTACAGATGCCGTCGTTTTCAATGGATCAGTCTATTTGGAGGTCCTACAGCAGCCGAGTATTCAACATGACTCGGTGATGTGTATCGAGCGATCTGACTGCTGGATGACTCCTTACATCAATTATTTGGCAGATGGCGTCCTTCCTTCGGATCAGATGTTAGCAAAAAAGGTCAAGTACAAAAGTGCCAACTTCGTTCTTATTGATGGAGATCTTTATCGGAGGGCATTTTCGTCACCATTATTGAAGTGTTTGGTCCCGTCCGAAGCAGAATACGCCCTTCGGGAAGTTCATGAGGGCATCTGCGGTGACCACATGGCAGCTAAGTCGCTGGCATACAAAGTTCTTCGGCAGGGGTACTACTGGCCAACGATCTTCAAGGAAGCTTCAGAATACGTGAAAAAGTGTGATAAATGTCAGCTCAACAGTCCGATTCCACATCAGCCACCGGAAGAGCTATACTCGATTCTATCTCCTATACCCTTCGCTGTCT
Source organism: Panax notoginseng (assembly GCA_016801055.1). Lineage (NCBI taxonomy): Eukaryota > Viridiplantae > Streptophyta > Magnoliopsida > Apiales > Araliaceae > Panax > Panax notoginseng. The sequence goes on from CM029012.1 coordinate 260,532,689, forward strand.
GGGGGGTTGATATACTGGGCCCATTACCGAAAGCTAAAGGGCAGGTCAGTTTCGTCATAGTTGCTATTGATTATATGACCAAATGGGTCGAGGCGAAACCGCTCCGACTAATAACGGAACAGGAATGTCTGAAATTTATGAAAGAATCCGTAGTGTTTCGCTTCGGGATCCCTCAAGTGGTGATATCAGATAACGGACGCCAGTTTGTGGGATCTAAATTTGAAGGATTTCTGAGGGAACTACGAGTCCAGCACAGGAAGACTTCGGTAGCTCATCCTCGGACAAGTCGAAGTGACCAACAGGACGCTGCTGAATGGAATCAAGCGCAGATTGGACGAAGCTAAAGGAAGATGGCCAGAAGAGCTGCTCAGCGTGTTGTGGGCCTACAGGACTACGCCGAGAACAACAACAGGAGACTCGCCTTTCAGACTGGCCTACGGCACTGATGCCTTAGTCCCAGTTGAGATTGGATCTCCAAGTCTTCTAGTTAGTCAGTTCAGAGAGATCTACAATGACGAGGGACTAAAGGCCAACTTGGACCTATTAGAGGAAGTCAGAGAAGTGGCTTTGATCAAGTTAGCAGTCTACCAGAGGAGAGTTGCCAAGCATTACAACAAAGGGGTAAAGCTCCGAAGATTCGAGGTGGGAGACCTCGTTCTCAGAGAGGCCGAAGCGTCTACACCGCAGAACACTGGGAAGTTGATGCCGAACTGGGAAGGACCGTATAAAGTGGCCGAAGTACCAAAGCCCGGGACGTATCGGCTGAAGGCTTTGGATGGATCCGAAATTCAGAACACATGGCACGCAGGCAGGCTCCGAAAGTACTTTCAGTAGAAACCAAGTCAGTCCACTGGGAGTCTGTACATAACCGTTCATCATCAATAAAAAGTCACTTTTTTCACAACTGATCTTCGCATTTGTCCCAATGTCACAGTGGAGTAAGGAGGTATAGTAGGACTCGCTGGCCATTCGATGGCAGCCAATTTATTTGATACCCCGCGTGGTAGTCAAATCCTAGATCCTATATTGTTTTTTTTTACCAAGGGTGGTAAAATCAATGGTCACCGAAGTAAGGAGGTATGGTAGGACTCGCTGGCCATTCGATGGCAGCCAATTTATTTGATACCCCGCGTGGTAGTCAAATCCTGGATCCTATATTGTTTTTTTACTAAGGGTGGTAAAATCAATGGTTACCGAAGTAAGGAGGTATGGTAGGACTCGCTGGCCATTCGATGGTAGCCAATTTATTTGATACCCCGCGTGGTAGTCAAATCCTAGATCCTATATTGTTTTTTACCAAGGGTGGTAAAATCAATGGTCACCGAAGTAAGGAGGTATGGTAGGACTCGCTGGCCATTCGATGGCAGCCAAATTATTTGATACCCCGCGTGGTAGTCAAATCCTGGATCCTATATTGTTTTCCACCAAGGGTGGTAAATTCGATGGTCACCGGTGTAAGGAGGCTCGGGCGGACTCGCCAACCATTCGATGGTAGCCTCATCGGCAGGTGATCCTGAGGACCTTGTCAGGCCCTTCGGGGTAGGCAAGTATCGTCATTCAGACTTCGTCAGATCCCTCACGGCACCTACCTCACACTTTGGTAACGAATAAGTATTCCTTTACTTTGTTATTATTGCCTAAATTTTTCTAAGTGTTGAGTTCGGAATGCCACGTTATTTAGCTTCATCTTATCTGTTATACGACTTGCTTAGTTGTTGATTAACAGTTTAAAGTTAAGTCCACGGAGGAGCTTGTACATTTTTCAAATTAAATCCATATTGAAGTGTTGGTAAACAGTGAAAAAACCGAAGTCATAAAGGATAATGCTGATATTTTATTTACATAATGATGTTTACAAAGCGATAGAAGCTTTACAAGAATCCTACAGCTAAGGGAAAAGAGAATCATCTTCAGGGGTCAGCTTCGTCTTCCGAAGAGTCCAGAATGGTCGGGTCAACCTTGACAGCGACAAGTCTTGTCTTTGCTTCGGCATTCATCGTATCCATCCGAGAACATTTGGACGATCTACTCGTTCAACTCGGCTGATTTCCGGTATTCCTGTTGAATTTCCCTCCGAAGATTTCCGGTTAGAGGGGACCCAAATCCCTCAAGGCCCGAAGTTCACGGAGCTCCTCTTCAAGTTTTGCCCGCTCCTTCAGATGTCTCAAGTCCCTAGCTTCGAGTTCATGTACTTGCACCGCCAGGCTTTTATTGGTCTTTACCATCGTCTCATTCTTCCCAACAAGGACCTCGTTTCGACGAACCAGGTCTATGTTAGTGGAAACGGTTATCTGGTGGGTGGCCTCGGCTGTCTCCAACTTCTCTTTTAAATTATTCACGTCTTTCTGGAGGCCTTCATTATTGAGGAGAGTAGCACCGTGGGCCCTTCTCTCCCTTTCCAGAGCCGAAGCCAGACTGGCCTTCTCCCGCCTAGCCGCATCTTCTTCGGCTTCGGACTCTCTGTACCGGGGAAGAAGTCTCCCGAAGACAGCATTTGCCTACAGACGGGTAAAGAAAGTCGGTTAATTAGTAGAAGGAACAGATAAAACAGATGATTTCCAAATATTTCAAACTGAACAAACTCACCTTAGCATGGTAGCTCATGCCCTCTTCGATTAGATCCCTGATCGAGCTGTTCCCGAACCGGTGATCGTCTGTCTCCCGGACGAAAGATTCAAACAGCTGGAAGGGGAAGTTGGCATTGAACTCCGGCCACACAGTGGGAGAAGATGCAGCTTCTCGCCTGAAGGCGGAAGGGGAGGATCTTGTCGGGGAAGGCACTGATGGTTCGGGAGGCGGTGGTGGTTGATCCTCGGAAGGCTGCTTCCTTTTACGAGACAGAAGAAGAGACTCGGTCGGGTCTTCGAGCTCGTCTTCTGAAACGTGGATCTCCGTAGGGATAATGGTAGGCGGATCGGCTGCAGGAGGAGGAACCCGAAGCTCATCGGCAGACAGAGGAGTCACCATGGTCTTCCTCTTCTTAATCCGAAGAGCTTGCGTTCGCTCGTTTGCAGGCATATCAATCAAACTCGCTGCAGAAGCTGATTGAAATCCTTGGGGGTTTGCCCGGATTTTTCGAACTGCCCTCTTCTTCTGACGAGGCCGGCTGGGCTCCGCAGCAAGTTCTTCCTGTGGGATGTCGGCGGGGGATGATGATGTTTTACCCGAAAGGAATTCATCCAATTCCCTTCGCTCGGTCGATGTTGGTTTTATCAAAGAAAGTTTATGGTCATATAACCAGGCTTGTTTGCTCAAGAGCCCGAAGCTCCACTCCTTCAGGGGAATCCTCTCGAGAATGCTCGCCATTTCTCTCACGCGCTCCTCTGGAATGTCCCCGAAGTCTGCAGAAATCCGCTCGGAAGTGATCCATTCCGGGATAGACGGAGTTTCAGGCCCCTTCACGAAAAATCATTCTCTGTGCCATCCCTTGTTACTCGAAGGAGTATCCATCAACGGTCGCTTCTCAAACTTGGCGTTGGGCTTGGGGGACTGTTTGCTCAGCACCTTGAAGCCTCGTTCCCGAGACTTCCCGGCCGTGAAGAGAGTGAAGAAAGAATCAACTGTTGGAGGTATCCCCAACTCATAGCAGAACGCGATGAAGGCCAGGATGTGGATGTACGAATTCGGCACCAGTTGGGCGAATCCTACTCCGACAAATCCCAGGAGGGTAACGAGGAAGGAGTGGAGAGGGAATCTAACTCCCTTATCTAGAACAGTTACCGGCACAGCAGTCCACCCGTCCGGCCGTTGATACATCCGCTCATGCGATTCTGGAGCCCTCACTAGATGGGTGTCCGGGATCTGATATCGACTCCTGATGACCCGCAACTCGGTTTCGGTAACGATGGATGGGGTATTGGCGTGAGGATACTGCTCTTCACTCTCGAAGAACTCGAAAGGGTTGGAGTTTGGAACCGACTCAGTAGGGTTGTGGGTAGGAGGAGTGACGGAAATTGGAACAGCAAGGATAGGGGTGGAGTTATCTGAATCTTGGGCCGCCATTGTTACTGAGATCTTGTAGGAGAGAAAGGAATCGGAGAGAAAGAGAAAGCACTGTATATCAAATTCAGATTAAGCTGGTAAAGTCGTCAAATTGGGAAAAATAGGCTTTTATAGCGGTCTTTTCAAATTTTGCACGAAAATCGGGGGCGGCTCATTAATTTGGCAGTCATCATTACGAATTTGAAAGGTTACGTCCGGGTTAAGCTCCAAATATTTGGCCCTTTGGATTTTCCTTTTGGGCCTATGCCAACCCTGTTGGATCTCATGACATCTAGGGCCGCTTGTAGTTCTTCATTAAATATTTTATTTAACAAAAAACTAGGGGGCAATGTTGGGGCATGATATTCCTTTCATTGGGCCAGACCGATTGGGCCCATCCATTTAATTAACCTAGTGGACCTTTACTATTAATTCTTATAATCATTGGGCTTGACCTTTACCCTGTCTTTATTACCTCTCCTTAATATTGGGCTGGGTCAAGTGGCCGGTCCATAAGATCTTTTAATATCTAAGACTTTGACTGGTAATGATGAAAGGAGGAGGGCAGTTGACCAAGAGCCTGCAGATCATTAATGTGGATGGGATTTTATCCGGCCGGGGGCAGAAACAGTAAAAAAAAGGGTGACAACCTGCATGCACACGGTTGAGACCAGAGAGAAGTAGGGGGCTGTGTCAGATCGTGGTTGGTGGCACAAAAAACCGAGTATGAGAGTATAACCGAGCAAGGGGGTCTCCTAACGAAAGGTACGCATACACTTTCTATCTAGCTGAACACACTAGACATTTTTTTACACTCTCCATTGTTAAACCTTGAACGCCTGTATTGACTCTCACGCCGGAGCTATCCCCCGACGGTCCAGCCGTCAAGCTTTTGGTGTTGATCGTGTTTTCTGTGCAGGATTAGGACGTCTTACGTGATTGGGACGTCATCAAAGATCTTGGCGTTAACACTAATAATGGTTCAGCATTCAACAATAGGCATCCCTTTAAGTTCCTTTCAAAAATCATAGAATTTGTAGTCAAGTATGCTGACTTGACAATTTTCACAATTTTAAAAAGCAGTTACTTGAGTAAATAATGTACTACTTGAACTCAAAATTTGAAATCTACTGTAGCATTAGACCATAGTTAAAATAAATCTCAAAATGAAAAGACATCATCAATCTAAAAAAAAAAAGATTGTTACCATGTTAAACAATGAAGGATCTTCTTTGAAATAATTAAGCGCCTCGACTCCACTGAGAAAAGAGAAAATTAAAAACACAATCTTACAGAATTCATCATTGGATTATGAGAAATTATTGGTCATATTGGCTAGAATACATGAAGCTCAGTAATTGGAAACAACAGAATTAAACAAAAAGAAAAAAATAAAATAAAACCAGCGATTAAATAAAAGAGTGGCTTACGAGCAAGTATAGAGTTTCTCGTTAATCATTCTAAAATGGCCTCCTGATAACCTCGCTTTCATCTGCCATACATTCATTCAACTTTACACGCATACAGAGAGAGAGAGAGAGAGAAAGGTCGAACCTTTTCAAGAAAAGTGGAAGGCTTAGAGGAATTTCTGGCAGTAATAACATTATTATTACTACTATGATTATTAAGAGTCTGCTTTGATGATATCTCAGTTTGAGGAGGAGGAGCCTTCTTATTATTATTCTTCTTTCCTCTTTTTCGTTTTCGGTTCTTCCCATCTCCATCCTCTCTCATCATTTTTTTCTCTCTCTCTTCGGTTTTGATTGTTGGCAACTACCCAGCTTTCAACAGTGATCTTCAAGCTCCTCCACACCCAAATTGCAATTATGTTGTTAGGGCACAAAGCCGAATAGCTCAAGAACGACGAGTAAGAGATGGAGTTGGGCTTACAAACCCGATGGATTGAAGCCCTCCATTCGGGTAGTTGGGCTTTGGATTGCAAAAGGGTACTTGGGCTGAAAGTTCTGTTGCCCAGGTTGTTGGTGCAAATATGAATTTGGTTTTAAAGGAAGAACATAGTACACTTAATTATAATAATGACTTTCATTTGTATATATATTGAAATGATGTCCAAAAGGATTTGGTCATTTTAATATAGTACCAACATTTATGCTATCATAAGATGAAGCTTATATCAAGAAAGTAATTTTAAGCAACACTATGCTAAGGTTTAATTCTCTTTCTTTATTGTTTGCCATAAGTATATATTCCCTCCAGGCTCCATCCCTAAATATAAAATATAAGATCATTATTAATTTTTTAAAACTAACTTAATATATTTTTAAATTCAAAATTAACATGCATTTCTTTAATTTTAAAAAATAGAATAATAAATTTACAAACTATCAAAAAAGTACTACTCATTATAAATTTTATTATTTCATACTCCTTTCGTCTCCAAACAGATTAATAAAGATACAAATTTCTTTGTCCCAAAAAGATGAGGTAAATGCATAAAGTGAAATGTAACTTAGTCATTTAGTGGAGTTCATTAGTATATATATTAAAAAATACTCATCATTTTATATAATCGTGTGGGACCACTAAAGATAAATTTTTAAAAAAATTATTCACTTTTCTTTACTTTTACTTTTACTTTTATTAATATGTGCGTAAACCTTTTGAAGATAAAAGGATTAATTTTTCATTTATAAATTATCTTTAAAAATATTTTAAATTAACTTTCAAGTGTCAATAATAATCTTATATACTCATGAAGGGAGGTAGTAAACATTAAATATTTTTCTATATTCTTTCTGGAACACTTTATTTATTGTTTTATACTTCTTCCGTCCTTTAATATAAGTCGTTTTAGAGTTATACACGAGAATTAAAGAAATAATTATATAACATTAAATATAATATCAATTGTCTATAATACCTTTAAATTCAAATAATTACCATATTTACCGCATACTCTCTTTCATCTATATCATTTTCTCATGAGGGTAATTTTGGAAAGATTTTAATTAATTATTCTAAATTATATAAAACGACAAATAATTAGAAAAAAATAAAATTATCTAAAACGACATATATTAAGAAACGGAAGGAGTAACTATTTTAGCATTGAATGTGTCTTTAAATATACTAGTTGATAGCCCGTGCAATGCACAGGCTAGTTTGTAGATTTTTCATAATAATAATATTTTTTTCCGTATAAACTTTTCGATTCTTTTTTGCATAGCATAGCAATTACATGTATAAATATGTTGCTATTGCTATTTTATTACTTCCACTTTTAATGTGATAACCCATTTTATTTAAGGTTATTCAGTTGTTGCTCATTTTTTTGAATTTTCTCTTTCATGGCTTCGATCTTTGTTTGTAACGTAACGATAGATTCTTCGATCCTTGTATTCTTGGCATATCCATAACGACCATTGTCACTACTGCTATCATCGCTTATTTCAATAATTTTTCGTTTGTTCTGCCCTTTGTTTTTTGTTGGTATAGATCTGCAAATAAATAAAAATACATAAAATTTTAAAAATAACATGAAAAATAGGAAGAATATATTAGTTTAAAAAATCAGACTAATGACTTTACCTGGTATCCATTATTTAGTATTTTGTATGAAATTATTTGTGTATTGGGTTTTTTATTTATGTGATAGTGGTATTTATAGGTGTTTTATATTTAATGAGTATTTATTTATTTTTGTCATCAATGCTTATCCGTTATACTCCTATGTTATAAAATTTTAGTTTTAATTTGGTGACTTTTGGAGTCTGTGTTAATTTTATTTTAATTTGGTGACTTTTGGAGTCTGTATTACAATCAACTGACTGCACCAATTTTTATAGTTTTAATATTTTATGTTTTTGTTGTTGGTGACTTTTGGAGTCTATGTGTTATTTTTTTTTATTTGAGGCACCGCTTGGCATTCTTTCATTATTATTCATTGAATGTAGATAGATTTCAAGTCCGTTTGTTTTTCTTTCTTTTCGTTTTTCTGTCTTTCCATTTTCTATTTTTACGTTTTTCAATTGATTAATATATTGATTGTCAAATTGATTTCAATTGATTGAGTTAAGGATAAATTGAAAGATTTGAAATTGATTGAGTTAAATATAGGCAAATTGATTAATTGATTTGAAATTGATTGAGTTAAGAATAAATTGTTTTCAATTGATTGAGTTAAGGGGCTGTGCTGCATTTATATATGTAATAATTGACTGAGTTAACTCTTAATTAATCAAGAGTTAACTCACTGATTTTCAATTGATTTCAATCAATTGCTTGTGCTGTATATATATATATATATATATATATATATATATATATATACTAGTTGATAGCCCGTGCAATGCACGGGCTAGATTGAATAATAGATTTAATAATTTGTTGATTTAAATGAATATTAGGGAAAAGAATTAAAGAGAACATGTTTATTACATGTTCAAAGAAACAAAATGAACAACTTTATACATGACTTATTATTTATACACATCTAGTTGTTAAGTGGCAAGGTATAGTGCTGACATCTCACGCTTGACACTTTCTTCAGTGATCGTCTTTATTTGATTCATCAAATCATAGTCTGAAGCTCGACTGTAAATAAAGAAAAGATAATTGAATGTTATCAACAAATAGATCGACTTTTGATCAACATCTCTACTGCAAGAGAATCCGAAAAAAGGGGCTTCTATGGATTTACCAATTCATCCAAAAATGTTTCAAATCAACATTGAAACACATTGGTCATTCATCCTTAGAAATTTAGGTAATAATAATTGCATCTAGTTATTTACCTTTTTCTGTTCATTCATATATTTGTTCATACAAAATGTATGACAAACATAAGAGATTTTATTTTCTAAAGTTGGAATATGAAAATAACTATCAACTTAAACAGAAAAATGTGTCACTGGTAAGTGGTAAATAAACTTCCTAGCTTCGTTTAAACATGCAAGGAAGTACAATATTCATCCATAAGAAAGTTCTTACCTGAAACCAATTCTTCCCTGTTTCTCCATGGGTTTGCCTATTAATTTGAGATTGACTGATTCCAAGACCAATCTGACCAAAGAAAATTAACAGGGTTGAAGGTGCATTACCATCAGAATTAGGATTAAAATGTGGTCATGTAAGAATGTAATTGAACCAAAAATCACAACATAACACCAAATAACAATAAAATATAAAAGAATTAATCACCAATCAAAACAAAGCTAAAACCAAAACTTCAACCAATTAAATCTCAAAAGTAAAAACACAATCAAATCCAACCTATTGAGATACACCCATTTGTGGTATCACCAAATTTGTGCTACACAACAACCAAAATAATTATAAAATTTTTAGAATCATATGATTTTAAGAAATATAACAACAATCAACAACTTCACACCAAGTTTACTTACAAAATGAAACCCATTAGGTCAAGGAGCAAGTCCAGTATCCTTTGTAATTGCAGCTGTTAGTAAAGTTTTCCCATGACCAACATATTCAATGGTAACATTCACATGAGGCTTTCTGGATCAGAAAAAAAAGAATAAATAAAAAAGGATACATTATATAAGTGGTAATGCATGGTCATGCAGAGAATATTATAAATGCAGACATCAGAAAGACAACCATACATACAGTAATACATACAAATCTTACATGAAAGTTGTGAAAATTATGAAATAAATAATTTTTTACCTCTCAATAATAATAAAAGTTGTAATGAAATTTAACAATGTTATAATGTTGAATCTAACATATCTAATGCCAATGAATAATTTCGACCCCTTCATAAATTTTCTGGATGTTCGCTGCTCATGGTCAAAAGTAGACAAATCAGTACTTTTATATTTCAATCAATACTTATTCATGATAAAACAAATCATTTATTCAAAATGGGTTATTAATGTTTCACAACATTCATTCAAACTGCCAACTAAAGTTGAGTTTCATTATCGAACAGAAACAAAAATAAAAATAACCCATTAAATTTTTTTAATTTGAAGTTCATCCTCACACCTGCAAACATTGCTCCAAGTATCTTAAAATTTCTCAACAACCAAACAGTTATAACTGAATATAAGTGTCTATTCCAACTTAACATTCCAAACACTAATTAGTTATAAAATAAAAAAAACACAAAATCAAACACTCAGAAAACTGAAAAGAAAATCGTACATAATTAGTTAAATTTGATTGCATGAATAAACTCACTTATGTTCTTGTGAAGGTGGCCATCGATCGACTATGAAGAAGAGGAGTCAGTCGACTGAAGGATGGACTCGTGTGAATTTTCTATTTGAATAAAATTAGTGCCAATCCAGATTTGTAACTTAAAGAAAATAGAGATGATGGGTAATTAACATTAGTGAAATGTAAATAATTTGGCAGAATTTCAAGAAATAAAACCATTAACCCAACAATATACAAAACATAATCAAAATTAATTACTGCCAAATCATATAAACAACATAAAATTAATTCAAAACAACCCATAATCGATTCATGTAAGTTAGACATTTACAAAAAAACAAAGCAAAAGCAAAGCTAAAATTGAAGCAGAAAACCCAGAACAATATCAAGAAACAAAACAGAAATAAAGCAGTGATATTTTTAGAGAGAGACAATGCATACACAATGTAGACTTTAGTTGTGACGCCCCCAAAATAGGTATACATCACCCATTCTGAGTCGCCAAATACATGGTACATAAACAAATAAAAATTCATTATAATAATTGTCGTGCAAAATACGACAACACAATTACTGTGAGTTTAAATACAAATATTGTCTTCTAGACAATATCCACACTCAAATAAGTCCTCATTACAATTATTCAAACACTATTTTACAGAAATAGTGAGGACTGCTAAAATATCTTTCTAGAACCATCACTCCATACCCCGACTAGATCCTACTATGTTCTCACCTCCTGAGAAGAAAAATGGAACAAAAAGGAAAAGGGTGAGCTCAACTACCTCAGTAAAGAATATTATGACTAAGATAATATACAACAAATTATCATTAGTATTCAACAGGGAAAAATCTAATAGAATATAATCGACAACAAGTTTTAGATCAACAACTGCAGCGGAAACAGCAAACCATTAGAAGAGTCAAGTAGAGAATGAATTCTACTATCTTCTAAGATTTAAAAGTTCATCATCAATATTTTATCCCTGTAACATCAATTAATAATCATCTTTAACCAAATATTCATCTTTGCACTACAGGCCAAAGATATTCATTTGTATCACCAGTCGGTCATGTTCATCTCAACACCTGTTCATCTTTGCACTACAGGCCAAAGATATTCGTTAGGTAATCATACATCTTTGCACTACAGGCCAAAGATATTCAGTAATATTATCATTTAGGACTGAGGATGATGAAAAATATCTTAAAGAAAACGAATCCAGTGAGACAGAAGGACAAATAGTAGGGATTCGTATAACAGTTTATCCAAGATCAATAATACTTCATAATAATCAATTGTGAAGCAGAATTCAAAAATAAAGATCAAAACATGGATACAATCAAAGATAGTAACCATAATAGACATCTCGGACAAAAAGGAAAAATTTTATTTTTCGGTGAATAGTGTCGTATTCGTGAATAGTGTCATATACGTGAATAGTGCCGTATACGTGAATAGTAACCCCGACACAAAAAGTTCTAAATTTGATAAAAAAAACTCATATCAATACTTCAGCATAATGATATTGAAGAAAATAATATCATTTAAGAAGAAAATAATATCACTTACCTCAAAATATCAGTACTTCTGGTCGGAATACCGGTATAAGGCTGAAAGAAACTTGCTCTGATGAATAGAAACTCTCAAAGTATCTAAATACTCATAAAATGCACTCAATAATATAGAGAGAGAAAGAGAAAAAACTTGTTTCTGGTGTGATTTTCAATTCTAACTTAGCCCTATATTTATAGGAAAATGTTAGCACGCCGAAGATGTTAGCACGCCGAAGCAGACTTAACCTGCAACCTGATGGCTTTACCTGCTACTATTCTCACCCACCACATTTGAATAAAAATCTCAGCACATTTCTTCACCAACCAAGAGTGGGCCCACCAATTCTAGAATTTTCTACCAAAATGATAAACTCTGAAAATTCAACAATTTCTGAACCAGTCATATCGTAAAATTCATAATAAATCATACGTTCATTTTTAACGGTTCAAAATTTGTGAACATATACTCAACTTATATATGTATAACATATCCAAAAATTACCACGATCCAACGGTCAGATTAAAAATTATAACCCCCGCAAAATATCTCAAAAATCCTGACTTTTAATATCTCCATTCCGACAAAAATACTGATAAAAACCTCAACATTAACTCCTTCATTTTTAACCACAAAAATATATCCCTCATTTATATTCACATAAAACAAATATTTCCTTATCATATGAATCAATAATTAATTATTTTACAAATAATATTACAGAATCACATTTATGACAACCAGGCCGTTCCCAGGAAAGAGGGGGCTTTCCAATAAGAATTTTTCCTTACTGGCGCGCAATTAGATGACCAAACCTCTCCTTAGACAGAACTTTCTAGACATTGCCAATAATGTTATCTAATAATATTATTCAAATAATATGAATTATTGATCTGATAATGGGAAATACTGTGCAGTGACAATTATTGAAACAACAATAATATAAGATATCAATGCAGCAATTATTGAATCAAAAAAATAAAATATTGAACAGTAACTACTGTAACAATTATTGAGTAGTGCCTTCCTTCGTAAGAATCAATAATTGGTGCAATACCGTGTGCTACTGTATTTTAACCACCAGGTATTCCAACAGTATTAACGGTAACAACTACGCCGTTAATTATAAATAACTTATACTTGTCGTTTTCTTCATCCAATCGCTTTTCGTTATGGGCCCCACACAAGGCTGCGCCGTCGTACGAATATTCCCCGACAGCAAGAATATTAATTCCACGACCAAACGAATATTCGCCGACCAAAAATGAATACTTTATAACCACCTGCTTATTTGAAATATTTGCGCATTTTACCCATAACTAACCACATTTATCAAATCAACCCTTTCTATTTCAAAAAAATAAATAGAGGAAATTTAATTTCATTTATTAATAAGTTGGGGTCTTACAACCTCCCCTCCTTATGAAATTTCGTCCACGAAATTGACGGACGTACCTGGTGTTTCGAAAAGGTGAGGATACCTCGCTTTCATTTCTGATTCCAACTCCCAGGTCATTTCTTCAATAGCATGATTTCTCCACAAAACCTTAACTTGTGGTATAACCTTCGTGTGTAGAACATGCTCTTTCCTATCCAAGATCTTAACAGGTACCTCCTCGTACGTTAAATCTTCGGCTATCTCGTCTGGTTCTAACTCAATTATGTGGTTCTAGTCTTTCACATATTTACGAAGTACAGATACGTGAAAAATATTATGAACACGAGACATGCTTGAAGGTAATGCGAGTCTATAGGCCACATTTCCTATTCGGTCAAGAATCTCAAATGGACCAACAAATCTTGGATTGAGCTTTCCTCTCTTTCTAAATCTTGTTACTCCCTTCCATGGTGCAACACGTAACAATACATGATCCCCAACATTAAATTCCACGTCCTTTCGATGAAAATCCGCATAACTCTTTTGTCGATCCTGTGCCGTTTGTATACGTTGTCGAATCGTTTGGATCTTCTCTGTAGTTATGCGTACCAATTTTGGTCCCAACAATATTGCTTCACCCACCTCGTCCCAGCATACTGGAGAATGACACTTTCGTCCATATAAGGCTTCAAATGGAGCCATACCTATACTTTCCTGATAACTGTTGTTGTAGGAGAATTCCACCAGTGGCAAATACTTATCCTAACTTCCTTTGAAATCTAGAACACAGAGTCTTAATAGATCTTCAAGGGTTTGAATAGTCCTCTCTGATTGCCCGTCCGTTTGAGGATGGTATGCTGAACTAAATCGTAAATCCGTGCCCATAGCTTTCTGCAAGCTAACCCAAAATCGTGAAGTGAATCTTGGGTCACGATCCGAAACTGTGGATACTGGCATGTCATGCAATCTCACAATCTCATTCACGTACATACTAGCAAGACGTTCAAGGGAATAAGTCTCACGTATAGGCAAGAAATGGACAGACTTGGTTAATCTATCAACAATGACCCAAATCGCATCTATGCCTTGAAAAACCTTGGGAAGACCTGTAACGAAATCCATGGTAATGTGTTCCCACTTCCATTTCGAGATCTCAAGTGGTTGCAATGGACCCTTTGGCACTTGATGCTCCGCCTTTACACGTTGACAAGTTAAACACCTCGAGATAAACTCCGCGATCTCTTTTTTCATATTGCTCCACCAAAATGTATGTCGAAGATCGTGATACATTTTGGTACTCCCAAGATGGATTGCAAACGGTGTGTTGTGTGCCTCCATCATTATTCTGTGCTTCAAGTCAAAATCGTTAGGAACACAAAGTCTGGAGTTGACTCGAAGTATTCCTTCTTCATCGATTCTTGCTTCTGAAATAGCACCTTCTTGCACTTTCTTCTTCATACGCATCAGCTCTATGTCCGTAGCTTGAGCGGCTTTAACTTTATCAATTAAAGTCGGTTCTACTCGTATATTTGATATCATCATGTGGGTACTTGGAGCCTTCATCTCTATCTCCATCCTTTGCAAATCATACAAAATGGGCCTTTATGTTAACACCATTGCACTCGTACCCGCGTATGATCTTCTACTCAATGCGTCATCTACTACGTTCGCTTTTCTAGGATAATATTGGATGGTATGATCGTAATCTTTCAACAGCTCAAGCCAACGTCGTTGCCGCATGTTGAGTTCCTTTTGGGTGAAGAAATATTTTAGGCTTTTATGATCCGTATAGATCTCCACTTTCTCCCCATACAGGTAGTGTCTCCAAATCTTCAACGCAAAAACGACTGCTGCCAACTCCAAATCATGAGTAGGATAATTCCTCTTATATTCTTTGAGTTGTCACGAGGCATAGGCTATGACTTTCCCATGTTGCATGAGAACACATCCTAACCCTTTGCCTGAAGCATCGATGTAGATAAAAAATCCATCCGAACCAGATGGTATTGTCAGAATAGGTGCCGAAATGAGTCTCCTCTTGAGTTCTTAAAAACTCTTCTCACAATCCTCGCTCCAACCGAATTTTGTATCCTTCTGAGTCAGCTGAGTTAACAGAGTAGCGATTCTAGAAAATCCTTCCACGAATCTCCGATAATACCCAGCTAAGCCCAGAAAGCTACGTACTTCAGTCACCGACTTCGGTTGCCCCCAACTTTGTATGGCTTCAATCTTCGCCGGGTCGACAGATACTCCATGTTTTGACACCACGTGCCCAAGGAATACTACTTCCTCAAGCCAGAACTCGCATTTCTTCAATTTGGCATATAGCTTGTTTTCACGAAGCCTTTGCAGTACCAGCTTCAACTGGCGCTCATGATTTTCACAGCTTTTGGAATAGATGAGGATGTCATCAATAAAGACAACAACGAACTGATCTAAATATTCTTTGAATACACAGTTCATCATATCCATGAAAGCAGCAGGAGCATTAGTCAATCCAAAAGACATGACTAAGAATTCATAATGCCCGTACCGAGTTCTGAAGGCAGTCTTTAGAATATCCTCAGTTTTAATCTTCAGCTGATGATATCCAGAACGAAGATCGATCTTTGAAAAGAATTGTGCTTCTTGCAACTGGTCAAACAGGTCATCAATGCGAGGTAGCGGATACCTATTCTTAATGGTGACATGGTTCAATTCCCTATAGTCGATACAAAGTCGCATACTCCCGTCTTTCTTCTTTACGAATAAAACAGGAGCACCCCAAAGAAATGTACTAGGACGAATAAAACCGATGTCTAATAACTCCTGTAATTGAACTTTTAACTCCTGAAGTTCAATAGGAGTCATTCGATATGGGGTTTTAGAAATGGGCTTTGTACCGGGTTCAAGGTCAATAAAGAATTCAACTTCATGTTCTGGGGGTAGACCAGGAAGTTCTTCAGAAAATACATTGGGAAATTCTCTAACAATAGAAATATTATTCAAATCTGACTTGTCTTTGTTCAAATCCATAACATGGGCTAAGAAAACTTGACATCCGTTTTTCAATAAACGAATAGCTTTGTGGCTTGATATGACAGTGACTGATTTTAGTGGTTTAGTAGTTTGAATTCGTATGACAGGTTGGTTAGGAATATGAAAACTAACAACCTTACGAAAACAATCAATTTTAGCATGATGAGTGGTTAACCAATCAATTCCTAAAATCACATCAAAAGCAAGTATCTTTAAAGAGATAAGATCAACATGTAATGTGATAGTGCCAACTTGGATCATGCAAGATTTATAAACTGTAGATGTAACGAAGGTTTCACCCAACGGAGTTTCAACAGATAAGTCAAAATACAATTTCTCCGGAGTCAAGTTTAAACGTTGAGCACAAGCAGGAGAGAAAAAAGAATGGGTAGAACCGGTATCTAATAAGGTATAAACTTCGCAAGAATTCAAGATTAGCTTACCCGTGATCACCTCGTTCGAGTTTCTCACGTTTTGAGTAGTCACGACAAACGCCCTTCCAGGAACCACCGACTTTGTGACGCCCCCAAAATAGGTATACAACACCCATTCTGAGTCGCCAAATACATGGTACAGAAAGCAAACTACAGCTTCAATAATACAATTGTCGTGCAAAATACGACAACACATACTGTGAGTTTAAATACAAATATTGTCTTCTGGACAATATCCACACTCAAATAAATCCTCATTACAATTATTCAAACACTATTTTACAAAAATAGTGAGGACTGCTAAAACATCTTTCTAGAACCATCACTCCATACCCCGACTAGATCCTGCTATGTTTTCACCCCCTGAGAAGAAAAATAGAACAAAAAGGAAAAGGCTGAGCTCAACTAGCCCAGTAAATAATATTATGACTAAGATAATATACAACAAATTATCGTTAGTCTTCAACAGGGAAAAATATGATAGAATATAATCGACAACAAGTTTTAGATCAACAACTGCAGCGGAAACATCAAACCATTAGAAGAGTCAAGTAGAGAAAGAATTCTACTATCTTCTAAAATTTAAAAGTCCATCATCAATATTTTATCCTTGTAACATCAATTAATAATCATCTTTATCCAAATATTCATCTTTGCACTACAGGCCAAAGATATTCATTTGTATCACCTGTCAGTCATGTTCATCTCAACACCTGTTCATCTTTGCACTACAGGCCAAATATATTCATCAAGTAATCATACATCTTTGCACTACAGGCCAAAGATATTCAGTAATATCATCATTTAGGACTGAGGATGATAAAAAATATCTTAAAGAGAACGAATCCAGTGAGACAGATGGACAAATAGTAGGGATTCGTATAACAGTTTATCCAAGATCAATAATACTTCATAATAATCAATTGTGAAGCAGAATTCAAAAATAAAGATCAAAACATGGATACAATCAAAGATAGTAACCATAATAGACATCTTGGACAAAAAGGAAAAATTTTATTTTTCGGTGAATAGTGCCGTATTCGTGAATAGTACCGTATACGTGAATAGTGCCGTATACGTGAATAATAACCTCGACACAAAAAGTTTTAAATTTGATTAAAACTCATATCAATATTTCAGCATAATGATATTGAAGAAAATAATATCATTAAGAAGAAAATAATATCCCTTACCTCAAGATATCAGTACTTCTGGTCGGAATACCGGTATAAGGCTGAAAGAAACTTGCTCTGATGAATAGAAACTCTCAAAGTATCTAAATACTCACAAAAGACACTCAATAATCTAGAGAGAGAAAGAGAGAAAACTTGTTTCTGGTGTGATTTTCAATTCTAACTTAGCCCTCTATTTATAGGAAAATTTTAGTAGGCTTGACCTGCAACCTGATGGCTTTACCTGCTACTATTCCCACCCACCACATTTGAAATATAATTCAGCACATTTCTTTACCAACCACAAGTGGGGCCCACCAATTCTAGAATTTTCCATCAAAATGATAAACTCCGAAAATTCAACAATTTCTAAACCAATCATCTTGTAAAATTCATAATAAATCATACGTTCATTTTTAACGGTTCAAAATTTGTGGGCATATACTCAACTTATATATGTATAACATATCCAAAAATTACCACGATCCAACGGTCGGATTAAAAATTATAACCCCCGCAAAATATCTCAAAAACCCTGATTTTTAATACCTCCATTCCGATAAAAATACGGATAAAAACCTCAACATTAACTCCTTTATTTTTAACCACAAAAATATATCCCTCATTTATATCCACATAAAATAAATATTTCCTTATCATATGAATCAATAATTAATTATTCACAAATAATATTACAGAATCACATTTATGACAACCAGGCCGTTCCCAGGAAAGAGGGGGCTTTCCAATAAGGATTTCTCTTTGCTGGCGCGCAATTAGATGACCAAACCTCTCCTTAGACAGAACTTTCTAGACATTGCCAATAATGTTATCTAATAATATTATTCAAATAATATGAATTATTGATCTGATAATGGAAAATACTGTGCAGCAACAATTATTGAAACAACAATAATATAAAATATCAACGCAGCAATTATTGAATCAATAAAATAAAATATTGAACAACAACTACTGTAACAATTATTGAGTAGTGCCTTCTTACGTAAGAATCAATAACTGGTGCAATACCGTGTGCTACTGTATTTTAACCACTGGGTATTCCAACAGTATTAACGGTAACAACTACGCCGTTATTTATAAACAACTTATACTTGTCGTTTTCTTCATCCAATCGCTTTTCGTTATGGGGCCCACACAAGGCTGCGCCGTCGTACGAATATTCCTCGACAGCAAGAATATTCCACGACCAAACGAATATTCCCCGACAAAATGAATATTTTATAACCACTTGCTTATTTTACAAAATTTGCACATTTCACCCATAACCAAAGTATTATATCAAATTAACCCCTTATTATTCACAATAATATTTAGAGAAAATTTGATTTTATTCATTAATAAGTTGGGGACTTACAGTACTTGTCATTAAACAGTTTTTGAAATGTTTCCCAGGACATGTTGAGTGCGTCAGGCTGGGTACGCTTCACAGACTCCCACCAGTAGTCTGCCTCACCGCGGAACATAAAGGTGACGAATGGAACCTTCTGTTCCTCCGTGCATCCCAAGACATCGAATATCTTGGTAATTTGCTTGACCCACGTTTCCGCCATGATCGGATCCGGCTTTCCCTTAAATTCTGGTGGTCCCAATTCTTTGAATTGCTTGGCTGTGACAAACTGCGCGTTGTTATCATTTCCACCCGTACTCTGCACACGAGTCTCCCTCGTCTGATTTTACATGAACTGCAAAAAGCTCCTAAACATTCCATCATTCATAGTTTGCTGGGTAACGTTGTTTACAGGAGGAATATTGCCTTCCTGTTGCATGTTCCCCTAGGTGGTGATCAAAGGTGTCTCCACGGTCTGATTTACTCCATTATTAACGTTCTCAGCTGCCATTCTTAAATACTGCCATAAAACAAGGTTTAATAGTCATGTCATATGTAAGACCCCAAATTATTAATAAATAAAATTTAAATTCCCTCTATTTATTATTTTGAAATAGTAAGTGTTAAATTGATTAATGAGGTTAGTTATGGGTAAAATGTGCAAATATTTTAAATAAGCAGGTGGTTATAAAATATTCATTGTTGTCGGGGAATATTCGTTTGGTCGTAGAATATTCTTCCTGTCGGGGAATATTCGTACGACGGCGCAGTCTTTTGTGGGCCCCATAACGGAAAGCGATTGGATGAAGAAAACGACAAGTATATGTTGTTTATTAATAACGGCGTAGTTGTTACCGTTAATACTGTTGGAATACCCGGTGGTTAAAACACAGTAATACGCGTTGTTACATAGTAGCACACTGATTGCACCAATTATTGATTCTTACGTAAGAAGGCACTACTCAATAATGGTTACAGTAATTACTGTTCAATATTTTATTTTATTGATTCAATAATTGCTGCGTTGATATTTTATATTACTGTTGTTTCAATAATTGTCACTACACAGTATTTTCCATTATCAGATCAATAATTCATATTATTTGAATAATATTATTAGATAACATTATTGGCAATGTCTAGAAAGTTCTGTCTAGGGAGAGGTTTGGTCATCTAATTGCGCGCCAGTAAGGAGAAATCCTTATTGGAAAGCCCCCTCTTTCCTGGGAACGGCCTGGTTGTCATAAATGTGATTCTGTAATATTATTTGTAAAATAATTAATTATTGATTCATATGATAAGGAAATATTTATTTTATGTGGATATAAATGAGAGATATATTTTTGTGGTTAAAAATGAAGGAGTTAATGTTGAGGTTTTTATCAGTATTTTTGTCGAAATGGAGGTATTAAAAATCAGGATTTTTTGAGATATTTTGCGGGGCTATAATTTTTAATCCGACCGTTGGATCGTGGTAATTTTTGGATATGTTATACATATATAAGTTGAGTATATGTCCTCAAATTTTGAACCGTTAAAAATGAACGTATGATTTATTATGAATTTTACGAGATGACTGGTTCAGAAATTGTTGAATTTTCGGAGTTAATCATTTTGGTAAAAAATTTTAGAATTGGTGGGCTCCACTCTTGGTTGGTGAAGAAATGTGCTGAGATTTTTATTCAAATGTGGTGGGTGAGAATAGTAGCAGGTAAAGCCATCAGGTTGCAGGTTAAGTCTGCTTCGGCGTGCTAACATTTTCCTATAAATAGAGGGCTAAGTTAGAATTGAAAATCACACCAGAAACAAGTTTTCTCTCTTTCTCTCTCTAGATTATTGAGTGTATTTTGTGAGTATTTAGATACTTTGAGAGTTTCTATTCATCAGAGCAAGTTTCTTTCAGCCTTATACCGGTATTCCGACCAGAAGTACTGTCTTTACGAGGTAAGGGATGTTATTTTATTCGAAAATGATATTATTTCTTCAATATCATTATGCCGAAATATTGGTTGGAAATTTTTATCAAATTTGAAACTTTTCACGTCGGGGTTACTATTCATGAGTTACTATTCACGAGTTACTATTCACAAGTTACTATTCACCGAAAAATAAAATTTTCTTCTTTTCGTCCAAAATATCTATTCTGGGTACTAGCTTTGATTGTATCCATGTTTTGATCATTCTTGAATTCTACTTCACTATGAATAATTATAAGGTATTTTTGGACATGGATAAATCGAAATACGAATCCTTAATATTGTTATTTTGTTTCACTGGATTCGTTTTCTTTAAGATATTTTTCATCATCCTCAGTCCTAAATGATGATATTACTGAATATCTTTGGCCTGTAGTGCAAAGATGAATGATTAACTGATGAATATCTTTGGCCCGTAGTGCAAAGATGAACAGGTGTTGAGATGAACATGACCGACTGGTGATACAAGTGAATATCTTTGGCCTGTAGTGCAAAGATGAATATTTGATTAAAGATGGTTATTGATTGTTGTTACAGGGATAAAATATTGATGATGAACTTTTAAATCTTAGAAGATAGTAGAACTCATTCTCTATTTGACTCTTCTAATGGTTTGTTATTTCCGCTGCAGTTATTGATTTAAAACTTGTTGTCTATTGTATTCTATTAGATTTTTCCCTGTTGAAGACTAACGATAATTTGTTCTGTATTATCTTAGTCATAATGTTCTTTACTGGGCTAGTTGAGCTCACCCTTTTCCTTTTTGTTCTATTTTTCTCAGGAGGCGAGAATGTAGCGAGTACTAGTCGGGGTATGGAATGATGGTTCTAGAAGTTACTTTAGTAATCCTCACCATTTTTGTGAAATAATGTATCAATAATTGTAATGAGGACTTATTTGAGTGTGGATATTGTCTAAATGATAATATTTGTATTTAAACTCACAGTTCTTGTGTTGTAATAATAAAGATGTAGTTATTTCTGTACCATGTATTTTGGCGACTCAGAATGGGTGTTGTATACCTATTTTGGGGGCGTCACATCATATATTATCCCTATACTCTGACCGATGAAATAAATACCAAATAAACTTAGTCAGGTCATACTAGCGAAGGAATTCCCCGTCTCTCCCCTCCCAGTTTTTGTCTCACATCTCAGCCAGGGATCATATCCCTAAGCTCTGATACCAACTGTGACGCCCCCAAAATAGGTATACATCACTCATTCTGAGTCGCTAAATACATGGTACAGAAACAAATACAAATTCATTATAATAATTGTCGTACAAAATACGACAACACAATTACTGTGAGTTTAAATACAAATATTGTCTTCTAGACAATATCCACACTCAAATAAGTCATCATTACAATTATTCAAACACTATTTTACAGAAATAGTGAGGACTGCTAAAACATCTTTCTAGAACCATCACTCCATACCCCGACTAGATCCTGCTATGTTCTCACCCCCTGAGAAGAAAAATAGAACAAAAAGGAAAAGGGTGAGCTCAACTAGCCCAGTAAAGAATATTATGACTAAGATAATATACAACAAATTATCGTTAGTATTCAACAGGGAAAAATCTGATAGAATATAATCGACAACAAGTTTTAGATCAACAACTGCAGCGGAAACAACAAACCATTAGAAGAGTCAAATAGAGAATGAATTTTACTATCTTCTAAGATTTAAAAGTTCATCATCAATATTTTATCCATGTAACATCAATTAATAATCATCTTTAACCAAATATTCATCTTTGCACTACAGGCCAAAGATATTCATTTGTATCACCAGTCGGTCATGTTCATCTCAACACTTGTTCATCTTTGCACTACAGCCCAAAGATATTCATCAGGTAATCATACATCTTTGCACTACAGGCCAAAGATATTCAGTAATATTATCATTTAGGACTGAGGATGATGAAAAATATCTTAAAGAAAACGAATCCAGTGGGACAGAAGGACAAATAGTAGGGATTCGTATAACAGTTTATCCAAGATCAATAATACTTCATAATAATCAATTGTGAAGCAGAATTCAAAAATAAAGATCAAAACATGGATACAATCAAAGATAGTAACCATAATAGACATCTTGGACAAAAAAGGAAAATTTTATTTTTTGGTGAATAGTGCCGTATTCGTGAATAGTGCCGTATACGTGAATAGTAATCCCGACACAAAAAGTTCTAAATTTGATAAAAAAAACTCATATCAATACTTCAACATAATGACATTGAAGAAAATAATATCATTAAGAAGAAAATAATATCCCTTACCTCAAAATATCAGTACTTCTGGTCGGAATACCGGTATAAGGCTGAAAGAAACTTGCTCTGATGAATAGAAACTCTCAAAGTATCTAAATACTCACAAAATACACTCAATAATCTAGAGAGAGAAAGAGAGAAAACTTGTTTCTGGTGTAATTTTCAATTCTAACTTAGCCCTCTATTTATAGGAAAATGTTAGCACGCCGAAGCAGACTTAACCTGCAACCTGATGGCTTTACCTGCTACTATTCAAGCCTACCACATTTGAATAAAAATCTCAGCACATTTCTTCACCAACCAAGAGTGGGGCCCATCAATTCTAGAATTTTCCACCAAAATGATAAACTCTGAAAATTCAACAATTTCTGAACCAGTCATCTCGTAAAATTCATAATAAATCATACGTTCATTTTTAACGGTTCAAAATTAGTGGACATATACTCAACTTATATATGTATAACATATTCAAAAATTACCACGATCCAACGGTCGAATTAAAAATTATAACCCCCGCAAAATATCTCAAAAACCCTGATTTTTAATACATTCATTCCGACAAAAATACTGATAAAAACCTCAACATTAACTCCTTCATTTTTAACCACAAAAATATATCTCTCATTTATATCCACATAAAATAAATATTTCCTTATCATATGAATCAATAATTAATTATTTTACAAATAATATTACAGAATCACATTTATGACAACCAAGCCGTTTTCAGGAAAGAGGAGACTTTTCAATAAGGATTTCTCCTTACTGGCGCGCAATTAGATGACCAAACCTCTCCTTAGACAGAACTTTCTAGACATTGCAAATAATGTTATCTAATAATATTATTCAAATAATATGAATTATTGATCTGATAATGGAAAATACTGTGCAACAACAATTATTGAAATAACAATAATATAAAATATCAACGCAGCAATTATTGAATCAATAAAATAAAATATTGAATAATAACTACTGTAACAATTATTGAGTAGTGCCTTCTTACGTAAGAATCAATAATTGGTGCAATACCGTGTGCTACTGTATTTTAACCATCGGGTATTCCAACAGTATTAACGGTAACAACTACGCCGTTAATTATAAACAACTTATACTTGTCGTTTTCTTCATCCAATCGCTTTCCGTTATGGGGCCCACACAAGGCTGCGCCGTTGTGCGAATATTCCCCGGCAGCAAAAATATTCCACGACCAAACGAATATTCACCGACCAAAAATGAATATTTTATAATCACTTGCTTATTTGAAATATTTGCGCATTTTATCCATAACTAACCACATTAATCAAATCAACCCTTTCTATTTCAAAATAATAAATAGAGGAAATTTAATTTCATTTATTAATAAATTGGGGTCTTACATTAGTAGCCCTGAGATGACAGTAAGAGAAACAATTGATTTATCTGCCCGTTGCCAAAGTGTTGAAAGTAGGAAAGGTACTCTTTTCTTGCTCAACAAAATAATACCAGATTTATGAGCTCCAGGCTTTCAGCTTGATATTGTAGAGAAATTTCAACACGGTATACCAACTCAATACTCTTGAAAAATTAGAAAATCTAACAATCAACTCAAAATTACAAAATCCTATACAATAAGATTACACACAAACCCTAGATTTCATTCATTTAGTTAGAAAATTAGAAAATACCTTGGGGTCCGTCGAACTTGCTTCCGAGATCGTCAGGCGAACTTGCTTTCGAATTCGTCCGGCGAGATGCTTGGATTCGTGAGTGAGAATGAGCCAGATTTCGTACGCCCGGATGCTTGAATTCGCGAATGGGAAGAAGCAAGAGACTCTGTACTTTTTTGACCCGAACAACCCAGATCTGTAATAGAGGGAAAGAGGCAGAACCAAGATTTGTGATAGAGGGAAAGAAGGGAACATAGCGAATACATAATTGTAGAGAGACTGAAATTGGAAGAAGGGAAGAGGAAAATTATTGAAAAATGTGAGAAACTGAAATTGGAAGAAAAAGAATAGGAGGAAGAGGAAACGAAGGGTTTAAGTGGGGAAGGGGAAGGGGAAGAAACTGAAAGTGGAAGAAGAAGAGAAAGTGGAAGAGGAGCCACCGTCGGTTTTGGAAATCAAATTGGTAGACAGATTAATTAATTGATTTGAAATTGATTTTGAAATTGATTGAGTTGGAGAGGCTGTGCTGTATTTATATATAAGGATTGATATATATATATATATAAAGTAATACTTTGTCACCCTAAATGAAAAGTCTATCATGTTTCTGTTTCCTACTACGATTATTCCTCTATCCCCGAATGAGATTCAAATAGAATGCTTTATCCGTCCTATAATATATGTTGTTTTAAAGTTATGTACAAGAATTAAGTAAACAATTACTCCCTCTGTCCCAAGATAAAAGTCCTAGTAGACTTTTCATGCATATTAAGAAGATGAATGAAATAATAAAATTGCCCATAATAATGTCATTAAATATGGAGAGAGAATTAAAATAAGAAAAGTATGAGATATTTAATGTTACGGCTATAAAAAGAAAATATGTGTAAACATTTGGTTATTAAAGAAAAATGGACATTTAATATGAGACTACCCAAAATAATAATAAAGACTTTTATCATGGGACGGAGGGAGTATATAACATTAAATATAATATTAATTGTCTATAATACCCTTTATCATATATTTATCTCATTCTCTTTCTCATATGCAACATTTTTCCATTAGAAGTAATTTTTAAAACATTGTGACTAATTTTTCTAAATTATATAAAATATCGAATAATTTAAAAAAAATAAAATCATCTAAAAGGATATATATATATATATATATATATATATATATATATATATATATATATATATATATATATATATATATATATATAATGGGACGGAGTGAATAACTAAGACACATTCCCAAGACTCTTATCCTTTGTTCTTCCAAGATCTCTCTTTCATGTATTCATTTACTCTATCATCAATAAATACGAAACAAATGCATCATCTTCTAGCCTTACCCACGTCTCCTGCAAAACATTGGGAATTCGACCTTGATACAAACAAATAAAATTATCCACTATCGTCAATGGAACCTTCCTTAATTTCGGTATAATATTCTCTTCGTCCCTATTTAAATGACGTTTTAGAGATGTGCATAAGAATTAAGATAATGATTGGAAAGTATTAAATATAATACTCAATTGTCTATAATACCCTTAAATCTTTTATTGGGATAAGAAAAATTTTGTTGGGATAAGGAGAGGGAGAGAGAAATAGTTT
The DNA here is from genome assembly GCA_016801055.1 of Panax notoginseng. Taxonomy (NCBI): domain Eukaryota; kingdom Viridiplantae; phylum Streptophyta; class Magnoliopsida; order Apiales; family Araliaceae; genus Panax; species Panax notoginseng. The sequence goes on from CM029012.1 coordinate 260,559,246, forward strand.
AAAGTATCAAAAAAATAAGAAGAGTAATGAGAGATAATTTTAGAAAAATTGTCATTAATTCTTCTAGATTTAAACAAACATCAAATAATTAGGGACAAATAAAAAACTCTAAAACGTCATTTAAATAAGGACGGAGTGAGTAGTACTACTCCTATGATAAAAGATACTCCTCCTTATTATACACAATTAATACTACTCCCTCCGTCCCAAATTAATTGCTCAGTTTTGATTTTTTAAAGTCAAATTGACCATTTTTAAAACTATTTAAAATATAGGTGAAGAGATTATAATCAAAAGAAAGTATATACAATTTATTACTAATTCCAATTTTTATAATTTTAGAAATATACTTATATATGCTTAATTATTAATTCTAAAAATAGTCAATTTGACTTAACAAAGTTAATATTGAGCAATTAATTTGGGACGGAGGGAGTACTATATTTGATATTATATAATCATTTCTTTTATTTTTGTAAACAACTCTAAACCGTGAGGGAGTACCATTTAATTTCCCTCTATCCAAAACTGCTGATACCAAGGTAGGCTGGACAAAGGCATTCATTCAAATTCTTCCACCTCCGAGACCTCTATATAAAGTATAAACACACACAGCTTCTCCAGAATGCCAAGCCACAAACAAACACTCATCATTCACATTTTTCATTAGACATTTAGACTCCAAATCTTTTCAAGTATGTCGACCGCCGTTGAGGATGTCGTTGCAAAGACTGAGATTTTGAAGGAGGAGAAGTTGAATGGTACTGAAACAATCACTGCCAATGATGCTAATGAAAAGGCAAAGAAGAATCGCGAGAAGGGAACAAAAGCAACAGAAGAAGAAGAGCCAAAGAAAGAGGAGGTGCCACTTCAGTTGGAACCCAAGAGTGGGGTTTCCTTTCCAGTTAAGTTGGACGATGGGAAGCAGTTGAATGCCGCTGGTTTGAGAAAGAAATCAATGTTTGGCATGGGCATCAAAGTCTATGGTTTTGGTATAATTCTGTCGAAATCCCTAATGTTTCACTAATACGTACTTTTATCTATGTTTAAACACACATAAACACGTACCAGCATTGCAGCCAATAAATTCCTTAATCAAATGCAGGCAAATGAACTTTGATTCATGTTACAAGAAAAGAGCTGCGCTATCAAGAATGAATACTAATATCATTTGTGAATTTCAGGGATATACAACGATAATCAGAAACTGAAAGATCTTTTGAGGTCAAAGATTCGGAAATGCCCAGAAAAACCTACCAAGGAAATGTATCAACTGGTGATTGACAGTGATGTTGGCATGACGGTGAAGATGGTGATCGTTTATGCTCACCTTACAACGAGCACGGTCAGGAAAAGCTTTGATGAAGGCCTGGGAGCATCAATCAAGAAACTCACTGGTGGAAAGAATGACGAGCTCACAAAGAAGTAAATAATAGTTCTCTGCTAAATCATTTCTAAATAATGAGTAGGTAATATTTGAAGTATTTCAAAAAGTTTACTCTTCTTCTTTCTCTGTAAAGGATCCTGGGTGCAGCATCAGATGATATAAAGCTGCCAAAAGATTCAGTAATTGAATTCAGTAGACTTCCTGGATACGTTCTCCAGACAACAGGTAATAAATTATAGAAAACTGAAATTCTATATATATTTATATGGCTAACCGGCAAAAGCAAAGATTATAAATCTGAATATGTTTCTTTGGGGGTACAGTGATGGGAGAGGTGGTAAATAAGGCTGAAAGTGAGCTTCTCTGCCGGGCCTATACCTACCTGTATTTGGGAGATGATCCATTTGACAAGGAAGCCAAGGAAAATTTTGGGACATCTCTGCTTTCTCTCTTCTAGAAGTTAGCTCATCTATTTTCCTATGTTTGCAAGAAATAAGGCCCAAATCTATTTGTCCTGGCCGCAGAATTTCTCAATAAGAAGGATAATAAGGTAGTGGTTGGTTTATATTCTAATCCAAAGAGTTGATCCTATTGCTACATGTTTTTTGCAGTTGCATATGACTGACTACATTTATATACCTATCAAATTCCTTAAAGATAATGTATGTAATCAACTCTATATCCACAACAACTATTATCCATGACAATAGTCCATTCAACAATATTTTCGTACAAAAAGGTATTCCTTACGCTTATAAAGATGGAGGAAAGTGATATTTCTTGTCATTCAGACAAAGTCGCATTTGTTACCAAAGGGGCATCCTCAAATATTACAAAAGGCAAGATGAGGATTGTCTAGTTAATCATTTCATGCCTCAAGAATGATATCATTATACACAACACACTACTTGTTTCTCAAATTTCTCTCACGAGTTTAAGGGTCCTAGATACCAAGGAAATGGTAATACCGAACATCAAAGGATGAGATCAGCCCAAATCGTGAAGAACCTTCCTGGGTTCCAACTGTCCACAGCAATAACTTGAGGACACTGTAGAGATCTCTTGACAGCCCTTCCGCTCTTCAAATGGCTTCAAGATCTGGGAGAGCCTTGGCCATTTTGTCCCTAGGATTCCACACCACTGCAAATCACATCATATGACACGAAAGAAAATCACATTACAAGATACCAAGGAATTAAGAATCGAAGATCACACCAGCAAGTAAACTGGAAAACAAGATAGCAACAGCAACCTGCATCTTGGTACCAGTACGAGAGTTCTCTTCTTAATTCTCATGGTCTATGATTGCAATCTTTGTTGGTGTGCTCAAATACACTCTATCAATCTAATAGGAAAGGTAATATGAGTTTGTTGTAGATATATAGTAAATGAAAAAAGGAAACATTAAAACCAAATAAAATTCAAAACTATTAATAGATGTATATGTAGTCTCACATGTGAGCTGGGTTCTTAAATTTCAGTCCAGTTTCGACACTACAAGATTAAAAACAAAAGAAATAGTACCTCACCATCAAAGGTAATTAATAGCATCTGCCTGCTCTGTGTAGTGTACCTTTCTCTCGATCTGCAACAAATTATCCAAGTAGTTGAGTGTCTCCATTCCCTCAACGCGTACTTCACTGCAAATTAAATTGCATCACGCAACCTAGGCTATCTTAAAAGGATAGCATAAAGCATCTGCCATGCTTAGCTATTTCAAATAAACCCAACATAATTCTTTATCAAGCCAAGTGAGAGAATTGACCCCAATCTGAAGCCATGCAACTCGTAAATGAACTCAAGGACAATAATCTGAATATCCACCTGTTTCATGTAATTACCAGGTTGCTAGAACAGTAAATGAGTTGAATTACAAGGCAAACCTGATATCTGAGACACAAAGTAATTACGCAGAGCAAACATAAACGAAAAGGCCTTGTTATCTATGTTTCTCACGCGAGGGATCAATAAGTAATGATAAAAATTACTACATTTGTTCCGAATAATAAAATTATTGTTGGCTTTTGAAAACCAATTTTGAGAAACTTGAAATCAAAGTTTTTCCACTTTTCAAATATATAAAAAAAATAATTAAAAATGGGTGTTTGATAGGAAAAGTTGAGGGTATAACTTATCTATTGTTGACAGGAGATAAATAACACATTTTAAATATGGACCATGAATCTCCGTTAACTGAAATGAATAGGATCTTAGTCCGATAAAAACATGCCTATAGGGGAAACAGGGGCATACCCCTGAAGACAATAAATGACCCAACAAAGAAAACAAATCGAATTCCAACCCCCTATTATCACAACATAGCGACTGCACTTTATAACCGTTTTTCAAATTTCAACGACCTTTGCGCCTCCCTCTCTTTCTTCCCCCAAGCCCCAGCAATTAATCCACACCAAACTCATGAATGAGATTTCTTTCTTTATTAGTTCAGCCTTTCACAAGATCTCCAGCCTCAATTCTCTTAAGAAAATCCATGCAAAGATCTTTGCTTTGGGTCTCCAATACGACACACATTTATCAACCCAATTGCCCCTTTCGTACATCTCATTCAATTGTATTGAAATTGCGAATATTTTATTTGAAAATCTACAAAATCCCAGTGGGTATCTTTGGAATATGATGATAAGGGCATATGCTACTGAAGGCCAATATCGGGAATCGTTAGAATTGTACAATAAAATGATGGAAAAGGGTTTAAAACCAGACAATTATGCTTTGCCTTTCTCGCTTAAATCGTGTGCTGGATTATCTGATTTGCAAATGGGAAGGCTAATTCACCAGCATTCAGTTTGTTGTGGATGTAGTAGTAATGTTTTTGTTCATGCTGCTTTGGTTGATATGTATGCCAAATGTGGTGACATTAATACTGCCCGGCTAGTGTTTGATAAAATGGTCGATAGGGATTTGGTGTGTTGGAGTTCAATGATATCTGGTTATGCTAACAATGGCTATAATGGGGAAACGTTGGAATTCTTTGATGCAATGCGTGGTTCAGGTGTAAAACCCCATAGGGTAGGTATTTTGAGTGTTCTTCTAGCTTGTGGTAATTTAGGAGCTTTAAGAAAAGGTGAAGAGTTTCATAATTTTGTCATTAAAACTGGGTTTGGATCGGATATCTTAGTTGCAACTGCTATAATGGATATGTATGCAAAATGCGGGAGTTTGGGTCTGGCACATAATTTGTTTGATGAAACAAAGGGGAAAGACGTGGTTTGCTGGAGTGCATTGATTTCGAGCTATGGTATGCATGGGCATGGAATGAAAGCACTTGATCTTTTCAATCAAATGGTTGAGGGAGGAGTGAGGCCTAATCATGTTACATTCACTTGTGTTCTCTCAGCTTGCAGTCATTCCGGGTTGCTTGAACAAGGCAAGAGGTATTTCCAGATGATGAGACATGAATTCGGGGTTGTACCAAAATTAAGTAATTATGCATGTATGGTGGATCTTTTGGGCCGAGCAGGACAACTTTCTGAAGCAGAACTCCTCATAGAATCCATGCCAATGAAAGCAGATGCAAGTACATGGGGATCTTTGCTCGGTGCCTGCAGAATTTATAATAATCTAGATTTAGCCGAGAGAATTGCAGACTGTATATTTCAGCTGGACCCCTTTCATGCTAGCTATCATGTATTACTCTCCAACATTTATGCAGCAAAGTCTAGATGGAATGATGTTGAGAAAGTGAGGAAAATAATGGCTAGAGCAGGAGCCAATAAAGCTCAGGGGTTAAGTTTAATAGAGGTTAATAATTCTGTTTATAGATTTGGAGTAGGAGACAGATCTCATCCTCAATCACCCAAGATTTATTCTTTTCTCGAGGAGTTGGTGGTTCCAATGAAACGATTGGGTTATGTTCCATTGACGGACTTTGTGCTTCATGATATTGAAGAAGAAGCTAAAGAAGTGGCTCTTTCGTCCCATAGTGAGAGATTGGCTATTGCATTTGGGATCATCAACACTAGACCAGGGACTACTATTAGAATTACAAAGAATCTTAGGATTTGTGGAGATTGCCACAATGCCATTAAGTTTATCTCAAAGATAGTTAATCGGGTGATTATAGTGAGGGACATGCATCGATTTCACCATTTTGAAGATGGTGTTTGTTCTTGCAGGGATTACTGGTAAGAAATTAAATTCAGTAATCATCATCTTAACTAGCATAGGACCCGAAAATGTAACATTAGTTATTACAAGGAATTACATATCTTAATGCAAGAAAGAATGATCTATCTCATGTTTCAGCTAAATATGATCTAAATCTCAGAGTCTTGCATGAGGGTTTACCAAATAAAAAGTTGGGTTTCCCCCCTCTATTCCTTTATTTTTTATGGTTCTGCTAAATATGTATTTAACAAGAAAATTTTGTAATATTAAAATATTTTTTCTGCTAACTAACCAGCTACTTTAGCATCCTACTAACCATTGCTTCAAACTCACTCAACTGGATTGTTGAGTATCAGAAAAATAAATTAAACAGGAATATAGTAGTAGAAAAATGGTGTGCAACTGAACAGCTTTTTATTGTAGATTTTGAAAATCAAATATTTTTATAAAAAATTTGTGTAATATAAGGAAATTAGACAAAAACTTTAGAATAAAAACTAATAACCAAAATAAAGCGTTGTAAAAAGAGAAGGCTGAATAAGGGAATGCCTGCCTTCAAATGGAATTTGTCATAAAAGATGTTGAGGCTGCCTACAACGGCCTGAGCAAAAGCAGGGATATGTACATTAGATATATGAATGGATAATGACTGCGATTGTTTATAATTTTATACTGCAATTTAGCTTGACTTGGTCTCTGTATTTGTGTTTGTGCATGTGCATGTGCATGTGCATGTGAGTGTCTGTGTGTGTATATATATTAATAAATATAAAGAAATTTGTTCTACACAAAGAGTTTTAGGACTAAAATGACACGATTTACTTAAATATGATATGACCATAAAAAAACTAAACACTCCTTATATTTGAGAAAGATAAATTTTGCAAGTGAGATTTTTTTAGTATAATACATATTAGCATACCTCTCTTAAATAGCATACCTCTATTAATAAAATAATATTAAAGGAGAGTGGTCCCATTTATTTTCCTTTTATTTACAAAAATATCACCCGCGACTCTACTTGTTTTTTAAAAGAATCTTCAAACCGAAATAGTTTTAATAAAAGTATTTTATTTAAAAGATTTGTTTTAGATCCGTAGATACAACTGGCTAATAGTATGTTGCCTACTTTTTAAGAAAAACTTCAGCTTACATGTTAGCCTACTAAAATTTATGTTCTGTTCTCTCCATTCTTTTCTTTTACATCCAATAGATTTTAATGAGATCTGCATCTCTAAAACTATTAATTAAGATATCAAAAAGTAGTTGCGAAAATAACAAAACCCTTAATAATTAATTAATATTGTAGCGGTCTTAGTTAATACACATACGTTCATAAACTTCTTTTTTAAGACTACCTAAACATAGTTTATTTGGTATTTGAATTTGAAGACTACTAATCCAGCTATTTGGTAGGACCCTTTTTCTTCTGTTCTGATATGATGCGCAGTTATGTAACAGTTGGGTGCGAGTGAGCCAAAAGAATCTCCTCAGTTGTTAAGTTACTAAAAGCAGAAGGCGGTTTCTTCTATAAAAGGAAAGTAAAAGATTCATTGAGAGGTATCTCCACTGAGGACAGTTAACAGAAAGCTGAATAGGGAATAGTAAGTTTGCTTCTGATCCAAACAACTGACAACGCCCCCTTACATAATCCAAACATTACATCCTCTTTAAGCAATCCCCATATCCATATTTAATAGAAAATTTGCATAACTAAGTTTCCATATATCCTCCCTCACCCAAAAACACAGAGAGAAAAGAGCTTCTTCCATGGAGGAGGTTGTGGTGGAAGCTCTTTTATTTGGCGATATCCAAGCACAAGTTCTGGCAGCCAGACAGCTTCGTAATCTGACAAATAAGCAGAAACACAAGTTGGTTGAAAGAGGAGTGATTGCTCCTCTTGTATCAATGCTAAACATACAAGATTATGAACCAGTTGAAGCTGCTCTCTTTGCTCTGCTTAGTATGGCCTTTGGCAGTGAAAGGTTTGTCTCTATATCTTCATCTTCACTTTAGTTGATGCTTATATTAACTACTTATTTTCTAGCCAGGAGTCCTACAGAATTTATCTTGTATAGTTGTATATATTTGTATTAGTATCACATAAAAATAAGAACACACTTGCTACAGTCACTTGGATCTTGATTGAACAAATAGATTTAAGGCCAATATCTGAATTCATGATTGTAGCAAAGGCAAAGATTTTGGGATTTTGTTTTTAATGATGATTATTACCATTTTTACAGAAACAAGGTCCTTATTGCAAAATCAGGGGCCATACCGATATTAATTAACCTCTTTCAGTGCCAAAGTGAGGCATTGGTTGACCTTGCAATAGCTGCCCTCCTGATCCTCTCTTCTTGCACTGCAAACAAGCTGGAAATTGCAGGTTCCGGAGCGATACAAATCCTACTTGAAATCCTCAATGCAGATAATAGAACCTTGCAAGCGAAGCTTGATATCATAGTTACACTCCACAATCTCTCAACCCTCCCTCAAATCATCTCATCAATTGCTTTTTCGAGCATTGTGATTACATTGCTTCATTTGATCAATGGCTCGGATAAATCATCTGGATTGGTTGAGAAGGCACTTGCATTGCTCGAAAAGATTGTTTCTTCGTCTGGAATTGCGTTGAGGGAGACTGCTGGCACAAGTGGAGCAATTCAAGCATTGGTAGAAACAGTGGAGGAAGGTTCGATGCAATGTAAAGAACATGCAGCGGGGATTTTGCTTCTAATATGCCGATGCTGCAGGGATAGGTATGGAGGGCTGATTCTGAGAGAAGGAGCCATGCCGGGGTTGCTTCAGCTGAGTGTGGATGGAACTCGGAGAGCTAAGGAAATGACCGGAGAACTGCTGTTGCTTCTGAGAGATTGTTCAAAACCTGGTTCAAGGGAAAAGATGCTGAAAAATGTGCTTTTGGAGCAGGTTATGGGACAGATCGACAGAGGGGAGAGAGGTGGGACAGAGCTAAGGCTGGTAGAGGATATGATTGCAAAACTAAGGACATGATTCTCTCCAGGTTATGTTAGTATAGGATATATAATGCGAATGCTCAAAAGTCACAACTGAGAATGAGTGTAATCCTCTGTTTTCTTGCTTCTTCTCTTTCTAGTTATTACCATCCCAGATCAACAACAAAGTACAAATGATTATTTTTCTGTGTATACTTTAAATTTTACCAAATATTATTATGAGCATATGAAATGTATATACTTCATAATATTTTATTTCTCCCAAAAACAATTTTTTTGAACGATCATTGGCAAATTATAATGGTTCAAAATTTCTATATTCAATTTTGAAAACTTTTACGAATGAATTGCTTACATACATTCCCAATTCAGATCCCATCTTATCATTCATTGTTGCAAGTAATTCTTATTCATTTACAAAGTTCTGTAAATAAATAATGTAATTAAGGGTATGGGTCAGGGAAATGAGACGGGAGATCTGAGCTCAACATCTGCCACTTTTTTCTTGTTTAAATAACATTAAAACAAATACTAAATCAAGTAGATGGATATGAGAACAAAGAAAGTTCATCAATGACATTAATCATTCCTGTGCATTTGGATGCCATCGGCATATTCTTCATTCCTAGTAGTAAACACGGATCACTTACAATTGCTTACTGAGGGACGACAAATTTGTGTCCCTTAAAATGGGATATAACCAAAAAAAAAACTATTGAAACACAATTCGAATAAGAGGATGAAACAGATTCAAATGAGATAATGAAATTAAAAGAAATCAATCTCTAAATAGTTTCCAGAAGGCTTCACATCAACCCCTGGTACCTTCTCCACTCTAGGTGCTTTCTGCATCTCGTTCATCGAGACTGGTCTTGGCACATCTGGTGGACTGGCGCAACGGATGAGTGCCCAATTTACACTCTGAAAAAACGGATGCTGCTTGATCTCAGTAGCCCCACGTCTATATGCAAGGCGATGCTGCGGCTCTTTCACTAGTAAGCCTCTTATCAAGTCCCTTGCAGCAAAACTCACGCTTGGTGATTCAGGGAACTTGAGGGGCTGCCCAACCACATTAAACAAAGTGGCCCTGTTACCCGCCCCTTTGAATGGAGTTTTCCCAAACAAGAGCTCATACAGAAAGATCCCAAATGTCCACCAATCCACAGCGCTTCCATGGCCTTCACCTTTGATAATTTCAGGTGCCAAGTACTCGTGTGTACCCACAAAGGACATCGACCGAGCACTTGTAGGTTCAGCAATGAGCTCCGGTAAGGGGCTCACTTGATTATATATTTCACCCTTAGGTTTGTGTTTCTTTTCTTTCTTGGGCTTGCCTAGGAAGCGTGGTCCAAAACATGTAGGCTGGATGCAAGATGGCTGGACTACACAAGATGGCTGAATGCAGTATGCCGAGTTCTTGGATTCCAAGTTAGAATTTGAGGATCTGACCAGTGTTGGGCTCACAGCGCATCTAAGCGATAGGTCAAAATCTGAAAGCATTATATGCCCATCTTCCCTCACTAATACATTTTCAGGTTTAAGATCTCTGTAAATGATTCCAAGCATGTGCAAGTACTCCATAGCAAGGAGAACTTCTGCAACATAAAACCTGTAAATGTCATACAAATTAATATGCTGAAAATAGAGTCAATTTCTTTCAACCAATTTTTTATACAGACCCATTTTTATTTCAATAAAACTGCTCAGATACAACTACACATTTCAAATTGCGACTCATCTCTCATTTAGTACCTTGGTCAAATCACAAAGAATTGAAGTGATAGTACATATTGTATGAACTATCAATGCATATCAATATCTTTTAATTTTGCACTTGTAGCATATAAGAATTATGCCAAAAATCTACAAAAAGCAATTTCCTATGTTATATCAACGTTCTATAATAATCATGCTTATGTTCCATATACTAATTCAACTTATAGTCAACATAATTTCCAATCAGTAATTTTAACCATATTAACCAAACCAGAACTTTTCCGTGCAAGATTGTGGTAACAATGGAGTTCACTAATCTTAACTTTAAATCTAATTAGAAAAAAAAATAGTGATAAAAAACCCCAAACAAACAATTTGGTAGTCCAAGTAAAACCACACCATCCATTAGACTTGCACGGATCATTGAAATATTGAAAACCAAGGAGGAATTAAACGATTGAGACAACACTAAGACTTGTCCCAACATAAGTTTAATGAGCACAAGTAACCAAACCTATATGGAAGCTGCCAATAGGAAAAAGGATGAAGTTTTCACAAGAGTAAAGACCGCAAGAGGAGAGCAGTGGACAAAGACTGTTAAAAACCTATCAAGGGATATGAACTGGGCTTGGTGGTACATCTAAATGTTGTTCAGTTATCATAGGGTAATTATTGAAGTTAGATTAACCCAACTGGCAGAATGAAAAGTCAATGACAAGGGTGAGCAACAAATTTCTAACCTGGCAGCATGTTCTGAGAAATATTTTCCAGGTTGCTTTTGCCGGAGTGCATGCAAATCTCCCCCAGGGCAGAATTCCATCACCAAGAAAGAGAAATTCTCTGTCTCAAAGTGTGTATACAAAGTGGGCAGAAATGGATGATCCAGAGACTGCAATATCTCTCTTTCTGTTTGAGCCCTCAAAAGCTTCTTCCGGCTTGCTAGAGCTCCTTTGTCCATGACTTTAATGGCAAAATAACTTTTTGTGCCACCCAACTCTGCCAGATGAACACTCCCTATATCTCCACATCCCAATCTCTTAAAAATCCTGAAGTGGTTCAACCCAAAGTTCCCATCACGTGATCTGATGGCTTGAATTGCTTCCCATCTCGAATCATTTGCTTTGTGGGGTTTGTTTATAGCACAACTTAAACTACTGGAGCTACTCTCATCACTAACATCACTGCCAGTGCTGCCTCTGTATATACTCGTCTTCCTACTCTCAACAAAATCACAAGAGTTGCTAACTTCACCACTTTCAACGGACTTCTCAATACTGCTTGCACATCCACTAACTTCCGTATTGGTGAAGCTTTGCTTGGCTTCTGTAAACTGTGTGGCAGAATAGAAACTGTTTTGAGGACTTGGACAAAATTTTATTCCTGATTGAGAGGGTACTTGGCCATTTGAATGCATAAAAACTCCCTTAGCTGCTAAAACAAGGTCTCCAGCTTCCACTAAGCTGCTTGAATCAGAATTCTCAGAATCATCAATAGAATGCTTGATGGAAGACTTTGTTTCCAATATAAGAACATGTTTCTGAGAATAAGCTTCCCCTGTGTGATCAAGTTCTTTATTTGAATGAACAAATTCCAATTTACCCTGATTTGATTTGAAATGGTACTTTGATGAGTCAGGCAGCATTTCTTTTCGCACGTGATCATGGGATATTTTATAAGAATGGTTTACTAAACCTGTTGGAGTTTGGCTTGTCTTCATTCCATGATCAGAAACACTTGCAGATGAGGTTCCTTCATATCTAGAATGTTTTGCAGATAAAGGATGAGGGGGGCGATTAGTCCCCGTGGCAGAAGAAGGATTATAGCCTAAAGAAGGCAAAGAATTAACTCCCTCAACAAGTGATTCCATCCAGAAATTCAGAAGAAGCACTCCCCACCAATATCCAACTGAGCAAAATGAATCCTAACCACAGATGAGCCCAATAAATATCCAACACATATGGTTTTTAGAATTGATTAAATCACTAATATAACTAAACACCAATAAACAAGTAATCCAGCAAAAGGCATATATTTAAAAAATCCCCTCAACAAATTTGTTAAAATTCACCCAATCAGCACATACACATTACAGAAACAACTCAGCAACAGCTCATAGAAGTCGAGAAAATCCCAAAAGACTGGATTTGTAAGGAAAAACAAAACGTGATTCACAGTCAAATGAACCCACAAGGAAATCTTTTGCAAACAATACAGTTAAAGAATTTACAGACCTTAATAATCACATAAACCTCATAAAGCAAAATCGCTATTACATTAAACTAGCCGCATTTACAGATTCCAAAAGCAAGAAATAGATTACCCAGAAAAAGGAGGAAGTGGAATACAGCATGGTTGTTGAAAAAGCAAGAAATTTCCCACAGAAAAGGGGAGAAAGAAAAAGGGAAATTGATTATTCCCGTAACAAAAAAAGAAAAAGAATTCAATTGGGTATTTCCCAAGATTCCTTTTCCTTTTCCTACATTTTCGCAGCAACCAAATCGACAGTAAAGAAGCAACTAAACAAACAAATAAAAGAAAATTAATACCTGATTAGAGAATGCAGATGAGGAAGCAATCTTTCATGACTATTCAGAAGAACCGAAATATAGAATTTCAGCCCCAATACCCACTCGAAGAAAGTGAAAGTAATTTTGGTTTTAGCCCAACTTTTTTTCTCTGTTTTTTTTCTGGGTCTTTTCCAGATCCGAATGAAAAAACAGAGAGTTCTGAGATTGGAGTTTGGAAAAAAATATAGCAATAATTCTCTTGATTGATTTGTCTGTGGGGAATTCGTCGTTTAATGGGTGGAATTAGTAGTATAGTAATTGTGGAGAAGAAAACACACAGAATTTTAATTTTTCTTCTTCTCTCTCTGTATGTGACTATTAGTTGAGAGAGAAGCAAAGCAAACGCACAAAGCAAAGCTAGAAAGGCGTCTTTATCGGGTTTTCCTCCTCTCTCATAAGTCATAAATCTCACTTCTCTCTCTCCTTTTCTTGTTTTCTTAACATACTTTCTTGTTTTCTAACCTTCTACAGAAACAAGAAAAAATGGAGTACTTAATTTTTAATGTGTTCACCCTTAACTTTGATATAGGGGTGGTGGCATATTTCATTGTATCAAGCCACTCTTTATTAGGTAGGTCAAATTTGTATTGGTGACCCTTCCCTTTTAGTATGAATTTTCACTTGACTTGCCTTTTCTCTATATGTTCAAAAGTAATGTTACTATAACATAAAACTGTTCACATATACTGATATATATATTCGTATGGCGTACATAACTTATTCTGCACGTGAGTCCTACTAATATGTATACGAGTGTATGTGAGCGGAAGTGATTAACATGAAAATAATTTTGGTCAATTAATCAATACAGAATCGACACGCAGGTCGGAAAGTGATCTCTTTGCGTATCAATTGACCAACTTATCATGAAGTTAACTTCATAATAATCAGATCCCATTAATGCAACTGTGCATGATTACTTTTTTTATTTTACTTAAACATAAAGGACTAGAAGTTTTGAATTCAAATGATGTGCCATGCAATTAATCCGCTCTTCAAAGAATGTTTAAGGTTGGAAACTCCCTTACCTTCTTTTTTTTTAAATTAACATTTTTAGAAAGAAACACATAATTTTTTTTAAAAAAATGAATGCTTTGTTTAGTTGATTAAATTGGATATAAAAATTTTAATGTTACCCTTCTAAAGTTTATTGAAAAGAAAAGATAAAAGATAAACAAATTAATATTTTGTGTTTGGGGATAATATTGAAAACTAAATTGTTAATTATTTCTTAAAAATTATAAATGATAAATAAAAGGAACAATTTTGTTCTTCCTGAAAAGATAAATAAAAAGAAATGGAGGGAGTAACATCTAAGTTTTCAAATTTGTCATAACAAAGTTTAGTAATTTATTATGTTACATTTATTGATTTACTCCCTAAATATTAATACTTTGAGCAATAATTTTTGAGGAGGCATTTGTTAAAGGTCATTTGAAATGATCATTTTGAATATCCGATAATAGTCTGCCATCCTTATAAATTGTGTCTTACATTATTGATAATCAGGCACTACAAATTGATTGCATGTTTTGCTATGCTCTAGCCTCTGTTCATACTTACAATTCTCATTTCCTTTAGGCAACACCTAGATTGCTTCATTTTGTTTCTCATTTCATTCATATTACTCTGTATAGTTGAACTTGGTGCCACACAACACAAGAAACCTTTTCTGTATAATACTCCTAATAAATGAATGGGGAGCATTATTTTCACATATATTTTTAATATTTTCACCTGATTTTGTCTCCCATGAGAGTGGGACACATTGTATGTTCATACAAGAGAGTATCGTGTGAAAATATCAAAAATACATGTGGGAGAAATATCGTTTCCTAATTGAATTTGTGCATATTCAATCAATTGCTTTTATGTTTTTCACTCTAAATTAAAAAAAAATGTATAGTACTATAATCAAATGTAATTGGAGTACGTTGAGGATGAATTTGTTCTTTTTCCATAACGGTGGGGAGGGGTGGGGTGGGGTGGGGTGGGGTGGGGTGGCGTGGGGCGTGGGGCGGGGTGGAGGAAGGGCGGGCTAGAACTATTAGTAACTTATAATTGATCACTTAACTCCAACTATCTACGGGAACGACGAGGTGTCACATGCACGCACGTGTACCAGAACCCCGTACCATGTGGACCGCCTGTCAACGTACACATAAAATTATACCACGAAAAAACTCTACCATAAAAATTTATAAATTTTATTTATTTATATTTTTATCCATCATTTATATTGATATAGAAAAGATCAATTATAATACACGGAAGCCAAAATAAAATGTATTATATTTTAAATATTTAATTTAATACAATAAATACAAAGTGTACAATTGTATTATAGTCACGCAATTCAATAGCATAGTTTGTATTGGGAAAATGTTATTTTTATATATTAAAATAATATATATATACGAGTCACTAACATCTCTACTTATTATTCATGTGATAAGAATTATGTAAAAATATAAATTCTTGTATAAAAATATTTGTTCCCTTTTGTACTACTATACAAATTAATACATTAGTATATTGAATTATTGGACAAAACAGAAATGAGCATACTGCAAATTTCATCTTTTTCTTTTTCATTGGGCCAAAATTACACAAAAGTACATGGCATAAATAGACAATAAAGACAATCTTTAAAAATAAAATAAAACATGAGTTAATCGATATTTTTGTTGCTATATTAAGGATCGATTTTTATTGTGATTATTAATTTTATTTTTTTTTGTTACAAACACATTAGTATACTCAAAAAATGTTATAAAATGGTCATTACTTAACATTCCGTCCAAAAACATGAACATAGGTGCTGATTAGACTAACATTTAACATATGTTAATTATGTAGTAGATGACATTAATCGGGTTAATTGATGTTTAGGTCATTGTAATAGGGGTCGATTTTCATTTTGACTACTAAAACTTTTTTTGTTACATTCTTGTTATCGAATTACCAAAAATGTTACAAATTAGTGATTTAATTACAAAATATTACAACATTTATGAAGAGAAAATACATCATAACTAATTTAAATGCATAAATTTTCCAAAATCATATTTAATTTGGAACCTTTTAAACACCAAACAAAACTACAAAATAAAGGATAAAATTAGCCCAATAAACCCCCTCAAATATGTCGACTATTGCAAAAATTGGTTTAATAAAAAGTATTTCACTCTCGTTTGGAAGTGAAACAAGTAGCTTTGAACGTCATCAACGTCAATTTGTCGCTCTTCTTTTCTCTAATTTTTTTCTTTTTCGGCGATATACAGAGGTATAAGAGGGATTTATTTTTTCCAAATTAAATTAAATAACGAGAATGTAACAAAAAAAGTTTCAGTAACTAAAATAAAACATCAATTCATTCGATTCACATCATCTGCCACATAATTAACACCGATTAATCGTTAATCTAGTCAACATTTTCATTTATTTTTTTGGCCAAAATTTTAAGTAATGACCATTTTGTAATATTTATTTAAGTATAGTAATGTATTTGTAACTAAAAAATAGATTCGATAATCACAATGAAAATTGATCTCTAATACAGTGACGAAAACATAAATTAAATGGTTCCGGACATAAACTACAAACAAGGAAATAATAATATAAAAAGAGAAGTACAATTATAAAAAGTAGAAGTCCACATTATTAGTAGTAATAATTATATAAAAAATCAATCTAGTTCTACCACTAACTGTACACAGCTTCTAAGTTGACGGGTCCCGCCGCCGGCAGTTAGGGCTTTAGTCGGGTCCCGGTGGTTGTAGCTTCACGATAATGGTTTGCCACTTGCTTTGCCTTGATGAGTGGTCGTGACGGAAAGCACTTGGTCTCATTTACAAATACTATTAAACATCTGTTTTTGTTTTACTTTATCCGTTTTAATTAAAGTACTCCTCTGGGCACAAAAAAAGATTTTAATTTTTGTCTTTTTTTTTAAATTCACATAAAAATATAATATTATGAAATTTTTATAATTACACAGTGTCATTTAAGTTTATCATCATAATTTTATTATCATGTCTAAAATAAATATTAATAATTATAAATTTTATAAATGAGACCATTTTAGAGGATAGAAAAAGTAATAAGTTAATAGATTAATAATAGTTACATTATAATAGAACAAAATTAAAAATACCATACTATTTCATATTGTTATGAATTAAAAAAACATTTTTTATAGAAACAAAAAATTTGACAGATTGAATTCTTCTTGTGAAAGAGGGAGTTGACATACCCTACTACTGATAAAAAAAATGACTTGTATATTATACATTAACCCCTTAAAAATATAAGATATGATAAACAGTGTACAAATATTTGATACTAACCAATAAAATAAAAATGTCATTCGATAAGATATATACTTTTTTCACTAATAATAATAGGTTAAAAATAATATTTGTTTATCAAAGGGAGCCAAAACTTTTCAGTGCAAATTATTTAACACAAATATTGTCAAATGGTGTATATTTATTTTTTTTAAAGAAAAAATAAGGACAAATGAAACCTGTGACAAGATCGAGGAGACAAGGTCGGTCCCAGGACTGCGGGCAATTCCCACCCTAAGCATGCTTAAAGAATCATATTCAGTGTGGCATTTAGAGAGTATACACCCCCTACCCCGACCATGAGGACGAGGCTCAGCTTTGTGCACGCGGCTTTGGGCCAGCCAATTGTACACTCAACTACTCCATGATTAAGCTCAATAAAAAGCTCCATTTTGTTTTAAATTACCAAAAAAATAAAAAATAAAAGAAATTAAGTGCCAACATGGTTTAATCCTTAATCCAATTTACAATCTTCTCTAATCAACACATGCAGTTGGCGATTGAACAGCGTTAGGTGGTATGTTTGGCAAGATAAATATATCCTTCGATTAATTAACATGCAATGCAATGCAACCACCAACAACATAATGTGATACATATATTATTCAGAAACCACATGCATTTAATAATCATATATATATATATATATATATATATATATATATATATATATTTGTACATCTCATGATGTTGAGTTTAAAATGATTCAACACTTGGTCAGTTAAAATGACAAGGTGTTGATAGCAGTCGAGCCAATCTATGCGAAAGATCGATGAAAGAAACTTAAATTTCAATCTCAAGACAGAACATGATCGATCAAGCCTCTTGTCACTGCTAGGTTCACATATACTTGCCTTTCCAGAGTTGGTAAGCGTGAGAAATAGTATACATTAATTTGGCATTCGATTGTCACACTAGATCGATCTCTCCACATTGCAAGTTCTGCCACAGATGGAAGAATATAGTTACAATAAGATCAGACAACGAAATAGTCATGTCCCAGCTGCAAGATTATGTTTCAATATTGTTTCTATTATTCAGAATAATTAATTAATGTCGGCCCAAGGTATATATATATATATATATATATATATATATATATATATATATATATATATATATATATATATATCTCAATGCAATGCAATGCATAAATAGAAGAAGCGCTGAAAACATGACAGATGGGTACTATTAAAGTAGTAGTATTTTATGAGTAGCTAGCTAGCTTGTTACATTGAATGAGGGCATGGACAGTTTGCCCCTTTCCAAATAAATTCATGCGAATTCACTTCTGACTTACTATATACACTTGTCAAAGAAAGAGACTAAATTTTCCTCTGGTACGTAGTAGGGAATGAGTGAGGACTCCAGTCCATCAATGTTTATTGTTGGACGACAGTCAACGTCAGTTTGTCATGCAAAAAATTCATTATATATATAGCTATCAAAAGGCTTCCTAACTAAATAAGAAAGAAGACGAGCTAGTGGTTTCATGACGCTTATGCCACTCTCAGTAGGTAACACGTCCTTTCTACACCAAACTGAACTAAGTAGCATTATCCTGGACAGGACAGGACAGCACAAGAGCAAAACCTAAACAGGTCTTATAATTAACTAACACTGACTGACAGCAAGCATCATAATTATAATATCAAGGTCGCAAGTCTCCTTAAATTTTCTCCTTCTGTTTTTGATCCTTGTCATCCCACTTTTTATTGCCAGAGAGATGTGAAAAGAATGCGCAAATAGGCTAGGCATATGACAATGGTACGTACGTCTTATGAAGGGATAATCGATCGAATAGATTGGCTAAAAGTTAAGCATGTCGGACGCGTGATTTGAATGTAAAAGCTAGCTTAATTAGAATTAATATTTGTTATTCTGACATCAAACACAAAACATAAACAAATCCACATCTTCTTCAAATAAAATCGTCTCTTCTAATTAATCTAATCTAATCTCTTTCTTGATGTATGAAAAGCCTTTTAATCCAACCAATCATAATCGGATTGAGATATATTGAGTCTGCAAATCCTTGACACGTGATGCCAAACAAAGCAATTAAGCCCACTGAGATATATAGTCCTTGGATCATTCAAACCAATTAGCGACCACAAATACTGAATCCACATTTTTTAGTCTACTACACCCATTATTACACACACAAAAAAAAAAACCATCTTTCTATTGTTGATGCTAGGACTGTAAATGATAACAGGAAAATTCGTATTCGATCGCATCCGTATTCGAAAAAAGGAATATATTCGTCATTGATCCGCCATATATATATATATATATATATATATATATATATATTAGTAACTTACATATATTATATATGGGAAAAATGTATATACACAGCTGTGTAGTACACAGTCGCCTATGATGACGCTTTTTTTGGGCTATAGACCAGAATAGCTATAGCGACGGGTACCGTCGCTATAGTCCAAAAAAACCATCGCCATAGGCGACTGTATACTACATATAGCCCATTATATATATATATATATATATATATATATATATATATATATATATATTAACTTACAAAAATATATCTATTAGCTTTCTACATATATATATATATATTAATAACTTACATTCATTAATTAATAACTTGCGTTTTGGAGATTTAATATATAGCACTCTTTTATTAAAACTATGTTGTTTTGGAGATTTTTTTAAAAAATAAGTGGGGTCGCGAGTTACATTTTTGTAAATAAAATAAAAGTAAGTGGGACCACTCTCTTTTAAGAATATTCAAAACGATGTAGTTTTAATAAAAGAGTGCTGCTATTTAAGGAGAATTGCTAGGTAAGGAGAGTGTTCTTGATCTTTCATCTATATATATCAACTTATAAAACTATAACTATTAGCTTGTTACATATATATTAATAACTTACGTTCATTAATTAATAATTTACATTTATTAGTATAACTTTACATTCATTAAAATCTAGTAATTAAAAAAAATCTTAGTAATTTAGCAAAAATAAATAAAAGTCTTAGTTTTTATATTTGCCGGATACATAAACGGAAACGGATATTATCCGTATTCGTATATTATTCTGAATACCGGATACGGATAATATTTTTGAAATCTACCGGATACCGGATACAAATACGGATGCAGATTAATTTTTTCAAATACGAATACGGATACACTTGGTATCCAAATCCGTATATATCAGTTTACAATCCTAGTTGATGGTATAATAAAATGACATAACATTATTGACAATTTTAAAAAAGTCACAAACATGGAATTACAAAGAAAACCCAGGATGCTGCCTAAATTTTCACTTTCACACAAAACTAGAAAAGCCAGCCCAGGGCTCGAATAAAAAAAAAGTAATATTCCATTCATAAAAAGAATTTTATTTATAAATTTTAAAAATATATTTGTATTTCATATTTATCTCTAAATTTGTTATGTATTTATTTTGTAACAATAACATAAAAATAAAATTAGAATGATAAAAAGAATAACGAATCATACTTTCTTTTTTTTATGAAACAAGGAAGTATTAGTATATAAAAAATTAATTGTTGGCAGATTAGAAATGTACCCTTGGTAGATGCAAAGGAAGCCACAGATGATTGTATTTACACATGCATATAAGAAATATCACTAGAGAATTAACAATCCTTAATTTCTTATTAGATAAACTTTGTCTTGGTTATATCGGACCTCGATCATACGGTTTAAGAGTACTTGTGGCAGTGAGATGGCTTTTCCAATATATTTCTTGTATTCATTTTATTCAACTTCCGGATGATCAAGATTTTACAGAAACACCGTAAATATATTATTATTATTATTATTACACACATATATTAAGTAACGCCTATAATAATAAGTAGTCATTAGTTTAATAATAGTGTCATGACAAATGTAAGATTATTATTACCATCAACAACAACAACAACAACAACAACAACAACAACAAAAAATAACCATAAAAAAAGGGCCTTGTGTGTTTTTATAGATTTCCTGACGCTGCAAATCAAAGAGAAAATTATCATTATCAAGTCACCAGAATGAGCTTTCATCTTGATCAGCAGAACGTTAATAGAACCGGATGCAAAGCCTACATTCTGAGCCACATGCAATACTACTGCAATTTGTGATTCTCTTTTCCCTTGACCCTTATAAGGGAGCTACACGCCAAGGCGAACAACCTCAGAGTCTTGATATATCGCTTCTTCATGCCAAAGGCACCACGTGGCTTTATAGAGTGTTGGCACATAGCAATATTCGTGCCACCTGCATCGTCCTACTGACACCTATAGAACAAGCCAAAGTTTTGTATGAGCAGCAAACAAACGCCTAGAGATATTTTAATCGGTTTGTACAGATATAGCTAGCAATGGATAGTTTTTTATACACACATACACACAAATTGATTAATACTTTTACTCAAGGCCTTCCTCATCAAAAGGTTCCCCAGCCTGATGATTTTTCCACAGAAGGTCTTGAGCAGCTTTGAATGCTATTTTAGTATTTTTACATTTTCTGTCTTAAACACTCTGTCTTGATTGAGCCTTGATTGTATATATGTTTTTGTGATATTTAACAAAGTTTTTAAATTTTATGAAAATAAATAATGGTATTCCTCAAGACTACTATAGCAAAAGAAGTCACTTAACTGAGAATTATAAATGCATACCCGTAGAGCAACTGTTAGTAACCTATGTATTTTGCTAGATCGGCAAGGAATCCGTCTGTATTCTATTTAATCTTGTGTATAGTCCGTTCTGGCTAAGAAGCTCTATGTGGCCACCCATCTGCACATCAATTCATTGACAAATGGTTACTTTCATTTTCATGCAAAAAGTCTTGCTGTCAGACACAAGGCTTGCGGTTCCCACTGTACACAAATATATAGAGACACAATACATATAAACTAGAAAACCCTACCTCAACAACTTGACCACCCTTCATAACAATGATTCTGTGGGCAGCTCTTATTGTGGATAGGCTGCAACAGGATCAGCATAAACACAAAGTCAACCTAAAATTTAACTAGAAGAAAAGGTGTTATCAGAAAACTAACCGATGTGATATGACAATTACAGTTCTTTTTGCATTCATATCATTTCTGAATCCATGAAGAATGTCCTATTGGTAACAACATATAGAGAGAGTATCAGCTGCAAAAAATTAGTACATTTCATTGTATGCAATAGTAATTACTAAAATAATTACCTTGATGTTGTATTCACTTTCTGCGTCCAGAGCACTGGTGGCTTCATCGAGAATTAGAATAGCAGGGTCTCTAAGAATGGCCCTAGCAATGGCAATCCTCTGTTTCTGACCCCCGCTAAGAAGCTCATCATCAACAACAGTTTCATAGCTATTTGGAAGGGATGAAATGAATTCATGAACAAAGGCCTGTTTTGCCGCCCTTTCTACATCTTCCTGCTTACTATGTCTGGGGCATCCATACATTATGTTTGACTTGATATCCATATTAAAAAGATGAGGTTCCTGCTCACAATAGAATATTTAGATAATAACTTTATAACTAGCCTCAAGCATATCTTGCAGATTATAAGCCTAACCTGTCCAACATAACCAATACTTTCCCTCAGCCATCTGATAGCCAACTCTTTAAGAGGAACACTATCAATTAAAATCTGCAACCAGATTCGAGCTTGCAAGTAAGATTCAACAGGTAAAGCATAAATTGTCGCAATATTTCATGTGCAGGCAACAATGAGGCACTTCTACAATTTATGCACTTGTGACATTAAAACGTAAGGCAAGATACCAGAAAATTCATTTAGCACAAGAGCAGAGTCTCTTCATTAGCTCTATTATGTCCACCAGTAATCGAGCTGAATTATTCAAGTTTTAATAGAATAATTAGAGTCCCATGCAGCAAAATAACTACAATCGTATCCCGTATTGTATTTTTAGGAAAACCAACCTGTTTGTGGGACTCAGTTTTGGGCAAAATATGTTCACTTTGACATATAAAGTTTTAAAAGAAATTTAACCTATTGAAATTTTGGATGCCATTTATAAAATTATTGTTTGTGCACTCAAAGAATGAAAATATGGCCTAGTGGTTCTAAATCCACACAGATTCCAGACGGCAGCATTATGAATAGAAGAAAAAATAATACTCCCTATCCAGATTAAATGACGTTTTAGAGTTAAGCACACTTATTAAGAAATAACACAAAATGTCTTTTGTATCCCTAATTAATTATTTCTCTCTCCACAAAGATGAAGGCAATTAATGGGTTATTGGAACTTTGGTTGTATATGTGGTAAAATGGTTCATGGAATTGCATTTACTAAGCATATTAAATAGAGGGGTAAATTAGAAAAAAATAGTGCAATATTGCATAGAAATTCCAAAACGACACTTATACAGAATAAAATTAAACTCCCTAAAATGTCATTTATTTAGGATAGGAGGGAGTAATATATAGTGCAGCTTATCAGAACTATGAGTTTGGTTGACAATGATAATGAAAGCTAAAACTAAAACTTTCAGTCATCTCCTTGCGTAATGCTTTGAATACCAAGCAATATTCAAGGATTACCTCCGTTGCACAGCCAGTTTTTCAATTGCCTTTCATTCTTTATATTTTCTAGTCAATTCACTATATTTCATTTGACCTGGCCAGGGGTATAAATTATTTGAGACCTGTATAGCAGAATGCTAGTTGCTTTATGGCTAGCATAAATATGTACATCCGTTGCTTCTTTCTTTTTTCCTAGCTTCACAAAATATGGGCATGTATACTCCCACTTTACATGTTTTGATTGTACAATAAGATGTTGAGCTCAGAAAATATTGGTCGACATACTTTGAGATATCAACTTCCAACCAAAGTACTTTCGATAGCTGACGTACTAATTGATTGATGGCCTGCATAACTCTCATGCATCAACTGTTTATTTTCTTAGTGCTTTAAGAGACATTGTAAACAACATATTTGAGGTCTTAACTGGCTTCAAAAGAAAACCAGTATCCGGTGCTTCAGACTACATTGGTGTAATATACAGTGAACTTATTAACGGGTGATATATGGATAGTTTGTCCTTTCTTTCTGATAAAGTTGATCAATTACAAGTCTACAGAGTAGTACAACATGGTAGGTATAGCATACCTGACCTTTGATTGGCTCATAGAGACGAAGCAAAAGATTTACTAATGTGCTTTTCCCACTTCCACTGAGACCAGCCTAGACAAGATTTAACAAAGCAGTTTTTAATCAAACTTTATTGAACCAGAAACAAATGGTCAAAGGTCATAAATGACATTCCTTACTATTGCAACTACTTCATTAGCTTTTACAGAGATATTCACATGTTCTAGAATGGGTACCTGTTCAAAATTCACAGACAAAAAGATGAATGAGTACTTTGCAACAGAGAGAGTAAACCTAAGTATCAATTTTAGTCTAATGATAATAACAAAAACAAATTAGAAAGAAAAGGTGAGAAAAACATGGAAGAGGTCAAGATTATCCTAGGAATGTGCTAAACTCCGCTCTCCAAAGATAGACAAGTGACATATACAGTTAGTGACAGTGCCCTGCAAAGCATGCCATGACATATTTTACACCATATTCATTTATCAAGCAGAAATATTTAGCTGGTGTGACACATGACATGAAATACTAAGAAGCCTAGTAAATTTGTGTCTGGAATAACCTCTATATGATATTATAATGTTCAAGGATAAAAGAAAGTACTGCTACTCTTGAAGGATAGTGGAAGGACACATTCACAAAGTCGATATGTTCCATCAGCTTCTGCAACTTCACTCCTGTAAAGGGGGTGATGCACCATTAAATGATGATGCAATTACTAAAAAATAATAATAAATATTAGAGAGAATTTCAAACAAGGTGCCCATGATTCCATCAACAACAAAGCCTTCCTTGAAATTTTAGCATATCAGAGTTGCACATCATTGCACTTATCATTGGGTACTCAATATAACCACTCAGATTTCTTGAGCATCTCATGGGTCTTATTGTTATAAAGTAAGCATGCCACTATTTCAACCACAAACAACATGGGTAAGGCAGGCTGCTTGTCTCATTTAGCTGAGGTATTTCTATAACAATACTAACCCATTACCTTTTGATAGGAACTGATCACTAGGCAAGAGATCCATTAGCTGAAAGATTTTTTCACTTGCTCCAACAGACTGCAACAATGAAGAAAAATTATCCTGTACCCTCCAAGCTGCAAATATCAACCACTCGCAGTAGAATACATATTTAGTAAGTTGCTCAGGAGTTGCATGACCAGTCAGAATGGACATTCCTCCTGATAGAATGGCAAAAACCTATAACAAGTCAAGTTAGAAAAAAAAATAGAAGTCAAATTCATAATAGGCTTTTGTATCCATTTTTTACAGAGACTACACCCTGTAGCATTTGATTTAGCAAATATTAATTTGTCATTTATATTAGCATTGAGCCTTAACAAGAACTAAACCTGTGTTAAGCGATAAAGAGAATCGAAACTCAGATTCCAAAATCCATAAGCAGCACTTTCTCGCATGCTTATAAAAGCTAATTTGTCCAGCCACTGCTTGTGTCTGAAAGCATATAGAATTGAGTAAGCAAGTGCAGGTTTTGGGGAAGAATTATGCGCGTTGCTTCATAGTTAGAGCAGTACAGTGAAATGGATACTTAACAGGAGATCTCTAGAAAGAATTATTGCCTTTCAAATTCTTGTCTTTCCGTTCCATACGCTCGAACAGTTCTCATCAAAGAAAATGATTCGTGCGAAACCTAGTTATGAGCAGAAAAGGATAATTAAACTACAGGTCAGTATAAGAAAAGAAGACCAATATTGAAAAAGGACAAAATCAGGAACCAATTTAAGTAAGATTCTGTTTTACTTCATTGGCGCATGCAGCGAAATCTTGAGTAACCTTTGCTGCTTTCTTTTGGTACCTATACAGTACAACAAATCTAATTATACTTTCTGAGGCTCATATAAAAGCTGGTAAGGAACCTTACGAATACAAGGAAAAGGTCTCCTAACAATATGAAGCAGTAATGCGTACATAATTGATTCATATACCATCACTATCATAGTATCATGTTTCATCATACTGCTGATACCCTTCAGTCAGAGTCACACCTCTGATATCCTCCATTCTACTAACATGTTATATGAAGAAGTTTGATTGACTGCTACGAATAAAGCTCATGTAGTCCCTTTATATTTTCTAGAATTACAACCGAAATCAGAAAGAGAATTTTCTGACTGCTATGAATAAAGCTCGTGTAGTCCCTTAATATTTTCTAGAATTACAACCGAAATCAGAAAGAGAACAAAAATTTTAGAATGGAAGGCACAGAAGGCTAACCTACAGCTTAAATTAACTGTAACATCGGAGTTTCCAGGAGAGAGGATGGAGAAGGGAGGAAAAGAAAGGGACCACTTCTTTCCTTCTAACTTAAACAAATAGAAGCCAAACTCTTCATTCGCAGATAAACAGAGATCTGATGGAATATCTGATTCAACTTAGGTTCTTAATCTAATTTTTCATAAGATATAATTATAGTGGATATGAGGAAAAGGTAAAAAGGCTTACAGTCCGTAAACCAGAAAGATTGTAGATAGAACAGAACAGATCACCAAAGTCGACAATGCAAGAGGCCACGATAAAATCAGCAAATTGATTAATGCGCCCATGCCCTACATGTGATGTTTTAATAGTGGTAGATTAGACCAACTTTTTAAGACAAATCAGGGAAAGAAAAGAATGTCAATAACAGTATCAACCTGAATAGCAAAGCGTAAAATCAAATGTACATCATTTCCAATAACATTAGACAACTGTTGACAATCTGCCCCAAGCCTGCTCGTCAAACCACCAACTGTTTCTTCATCGAAGAAGGATATATCCTAAGAAGGTAAGAACAACATGGACTCATCCAATGAACAAACATATTGGAAGAAATATCAACAAATTTTATATATCTGAAAAATTTACATGGAAGCTCATGCATATATTTAACAAAATACCAACCTGGAAAATAAGAGCCGAGTATAAAGTTTCCCTTAGACGCTTGAGCTGTTTTGGAAGAAGCATTTATGAGAGATTTACATAGTCAAAAAGAGAACGAGATTACAATACAACATACTAAATTACGTATAAACCTTCTCAGTTAAGGGAAGTTATTTAACAGCTACGAGAAGAGGATTGATACTTTTTATTTATTTTTTCCTTTTCTGGTTGATTAGTTAGAGAGTGCCGACACATGAAAGCAAGTAAAATGGAAAAGCTATTCTAGGTATAATAGGACAGATTAATTGCTACCATTGCATTTCGAGATTATCGAGAGACTTTCTCAGAAGCTTGTGAAGCCAATGGAATTATTGCAAAAAGGCACCAGTGTGTAGAGGCTGGAGTGGAGAGTGGAGTCCAAATGATATGATCTCATTCCTTAGATCAGGAAAAACACCATCATTTAGGCAAGAATGTGTTTTCTCTTTAATGTAGCAGATTTGAAAAGGAAGAACAATATAACATTGAATGAGTGTTAATCTATGGAAGTTCAGAAGACAGAGTTTACTCCTGTAATTTTAACTGGCTTTAGAATACAAATCTGTTAAACTTTTTGGGGATTGTCATTTGTAAATCAAATGAAATAATTCATATAAACTAATGCTCTTTTATGCTTTGGGTTATTAGATAATTCCTTTCCTTACAATTGCACTTCTATTTGTTCAATGAAAAAAAGGAAAAATTATCTTAAAACAACAAAAACAAGAGAAACAAAATGAAGCTCTTCTAATTGATTGCAATCATGCCACTGAAGAGTGGAGATATAACATAAGATGTATTTTAGACTTTCAGTTTGCAGGAGACTTGCAATGAAAAAGAACACTGTCACTTGGTGTCTCTGATCTCTTTTTGAAAAAGAAAGGGACATTAATCCATTGTCCAACTAAGTAGAGTTAAGTTCTGCTACTGTATAAGTAGACTTAATGACAAAAAAACCCTTAAACTTTACATTCTTTTTACAATATAACCCACAAGCTATCTCTTTTTCACAAGAAACCTTTCAACTCTACTAATAATTAAGTAAAAAATGTCCTTGAAACTAATTAGAGATGAATTGTGGTTAGTTAATGTTGAAGTGGCATGAAACATGGCACGTGACGTGTAAAATAAATAATATTATAATTAAATATGTTAACTATCAATTTTATCTTTTAAAAATACTTAAAAAATTAATAGGAAAATTTTTTCTCCCAATTTATTCATCATTGTCAAGCCCTCCCAATCATCCAAACTCTCCAGACGTCTTCAACCCCCTAACCCAAAAATCATCCACCAACTAAATATTAAAGCCCACCACAGCCAGTCATGATGAAGATTAGATCATCCAAATTGAACCTTAGATTACAGTCAAATTAAAACCCCAATTGCTACTTTCTTCCCCAATTAAAACCCAAAAAATTAAAATTATTCCCCACTGTAAGATAAAGGTGAAGAAACCATACTGAGAAGCCATTAACAAGGCTGACGGTGTGGGAAGAGGCTGGAGAGGTCAGAGTGGCCGTGGTGGAGGAGAACTGGGCAAGGGTGGCTGGGACAATAGCGCTGCGGCCTCGCATATGATGTTGTTGCCGGAGGCTTCAAAAATGTATGTGGCAATTTGAGTTGGGTATTTGGGTATAATTTTTCGACTCCCAGTTTGTGATTGCAGTCCTAATTTGGTTAATGATATATAGGGATGATTTTGAGAAAATCATAATATGAAGATGAAAGATGAAACGTTTGGTGGGTATTTCGCGAAATGGATAGATTATGGGAGAGGATGGAGAGGTTTAGTGTGGACGTAACATTGAGTGCACAGATTTTGCAGTTTTCAACTACAACAAGACTCAAATTTTTTATTTTTTATTTTTGCTTAAAGGAGAGATGCAGATTACAATCTCCATTGAAGGAGAGATGGATTATGAAGTTAATGGGTAGTAAATTGAGGTTGATAATTTATAAAATAAAGTTTTTCTTTCCTTATCAAGTTATTTTATTTTATGTAGTATAGTTTTTATTTTTACATCTTTTTGTAGTTAATAAAAGGCTTAAATATAATTTACTAGCCTAAATTATAGATCATATTCCACTTCGGTGATCCACCTTTCAATTTTGTCAATTAGATGATTGAACTATTAATTTTTTTCGATTTTATCAAATTGAGTCTGCCACGCCAGAAATTGCTGACATGACCCTCTAGTAGGATTTTGTTCAGCTGATGTGTAATTAAAAAAAGTTATTTTTAATATTTTATTAACATTCATTGTTTAGTCAAGGATAAATTCGTCAAACCATAATAAAAAAACCAAAAAGCATTTAATAACTAAAATAACAATTATTGAGCAAAAGAATATTGAAAAACAATTACCCATTTCCCCTTTACTCGTCCTATTCCCCTTTCTTTTACCCATTTCCGGTGGCGGTCCCCTCTGATAAGTAAGTTTTATACCCACGAATTTGCTCCTAATTCAAGTTTAATCGGTGTTAATTCTGTGATTTTATGTTTTGTTTTTACTTGTTTAGTGTTATTTTGTGTTTAGGATTGGTGGAGTGGCAATTGGACAAAAAGGGTGGAGTTTTGGCAAATCTTGGCAACTTTGGAGCTTAAAGGGAGCAACTTACAGCAGCATAGCAAGTTGGGGCATGCTCTTTTTGGCCTAACACCCAAGCCGGGGCTTGGGGTCTTGATTAAACTTACAACAATCTAGCAAGCCGGGGCTTGCTATTATAAAGGCAGTACCCAAGTCGGGGCTTAGGTACGGGGGCAGAGTGATTTCCTAGTTGGTTTCTAATGTTGCAAACGTGGAGCTTAAGTGATGGCGATGGTTTTGGACTCGTATTGCCATGGAATTGTAATCAGAATACATGTCTAAGCATATAATTAACAACAAACAACAAAATTGAAGGATATACAAGCAATTTTACATCTATTGAAGCTAATTGAGAGCAAGAGCTTTGGAGGAAGATTTTGAAGTGGATTTCACAACAATTGCATATTAAGGCTAGAAAGAAAGGTGGTTCTGGATTTATTCTTCTTCTTTAGTTTTATATTTGTAATTGGAAGGATGTTATCTTTAATTTCTTCAGTTTTTATTTCATCGATGATGAACTAAACTACTTTTGAAGTTTATGATGGATCTTTAAGTGGAATGATGATTATGTAGTTTTGATTTTCAGTTTAATAAGTTATTCCTCAGTTTATCTATATTAATTTATGCTTGAATTTATGAATTGTCAGATCAACAATTCTTTGTGGACTTATATGGATTCGAG
The DNA here is from genome assembly GCA_016801055.1 of Panax notoginseng. Taxonomy (NCBI): domain Eukaryota; kingdom Viridiplantae; phylum Streptophyta; class Magnoliopsida; order Apiales; family Araliaceae; genus Panax; species Panax notoginseng. The sequence goes on from CM029012.1 coordinate 260,589,681, forward strand.
AGAGGAATTACGAGTCCAGACTTAGTTAATATAGCATTTGTTCTTGAATTATGTGAATGAATGAAATCTTGATGAATGTTAGGGTAGAGATATGCTTAACATCGCATGTAATCGAATAGAGAAATTGAACTTAAACCTTTTTTTATTGTAATTCACATAGAGATATAGTGAGTTAGTTAATTAAGGTGTGTAGCTTAATTCTATCTAAATTGTGAATTTAAGTTAATACAGTGTTAGTGCATCGAGAGGTGGCTAATTCTACTTTCGTGTTCTTGATTAATAAACTGGAATAGTAAATTAAACTGAAATAAAGGATAATAATCAGAGTGAAACTTAGGGTGAAATTGTAAGCCTAATTCTCCAATACTTGTTTGAAATTTCAGTTTTTAAGATTTGTGATTGTTTTGTGATCGTAGTATTTTTAATAATTTAGTTTTTACAATTATAATTCTTAATTTGGCTAGTTTAATAAAATTGGGATTAATAGGAAGCTGGTTATTGTGAGGGTTAATTTCTTACTAAATTCTCTGTGAAAACGATACTCTATTTACTATTATATTACTTGTTGACCACGTATACTTGCGTGTTGTGCGTAATTAGATTTTACCCAACACCCTCCCCGTGAACCCAGCTGCAAAAAATTTCTTTTATCAATCATAATCAAAACCCCACCATCTTCAATCTAAAATCTCCGCGACTGCTACCCACAAAACTCTCGTCCCCCAATCTGAAGAAGCGCAACAAGAAAGAAAATAAAAAGAACGGAGGAAGAAGTTGAAAATGCAGTAAATGGGTTTTAGCGTTTTGATTTTGGAAATCCCCAATCATTTGCAATTCCACATCTAACTCGGTTAGATCTGAAAAAACTGAAAAGTTATGATCTGAAGTGGTGGTCGTTTGGGGCTCATGGATCTGGGGTTTCGGATCTCGATGGATTCTAGGGTTTGGGTTTGGGTTTGGGTTTAGAAGTGAGATTCGTTCGAATATGGGGTTCTTAAATCAGATCTTGAATATGCCGATATCTGGGTTTGGTTTCGATTCCAGTGGTATACTTCTTTATGTTGGTGAAGTCAAATGTTTCGTCAGTGGAGCAGTCTAACAGGACTTCAAAGTGTTGTCATTAAGAAAACAGATACCTCCTGCTCCACCACCTATTAATTTTGAATTTCATGATTTGGTGTCTTGAATTTTGAATCTCAAACAAATCTATTAATTGTTTGCTTAGATTTGATGTGTTGGCCGATTTGGGCTCCCCTATAGATGTTTTGCTTACTGGTGGATTTTATTTCATTGCCGGATTTTTTTGGGAGTCTATGCCAGAGTTTGGCCATAAGTTATGGTGTCAAGAGGTTTTGCCGGTGGGAATTTCTGGATTTTTGGTTTTATAATTCATTGTTTGTTTGAAGAAATGAGTAGTTAATTTGTTTAGTTTTAATGTTTAATATAAAACAGTTCGACAATTTTGCCCTTTAATATATCATAAATATTTAATCAAAAATTTAAAAACTTTTTTTTTGTCACACATCAGCTCAACTATGCCCTACTCAGACAGCCACGTCAGCAATTTCTGATGTGACAGACTCAATTTGATGGAATTGAAAAAAATTAATAGGTCAAACATCTAATTGACAAAATTGAAAGGTGAATCACTGTGGCCTATAATTTAGGGTAGTAAATTATATTTAAGCATTAATAAAATATAAAACTTAATAAGATAAATTACAAATTAATAAAATAAGATTTTATATTTTATTAATTTGTAAATTTATACTTATTAAATTTATATATTATAAATTTGTATATTTAATATTAATTGTAATTTTTATACTTATTCTAATAAGCCACATCAGCATTTATCACTTATTAGATGCCATGCATCATGCCATTTCAACTTTAGTTAACCACGATTCACCTTTGATTAGTTTTACATTTTTTGCCCAATTATTAGAGTTCAAAAGTGAAATAAAAAGAGTTCGTAGGTTAAATTGTATAAAAATATAGAGTTCAAGGGGGTTTGGTCATTAAGTCAGTAAGTATAAACAACTCTTAGTTTTGTTTATATTTCGTTTTTATTTGTTGCACCCTCTTGACCATCCATCATTTAACATCATCAGTCCATGCAACTACTAGCTAGGGTAGACTCTTTTGGATTAAACTACAAGGACTTCAAATTGTCTACAATATGGACAACAATGTCCAATTGGAGCAGCCAAATGATCCAGTAAAGTTCAATTCTTCAGGAAGTCAAATACTAACAAGAAATTATAAAGATTTGCAACTTAAAAGGAACTCACCAGGTTCGTATTCACAATTGCAAAACAGCCACTTCCCAAGCCACTGAAAGTCACAAAATAAGGAAATAATCAAGCATTTAATCACAATAGTTTCATAAATAGCTTGGAATCTAATAGCAGTTATTTCCAACCATAAGCTACTGGAGCCAGATCTTTACATGCCTGACATTAACTCAATCATCAGTTGTTTAGCATGGCATACTTCTCTTTTTTTGAAAAAGGCCCCGCGGGGGGGGGGGGGGCTGCAACTCCCTATTAGGAAATGAGAGTGGTAATTTTTTATACATTAACATGACATGCACTGCTTCAATAAATTACAAGTCCTAAGACTAAATTCATATTTACGTAAAAATAAGTCGACAAAATGGAAGTTTGGTCAAAGAATCTTTTAAGGAGCCACCCCAACCCAAAAAAAAAAAACAACAAAAATGATCAAATGGATTAGTATTAATACAACAATGAGATGGCATTTCTTTGTTGAATTATTTTCTTCGTCATATATCTATACACAGTAGAACTGCCCTTGAGGAAAATGCATGTGTAAAAAATAAAAATGATAGAACAGATTTAACAAAACAAAAATTCAACCTGCATATTCCTGATGTGATACACAACAAGGCCAGGAGGTGCGAGTTTCTATAAAACACCAAAGTTTTACCGCTCTCTGACGAAAAGATAGATGTTGCCAATAAATTTGGTATTGAGATTTTTGAAAGCTGCAATATGGAAAAAAAATACATAAATACTTTCTTTCTTTTTTGTATGTATTTTGTTTTGTTTGTTTGTTTGTTTGTTTGTTTTTTTTGGGGGGGGGGGGTGCATAGAGGAGTACAGGTATAGAAAGGAAAGGTTGACAATGATGTTCAAATCCTTTAAGATTATGGCAGAGTGTCATATCAATTAGATCACAAGAGTATTAGCTCTGCATTTCCTTAACTTTTGAGATGTGCATGTGACAACACCTTAACATTACACCTTTTGGCTTCATTGCTTTCAAATAAAACATTTTCAATTGATATTGGTTTACGCCAGAACTAATCAATTGATCAGTAAAACAATTTCTATCACTTCATTGTCATAACAACCATCTGAAAGCAAATAAATAAATAAATGTTTTCCTTAAAAACAAATGGGAGACTTTGCATCATGTTAATTGAGTGCATACAAACGAACTTAAATCAATTGTGATAACTATTCTGAGCACAACAATGAAGACAGAAACTAACATACTCACCGCAGCAATAGTTATAGAACTGAGTGCAACATATATAACCCATCTATCATCTGCCACCAATGCCCACATTCGACGCAATGCATTCAAAACAGTAAACGGCTTAGCTGCAGTTCCACTACTTTCTACTTCTTTAGAATCATACAAGTTCCACCAGCTTCCACCAGGCAATGCCGACTGCATAAAGCTCAGCCATTGCTTCAGAATATCCACTAGCTCAATATCTTTGTCCTCCTTGCCTTCACATCTTGGTGTACTCCGAGCCGAAAAATTGCTTAAACACGTTAAATTCGAATTGAAGAAACGTATTTTTCTAGTGCTTGGAATTGTGAGTGGATATTGGAACTGGAATCTGGTGTTGATTCTGGGCCTAAAAATGGGTAGAGCGTTGATGTGAGGACAGATAGGGCGAGTATTAGGTTGAAAATTGAGGAGATATACGGCCATGGAGTGCTTTAATTTCACATAATTCTACACAGTAGAACCGCCATGTTTAAAGGACGTGGCCTAAATGTTTGTAGAAAGGCCGCTGAGAGTGAGAATACCCGTCTATCCTTTTTATTCGACCCCTTCCAATTTCTCCATTTTACATCCCTACCTAGTAACCAGCACCCGCTGGTACGCACGTGTATATAAACTAATACAAAATTTATAAAACTTAAAAAATAAATTGAAAGATAAAAAAATTAATATAATTATATAATTAAAGTTATAAGAGTAACTCATAACAATCGCTTTATAATATAGATAAATAAATAAATAATATAGGTATAGATAGATACTTTTAAATAAAATATTTATTACATTATTTGTTAGATAAGTAATTTTAAACCATATAAGTAAGGGTGTAAATGAATCGAGTCGAGCCGAATATTGAGTTAGTCAGATTTGGTTCACAAATAAAATAAGGTTTGATTGAGGTTGTTTAGCTACCGAGTTGAGCCCGATCTCGAATCGAGCCCAAACAGTTTGAACTACCCGAGTATCAATAGAAAATTACAATTTGAGAAGATTAGAGTAATTTATCGAATTTTAAAATTTGCTAATATTTGAATCATTTATATTTCGAATCGAGCCCGAACTGAATCTTTAATCACGAATCGAGCTCGAACTGTTTATTCATTTTACAGCAACGCAACAAATGTGTATAATATTAATGAGGTATAGTATTATGGTTAAGCAATTTTTTTTACTGTTCTGAGTTTTAATAAAATAGTAAATATAAAAGTGATAATCTTTTAAAAACACTTTTAAAGAGTACAAATTTGGGTCTATAAGCATTTTTAGTTAAAGCATAAAATTTGTACTTTTGACTACAACACTTGAAAGAGTAGAAATTTGGATCCAAAAATATTTTTAGTTAAAATAGAAAAATTATACTATTGACTCTAACAATTTTGATAAAATTAAAGTTCAAATTATCCTTAAATTGTCAAAATAAAAATTATGTCTCATAAGTCATACCAAACATTTGCTTTAAATTTATCATTAATAACTTTAAAAACACTTTTATAAATATGTAACTAAATATCATTTTAATTTTCTTATAAAATCACTTTTGTCATATTTAAAAAGCGTATCATTTCACTGCATCATACCCCACACTCATCATAAATACAATTAAAAAGTTTGTTTATTAAAAAAAATTGGTTGGACCGAAGTTATTTATTTAGTTACTTTTTGAAAAAAGGAGAAAATAAGCCAAGATTTTACAGTACAGCTGAATGACAAATGTAATGGAGCATTAGATACTAAACTTCAGATATATAATTTGCAAGAACCAGAAGATTATTCTTATAATTCACATGAAAGTTTCAAGCCGCTTTAAAATAATAGCAATCCTACTCTCATATAAAAAAAGTAGCATAATACTTAAATACACACGTGTATATTACGGGTTCGGTTTATTATGTATATGTGAGTCTTTTTTATATGACAGACAGTAATACTCCCTCCGTTTTTTAAAAATTATCGTTTAAGGTTTTGGCACATGGATTAAGAAAGTATCATTTATTAAATAAAATTTGTTTGAAATTCTATCATTATCCTTTTATGGAAAGTTGAAAACTATTAATACAAGAAACAAAATTTATTAGGATAATGAGGGAAGGTAGAGATAATATAGAAAAATAAATAATTTATTCTACTCGAAAGTTGTAAATATAAATTTTTTAGAATAATTTTTTTTTTTTAAAATGATAATATTTTAAGAACGGGAGAATTATTATTTTTAAAACAAATCATTGTCGAGCGGGGCCGGCTCAGGCAAACTAAAGGCTTCTCACTCCATACATTTTTTACATAGCTTTTCTCTTTCTAAACTAGAGTTTGTCTTTCATCACACTTTATATCTAGGCGTCATTTTGTGGATATAACTCTCTCTCTCTCGACTATCACTATATAGAGAGAGGCGTGGGTTAGGTGAGAGAAAACTAATACACCAACAACCTCCAAAATTAAAAAGAATCGAATAAGCTAATATGTATATTATATTTATCTAATAAAATATAATTATTTTAAATTTTTTGTTTACCTTAATAAATTATTTAAACAGTCCAAATTTTGAAATAAATTTCACCGTCTATATAGTGCTAGAGACACGAGATACTGCTACTCCCCCCTCCCATGATAAAAGTCTTTATTACTATTTTGGGTAATCCCATATTAAATGTCCACTTTCCTTTAATAATCAAATTTTTACATATTTTTTTTTATTATACCCATAGTATTAAATATCTCATATTTTTTTATTTTAATTCTCTCTCTATATTTAATAAATATTGAGATAAAATATTTTGAATTGAATAACTAAAAAGTCACTCTTTTATTTACATTAAAAATAATTAATAACATATTATTATGGATAATTTTATCAATTTAATGGATAAAAAATCCACCAAAACTTTATATATTGCCGGAAAGTCCTTCAAGAAAAGTGAGTAATTATGATGGATACAATCCTTTGTGACGAGCTCCTCCAAGAAATCTTCCACCGCCTCCCACCGTCGTCTTCCTCCGCCGTCTCTCTTGTCTCCAAGCGGTGGCTCCGCCTCCTCCGCTTCTCCCAATCCTCCCTCTCTCTCCGTTTCGCTCCTCCTTTCGATAACCTCACTTTCATTTCTTCTTTCTCCTCCTTCCTATCCCACCACCCTTTCCTCTCTTCCCTATCTATCTCCACCCCCACGGCCGCCGCCGCCGCCTTCTCCGATAGCCTCCTTTTCTCCGTCTCCACTTCTTGCCCCAATATTCAACACCTCCGATACTTGACCGGCCCTGTTTCTCTCTTTTCCCTGTTTTCTCTCTCTAATTCTTGTTCTCGCCTGTCTTCTCTCACCATCTCCCTTTTCAGACCCCTTTCTTTCCACTGGCTCATCCATTTTCTCTCTCTTCAGAACCTCTCCATCATATGCGCCGGCGTAGAACCAGAAGAATTTAACTCTATACAGTTCAATTCCGAGGCTGATTTTGAACTAGAGAGTCTCTGCCTGACTGGAATTCGAGCAGGCGATTATGGCGTTAATTGGCTATGGAGAAACTGTAAAAAGCTCAAGAAATTGGAGTTTAGGAGCTGTGAAACCGTGGGTGATAATTATTCCTTTTTGGGTTTTATGAATTGCTTAAAGGGTCTTCAAGAAGTTGAATTGAGGACTTGCAGAGGTATAGTTGATGGGGTTTTGTTTAATTTGGCTGAGAATTGTACTTCTTTGAATTCCCTGTTGATTTATGATGGTGGGTCTAAAGAGGGGTTGCTCCAATTCATTAGGCAATGCCGGTGTAATTTGAAAAAACTCGATTTAAGATTGCCTCTTGACCTTGATAACAATCATTTGCTGTCAATTGCTGAGAAATTCAGGGGGTTATCGATTTTTAGGCTTCAAAGTTGTTGTCTTGTGATTGGAGAAGGACTAAAGAATCTTGGGGTGGCTTTGAGTGATGATCTTGAAGAGTTGGCTTTGATAAATTGTGATGTGATTGACAGAGAAAGAGGGCTGCTTTCCACATTAGGACAAAATTTGAGGAAATTGAGGAAACTAGACTTGTCACATAATGATCTGTTGCCTGACAAAGAACTTATGTCAATGCTGGTTTCTACTAATTATTTGCAAGAATTGAAGTTGAGAGGTTGTGGTGGGTTGACTAATGCAGCTTTGGTTTCAATGTTGAAGAACTGTGAGCATTTGGAGAGTGTTGATATAATGAATTGTTGCAGGATTGAAGAAGAGGCAGTTGAGTTATTTGTCCTGAATTCTCCGAGGTTGAGACACTTGCAGATTGAAAAGTGCAAGCTTTCTGGTGTTGTCAGGAAGCTGGCATTGAACAAGGTTATAGAGGTTATTGCCTGATAATTTGGCAAAGCAAGTGCTGAAATACAACCATCTATGTTTTAGCATTGTTGAAAGTGAAACAGGAAAACATATATTTCAGTACCGTTTCATGGATTAATTGCAAATGTTTATGTTGTGATTAGAATGAGCAGCTGATTTCCTCTGCTTATTGAATAAGAATGTTAGAATTTATGTGTGATATTGCAATAAGGCATACTGCAAAATGTATATAAACCAAGATGATTCTTGTTAGTAAAAATGTTGATGGTGCAATTGTTACTTGGCCGCAGAAATATTGGTTATATTTCTGTTGGTTATTATGCGTGTTTGTTTTGGAAGCTAACCGTGCGTGCACTTTAGATTGTTTGATGTGTAAGATATATATAGTGCAGGAAGGTTGAGTTTGTCTATAGACATTAAGCCATAGCAAATCTAGTAGTTTGCATTGTGAAGGGAAGTCTATAATTAGCTCAATTGGTTGAAATATTGCCAACATTTTCCCATATCCTGGTATAGTGCCACCAAATGACTTATATATTTTCCTCACAAGCTGCGGTGCAATAATTAGCGCAATGGAACAGTCTGATAGTTGATGTTGCGTGTCAGATCTTTGCAATCCTTATCGAGTTGACACGTAGTGTTCTTTAGTACAGTGAAATGTTTGGTAGCTCTTGCCTGGTTATGAAGACTTGGTGGGTGTGGTAGCTTAGAAACAGAGGTAAGAGAGAATAAGAAGTATCACCAGGTAGAAAAATAAAAGGTTAAAAAAAACTCTGCCTTAAGATGAATATGCACTGCTTATATCATTGCAACTGCTTATATCCATTTGTTTAAGATGAAGTTAGTGTAAGATTTCCTGTTCTTAACATTCAGATACAGAATTGTTGATTTAGAGGCAAAGTAGGGCCTTATTTAAGTAGCACATGCAGAAAAATTTGAACTATATAATTGAAGGTTTAATCATTGTTAAGGTTAATAATGATATGGTTCACTTGGAGTTATTAGAACTTTTTTATTTTTTTAGGATGATGATCAGTGTCCTCACCATTGACCCTACTCTTATTATTCTTGTGTATGGTCGTGGTATCCCGACTCAGTTGCATAAATCAACAAAATTCTGTCAATTTCAGTGAAATAGAGGAGAAGAAAGAAATGCTCTGGTAAATTAGTAGCCCCGAGTAATTGAGAATTTATATACCCTTGTAATTTATTTACCACTATTATTCTTTTAGGAGGATTAAAGAAACATAAAAGACCCCGATTATTTTCTTGCACCTCAGATGCTATCCCTATACTATTAATTATATGTAGGATTTTTGCATATTGGGAAAATTTCAAATCTTATTTATTTCCCATTATGTGCAAATACTTGTAAGAGATTAACTTTTACTAATCATAAATAACATTTATAATTTCCAATTTTTGTACAATCTTTTAAATTATGTGATTTGCTGAATATCTTATTGATCGTAATTTTAAAATTGGGGATCAATATTTTTAACATGAGTTTTTTATATTTCCACATGGTCTCTTCCTTTCCATGTGAAGGTGGGACCTATTTTTTTTCTAATATGAGAGATGACTATATAAAAATATAAAAAACGTATGTGAAAATATCAATTTCCTTAAAATTTTAGTTAGTTATATATAGTATGGGAAAAGTTTGGCAGCGATTGTGTATGATGCTGCCATGTAATATCATTTTCTTATTATTATAACTATAAGAATTGAGAAATTTTGTGTGATGTTACAAATTGTCTAATTTGACGTGCCAAAATTTTAAATTAAAAAAATTATTTTATTTTAAAATATAAGATTATTTACCTTTGTAAAATATAAAATTTTTTATATCTCGAGTTGAGTCTAGTCGATTCGGAGATTAAAAGGGGCAAAATTTGTTCTTTTATCAATTTCAGTTGCAAAACGTCAAAACCAAATGTTACATACAGACCTAACTGGTATAAGCTTGGGCTGAACTTCATCCAGTGTTAGACCTTGCCCAATTAAATATCAGGCCGAGGGGCGAGGGTTGTAGGTTAACTAAGTGAAAAATAGCTCAGCCCAAATTCTAAAGGAGGTTAGTTACCAGGCCTTCATATTTTAGCGGCTTTAATTCCTTTCGGCGCGGAATCAACTAAAATGCGAAATAATAATATTCCCGCCATAAGGACTGATATTATGTTTTACTGGGACGCTGCGAGTATGAGTTGCAGTGTCGGTGTGTTAGCCACCTAAATTACCGATGGAGTTTGGCTTTGTTTTCCTTAGAAAAATGAAATTATATATATATATATATATATACACAATCTAGATCTTAAGCTTACCATTTATCTAACACCTTGTATATCTTTTTTACCTGGTAACGATTCAGTCCGTCGCTATATATATATATATATATATATATATATATATATATATAGTGTACGTACCATGCATTGTCACAAAATATATATATATATATATATATATATATATATATATATATATATATAGTGTACGTACCATGCATTGTAAAAATATTTTGTGGTGAGATATAATAATATTCTTCGCCTTAATGGTAATAACTGATAAAAAGAATGTCGTTAGTAGTTGGGATTTATTTGTTAAAATATTATTATTTTCATCGAAAACTAACGACTTAGAAGCTTTGATCGAAAATGAGAGTGGAACAGAGCCAAAAACTAACGACTTTGATCGAAAATGAGAGTGGAACAGAGCCCGGATGGTTAGACGGAGATAATAAATGACAGATTAAAATTCGCTGACTTTGAAATGACAGTCTTTGATTGGTGCCCTTGTTCCGACTTGAATTATCATATCACAAATACTAAGCTAACAACTTGTTATTTTTTTGAATACATACGGAAAAAGTATATATTTAATATTTTTTAAAATAATTTGTAAAAGATTAAAAATGGTGATGTTCTTGATCTAAGTCTTAATATGTAGGAGGAGCCTGGGAGGAGTATGATTATCACTGTGGGAATTCCAATCTTCTTAGGGTTCCTCCCATCCCAACTCCCATGTGTGATGTCTTCAATCTCTCCTCCCTTTTTTCATACTGTACATTGGATTCTCCTCCTCCTCCTCCTCCTCCTCCTCCTCACCCTTCGCCATCAATTATTAACCTACTCCAAATCATTTTTGTCTATGTTTATTTGTGGAAATTAATTCTACTGTAATTTCTAGAGCCATGACAACCCCTTAACCTGTGAAAATTTTAGAATAAATTCGAACAAATAAATGCATTTTATATTTTTTTAGTAGCCTTTTAATTTTAATTCAATACATACGTAAAATACGTGGTGTTGATAGCGCGCAGTGAATCATTTAATTTGGACGGGAACCAAACAAGCCATAAACCCCCCACATAGGATTCTACCATATCGTACTCCCATTTGTTTGCCCTTTTATATTACCAAAAAACAAGCATTAGGAAGGAAGTTGGGACATGTGAAGTGGGACATAGGAACACTCTAGAGGGTACGGCACTACTTTGAGAATGAGGTAGTAATTGAGAAACTTGTGATGATCATTCTCAAATGATATATAAATTTTGAGAACTAGTAGTATCAGAAGAATATCATTTGATGCAGAATATATAATTCTTAGTCATGAGAATGATTATACAGTTCTCCACTTGTGTGTTGTTGGAGGACTTTTCTCGTTTGGCTTAAACATAAAGCCATTTATATCATCCATAGACTATCTCCATCGGTCCAGAGAAACAATAATTTTAGACTAAATATAGTCTAAGATTCATATTTCACTCCAGCAGTCGAACTAAATTTAGTCCGTGAGTTTTTCCGGTGAAACTAGTAGACTATATATATATATATATCAAGGAAATAGAATTTGGTGGACTATAATTTCAAGTATAGTTAAATTCAAGTTTTTTTGAATTCATTAATTATTTTAATCTTTTTTTTATATTATAGTCGACGGAATAGTCCATCTACCGAAAAGATTAAAGACTAAAAGACATGTCATATAAACTAAATATATATAGTGTGGAGATGGTCTAAGGACTTTAATGCAACTATTGCCAGCCATGTAACTAGTTTGTTTTTATTTTCACAACTTTATTGATAAATCTAGCAAAACAAGTCCATTTGACACCAACAAATAATCACACAAAGCATCAACAACTTCTCATTAAACAAATACTGAACCAAAAGATGCTGCTGCCTACTTCATTTTATACTCTCATCCAAGTATATTTATATATACATCCTCAAATTAAGTCTAAAGCTAAACTATACGACTCACTGACCAAAAGCTAATATCGAAGGAATTATCAAGGAGAATCAATCATATGCAATATCATGCTGCAATAATTGATGCATTTGGAGTACAAAGTCTTGAGCAGGAACAGTCAAGACCTCTGTAGAGCTCTTGTAAAGATTCTTGTCACATGTAAACTTTATCATCTGGCTCATTCTGTTGAGCCTTTTTAAATCCTTTGATTCCGATCCCACCATGGCCAACACCGAAATTATCAATCCTTCATCTACAAACTCCTCACTCATCAAATAAATGCAGCAGCCTAACTCCCCGTCAAATTTACCACCAAAATTAACAACCCCTGGTGGCAGAGTTCAGTTGCATCGCCAACCAAGCTTCTATTCTATGCCCTTTTAAAAAGACAGGAGAATAAAAATATGGAAATTTGAACTCAATTTGCTCTCTCAACATGGCGAATGAATACTGATTCCAAGTCCGGAGGAGTAAAATACTCCCTAACACCATTAAACTGACATGAAGGTTTAGGAGGGCTCTTCCTTGGGGCTGGCGGGCAGTGCATCCGCTCCGGTATCCTGGCTTCTTTCCCAGTTGGGGTTGTCGAACGCTTTTCGTCCTCGTCTTCATACTCCTCATCTCTTGGCTTTGTAGATATCAACCTTAATGGAGCACCAACCACAATTCCTCCACTTACCCATTTTTTTCCATTTGATTCTTGGCCTCTGTCTACTCGATGTTTCTTTGACGACCCCATACAAAAAAAAACTCAGACCCAAATTGGAGAAGTAATAAATTAAACTTTCGTCTGTGATCAATTAGCCAAAAAAGGGCTAGAGATCAAACGAAAGCGTATTTGGAAGATTGGGAGTTTTTTATTTGAAGAAAGAACTACTTGTGTGAGAGGGTTTTCGGAAGACGACTTCTGATCCGAGAGATTATTTATATTTTATTTGGTTAGAGACTTTAGCTGTCCCCGGAATATCGGGTAGGTGAAATGTGATTTTGGCGCCAAGTTTGGGTTTTTTAGTCGGTGCACAAATGCAAATTTGAATTTATATATATTTAAGAAGATGATCCATAGTTATAGTTGAAAAAAATAATATAGTCTTGCAACAAATATTTTAACGTTCAAAATTATCAAATACTTCAATCAGTCGCATAACTAAATTATGAATGGAGGTCCACTATATGATTTATTGCAAATATTATATTTTTCTTGTCAGCACAATTAAACTCACGATCGCATAACTCAAGTTTGGATGAAAAACAATTTGACTTATCATCTGCAGTTAGTTTAGTTTGTTACTCCTTCCGTCCTAAAATATTGTCGTTTGAGGTTTTGACACATGAATTAAGAAAGTATCATTTATCAAGTAAAATTTGTTTAAAATTTCATCACTATCCTTGTATGGGAAATTGAAAACTATTAATACAAGGGAGAAAATTTCTTAGAACAATGAAAGAAGGTAGGGGTAATATAAGAAAGTAAATAATTTATTTTCTTCGAAAGTTATAAACGACAAACTTTTTAGAACAAATTTTTTCTTCTAAAACGACAATATTTTAGGAACGGAGAGAGTATCATCTATAAGTTAAACTGAGAACGATGATAACTCTAACCATTAGATCACAATTTGGATGATAAAAATATGTTATAAGGCTAATATTATCTTGAATTGCTTCTCATATATATATATATATATATATATATATATACAAGTTGGATCAGGTCCGGACCTCTTTTTTTTTTTAAACAACAAAAAAAAATATTTAATATTTTATGGAATTGAAATTTTTCCATAATATAATGTTTTGGGTGTGTTTTGAATACCTATACTAAAAAGTGGTGGTACAGTCTGCACAGACTGTACCACCACTTTTTGTTATACGTACCCAAATCACACCCAAAACACTGTATTATGAAAAAATTTCAATTCCATAATTTTTTTTATGTGTTTAAAAAAAAAAGCAAAAAAAAAAATAATCCGAATTTTAACAAAATTCGGACTCCCAGACTGGATCCGACCCCTATATATATATATATATATATATATATATATATATATATAGGTAAAAATGAAGATACACATCCGTGTAACTTTTAAAGTTATACGGTTTACGATCGTAGAGTGATTTCAATCTACGATCGTAAAGTAGTTCCCAGATAGTAGAGTAAATTCACTCTACTATTATAGAGTAGTCCACGATAGTAGGGTGAATTCACAAATCGTAGAGGGACTACTCTACGAACAATTGTAGAGTGAAATCACTCTACGATCATAGACTGTATAACTTTAAAAATTTCACGATTGTGTACCTCTATATTCCCCACATATATATTATAAAAAGATAGCCGATTTACATTTTTGACTACCTTCTCATTAGGTTTGTTTTGGTTATCCGTATAGTAGTCCATAAAAATAAAGAATAATGTTGGTGGAATCCAAAAGTTGAAAAAGTAGCTTCTTCATCAATTAGTAAACTAGCATTGCCATGCTAATTGAGTCGAGACAAAGTACAACTATTCAAGAAAGTATTTAAAGCCTTTTCATTTCATAAGGTAAAGTAACTTTTGTACAATGATAAAACTAAATGTGAAAAACAATTATAATAATAAATAAATTAATAAAATTGCATAAAAAATAGTATATATATGACGAAAAATTGATCAATATGTAGATAAAATAATTGCATGTTTCTAAGAAGAAGGTAAAACTATTAATACTAATCGAAATAGAGGAGGATGTTGTTTTTTAGGGTAATGCTGCAGCCTAATTTTGATTCCCTTTGGACCCGTTACAACTCATGTAGATAGAATTAGATCCACCAGATTAGCTCATATCTTTCATTTAAAATTTAATAAGGAAAAAAATAATCAAAAGATATAATAGCCGACAAGACAAATGCACAAGGGAATAGCAAAATACTTCCCTTTTAATTTTTGGATCCAATAAATTAAAATGTAATAGACAGGTAACAACTGAAAAAGCTCCTATGAGAACAAGAACCTGCTACACACTATTGAAATCACCAATAAAAATAATAAAATATAATATTATTTTCGACAATTAATATTCCCTTTAATCATTAAACTCAGACTAATCTAAAATTGAGGTACGGTGGAAATTGAACTCTCCTTATATTTTACTAATGTTAATTAGTACTATTTTGAAGTGGTACCTGAAAATAATGCAGGAGTGGTTTGGCCCAGTTACGCCGCCCTTTATCTAAACAAAGCTTAAATGTCGTGGCTGTGACCAAATGAATGTGACACTGGGTGAAGGATGGGACCTGGGAGTATTTTACTACTTAGTTGACGACGCATGTCAAAAATGGTGGGTGGGACAGAAGGAGTATTTATTTTAAGATCAGATCGGATCGGATCGGACTGTGGATGTGATATCACAACCATTTTCAAGGAATTGACCATTCACCATCAAAGGTTTAATCGAGTGATATACTACTACGTACTCTTTTTCTTCTCAATTAACGTAGTGAAAGCAGCAGCACACATGGCTCCAACATTCTTCTTAGTTTCATTCGTTTGTTTGATAAATAGAAAACAAAGAATTTCAAAAGATGCATCAAGCATGCATGTTATAAGCTGGCTGGCTGGCTGGCTGGCTAATCATACATTGAAAAGGCGATGGGCTAGTGAATCCCCTTCCTTAATTTTTAATTGAAAATAATTCTATTTAAACAAACTATTCGTGTAATATATACCAACAAGAGGTTTAAAAAATCAAACTATAATTCCCACTTTCTATTTTTTTCCTCTATTTTTATAGTATGTGTACAATTTTTTATTTTTTGTTGTATACATAGAACTACTCTTTTAACTTGTGGTAAATTGTATAAATTATTAATTACACAATACTTTATCGGTGAAAAAAATTCAATGATAAATTATGTGTATACCCTCGGCTCGGGCTTACTATCAAATCATAAAGGAATATTAGACTTTTCAAAGTGCAAGGAACGTTATAATATAATGTTTCAAAATTGAAAGTAACCAAAAAAGAAAAGCAAGTAGGAGACGCACACCAGGGCGGGGCGGCAAGGAAAAATTTGTTTTGGTCGGTTTGGTTTTAGATGATTGATTAGATCTCTGTGCATATGCATGCATGTGGCCCAATTGTGTGTACTGTACTGTACTGTACACCATAATAATAATTAATAATAATAATACAACAAATATTCCACCCACCGTCCATTGTGATTCATGCTCACAATCTATCGCCTGGTCTGGTCTGGTCTGTTTACACAAAATTGATTTAATTATGAATCGAGATAAATTTGACCATATTGGCAGCCCACGTGGCCATTAAGATTGTACACGTCATCCAGACTGTGTCCACGAAAGCATAATGTAATAATCAACCCTAATTAACACAAATAGTCGCACAAAAGCAGCACGATTCATTGTAAGATGAGCTTAGTTTGGAGTAATCAGTTAGTTTTATTATTGTACTAAAATAATTTTTATGTTAAACGATTTTCGTGGGACACCCCACCAGTGTTGTTAGGGATACCACACATTAAATATATACTCAGGAAGCATCATGATCCATGTATATATATATTAATATTAAGTATTAATAATATTACAAAATATTATAATATTATTACAAAATATTAATACTTATAATATAATATTATTACAACTCTTACTTCATCTTTAAGTAGACAACTTTTACTTCATTGCTGTTTAATTTACTCCAGCCGGTACATCTTGTAGCGGCTGGGACAATTAAAATGAGATATCTCATTTTAATTGTATTTGTGTCATTACTTTTTGGGTTGCTACCAACAACCGGTTATTATGTATGCGGTCTCATATATATATATATATATATATATATATATATATATATATATGATGTTTTCATATAAATGAAAGAAAATAACTAATAATATAAGTATTGAACAAATTCCATTTTTTCTTCTTCCTAGACGAGTATTGAGCAACATTAAAAGAAACCCTGAATTCACGTCTTCCACGTAATCTAAAGGAAAATGACACTTTGAGCACAACCATCAAACTAACGTTACCATAATTATAGTAAGTTAGTAACATGCAAGAAATTTCCAAAAACCTAATAATTACCAGGAAAATAAAATAAAATTTAGTAGCTACATAAATTGATATTAGCTTTAAGACAAGGACACTACCTTTCAAGGTTGCATTGAGCAGACAATATCCTAGCCATTACAGTCACCCCACAAGTCTTTACCTCAGTACACTTTGACAATAATATAGCCTCCTGACAAGAAGAAAGAGTTATTTTTCTCCGTCTGTCCGAACAACAATTTGGTCATTTAGATGCAATTTTACTCGAGTTTTATTACCTGTATGGGCATGTGACACGATGACAGCCCAACCATTCATTAGGACCTTTATACATCAAGCCAGCCAACTCATCAAAATAATTGTAGCATTTATCAAGCCACATTTTTGTCACTTCTTGCCAATATACCTATCAAGTGACCATTACAGATATCGAATCAGCATATTCAACAGTTCCAAGTCCTTCAACTTAAAGCTAAGACAAACCTCAGTGCAATAAAAAAAACTAATAAGCTCAATTTGATAGTTTCAGAAAGTGAAGAGTATTTTCAAGTTCATTTCTATTCCTATCAACTACAATTCCTGAGGGAGAAATGGCAACTGAAGTTGATAGTCAAGAGCCAATATCTCTAAAGGTAATCACCCACCCCTCCCCCGTTGTCAAGCAGTTTTATTACTTACTTGCCTGATTGCATCCCATGATCTCTACTTTAAAAACACTACAGTGTTGAACATTTATATCAAGTTTAATAATTTACCTAGTCATACGTCAATCATCTTCTTTTACAACCTGATAGTTGGTTCCGAAGATGAAAATTTCAGGCATGCGTTGATGATTTTGCTACCTCACATATGATACCTGCAACAAAAATTCAGAAGTAGAAGCTAATTTGTTTAATAATCATATCCCAAAATTACCTATATAAAGATGGATTTTTTAAGTAGACTAGTTCGGAGGTGATGAGGTTACTATGACATCTTTTATACAGTTATTATAGCAGAATTAGCTTTCTTTTCAATTTGTTACAAAACGAAGACAAAGTGACTGATTTCACAGCTTCATATTCCATGAGAACACTTTTCATTGTTTGCAGCTCTGGTTTGCATCAATTTTTAAAAAGCTACTTCCCACGATCATGGCAAAATTTAATATCCAATTTTGCAGACTTCTTTGATTATAAGTACGAATTTCTTAAAAAGGTGTTATAGCATATAGAAGTTCTGGTCCTTCATTTTCCATGACCGGCTAAATATGTGAGCACTTACAATCATTTTTTTACCCTGAGAAACTTATAAATCAAATCATAACATGTATAAAGGAAACATACTGATCCCAAAAGAGTTCATAGATAAAAGAACTAAGTGATGTGTCCAGCGAACCAAGAGAAAAACTACCCTGACCTACCTTTTTATTTAAGGACTCTGCGGAACCAAGAGAAAAGGTTACAAGTGCGATGAAGGATAGATAGTATGGGAAATGTATTATATCCAAAACTACCCTAACCTACCTTTTTTGAAGATTTTCTTTTGCTCTCCTTTAAATTTATCAGTTCTGATGTTCATACATTACTTGTTTTTCAATGATATATAAGATAAAATTACTCACTCAGGTATACACATTCAAGATATTGTATATTCATTATCAACCAGTAAACGAAAAATAAAGTATTCGTATGCTGCTTACTTCAAAGTAATATCCTAATTATCAGATTAGGTAGCGTGGAGTTTAATTCTGTCAGAACTGGCATAGCAAATGTACAATACTAAAAATGACCACAAAATTTAAGTTGCTCTTGACGTAAGAATTCTATTATGTCAAATTCAAAAAGAAAGATGCAGTTCTGATGGTGTAAATACATATTTATATTCAGTTTAACTTAATAGAGCCCCAATACAAACTACTTGATTTCTCAGGGACGTGTATCCATTTTCATTATCTGGATAATTGAACAGTCATGTCCTCCCCAAAACACTAGGTAATCATGCCCAGGAACAACCAAAATTAAGACTGAAATAAGTACCATTACAAAAAAAAACACCAGACTACTATATAATCTATCATAAAAAACTATTATTCACTATATGGAAATCATTTAAAAAACAATAAAACAAATAACACCATCATTTAACTAGAAATAACTTGATGTTTAAATTTGTCAATAAACTAGTCCATCCGTCCAGATAAGAGAGTCCTACCTTTTTTACAAGCTTCCCCTTCTTGTTTATAAATCTAGCATTCATCAAGACAAAGACTTAACTTAGGCACGTATCGAAGGAGAATAGGAGGAAGCATGGGAGACACCTATCCTTGCTTTGAACGACGTCTATTTCTCTTTATGACTTATTTTTTTTAAAAAAAATGAATATTAAGGTTTGCATATGTCAGGGGCAGTTAGACATATATTCTTTTTCAATTCTTTTTTTCAACATAACTTATTCTTTTCCTGACAGAGGTAGTAAGTATCTTACATAATACATAATAACAAAATCATATTAACTGTCACCAACGAACCCTTAAAATACTAGTCTTTACCCAAAAGACGATCACATAACTTGTTACAGAAAATATTGACACCATGCAAAATTAGACACGACAAGAAATTAGAAGAATAAGTACCAACCAATTCCCTTTCAACAGTCAGATGAAATATATGTTACGGTAACATAAGTTAAAAAGGTAGTTCTGCAAGCTATAATGTGAATATAACATTTCAATTTTAGTCAAAAAGATGTACCAACTCACCCAACACTTTGAAGGCTAACGCTCTAGCCTTTTACATCTTAATCATTGAACTCCATGTCCCCAGATTTTAAGACGTGCCACCATTGCACTAACATTATAAGTGTTTATATGCTAATACTATTTATTGAAAAACTTTTATCAACAAATATAATCTCTAAATGTTATCCACGTGTCTTAAATTCCATGAGGAGATACAACATGGGAAGAAGGGAGTATAATGCTTTATTTGTTTGTTAGTGTTTTTAGCTTTAATTATGCATGTATTCATCTTTCTGTAGATAAAAGAAGGGGAGGAAGATAGGCCATTAACGCCTTTGAACTTAACATTCAATCAACACCCTTTAGGGGAAATGAAGGCACTTGAATCTATGCACAACCAGCCTCTCGAAACCACTATTAATGTGGGACAAACGGGATACACGGAACTAGAAAAAGATATTGAGCTTGACAATGAAAATGCAGTTGTTATTAAAGAAGTTGAGGGTGAAGTTTTTTTGCAATCATCCTTACTTCCCAAGTTTGCAACTGAAGGAACCAGCAGTGCAAAGAAAGATTACGAGGCTTCAGATATACCAAAATTCGCAGGAGGAGAAATGTCCAAGAATGAAACCCTAATAGAAGAGCAAGTAATAAATCAATATTCCAATACTGCTGCAACTAAAGAGGCTTCCAGGGAAGAAAACCTGGGTGGGCTTGAAGAAGATAGATCGAAAGGCTCACAGGATGATGAGAAAGGAGGCATGTTGGCTGAAGAAAATAATGAATCTGAATCCTATGACCAAATTGTGAATATACCGGAGGCAAATTCTGGTCAAAGCACAGGGGGTATTATTCATAAACTTGATATGACAGAAGACTCAAAATTGGGTACAGGAAAATTACCAGAGACTTGCGACATAGAAGTAAACAGGGACATCACTTCAAGTACCAATATAGAATCTTCCAAAGACAGCTTAAGAGAACCAAACAATCAGCCTGGAGTTGACAAGGAATCAGAGTTCTCTCTCATTTCAGAAGTTGAAAAGATGAATCCTGAAGCAATAAAACCAAGTAAAGAAATACAAGAAGACGAAAATGATAGAGAGGATATATTGAAAAATAATGAAGATGTTTGCATCTCAACAAAATCAGAGTCTACAGTAAAACAGAATGAAAAAGTAATAAAAAATGGTCAAGGTGCTACGGTCAGCACTACATTGATCAATGAGTTAATTGAAGAGACAAGTGCAGAAAGGAGTCAAACGACTGCACCAGACAAAGGAGGAGATATTGATGAGAAAGATCTGATTTTTATTGAAGATAAAACTAAAAGTAAGCCTGAGATATGCCAAGATGAAATGGAGTCGGAAACCACAGCCAAAATAAGCGAAAATGAAGCTGGAAAGCAAGATGAAAGCATTGAAAAAATTGTTACAGCTGATAGCAATATGAATACAAGAAGTAATGATAATGAAGACCGTGAATCAACAGAAGCTTCAACAAGGGAATACAAAGATGAAGCAGGACTTGCTGCATTTGTGGACGAAAACAACAATATGGCTGAAGAGCACAGCAACACTAAAACATCAAAGCAGAACCTCGAGAGATTCGTGGATGTAGCTTCTGAGGAGATTCAGAAATCAACCCCCAGGCATCATTCTGTCATAACTACATATTCCGAGGAGAAGAGGCCTATTGAAAGTCTTGAAGAAAACCTCGAGGAAGAAGAAAAGGAGAGAACAGTTCATTTAAATGAGATCAAGAGGAAGGAAATTCTAGAAGAAAAGGTGGGAATTAGACACTTTTAAGACTTCTCAGCTAGTTTTCTTACGGTTCTATAAAGTGAATAAAATTCCTTCTTTCATCAATTAATTAATTTTGTTAATGTTAATCCTGTTGCAGAATCTCTCAAAAGATGATTTAAATGAGGACATAGAGATTGCAGAGGTTGTCAGCCTTCACGAAACTGCGATTGAAACATATGGAACTGATCCACCGCTTGAAGAAATCAAACAATTGAAATGTGGAGAGCAGGACCAAGTCTCCAAAGCAGTTCCAGTAGAACAAGTTTTCGAAGAAAACAAAATATTAACAGAAGATGAAAAGCATGTCAATGAGACATACGAAGAAAGCGGAAATCTCGAGACTATAACATATTTCGAGGAGAAGAGGCCTACTGAAAGTCTTGTAGAAGAAAACCTTGAGAAAGAAGAAAAGGAGAGAACTGTCTATTTAAATGAAATCAAAGGAAAGGAAAATCCAGAAGAAAAGGTGAGAACTAAACAAATACAAACACTTTTAAGACTTTTATACTAATTTTCTTACGGTTCTATAAAGTGAATAAAAATCTTTTTTTCATCAGCTAATTAATTTTACTAATGTTAATCCTGTTACAGAATCTCTCAAAAGATGATTTAAATGATAACATAGAGATTGCAGAAGTTGTCAACCTCCACGAAACTGTCAATGAAACATATGAGACTGATCCACCGGTTGAAGAAATCAAACAATCGGCATGTGAAGAGCAGGACCAAGTCTCCAAAGTAGTTCCGGTAGAACAAGTTTGTGAAGAAAACAAAATATTAACAGAAGAGGAAAAGCATGTCAACGAGACATACGAAGAAAGCGGAAATCTCGAGACCATTACATATTTCGAGGAGAAGAGTCCTACTGAAAGTCTTGAAGAAAACCTCGAGGAAGAAGAAAAGGAGAGAACAATCCATTTAACTGAAATCAAAGGGAAGGAAAATCCAGAAGAAAAGGTGAGAATCAAACAAATATAGACACTTTTAAGACTTCTATGCTAGTTTTCTTACGGTTCTATAAAGTGAATAAAAATATTTCTTTCATCAGCTAATTAATTTTGTTAATGTTAATCCTGTTGCAGAATCTCTCAAAAGATGATTTAAATGATAACATAGAGATTGCAGAAGTTGTCAACCTCCACGAAACTGTCAATGAAACATATGAGACTGATCCACCGATTGAAGAAATCAACCAATTGGCATGTGGAGAGCATGACCAAATCTCCAAAGCAGTTCCCATAGAACAAGTTTGTGAAGAAAACAAAATATTAACAGAAGAGGAAAAGCATGTCAACGAAACATATGAAGAAAGCAGAAATCTCGAGACCATTACATATTTCGAGGAGAAGAGGTTTACTAAAAGTCTTGAAGAAAATCTCGTGGAAGAAGAAAAGGAGAAAACAACCCATTTAAATGAAATCAAAGGGAAGGAATATCCAGAAGAAAAGGTGAGAACTAAACAAATATAAACACTTTAAAGACTTCTATGCTAGTTTTCTTACGGTTCTATAAAGTGAATAAAATTTTTTCTTTCATCAGCTAATTAATTTTGCTAATGTTAATTTTGTTGCAGAATCTCTCAAAAGATTATTTAAATGATAACATAGAGATTGCAGAAGTTGTCAACCTCCACGAAAATGCCAATGAAACATATGAGACTGATCCGCCAGTTGAAGAAATCAAACAATTGGCACGTGGAAAGCAGGACCAAGTCTCCAAAGCCGTTCTGGTGGAACAAATTTGTGAAGAAAACAAAATATTAGCAAAAGAGGAAAAACATGTCAATGAGAAAACATACGAAGAAAGCAGAAATCTCGAGACAATTACATATTCTGAAGAGAAGACGCCTGCTGAAAATCTTGAAGAAAACCTTGAGGAAGAAGAAAAAGAGAGAACAATTCATTTAAATGAGATCAAGGGGAAGGAAATTCTAGAAGAAAATGTGAGAATTAAACAAATATAGGCACTTTTAAGACTTCTCTGCTAGTTTTCTTACAGTTCTATAAATGAATAAAAAAATTTCTTTCATCATTTAATTGATTTAGCTAAGGTTAATCTTGTTGCAGAATCTCTCAAAAGATGATTTAAATGAAAACATAGAGATTGCAGAAGTTGTCAGCCTTCACGAAACTGCCATTGAAACATATGGAACTGATCCACTGCTTGAAAAAATCAAACAATTGGGATGTGGAGAACAGGACCAAGTCTCCACAGCAGTTCCAGTAGAACAAGTTTGTGAAGAAAATAAAATATTAACAGAAGAGAAAAAGCATGTCAATGAGACATATGAAGAAAGCGGAAATATCGAGAACATTACAGCAGAGCATGATAAACTTGGAAAGGCTTTTGGAGGCGACACAGACAAAGAAAAACAAGTAGAAACAAAAAGTAAGTAGTACAAAATCTTCAACGAATTTTCACCATATAAAAAAAAACTTATCATGGCAGAAATTGGAAGTAAAGCAAAGCACATAATATCCAAATGGATTTATATGATATTCAATTATATAAACCTGCAGGAATATTATGTGATAGATTGCTTCTCATACATGCCCTTAAATTTATTTGGAAACTGGAAATGGAATACTATTCATGCCACTATAAGGTTCACATTTGAACTTTGCCCCATTCAGAAAGTATACTCTGTATCTCCAGGTACCTCGTGCATCATAATTAGTTTATAATGAAATCTAGAAGATATCTGCTCCCTGTTCCAAATTTTCTCTTATGTATAAATATCTCTTAAAACCTGGAGCACTATAAACAATCATTACCAGAAATGTCCAGCTGCTCCAGCACTTTCAGCAAGAATAGCTGCATAGAATTTAAATGAGACCTAAAAGACAATAAAGCAAGATCCTCCATAGATGCTCATGTCTGTCATGTTGCAAAAGTTTCTTGGAAATGACCATAGTTACTCTCTTTGTTTTGGTTTTTTCACTTACACATTTGATGACTTTGTCCTCAAGTTTTTAAATTCTAGATTTTTAAAGAATGTCTATCTGAAGAATCTAGAGTGGGTACTTGACTCATGTACAACCCATTCTTTGAATTCGATACTAACAAGAATGATTGCTTAAACATACTTGAAAGGGAAGGTTGGAGAGAGAGAGAAAGCATAACAGGAAATCACAAGCTAGTAATATCTATTGCAGGTGATGACAATGAGAAAGATATGATAAAGGATGATATTCCTCTCTTAAGCAACATGACATGCTCCAAGGAAGAAGCGGAACAAATAAGTCAAGGTGACGAAGGAAGTTCCAAGGAAGAAGCAGCTGAAGTGAATGTCAGAGATAAAAGTTCCAGAATTGATAATGATACAATGAACATAAATGACCAAGAAATAAGTGAACAGGTTTGATTGAACAACAATAATCTTTAAGTTAATATGAATTTGTTTCTAATTTTTTTACCTTCTCATTATTCTAGTTAATCAAGATTCACTGACATCTCCTTTCAGGTGCATATGGGTACTAGTATGGCTGACAAAGATGAGGTTAGTGAAAATCATTGTGTAAACAAAGAAAATGGCAGCCCAGATCAGAGATCAAAACCCACAAGTGAAGAAACAATTAAGTGTTATGGAGAAGATGAAACAGAGGTAGAAAAGCCCGAAGCAGCTGTTAACAAAGACAACAAATTTCAAATCTTACTTATTCTGCTTCATATTCCTCGACTCTCTTTCTTAATTTTTTTTTTAAAGTTCATACTCCTTGATATGTCTATTTAATCTCTTAACCAGATGAAAGGTGAACCTGAGATAACAGTTGATAATCCGGGCAATGGAGAGACAGTTCTAATGGAAGAAAACAGAATTCAGGATCAAGCTTTGGAGAAAAAAATAGATGAAGAGGATGAAACATTGACAGCACAAGAGGTAAATAGGAATTCTTCCTATTTAATTATTCAACTGCAAAGCTTTCAATTTTAGTTTAAGATTTCTAGTTCTTAAAGTTTATCAATATGAGGCACCTTCTTCATGAAGGTACATGAGATACTTCAAAGACCAGACGGAGGTAGAGACATTGGAAATCAGATTCAAGAGGAAGTTGGTACAGTGAAGGAAAACTTTACAACATCAGCTGGACAAGCAACACAAGAAGGAAACTCTTATGGAAAGCAAAATGAGGAAAAAGAATGTGATATAGAGGTTGGTTTGATAAACTTGAGCAAAGAAATTGCATGATCTTTTTTTTACATCAAGTGATTTCCTCCTTATCACATCTTTCAAGCTATCATTGATAATTTAGAAAATCAAAACAAGAATTTTGGAATTTACAGTTCCTATTTCTTCTGTTACTTTTTAGCAAAAAATAAAAATAATAAAATAAATAAAATGTTGGTTCTATCTTTAGATGGTACTGTTTCCAACTACTTACAAAAATTTTACAAACAAAAAAATAAAATTGTAGCAAAAACAAGACGTTCAGATCTAAATTATTGTTAAATTAATAATATGCATAAACAAAGACAACGGAGACGGAGAGTTTCATATTATTATTACTTTTTGAAGAGAGGTTATAAAGTAACATGATAATTAACTCCATTTTTTTAGACGCTTTAAGGATATCTTAGAGCATGATGATATAATGAAATACAGATTGATTAACATTTTCCTAGGCACTTTACCCAAGTGTGGATTTGTCATTTGTACATTACAGAATCAAATAAGTACAGTTTAAAGGGCAGATGAAGACAAGCAAAACAGAGATGGTGAACAAAATCAATACAAAACAAAAACAGAACAGAAACTAGTGGTTTGTCAAAAGGTCATAGCAAAAGCTAAAAGATAGGTTATATATATAAGATAAAGGTGTTGGCTTCATTGGCCTAGAGTAGTACCCCACACATTAAACTAACAGGCAGATGTATGCTATTACGCTGATTTTCACTTGTTATTGGTGGCCTACGTAAACCACAATGCTAACATCAGATTGTTTTACAATCCTTTCTGTCAACTGCTAGATAAACATTTCGAGCATCACAAATTCACTTCCTTTCCTGCTTTAATCTCTAAATCTCATCGTATGTGTGTAAAAAAGGAACAAGAGACCGGTGAAGGCCAGGGCAAATTACAATCAGCTATAAATAAAGCTGATGAGCAGGAATCCTCTACAAGGTCCCTACAAAAAAATGAAATCCAGCAGAGCTCCCAGCAAGTTGAGGTGAGCCTGAAAATGAAACTCAGAGCTTTACTAAACCAGCTTACCTTGTTTACTATTTTAATATTTCATAGGATAATCTTTTGTCTTTTTTACTTGCTCAATTTTCATTAACTCAAAAGCTTAACTAATCATTCAGGAAAAGGAGGAGTGTGACAGTGCTGGACTAAATAAGGAGACAGAGAAACAAAACATAGTGGAAGCTGCCAATCAAGACCTCCATTCTTTAGCGGCTGGAAAAGCAAATGATGAAGAAAACTTGAAACAAGAGGAAAAGAAAGTAATGGAATTGAAAGAAGAGGTCAGCTTGTACGAAGGTGTCCATATATACTTCTCATTTTATTTTTCCTCTCTTTGTTGTCAACTTTCACTATCCATTTAACAGGACAAGAACTCAGAGACAAAATGCACAGAACAGAACTTCGACGTAACATGTCCCCTGGAAGAAGCAAAAGAGAAGGTTCTGAAGGAAGAGGTAAATCCAAGCAATAGATGTGATACGCAATGTACAACGATGACATTGGAGGAAATATCACTGAAGGAAACCAATGAAAACCTTGACAAAAACTCCCCAGAGTCTCAGGTTTTTGAGAAAGAGAGCCAAGAAAAAATCCTAGAGAAAGCTGAGATAAGTGTTATAGGAGAAGCTGAAGTAAAGATTTTAAACGAAAGGGAACAAGATGACAAAATGCAATTAGACAATCCTGATCTAGCTTCTGAAGAGAAAGGGCTTGTAATCACTGAACTATGTGAGACTAGATCAGATGATATAGATATCATAGATAAACTTCCAGAGGCCTCAAACATGAGTGAGAGTAAGGACGTGCAGATCCCAAAAGCAGTGACAGATGAGAAGGCCAAGGAAGCTGGAGAAAAACAAGAGCATGAACTGCAGAATGAAACTCATAATACATTACCAAAAAGTGAAGATGAAAGAGAGATTTCCACAGGTGAGATAACCGTAGATTATACAACACAAGGTACCCTTGAGGTCTATTCTGAACTGAACACTGAAAGCGGAAACACTGAATCAGAAGAATCAGATCCTTCAAAAAGCGTAAGCGCTATTGATGTTGGCAAATTGGAGACTCCTAATAATGCAAAGTTATCCAACAATGAATTGGATATAGACAAATCTGGAGATGAAAAGCCAGTCAACTATAGGAGCGATGAAGCGTGTGATACATGTACAGACACTGAAAAGGTAGTTACTAAACACGATAACTCTGCTGAAGCCTCCAAAAGCAGCTTGACGAAATATGTTGAGATAGAGAAAGAAGTAGTTGAACTGGAAACAGGAGACCGTAGCCACAAAACAGAAGATTTTACAACAGATAATACAAGCACCATTAAAGAAGAGGTAACAAACCAGCTTAATTAACTCTTTTACATGTTTTGATCAATGAGTCACTAACATTGACAGTGACTGTTTACCAACCTCAGATAATTTGTAGAACCGTTATGGTTGGTTTTTTGGTATTTCAGAGGGCATGTGATCTATCATGAGAAGTACACTGCTTCAAATGAGCTTCTATGTTATTTTATACTCCCTCTGTCTGAAAATGAGAGTCCTACTTTTTTTGTTGCTTATATTTTTTTTCGAATATTAAGGTTTGTATAAGGCACTGTTCAGGCAAAACTTGTTGGACTCTCTTTCCAAACGAAAGGAGTACAATCTATTGAGATTTTCCTTTTTGTATCATTGTCCTTTTTAGCAGTTTGGTCACTATTTGAACATTCCACTAAAAGCTTGTATTCATGCCAAACTTGTGTGACATGACCAATTTATTTGTTGTGTTTGAGATGTCATGTTCAACAGCATAACATGCAGTTAATTGTTATAGCATTTTTCAACTCAACCAGAATGTCTTAATTTCTTCTTTCTTTTCCCAATATTTTAGTTATAGTTTAACCACGCGGAGCTTTAAGTATTGAGTTATATGTTCTTTGGAACAGAATCTTGAATTGCATGAACAACTCAGATCTTCCTCTGAATTAGTGGCTCTAGATCAAAGAGAAGCACTACCTGAAACCAGTGTAAAGGACAATAATATAGAGTACTCTGATGAAAAGATAATCATACCAGATCCTCAAACAGGAGTACTGGAGATGAATAAAGAAGTTGAAGAGGTCAGTCATGATATAAATCAAAGCATGCAAGTATTTTTTGCAATAGTTTGTCCAATGTTTTATTATTACATTGAACTTGCACAAATTGAACAGGTATATGGAGGAGTTGAATTGGCTGAGGAAAGTGAAAACATCATAGAACAGATCAGGGAAGATAGTTGTGCAACAGAACTTCAAACACAGTCGGCATCAGCTGAAACAATTAATAAGGTCAGTTTAACACTTTCACAAAGAATAACATATTTTAAACAGAGTGTAACATGTGTCTGGGTTATTGCATGTACTGACGTTTTTTCTCTTACCTATAATGCTATTTGTCAAACAGATAAACGAGTCAGATCCAGTTACCATTGTGAATCATGAAGCAATAGATTTCAGTGAAAATAAAGAAACAGCCTCACATGCTATAGAAGATCTCAATAGGAAGTCAGAAGATGATACGGTTACAAAACCACCAGAAGAAGAAATTGATGAAGGCACTGAGAAGCATATCAACTTTAACAGCTCAGCACTCGAAGCGTCAGGAGAGATATTGAAAGAAGAGAACAAAGAGGAAACAGACAAATGCAATGGCAAGACGGTTACTGCACCAGTAATTCCAATTACCATTGTGGATAATGAAGCAATAGATTTCAGTGAAAATAAAGAAACAGCATCACATGCTATAGAAGATCTCAATTGGGAGTCAGAAGCTGATACGGTTACAAAACCACCAGAAGAAGAAATTGATGAAGCCACTGAGAAGCATATCAACATTACCAGCTCAGCACTTGAAGTGTCAGGGAAGAGATTGAAAGAAGAGAACAAACAGGAAACAGATAGCCGGGAGGAAATTCATCTAGATGACAATCCTGTTTTGGCTCTTGATAGTACATCAGATGATAGAAATTTAGTGCTGAAAACAGCTCATACTACCGTACATGGTGCAGAATCTGACAGTCCAAAGCTAGAAGAATGTTATTGCAAGGTACCTCAACTGATCACAATAAAACATGCAAATCCAGACGAGGAGAGTGGAATTGTACAAAAAACAGATGCAGATGAAGTAGAAGTTGAAGTTGAAAAACCCAAAACTTCTAATGCAGCAACTAATACCAAAGCGCAGAATGTTGAGGATATTCTTGAAACTGGGGAAAGCCTGGACAGGACTGATATACACAAAGTTGAAAATGAGCTCAATGAAGTTCTCGAAGCCATAGCTGAACCCAAATATCAAGGTGTTGAAGCGGTTATTGAAGGTGATGTAATGCCTCATCAGCATCTGCCAACTGGGAACTCGACAGAGCAACTTCTAGACCCATCCTCTTCAATGCCTCCCAAAGAGCAAGACCATGAAACTACACTGACAGAGAAATGTGAAGACAAGAGCAGGAAGAATGATGAAATACTAGTGAATGAGAGCTCAGAGGCTTCTGTTGCCACAAATGCTAAACAAGAGACATGCTTGCTGAAGGAAAACTCCAGGGAACTTGAAGTTTCTACATCAGAGTGTGAATTTATAGGAAACAAAGAGGATGACAGTCCAGATGAAGAAATAAATGAAGAAGCAAAGGAAGAAAGCATAACTCTACATAAAGCTACAGCATCAGAGCCTGAAGAAAACAGCTCCAAGACAGAATGCACAGAACAGAATTTTGATGTCACATGTCTCAGGGAAGAAACAAGAACTGAGGCTCCAAAGGATGAGCCCAAACCAAATCAGGACTACAAAACACAAGGTGAAACAGGAACCGAAGAAGAAGCGCCGCCTAATGAAAGCACAGAACACCTTGTCAGAAACTCAAAAGAGTCTCAAGTTTTTGAGAAAGAGACCAAAGAGGAAATCTTAGAGGATGTTGAGCTAAGAGCTATGGACATACCAGAAGAGACAAGCTTGAAAAAAGTTGAACAAGAAAATATAATTCAGGTTAATAGTACTGGTCTAGATTCTGAAGACAAAGGGCAAGTAAACACTGGTCTACAAGAGACTGGGTCAGATGATGTATGCATTAAAGCTAAAATTGCGGAAGCCTCTGAAATGGGTGAAAATAAGGACGTGCAAATCCCAAAAGCTGAGACAGATAAAGTCTCTGGAGTTGGAGAGGAAACAGAGCAAGAACGAGAGAATAAAACTGAAGGGAGTGAGACAACTACTGCAATTTCAGAGAATGTTGAAGCCTCCTACACAGATTTTCCTTTAGAATCTGATGAGAAAGAAGAAAACTTACTGCAGAGAGAAGAGATCTCTGTGGATCCAATAGGTGAACCTGATATGGCATCTAAAGAAATAGAAAAGAGCAGTGTAAATGAAAAAGTTCAGGATGAGGACAAAAATCTCTGCACCGATCCTGTACTGAACTCTGACAAAAAAATATCTGAATCAGAAGAAGTGGAACCTGCCAACTGCATTAAATCTACTGATGCATCCGTATTTCGTGAGGATGATGTACTGGAGACTTTTAGCAATGAAAAGTCAGGGATCACTGAATTGGAGAAGAGCACATTTGAAGATGAAAAAACAGCCAATGATGCATCTGTGTGCGATGAAGCATGTAATAAAGATACTAATAATGCAGTCCCAGAACAGGAGAACTCTGCCAGAAACTCCAAAAGCATCTTGACAGAAGATGTTGAGATAGAGAGAGCAGTACTAGAAGCGAAGGCAGGAGACCTGAGCCACAAAATTGAGGGTTCTGGAACAACAAGTGCTAGCATTATTTCAGAAGAGGTAATTAAATAATCACTTTATATCTTTCTCATTACTGTGCACTGACCAATGAGCATATAACTTCAACAGTTCATCTTTTTTCAAACCTCAGATAATCTAGGGACTATTGTTATTTATCACATCCAAAGGGCGATGTAACATGCAAATTAAATTTTTGTGATGATTATAAACAGCACTTGAAAGAATTTCTACTCACTTCCATACACAATTCAAATAATTTTACAAGGATTCTTTATTAATCACTCAGAAAGTCAGAATAATGTCGTAAGAAATTATATAGTAATTAATTTTCATGAACAGCTTGTATTTGCTAACTCTATCTGACATAATGATGTGTAGTTTGCACATTTAGGGAAACTTAGTTTCCAAAAGAGTTTCTATATACTAGTTCAACCACATTGAACCTTTAACTGATTGCTAAAAAAAATCTGTCGATCAAAATCTAAAATCAGTTCTGATGTGAACATTTTCCACCAGAAAGGTTTTTGTTTTCTAGTTTAACATATATGAACCTTTAACTAGACGTTTTTTTGTTTTTCCCTTTGGAACAGAATTTTGAATCAATTGAATCCTGTGATCAATTCAGATCAGCCTCTGAATCAGTGGCTGAAAATCAAAGCAGTAAACAACTCCCTCAAGACAGTGCCAAGGATCAAAAGTCAGAGTCCAGGGAGGAAAAAATCACTAGGCAAGATTTTCGAAGAAACCAGATCAAGATGACTGAAGAAGTTGAACTCACATCAGACAATGAAAAACAAATCAACAGAGGACGAGATCAAACTGAGATGATAAAGGATGTCATTTTGACTGAAGAGGTGGCTTTCTTTCTTTTTTTCTCGGAGTTTTATTTACTTCAGCAAACTTACACCTGTTGAACACTTACCAGGTGCCTAAGGGGTATCAAAAGACTGACGAAAGTAATAACACCAAAGAAGAAATTATCAAGGAAGAGAGTTTCCCTAAAGAACTTCAAATGGCATCAAGATTAACTGAAATAGGCAATGAGGTCAGCTTAACATTAACATGGCAAAAATATTGTAAACCTTTCACCATGTTCCTGTCCTTTTGTCTGCCATAACTTACTTGCAGCATTATTTGTGAAACAGATAAAAGATTCAGAAGCACTACCCTCTGTGAATCTTGAAGCAACAGAGTTCAGTGAAGATACAGAAACGAGGAACTCACAGGGAGCAGAATATCACAACTGGGATTTAGAAGCATCGTCCAACATGAAATTACCAGAAGAAGAAACAAAGACATGCATTGAGAAGCCTATCAGCATAACAAGTTCAGAACTAGAAATTTCAGGAGAGACAGTTGAAGAAGCGAACACAGGAGAAGCAAATGATGCACCAGTAACTCTAAAAACAGAAGAAACAAGCTTGGAAGAAAGTCACCTGCATGACAAGTCTGTATGGGCTTGTGATACAGCTTCAGATGATAAGAATTTAGGAGAGATTGCAGTTGATGCTAACCTACATGGTGCAGGAGTAGGCAGTTTGAAGTTTGAAGAAAGCTCTGGTGGGATATCTCAACTAGCTACAACAGGGCAGACAAATACTGACAAGGAGGGTGCGATTGTAGAAAATCCAGATGCAAAGTTTGAAGTCGAAAATATCATAACTTCTGATGCAGTATCTAATCCCGAAGAGCAGGTTGTTGAATATATTCTGGGACAGGGGAAAAGTCCAACTACGGACAGGACTGGTACAGTCAAACCTGAAGAAGAAATCAATGAAGTTCCTGAAGCCATATGCGAACCCACTTATCAAGGAGCAGAAGCAGTTATTGAAGGTGACCTAATCCCTAATCAAACTCTTTCTACTGGGGATTCAACAAATCAATTTCTGGAACCATCCTCTTCAGAAACTAGAACTGAGGAGAGTGAACAAAAATGCTCAAAGAACAATGAAACATTAGTGAGTGAGAACTCAGATGGTTCCTTTTCCACAAGTATAGAAGTGACATACTTGCAGAAGAATAAATTCAGGGAGCTAGAAGCTTCCAGCTTAGGGCTTGAAGAGAACAAACAAAATGACAGTCCAGATGAAGCAAAAAAGGAAGAAAACATATCTCTAGAAGAAGCGACAACAACCCAGTCAGAGCCTGAAGAAAATCAGAGTGAGAAAGCAAATGAAATCACAAAGAACAAAATTTCAAATGAACAGGTCAGAGATAACATAAGACTAAAACTTTTCTTTTATGAATCTGGTCAATCTATTTGCTCCCTCTAGTATATGCACTGTGCTGTATTCATTACAAAATATAATAAGTATGGAAATTAAAAGCAGAGTACAGAGGAGAAAGAAGTTGTGATGGACTCTCCTGTCGCATCTCCAGATGAAGAAACATTCAGAAATAGCAACCAAGAAGATGAAGTAAAAATAGTAGAATGTTATGGAGAGATAACAAATCAAAAGGGTGAGACGATGAAGAATACAATACAAAATGTACAAAATGAGGAGGTAAGGAAAAGGAATATTATCATATTTTTCTTTATGACTCCTATTTTCTTTTAAATCTGAAGCTTTACCCATCATACAGTTGTCTGAGGAACTTGATGGTGGTGGAGAAAGGGCTGTTGAGGACCATCATTATAGTTCAGCTGGGAACAGAACTTTTACTGTCAGCCCTCCACAAGATGCACATGAAGGGGAAAATGTTGAGGAGGCACCCATTAAAATAGACCTTCAGAGAAAGCATGATGGAAAAGATTGTGGAGAATCAGATAAAGAAGAGACAACTCTAAGCAAAGAGGTCAGATAACATTGGATTAATGGATGTATGTTTTTTCCCTTTTTAAGGGGTCGGGGGGGGGGGGGAGTCTTCCACATATGGGGTATTCCTTTTTAATTTCCCAATAATAGGGTATCTAAAAGAAAAGGAATGTTTTTCCTTGAAGTAGAACTTCCATTAGAACAATGCTGATGCAAGCTTAACTAACTGAAAACAGCAAAGAACTTCATAGATAATGCAGAGGAAAACATCAAATAGAACACAAAAGCACACGTCACATAATTAAGAAACTGGCAAATTATTTTGGCCTCCCTAAGGTCAGCCAATTTCATATGCAGTCAAATCACCAGCACTGTTGCCAACCAGAACCTCAACAAAGGCTTTGAATTGATATTTTAAAACAAAAATGTGAATTCTAGAAATTTTGATTTTTCAACATGAGTCATCAATGTATCTGGAGTCTTTAATTCATATAACCATATCCACTTCAAATTGGAATACTATAATTTCACCTCGCTTACCCACTGGAGTTAATCAAGTGAATTACAACTGGGTTAATCGACAAAAGAATCATCCATCACTCCAAAGCCCAGACCAAGCTTACAACTTAAAAAACAAAGCCTGATCCCAATCTACATCCCCTCATTGGCGCTGGGGAAAATATTCTCAAAAACTCAAACCCATTTCTTCAGATTATAATTATTTGA
Source organism: Panax notoginseng (assembly GCA_016801055.1). NCBI lineage: Eukaryota > Viridiplantae > Streptophyta > Magnoliopsida > Apiales > Araliaceae > Panax > Panax notoginseng. The sequence continues at coordinate 260,624,813 of CM029012.1, forward strand.
ATCATTAGTAAACTAATATTTATGTCTTGTACTATTCATTCTTTCCTTTTTGATGAACTGTAATCAAGAGAAATGGTTTTTTCTTTTCTTTTCATTTAAATTCTCTATCCTTCTCTTTTGGTATTCCTACGATGTACAAGTTAACAGCTCTTATATAGTATCAATGGTTCTTTTAATGTCCAGTTTTCTTTACCATAACGTAATTCTAAATCTATGTATACAGGTTAACAGCTCAAAAGTAGACTTGGTAAAGAATGGTAAGGACATATTAGTTGCCGGAGACGAGGAAATCATGGTCAGAAATTATGAAGTAGAAAATTTAGACCTTGAAATTTCACCAGTTACAGATGTAGTGGCTGAAGAAGCAACTCATGAAAAAGTGGAGGAAGTCTTTGAACCTGCAACTAAAGAGCCTTCTCCTGATACAATTGAAACATATGATGTGCAAAATGAAAATGAGAATACAAATGAATCAGAAAGTCTTGAGGACAATAGGAAGTCTACGCGTACACATCTTGAATCAGCACTCAATAGAAACTGTGTTCAGGAAGAGCAAGGGGCTTCTGCAGTTAAGCCGCAATTTTCAACTCCAACTGAATCTTTACATGAAGAAGCAGAAGACACAGAAAATGGGAAGGCAAGGGATGAGAAACAGGAGGATTTCATACCTGAAGAGCAAGCAAGAGATAAAGTAAACATACCAGAAGAAGGGATGTATATGAAAGATATGGGTGAGCACATAAAACATGAGGTAAGCAAATATGATTTAGCAATTATAGTATGATGCGTGGGCCTCAACAAAAGAAATTTTTTACAGTCATTCATTCTGCAGGAACCTATAGACCATTTGACAAAGGAAGGAAGGATGAAGCCTAATGAAGCAGAAATTGAAGATGGAGAAATTCAAGATCAAAATGTCTCATCACATACCAAGGATTTAGACAAGGAAGCTTCACAAAAAGTTGGCACAGTTGATATTACAAAATGTGGAGAAATCTCTCAATCCATAGACAAAGATCCCCTTGCTATTCTGGATGGGCAAATTTTGATAGAACCAAATTCAAATGAGAGCACAAAGGCCAATATTTCAACTGGAAACAAAGATGTTTCATTAGTACAACAGTTGGAGTCTGGAAAAAATTTAGGGGCTGAACCAAAAGCCAAAGGAGTGGAATGTCAAGAAGAAAAAAGAATGGGTGAAGAATGCAAAGATACAACAGAAAAACCCATATCAACTGACTCAGATAAGATTTCACCATCAGATACCCTGCAAGGGCCTTTAGAAGGAGCCTTGAACGTGGCTGAGGATTTGACTAAAGAGAGAAGGCTTCCAGAAAACAAAGAAGATTTGCAAGATGACAAAACAGAAACAGCTGAAGTAGAAGAACCAAAAACAGATGAAGATGTGGAAGGAGATGAAAACAAAAGGGTGGACTCAGGTTCTGATGCTCCAGTCATGGTAGATGCCTCGAGAGAGATGGATATCAAAGTTTCTCCTAATAAGAAATCTCATACTAGTATACTGTCAGGCGTCGGGTCAAAGGTCAAGCATTCAATTGCCAAAGTGAAGAAAGTTATCACTGGCAAGTCTTCTCATCCAAAGTCATCATCACCAAAAGAGAGTAAGAATACAATCAGTCTAACTTGAAAAAAATTTGTACAATTAGTTGTTTGTTAGTAGCTTTGGTGTTGCGATTAGATTACAGATGTCTGAGTGTGGTGTGTTCCATCATGTAATTATTTTCACTATAAGAGGCCACGGGAGGCCATGAGTGTGGTGTTGTAATTAGATTACAGATGTCTGAGTGTGGTTTATATGTTACATTTTCAGTTATATTAATAATTTATAGAAAATAAAATCTATAAATATAGTTTAATCGTGTCTAACTACACACCATCAAAAGAGGAGACATTTAAAGCTAGACAAAGGGAGTATATAATAGCCTCGAAACATTTTCTCGCATAGTTATCAAGGCGACAAGTCGATGCGAGTCGACAACCGGGAGCTTAAGCGCTTAGGCGACAAGGCGCCCGACTAGTCGTCCACAAGTCGACAAGTCGTTAACAATGTAAATTTTATACGAATAAAATTATATATATTTAATATTTATATGAATATTGAACAAGATCAATTCAAAATGGATAATTTTATTATAGTTGTAAACTTGTAATTTTTTAAACTTGTACCAACTTCAAATTATATAAATGGTGATACATTTGCAATATTTAGTTTAATTCAATATAATTTTTAAATTTATGTTTAGTTTTTAAGTTTTAATATTATATATATAGAATACCATGAATTTATAATTAAGCATCCTATTATAATTTTACATTAAGATGTTACATTAATTTTACAAAAAGGATAGAATTATATAATATAGCAGTATAGGCAGCAGACACTAGTAATAACTTGTATTATAGATAATATAATATAGTACAAATTATAATATAATATAGTGCAGACAAGTAATAAAGTTATGCACTATATAAAGTAATAAAGTTATGTAATAAAGTAATAACAGTATATAGGCAGCAGCACATGCCTCTAACTCAAGTAATAAAGTATTACTACTTCATAGAATAGAATACAGTCAGTTGATGCGTGATGTGTACGATGGTCTAAGCATAAGCATAAGCATAGATGGTCTAAGCATAAAAAAAAACCCAGTTAGTCGCTGGAGTTGAAGTCGCCGAAGCGAAGCGAAGTCAGTTGAAGAGAAGTCAGTTGAGTCGCCGAAGCCACACAGAAGCGAAGTCGCCGAAGTCAGTTGAGTCGCCGGAGTTAGTCGCCGAAGTTGTCAGTCGCCGGAGTTAGTCGCCAAAGTTGTCAGTCGCCGATCGATTGGGTATGGCCTCTTTTCGTTTCTCCTCTCTGATGAACTGAAGTTTCAAAGTTGTGACTCGTGAGGGATCAATTAGGTTTCGAACTTTAGGCTTCTTCTTTTTATCCTGTTAACAGCTTCGGCTCGGACCAATCCCACTCCGACAAGTCGACCGCTTATCAATATAGTCGTCCAAGTCGATCATCTTTCGTCCAAGTTGTCCAGGTCGGCGACTGAGCGCGCGCCTTTCTGCTCTCCCACCAAGTCGTCCTGACGCCTCGAAAATTATTACCGACTAGACGCCTAGTCGTCGCCTAAGCGACGACTAGTCGACGACTTGACAAGCATGTTTTCTCGTGAAGTCATGAATTCATGATCATCTCCCTAGCTCGTTTTTACAAAGTCTACAGTCATGCTACAGTTTTCAATTCGATAAAAGGCATGTTTGATCCTCTTGACCAGAAATCGTGAAAAGAAACGTCCTCTAATAACTTTGATAAATCAAAACCGACCAAATTGTCTATTTGATTCAAGTTAAATAGCATATCATATTCTTTATGACTGAGCATGACAGTCTTTGTTGGGGATTGAACCATCCTTAGTGCCCCTCAACATATTGCCTAATTAACAATTAAATATTTTAAATCAAACATGCTTACAAACAGTTGATTATCAACTTTTTGTTTGGTCGGTAAAAGTAAATTTGTATTAGAAAAAAAATTGTACAAAAGGAACAGAGGATAATCCTCCAACAAAACTAGCTCAGCTAAAACAAAACCAAACAGGTAGACATGCCTAACTTCAACTGGACAAAAAAAACAAAAGGAAAGATACCCAAGTTAAACTAAACTAAAATTTCCTGCATAATACCCCATTCCATGGTTAGCAAACAATTCTCAAAAGTATTTGGGACTTTTTTACAGTAATGAACTTTATCTCTAATATCTTGCTGGATGCAATCAACCATCATCTGCATAGCAGAGTTCAGTCTTTCACCATAGTCAGCTTTATTTCTATTTTTTCCAAATGTAGTAAATACTGCCATGGATAGCAAGTAATCTAATCCAACTTTGAAATGAAGTTCCTTCAACATTCTGAGGAAGCCATTATCAAACTATAATTACTCCATAAGATAATTTTGACTCTGAAGATACAACCAACAGACATTAAACACAGAAGAGCAACATCATCTTAACATATTGATAAAAATGCATAATAATTACTGTATAAAAGAAGCAACAATGGATTAAAACGCAAGGAAATCTAGAAATTATACTCTAAATTGCAGAAATTAGGCGGATTCTCCTGTAGAGCGTGACTCGAAATCGCAAATAATATAGGAAACTCATAATACATGTGTGGGTATATATTATATTATCGAGAGAGAGAGAGAGAAGGAGCGTACATTGAAAGTTGATGTGAAAAATGCCCAAGAAGAATGAACGAATTCTATGCGACTTTATAGAAAAATAACAACTTGAACTTTTCTTATTAGACGCACTCCTTTTTTATTTTCCCTCCATGTTTAGTTTTGCCGCCGCGGCCAACTAACACCGCCGAAAACGCGCCGGAGTTGTAAGGATGTACTTCATATTTTTTGGTGGGTTCCACATATGAGACAAGACGAAGAATAAACCCTATACCAGAACGGTTTGCGGCCCGACTTGCGACAGGGTACCGTGGCCATCAACGTTTATGCCTTAACAACGTTTAATAATGTATTAAATGTGCCCTTAAACTCGGTAGAATTTAATAATTGTAATATACATAATATTAAAAATAATTGTAAGATAGTAATAAATCAAAAAATATCATATCAGCTTTTAATCTTAAAATAAAAATATATTAGGAATTTTCTTCAAAACAAAGAAAATAGTAAATTTGTAGTTTCTAAAGAGAGATTTTTAAAACTAATGTGATTCCTTTAGTTTCACAAACAATAAATTTAAAATTAAAATAATTCATTTAGTTTAGATAGCAATATTTTTGAAGGAAGATATATTTTAAATTTAAAATTAATGTACATTTACATGTGCACAAATTACAAGAGTATTTCTATGAAAGTGTTGTATGTACTACTTCAAATGTCACATTATTTTAAACGGAATATACTTGATTGAAAAATTGACTAACATTCATTCGGACCATATACAGAGTAATCTCCATAGATATTTAATGGTAACTACATTATTCAGCCATGCAAGAAAGTGACCAACTGATTTCGGTAGGTTCATGATTTAACAAACCACTGCCTAGTAGATTTTATAATTAGAGAGAAACGAGCATGCTGGCAAAAGAAAAAGAACTCTTCTATGCAGACATAAAAATTAAAAATAAATACTTTACAATTTTAACTATTTGTATTTTTAGTAAAATCCAATAATTATCATGTCGCATAGAATTTTTCAGAGAAAAATGAAAATTGGATCAGTGACCAAATCAAATCTGATCCATTTAAAATCATTGGATCAAAAAATATGGAGCTCTGATCCACTAAATCAGATCAAGATTTGGCTAATTGACAGACCTATTATCATAACCCTGACTAGCAGTGCTCAAGTAACACAATTCAAAGAAAGTATATATTGTCTGAACAGAGGTTCGAAAACACAACTACAAGATCGGTAAATTACAGCAATCTTTTGGCCTCGAGTTCTACTCAGATTTTTTGGCTTCATCAGGTTTTCTCTTTCTTACCTTTGGAAGATCAACATTAGCTTCATTGCCTTCAAATTTATTTTGATTTCTCAGATTCAGTTAATCTTCTCTTCCTTTCCTTGATACGACCAGTTTCAGCCTTTTTCCGCTCTTCGCCAATCTGAAATTGAGAAGAATGACACTGATAAGTCGCCAAATGAAAACTAATAAATGTGGAAAAGTATTGAAAAGCAAGCAATTTGACTAGTATACAGGAAAATTCCATACCACAGCCACATTAAGGTTTGCATGAAGGAGCATCTAACAACCATATAAGCTACCTAATATATGACCAGAAAACTAACCAATTCCTGGGAGTCTAAAACATTGAAGTCTTTACACAAGACGACTCAGAATAGCCACCAATAAAACAGCCAAGTATCAGTGTACACCAAGAAGAAAATAAACAGGCTATAGAAATCAAAAGGACAAACCACCTTAAAATTCTTTCAAGGTTCCAAGTAATGTTGAAATCATCTTTAAATCACATAGCTTATTTTATAGCATTCTTTCTTTTGATAAATTTGAAACGTGCATCTAAATGTAAGAATGGGGTTTCTCTTCCTTTCGGCATGGGGGGGGGGGCGCGGGCTGATGGGAAGCTCGCACGACGAGCTATTAGCTAAGTGGTAGAGCGTGCCCCTGTAATTGCACCATTGCACCTGGGCTGTGAAGGCTCTCAGCCACATGGATAGCTCAATGTGCTCGTAGGCACCTGGGTATTAGATGTAGATCAAACAAGACACATTAGCATGGTGTACTCCTATTCAAATGGGGTTTGAAACCAAACTTCTAAAAGAGTATAGATGGCCAATTCAAGTGTTATCCATTATAAATCCAAATTTTGATTCACTTTCGCGGTCCGGGCAGTAAGAGAGAAAGGGGGGCGTCACCATGGCGCCTCTGTTCACCATAGTTGGATAGGAACCCTTAGCATTCCAACCCATCTTTGGCTGTCTAAAGAAGATCAAATGCCCTAGGATTAACATCATCCACAAAACAGTTATGAGGACACCAAAAATTATACCGCGGACAAGAACCCACAGAAGCAAATGAACAAGTTGCCCTCAAGTTTAAAAAATTCATTCTGAATAATAGTTGAGCAGACAATCTTCCTCTCTTCCTACCATTAACCTACAGATTACAAGCAAGCTCAACAGCCATACACAATGACTGATACGAGAGAGATCGGACTTCACTTGACTAAATATTTAGTTTCACCCACCACTTTATTGCTTGAGAGATCAGGCTCCAATTTATGATTAACAGCCATATTCAATATGCTTTGCTTCAATTTCTAAATATTATCAAAGTCGAGGAGAGATCGATCTCCATCTTTGATAAGTCAATTGATTTCTCCCTCTACATCTCCATTATTATTCTTCCATTGTTCTTGAAGGAAACCATATAGGTTTGTCAAATTTAATGGATTTTGAGAAATTGAGAATTAAAGGATGAAGATTTTACTTTCAATTCATGTTGCAGGCGAGGATGGTGTGGAGGAAAGTAGCATTCGACTATTCGAGGAAGAAGAGAAAGGGAGTGGGTCAGATTGAAAAAGGGAAGGACAAGCATCTCTGGTAGAACAATTCATAGTCCGCACAACTATTGTGCGGACGATGGTATTACAAAAATGCCACCACCCACAAAATAATTGTGGACAAGGGGGATATTTAAAAATGGAAACCTTTTTGTCATGTGGCCCTGTGGGTGTCCACACAAAAGCTTGTGTTGTCCTCATAACTACTGTGCAGACTCCATCTTTAGAACAGCCAAAATGGGATTGATGGCAACGGGCTTCTATTCAACTTTAGATATAGGTCATTCCCCTATATATTAAATATATATATATATATATATATATATCTGCGTGTGTGTGCGCGCGCGCTCAATTTGAGTTCTCAAAAGATTTATAGCTGGGAGGAGCAGAGGATTTCGGGTAAAAGTTATATAACAGATTTATGTGTTTATAATACAAAACTACAAGCGAGAAACACAAATCTTTTTGACATGAACCATGTGTACAGTTCCAACACAGGCAGGTACAACCGAAATACAATTGGATACCACATCAAAACTCCTGCTAAACTTATTAAGACAATTGAATCATAAGCTTCAGCAGATGTAAAAGAATCCAAAAGCAGTAAAATGCACAAGTAGCTTTCCACAAGCAAAAAGATGAAACTTCCGTGCCCATTATTAGAATATATTTTTTTAAACTCATCTGACATGCCAAATTTGTTGTGCGGTTCAACAAAAAATTTAAGCAGCAAGAAAAACACATAGATCATATATGAAAAGAGGAATAATAAGGCACAAAAGGGTCAACAAGATTACCTTCATGGCCTCATAAAGCCTCCTCTTTTTACGTGACATCACAACCTTAGACATATTTGCAGCATCATCGGCAACTCGTTGCAGCTCAGGGAGAATTTCTGCTCCATCCCCTGAATCCTCTGCAGATTTACTCTTAATTGCACTTGGAATAGAAGAGAACTGCTCACCGTGAAGTTCCTTTTTCAGTTCGATATGATACTGCTCCTGAAGAACTGACATCTGCAAATATTCCAAATACCAAAGCTTAAAAGTTAGGTTCATGCAAGGACACACTTGGGGGCCACCTTTTTTAGCATCTTTAAGACACTGGAGAAAATGTTCAGCTACCGAAAGCAAATTACTGCCACACAAAAAAAAAACAAGAGCTATTGTTCCAAATGTATTAAAAACGGAAATAACAAATGTATATATTATTTCTTGTACGCCAGGAAGTCAGGTCAACTTCCCAGTAGGGTCAACAGCGTCATGTTGTGCCATTAAAATGGAAGATATGTGCCATTATAATGTATTAAAAACTGAATGAGACAGTACCTTTCGTTTCCTCTCAGCAGCTTCAATAGCTTCTGCTCGGTCGATAATCCCTTCAGCTAGTAGGTTCTGAGGATTGTCCAATTCTTCTTCTCCCACAACACCTGGCATTGGCAGGACCTCTTTTCTTGCAGCAGCCTGAAGCCTTTTAATAGTATCTGCATACTCGGGAACATAGCCTTCTGCCTCATTGTCCACAAACGGTGACAAATGTGGTGGAGGAACCCTGTTAAAACCAAGTGTGCAAGATATTTCAGGCATTATCAATCAGTTTTGCACTGAGCCAAACTTGACCATACAATTTTGAAACCAGAAAGACAACCGGTGTTCTAAAAATTCCCGCCGAGGTCCGATTAATCCCCCCTAGACGCTAGGCTCCCACCTAAGCAGAATCAAACTTCTACTTTAAAGCTCCACAACACTTGACATAAATTTGTTAAGCGCCTTAAAAGATTGTTTCACGTAAAATTTAAAAAAATTACATATACTATAAGTTTTCTATAGTATAACAAATATATACAATAGAAAAATAAATAAATAAAATTGCATAAGAAAACGCCTAGTCCGCCTAGACGCTAAAGTGCCTCATCCACCTCTTAGGTCCGCCTAACGATTTTTAGAATACTAAAAACAACCATAGTTGTCATGGCGCAGCCATGGCGTCCTGGCATTGGAGAAGTGCAAAGAAACGCCTTGAACGCCGAGCTGCCAAGACTCACGCATTGATAGTGGACCCAACTTAAGTGATTAAGTTATATTTTACCATGACTCATCATAACCCATAACCTTTTTCAATTACTCAAATAACTCAACCCATGACCCTACTCATTTGAATGAGTAATGCTTGTGAGAGAGCGAAAATGACTTCGTAGTTGATGTCTTTGCTTAAGCTATGACTACAAACAGAGTAAAGAGTGGATACTTTTTCATAGCAATGTTCTAAAAGGCGTTAGGCAGGAGGCGGACTGCTCGGGGGCCTAAGAAGGGCCTGGACAGAGCCTAAGCGGGATTTTTATTTTAAGCCAACTTTAATATTCTAACATTTATCCAAACAAAACAATAATATAAAACAAAACAATCTATAATAAAGATAATAAAGGCTTTTGCTTAAAGTTCAAGCACATATCCATATTGCTAATGTCAAAGTTCAAATACAAACATACAATTGTTCAAAGTTCAAACATATTTTTAACGTATTAGTTTTATTCATAAATAAGGTTGCTATTAAATAATAAAATTTTAAATTTTAAAAATTTAATTCAATATTAAAACTTAAGAAACTAAAGATAAATTTAAGAATTATATTGAATTAAACTAAATATTACAAATGTATCTATCATTTATATAATTTGAAATTGGTACAAGTTCAAAAATTACAACTATAATAAAATTATTCATTTTTACTTAATATTGTTCACTTCTTATTGTGATTTGATATGCTACAACATGTATTATAAATATGGTAAATCATTAAAAAAAAAAATATATCAAGATCTGGTTTGGGTAGTTATTAAAATAAAATAAAAAACTCTTCCGCCTAGACCCCGCCTAATTTCCTAAAGAAATTTTTTTGCCGTCTTTGGCCTAGGTGAGATGTCAGGGTGCCTAGCGCCTAGGCAAGGCGCCAAGAGACGGCCTAGCACCTAGGCGGGGCGCCAAGGAGGGCCTAGGCGGGGATTATATTACCCAAGTAACTCAAACCATAACCCTAATTCTTTGAATGAGAGTAATGCTTGTGAGGGAGCGAAAATGACTTCGTAGTTGACGACTTTGCTTAGGCTATGACTACAAACAGAGTAAAGAGTGGAGACTGTTTCATAGTGATAGTTATTATGTGTTGGGTTTTAGTGTATATAAAATTTTATTATGCAATATATTTTTGAAATAAAATAAATAATATATAAATTACACATTGTTAACGACTTATCGGCATACGAACACCATGGCGGGCGCCTTATCACCTAGGTGTCTTGACGGTCAACTACCGTCGCGTCCCGCCTTGGCGCCGTAACAACTATGACACACAACCTTATAAACTCAAACCCACCTAGCCTGTCTGCTTCTAGGTCTGACTCATGCGCGCATGGCTGGTACAAGTAAAGTTTGAGCCCCACTAGTTAAATGAGTTTTCCTTGTGCAAATTGTTGTAATTGCATAAAATATTTAGCCAGGCACAGGAAGTACACCCTCTGACTCATTATCTAGTATAGCAAGGACAGTGAGGTAAGCCAACTGTGAGAATATGCATGGACACCACAAGCAAAATTAATATAAGAGAAAATTTTCCAAACTATACCTTCCAACAATATAATCCTCAGTTGGCAATATGATTCGTGCATTTATGCAGTCGTAAACCCACTGCGGCTGAACATATTCTCTAGAGAGAAACCTGTGACCCTGGGTTGGCCTGTCAACAATCTGCAAAAATTAAAATACCTCAACATCTAAAAATGCATTACATGCCACCACTTTCAATGGCAAAGTAGAGCAGAATCAATCTCTCTTTATAGAAGCAAAACACCCCATGAGGAGAGACAAATAACACCAAGCAAACTACATAAAGATGAAGACATGAAGAAGCTTGTCTATGAATCAGGTGATTATGCTTCTAGATGAACTTGATGCATTTGGCAAAGCTAACAAGGGTAATCAAAAAATCAAAAATGGAAACAGGAAACCCAGTAGACCCAACGACTAAGAATAGTTTGCAGAAATGGAATGTCAACTAATCTTGTTCTAATTTAGAAGGTGGGCGTTCTGGTTCAAGCAGGGGCTACCACCTGCTTGTATACTCCGCGTATACGGGGATGGTGCACCCTTCTTGCGTCTTTGGCTTATAATACATCTTATCAAAAAAAAATGTTCCTTGCGATCAAGGTTATGTTAAGACCATCAAATAGTGGTACAGGTCCACCAAACAAGATACTGTTTTCAGTACAGAGCATATCAAGGATGAAAAGTTAGATTTGACACTGAAGAAACACTTATTAGGTTCACAGGGTTGCTATATATGATCATCAGCAACTACTTAGACCAATAGTGCCATGTCTATCTTGCTAAATACATAACAAACATATCCAATAGCAGCAGCATGATGTCAGATTATTAGGTAAGAAACACAGGCATAACAGTACGACAACACACTTTAATTAAATTGAAAAAAATTACATTGTTACTTATGCCTGCATTCTCAAACTTATGTTTGTAGAGGAATACCTGGTAAGTAATGCTCAGGTCCGATTCCTTATACGGAGCTCCTTCTCCCTCCCAAGAAACCAGACCACCAAAAGCAGGGATGACAAAAAGAAGTGACTCCCTAGGAACCTGAACATAGGAAAACAATATTATACTAAAAGTAAAAAAAAAGGAGAGAGAGAAGAGCGCCCCCCCCCCAACCGGGGGGGGGGGTTCAAAGTGAAGCACTTGCCGAGCATATTATCGTACTACCTTTCTGATTACTCCTTCCGGAAATTGTTTATATGTTGCTACTCACTTAATTATTCTATTTTTTACTTCTAATATGTTTCATCTTTTTTGTTCTTTTTCCCTAAGAATTGAGATCAACCCCTTTGTGATTCCATTACCACTTTTCAGTACCCAACCCTCCGAGGGTAGAAGAACAATCAAAAAAAACAAAACAAAACAAGAGATTCAATACTAGCCATTGATGAATAAAATACTACAACAAGATACAACTATCTGCAAATTATAAATAACACCACCAACCTCGCGACTTAAGAAGAACTTCATATCTTTAAAGAGAGTTTTACACGCCCTTGTTTCTTCGTCATCTTCATCCTCCCCATCAACATTTTCAACAAGGTGCATCAATGCACCAGGTTCATTAGACGGTAGTTGGTGTTGAAGTTGAGCCAGCCTAAGTTCAGACTCGTCAAGCTTTGATCCCTCTCTTTGATTCTCAGCTTGGTCAGATTCAGACGACATAACAGCTTGAGAACCCCCCATGGAGGCTTTAGAATTAGCATCAAAGTATCTTGATAACGCATAAAGATCTGCACAAGTTCAATTACGTCATATATTATTGGTACTATATGTACAAAACATCCCATAACACAGCACATACAACTCTACTCCACTCACTGACACAGTGCCCCAACAAAACTGGGTCAGCACTAGGTAGCATGAAGCAAATGTACATAATTTAAAAGATAGAATAATGATGGAATTCTATACAGATATCAAACTTGCCAAGTAACTGTGTTTTTAAAGGAAAAATGTGAAGGGTACAGTATAACCATACCTGCTGCTAAAGCTTCCAAACGTGGATCAAGAATGGGGGGATATTTCACATTTATAGAGTGATAAAGTTTGAAATTTACAAAAGCTAAGAGAGTCTGCACACAAAAGATAAAATAACAATTAGAAAAATCTGAGAATACAAACTTAACTGACAAGATGATTTGATGCCAATTTATTATTTAGCATTGGTGAAAATTTTCCAAGGGGAATGATTACAAAATCTCTGGGGGGAAAACTAAGGTAATTGAAATAACACTTTCATCTAATTCTAATTTTCTAGTCATGTTTCTTGGGGTCAACACTTGACTGCTTGCCCCTGGCTCAAATAGCTGCCTTACCACATCTCCTTTTTAACTAAATTACCAGCTATGTCATGGACTTGGGTGCAAGTGTTGGGTACGACAATGAGTCCAGGCGTGACTCACCTAGCCTTATTACTTTAGGATACGGGACTCGGTAAAAATGGATACAAATATTATACGCAGGTAAAGTATTGAACTTTTTTGCCTCTTCTTCTTCTGCAAATGATAAGTACCAGCAACCCTACAATAAACCAGAAAACTGCTTTTCTGTTTTTTCTTTGCTTGCCCAACCAACCGCATCCAAGCCCTTAACAACCATATCCAACTCAGCCTTGAAGGTGAAATGTCAAGTCTATGTAATACATACTACCAGTAGCCAGAACTTAAAGATATATAACTTCACTTTTCATGAGAATTTGAGTAAGGTTTGGCCTAACCTCAAAAAAGTCTTGAGAAAAATGGTGACAAAAATGTCTATTTTCAATTCACTTAAAAGTATTTCAATTATAAATTACAGCATTTACACAAAATCACAACAGAACTGATAATAATATATAATTAAACCTACTAATTATATACCTCATAAAATTCCAGGAAAGTTAGCATGACATTGTAGTCAACATCTTCAGGCAGTACTTGTTGCAAAGCATGAGGAGTTAACCAAGTGACCTTTTGTCCCTCAACCTCTGCCTGTAATGTGGATGGCACAGATACAGCAGGACATATTAAACACCATTACTTGATATAAATATATAGAGAGATATAAAAATGCCCTGCGAAAAAACACCTGGTAATATATGCCTTTCACTGAGACGAAAACTTTCCGCAATTTATGACAACGAGATATATATGCCTGCCATTCATGGCTCAACCTAAACAGCCAGGGAAAAAAATACTAAACTAAGCAATAGAGCAAAACAAGTAAAAACACTTGTAACATCAAAATGAACTCGAATTAGAGAATATAAACCTTCGACAATTGTGAACACGTTTTACTTGAATCTTTTCACTCTCTATAGCAGGCAAGGCAGCAAAAAGGTGTACCATGCAAAGGCAATCATCCAAATCCCTTAGTGCATCAATGAACTTTGGATACCTAAACCCAAGCACCAAAAGTGTAATGACAATCTACTCCATGTGAGTACTAGAAGGTTTGTATCATAAAACTAATACAGTAACAAACCTCTCCCGAATGAGCATATCCAGGGTGTAAGTAGGTTTACGTGTCAATAGCCGTTCAGCAAGATCCCTGTTCTTTTTTGACACGGCTTTCTTTACCTTCCTATCATATGCCCGCATATCTCTAAACTTCTCCAGTAATGGCTCATGTTTAAGGAACGCAATATCTTTCATGTGATAGTACGTATGATGATTTCCCTTCACCTTCTTCTTCGGTTCCCGAGGAAATATGCCTTTGAGAATACATAATTTCCTACACGTATTAAACCATTACTGACATTTCCTTGAGAAATTGTAACAATAATTTTGTTTCCTGCTAATCTATACTACTTACAATCAACATTAAACATTAAACAACTAATTACATTTCCCTGAAGAAAATGATATATCTTGCAACAAAAACACATCAATTGCCGGTCCATGTATTGATACTTATATTATATACATTCTACCACACTGCAACAAAAAATCACTAATCTTTTGTCCCAAGCTATAGCGAGCTCTTTCTAAAAAAATTGTTTCCTACTAACTTGTACTTGCTACTGGAAAATTTAGTCAGCATATATTTTAGTAAAACATTAACAATTGAAGAAACAAATTATAGTCTCAAACCCAGATATAAATTAGCATAAATCAACAAAAAATAAATAATATTAATAGAAAGGAGAGATACGTAGGATACCTGAAGAGTGATAGACTGACTTGAAGGTACTTAACAGCGTGCGTTCTGGTGATGTATCTTGCGGCGTTACCTTCCTTCTTCTTTCCCTGTTATACACGAATATAAATTTTCAATGAAACTGTAAGATTATATAGATACAGGAATATACACATGCATACACGGAAAACAATTAGCTGTTTGAACTTACCGGAGGCCTGTAATGCTTCGGCATGACTACAGATGTTCAGGGCGACGGGGAAGGAAAGAGGTGACAGAGAAGAAAAATAATGTAGGGTTGGGGTTTAAGATGGAGGCAGAGCAAAGAATCTAGGTTTTAAAATATTCATAGTATCTTTAACTAATGCCCACTATTTAAATAAATGTGTAATATTGTAACTATGTTTTAAATAAATTTGCAATTTAATCCTTGTTCTATTATTCTGGGTGTATACGTACGTCCATCTTACTGCAATTTTATCCACATGCTACAGTGATTTTATATGGATTGATCTTTTAGAATATGTTAGTTTTCTATAAATAAGAATATGTTAGTTTTTATTGATCTTTTACACCGTGTTACTTTTAATATTTTTTTAAATTAATATTTAAACTTAAATAATTGAATCTTTTGGATAATGTGAAACTATGAAAAGTTATTTTTTAAAATTTAAATTAATAATAACGATTTTATGTTTTGTACGCCCAAAAAAAAATATAAAAATATAACATTATCACCTAAGATATTGGTTATACTAAATAAATTTGTGAAAGGATAAGAGATTTAGATTTGCTTATTGCGTCAGTCCTTTAACTCTATAAAAATTTCATTGACTTGAGGTTTTCAATTTATTAAAGTAATCTCTCCATTAAATAATTTAATGACTATATCTTATTATAAAAGTCCGTAAGAAATTAACTGTAAATTATAATCATAATATTTAGGAGATTGTTATCCATAATAGCTTTTTAAGAGGTTTCTTCTTTTGGAGAATTCCATTTCTCAGTGACGAAGTCATAAAATAATTTCAGTAAGATCAAATTACTACAGTATACTTACAAAAGATTATTACATCATATATATATATATAAATTCAATTGGGTCAATTGACCCCACGCTCAAACATATAGCTTTGAACGTGCGGCATCCCTCCCTTTTTCCAAATTTAGCCACCTTTTTTTTACCATCTTCAAATACATCGTATTTGTTTCAATTTATAATTGTATTGTGGATAGGGTCAATATTTGTCTGTTAACAATATTATTTTTGTATTGTCGAGATTTAAACTTGTATCTCTTACTATTTTTTTTAGATACGTCGTTTTATTTTATGTTTTTTTATAATTCAATCAAAACTATACTCATCATTTATGTAGGGTTTTTCCCCCTCCTATGTAGAGTTTTGTCAATACATTGTTGAAATTTGATTTATGTTGATCTTAAAATTTTGTATCTAATTTCATTATTGCACAGTGTAAGTGAGTACCTCATTGTTACAAGAAGAATTCAAACTCAAATTCTATCAGCAAGGAGATCGAATCCACAAACTTTTTTGTTCAACTTTCATTTGTTTACTTCCCTGTCATAGGCTCAAACCAAAGGTAACAACATCAATACATGTACAGGCAATTGATGTGTTTTATGTTGGTATTTGTTGCATTCTGTTAGATATCATTGTATCTGGTTCATTTGCTCTATGGGACTTGAGGTGCGCAGGAAGCAGGCAGGCAATGGAAGTTGTGCAGGATGTGAGTTGTGATTATTGATTATTCAGTTCTATATTGTTATCATGTTTTGGATGGGGCACTCTCCAACATGATGGGCTGTGCATAAATGGGTCTGGGGGTTGTGCATTGTTCTAAAGCATTTTAACAGGTTAAATATGAAGATTCTCCCAGGCCAATTGATGTCATCCAAAGGGCTCATAGTCAGGGACGAAACTGACTCAGAACTGCAGGGGGCCATGGCCCTCCGAGATCTGATTTTTATTTTTTATTTTTGCTAAGTGATGTGAACAATTTTTTAGGCCCACTTGTTCAATAATATATTTTATTGTTCAAGGCTACTTGTTCTCATCTCTACATTGGATCTTTAAAATAGACATACGTCTTTCAGTATTGATGATATTTGTAAGCTTGTGGATGAATTTTACCCCAAAGACTTTACAGAGAATGAGAAAGAAGACTTAAGGATACAATTGCAACATTACGAGTTTGATGTACTTCGACATCAAGAATTTCAAAAGTTGTCCACTATTTCTGATCTCTGTCAATGGTTGGTGAAAACAAGAAAGTCAACAATCTATCCACTAATCGATAGACTGATCAGGCTTATTCTAACTCTTCCAGTTTCTACTGCAACTGCAGAACGTGCATTTTCAGCTATGAGTCTTAGTCAAATCTGAACTTTGGAACAAGATGGATGATGAATATTTTACAAATTCTCTTATTGTCTACATTGAAAAAGAAATTGCAAAACTGTTCAATACAAAATCAATCATATATGGATTTCGTGATTTGAAATAACGTCGGGTGCAATTTTGACGAATATATGTTTTAAAAGACTTTTTTTTGCTATGTTTTGTTGTCTTTGGTAAAGCAAATATATTACTACATTATATTTATTTTAGTAAAAAAATGTTTTGTAATGGTGGAACTTTACTTTTTAATGATGAATATATATTATGTTGTTAAAAAAATTCTTAACCTCCCCAAGATCAAATTCTGATTTCGTCACTGTCATAGTCATAGACTGATATATTTTTGACCAAACAGAACCCAACTTCCACATAATCTATGTATCCCTAGTTCTCATTACTCTTCTCTGCAGGTGCTCATCTGAGACGGGGAAAAATAGCAACATCTTCAGATGATTTCACGGTAAGCAATGATGGGTCTAGTCCAAGGATCCAACCCATCTCGTAAGCCCAATATGAAATATAGGCCCAAGTTCAAGAAGTCTGGCGAGCCCATCAAATGTGATCCATGACAGTTGGGTTAATTGAGCTCCTTAGTAACAATGAGCTATGCACGCCCACATCATAAAGAAAGTGGTCAAGTCTCATCTCCGGATCTCACGGAGAGCACGTCAACCATCTTGCACATTAGGAAGAGATTGGAAGCTCCACTAAAGTAGTGGTTTAGTGGCTACATGTTCACTCCAAAAAACTGTCACAGAGTCGCTATAAATTGTACGCCTCACCATCACTTGGGGAAACTCAGTTTTGTACTGAAGAACTCCTTTCTCCTTTTTCTTTAAACTTGTACTCTCTGTTTTCAACACACTTGACATAATATAAAGTGCCGACGACTAGAACCATTCAAAAGTGGACTAGGTCAACTTAACCAAACCACTCTAATTATTGTCTTATTTCCCTACTTTAATTACCTCATTTATTATTACTTGACAGATATGTGCACAAAGTTTATTTTGTGCATCATCAAGCAACACCAATCAATGAGGCACGTCAACATCATGTGTTTCATATTTCATGACCATTTATACAAATTACATCTGATTGATTAGAGAAGTATCATTTCAATATGTAATGCTTTATAAGGGTTTTGTTATTGTATGTCCCAAGTGACTGAATGTTGTTTATTTTTATATGCTAGGTTCGATTTTGGGATGTTCGAAGCAGTTGCTACACAAACAAAGACAAGATCTCTCCATCTTCCATTAGAAGGAGAGTCATGGCACTTCCAAGTATGGAATGCCCAAAACTTTTCATGGATGAAGAACCAACACACTGTAAAACAGTACCTGACAGTTGTCCTTTAGATGAAGCTGTGCACCAAATCAACACACCCAATTTAATGGCAATGCCTGAAAAAAAATAACCCTTCGAAAGCCCTTCTTCTGTACTGAACCCTCCTTCCTCTTCAAAAAGAAAAACAATTTCGAGACTACTTTTTGGCAGCTTCTTAGCACTTTTTAATATTATCATTTTGCAGGTTTGTATTTGAATTGTGAAGCAAGATACACAAGTTGGTGGTGGAATATTACATCCTATTTTGACTTGTAATATATTTTTGTTACATCTGATTTTGATGATTATGTGATACATAGAAATCGAAAAATCTCTTTCTTGCATGAGAAATTTGATCCATATACTATCAGAAGAAAAATAGCGGATGTTCAACAAGGAGATCTTTAGTAATAACCCCACCAAGCAAAGCCAGAATTCATAATGGTCAGCTCAATTTCTTTGTTGAACTCTGTTCAAAATTTATAGCATGTGTTTACTTGCATGGAAATGGAAAATTCACTCAAAAGCAGTCTGCATTTCACAATCACTTCCCTATAAAAGCATACATTCTGCATTTAAATGTGTTGAGATGAGAGGTATTTATATCAGATGTCTAAGTTGCAGTATTTGAAAGTTGGACTTGTCTAAAATTCCTGTCATGTGTAGGATTTCTCAATCAACAACTGAGTGGTAATTTTCTAAATTACAGAAGTTAAATTCAACGTGAAATGTAATAAAGTGGACCTCCAGAAGGGAGCAGAGGCGTTTGGCTGCTACGGACTCTTGTAGGATAGAAGCATGTAGATACGCGAAATAGATTCCCAATTCTTTTTTTGGGGGGTCTCTTCTCTTCTGCATGTGCCTATAGAACAAACAGTGTGAAGAACAAATAGTCTTCGTAGGAGTAAGGGTCTAGGATCTGCCACAAAAAAAAAAAGTTGATTTAAGTTAACATAGTTTCATAATGATATGGCATGGTAAACTCATAAAATAATCAAAAGTAAGTTCAGACTGGGTTAACCATTTCTGTTTAATGTATTTTAAGTTAAAATATAACTCCATTTGGAATTCTAATCTATATGCTTCTTCCCCTCCTTGTGTGAGTTAGTACCCGCTGAGATTTTCAAGGCCATTTCTCTCGGAATTATTGTCAGTATGTTACATAGCTTGACAACCTTTGGGAGTTATATTTGGACAGATTATAAAACTAAAGTACCCAACAATCTCAAATAATAAAGTCAACTAAAATTCTTTTTACCAGATACCAATTATAATTTAACACAAAAGTAATGTAGCTAGTCTACTTGCCACAAAAATAAAAAAAATAAAATGAAAAAGCAATGTAATGTAATGTAGGTTCCTAATGAAACCACAGTTGTGGGATTTAAAATGTGACTACATAATTGGTTTACAAAAGTCTTACAAAATTACAATCAAGCTGCCAAGTAAAAAGTGTTAAATATGCAATGCTAAGTTAGCTACACAACCAACATGTTTATGTTATTGTGCTGGTGAATACGTAGTTATATAGGGTGGATGTAGGGAAAAGAATAGGCATGCAGCAAAGTTTTACTTCAGTCAAAAAATAGTTAAAAACTTACCAAACAAACTAATTTGTGGTTAGACTGTCAAAAACAGCTTTTTTCAGTTCATATGAACTTAACTTTTGGACAAGCACCAAAATCAACTGACCTTGGAAGAGAAGAAACTTTTCAACTACTGGATAATGTAAAGTTCTTGTTTAGCGATGAAGTAGCGGCCAATGACACTCCCTGCTTCCATGATAAACTGTTCCTGAAATGTTCCCATTCGTTTACTAGGAATATCAATAGAAAGATCTTTAAAATTTGGCACGCCTTCGACTTGTATACCATCTCCGCAAATCAGAAATTGATTCCCGACAATAAAAGATCCAGACACACGAATTGCAACTCCATCTTGACCATGAGCACGGCACTGAAGTTTCTCCACAATGTGAACAAGCTTTTCAGGAGGCCATTCCCCGGCTAACGTACTCCGAATGTTGGACAAAGCCTTGAAGATATCAATTGGGCCAATGGATTCTTTCCCAGAGAAACTGAACTTATATTAGTAAACAGCGAAACATTATAGTAAACAACCCAAATGATTAAAAACTTCACTCAGAAGTTCACATATAAACTCCCTTATTTGTTCCCCATAAATTTATTTCCTTTACATTCAATTTATTCAAACAAAGACAAATTTTGTGAAGGTGGTGCCTTTATCAACTCAACACTGAAAGATTGAAAAATAAGGTTCAATAAAGGTTTTTGAATTGGATATGCCTCCTCCTCAACTTAAAATACAACGCATACAAAACAAAATAATTTCTAAGTTTTGAAATTTTGTGCTGGAACACGAAACATAAATGATATGAAAGGCCATTAATTCATCTAACCAACTTCTATCTTCGTAAAGTCACAAAGCTTAAACCCCAACTGTATAGCTACGATGTTTCTATCTCCTTACAAAGTCCAATAACCATATACAGTAAATAATAGGGAAAGAAGTGTCGGTGATTTCTTCATACCTGAAAACTGAAATTTCATTATAGAGGGTCTTTGTATGTTGCCAATGTTCATCAGGTCCATCAAAAAGTAAATAATAATGCATTGTGAGCATCTGACCAAGCAAATATAAGTGAAGTTAGTATACAATTAAACAGAGAAATAAGTAATTATTTCCTTTTGATGTTGGTATAAGCAACCAGAGCATATGGCATGCGTTTCAACTCTTAGAACATCCTGATAGGCAATCTGTAAGAGAAAGATTCATAACTTACATCTGCCAAATCCTTCATTCTTTGAGTCGGATCAAAGATACTTCGAACAAATATTGCTAAATCCACCCTGGCCTCATCATGCTTTCTAATAAATGGGTGTGAAAGGAGCTGAGTTACAGAATATGGAAGACAAAGAGAAGGTCAATTTCAAAACGTTATGCCTATATTTAATGAAGTGCATAAAACATCAGATAACATAGGAACTGATAAAAAAAGGTTTGACAACAAAGTTATTTTAAACCAGCCCAACTATGGAGTATAAGATACCAGTTATAGTCGTAATTTTAATAAGTATTGCACATGCACACTACTAAATATAATCCCCAATAGGAAGGTCTTTGGTCAATATAAATTATAAAATTGAATCTCCTACTGTGCTTACATAGCGTAGAATCTCACGTTGTCCGAAAATAAATAATATATATGTCAAAACTACAAAGGTCTCATCACTTGAATCCTTTTGGTACTTGAGATCAGAATTTAAGTCGGGGACATTTATGCAATTATTAATCTAATTAGAAATAATCTTTTACTATGTACAACTTAATAATTTCATTTATCTGGAATTTCAATGTAGGACCTCATACCTAAAAGTAATCCTCACACTCATTTGAACTAAAAATAAAAAATAAAAATAAATACGTAGAATTAGTTGTAAAATCACAAATTCATTTCTTATGGTACTCCCAGAATTCCAATTTGGAATTGAGCAGCTCCGTTCCAAATCTTAGCAGCATTGCTGACCCAACTGCATGTGGCAGTCAGGACTGTATTCTTAGTCCGGACAGAAACAACTCAATCTAGTGCTCTAACCAGGGGCGGACCCAGGCATGGGGCAGGGGGGCACCGGCCCACTGAAATTTCAGTGGGTCTGAAAACTTAAAAAAAAAATATTTGAGGGGGGGTGTTAAATAAAATTGTTATGTTTGATTTAAAAAATAAAAACTATTAGAATACTTAAACAAACTACTCCCAGTTCCCACTACTCCACTACACCACAAAATAATTTTAAAAACAATCCCATTATCCCAGTTAAAACAAGGGATATTGACGGTATGAATGGGACCAAGACCAATCCCATTATCCCAGTTCCCACTACTCCACTAGTAGTCTTAATCTCGTAGCACTTCATCTGTTCAGACGGTTCATCAACAAAATAACACACAACAGTCATTCAGTCAACAGAGTAACTCTAAGTCTCCAAATTCGCAACGGAGGCCCAAAGCAACTAAGTGTTTAGGTTATTTTAATTTTAGTTTTAAAATTTACCAAATTTAACAATTGTTTTAGGAATTTTTGTAATTATTTATAGATTCTTCTTTTTTTGTACTTTTATAAAATTAGGGCTTTTTACTTCTTAAAGCAACATTGCAACCCAACAATGAAGAGAACTCCATCAAATAAAAGTTCTTCAAGTATGTGTTATATTCTATTTTTACTTTTTTTAAATTTTTGTAATGTTACTTGTTAGTGATTTAATTGAGAAAAAAGAACATAATAAATTAAAAGGGGAAACATAAATTTTTAAAAAAAAACTAAAAACAAGAAAGAGTAAAAAGAGATCCAAATAAACTTATAATCTGCATAATATAATGTTTAATGTTGATACTGTTTTGATTTTTATATTTGTTGTTTTCATTTGGCTATACATTAGTTATTAATAATATACAACGGTGGATATTATTCCAGTTTTTGAGTAAAACCCAACCCCAATAAAACCTATAGAACGGTACATCAATAACTTACATTGAGCGTTATATTTCTGCAACTATTAAAAATGAGATTATCATGCAATAATTTCAAGCAATGAAATCTCGAAAAATGTTATTGTAAATAATATTTAAGTATTATTTAGTTTTGTGATTCATTTTATTAATTTTTTATTCATAAGGGATTTTTTTTTCCGAATTTGACCCCACTGAACTCCGCGACTGAACCCGCCCCTGTCCCTAACATCCTATGTCGAGCTTAATGGATCAAATCTAATTTAATTCTAGGGATGTTTTAGTGCCTCGTAAAGTTTCACCTTGAATAAACCTTGCACAACGTGTCTGCCTTTCGCTCACCTGCTCTGCTGTTGGTCTTGATTCTGCATCTTTTTGCAGGCAAGCATCAATGAATGAGCAAAACTCTAGCGAAAATAAGTTCTTTGATGGCGATGGGGATGGATCATCAAGGATCTGCAATGATGAACCATGAATTGATTACGACATAAAGACGTAGCATGGTGTAGATACGAGTCAAAACACAAGAATAATATTTGCTGCATGAGAATGCATTAATTGTCTATAGAAACTAAACCAGATACCACTTTTGACAAGTTCTTATGATATATTATGATGTCAAAATCCTAGGTTTTGATAACATTCAAGACAACTTGAATTAATCATTAAAAATTAGTTCAAGAATAATAGACCTTTTTACCTTTTCTTCCTGGCTGATAATAAGCCAGTAAGTCCTTATATAATGAACTTATAAATTAACATGATGCCGAATTTGATGTAAAATGAGTATTTTTTTTCCAATAAAAATTGATAAGTACTCTAGAGAAGTACATCATTTCTGATAGTTTGAAGAGATTATACTTTAGATACAAAGTACTTATTTTTGGACATGTTGGATGGAGATAGCGTAATAGACATGATAGCTAGTGCTCTAACTGAAGACATAACCACAAATGAAACCAAACAGTTGAAGAGGGTTCAAGTGGCTGAAACCCAAGTAGTTGCGAGTCTTGGGACAAGAATTTTTTGCTTCGAGTTATATCACATTCGTGCATAGTTACACATCATATATGAAAAGCTGTACAAAACAAGGAAATAAACACATTAAGTAGAACGTCCAAGGCACCTGCAGCATAAGATTAACAGGTCCTTCGTTAGCTGTATAAGGAAATTCTCCAGTACCACACTCAAAAAGTGCAAGCCCAAGGCTCCAGATATCAGCTGGATAAGAATAATTTTCATTTCGAATTCTCTCAGGCGACATGTATGTAACAGTTCCAACAAAAGTAGCACACTGAAAAACACAGACCAGAAATAAGTTGGTCACAAACCACATTAACTAAAATGCAATTCATTTATATTTTTATTTTTTAAAAAGTAACGTGTTAAAACGGAACACATAAACAGAATACTGTTTGAGTAGCATCTGTGACTAACCATAGCTACTGAATTCTCTAAGCCAGCACTTATGCCAAAATCTGTTATCTTTGGCTCTCCCTTAAGATTTACAAGTAAATTTGCAGGCTTTATGTCTCTGTGAACCAAGTGTCTAACTCCATGCAAGTAACTCAGTCCCTTGAGGAACAAAAATAACAATTTAAAATTAGCAAGAAAGGAGAATACATCATATTTCAAAGAGAAGAAGTTGACCGTTGCACGTTCTCCTTTTGTCTAAACCACCACTTCAGGCTAAAGGCCCAATGAATTGGGATTTCCCTATTGGTCCAGGTCATTTCTTACTGAGCTACTGAGTTAACTTCCCGAGCACCTCTGGGAGTTACCCCAACGAACTTCCTTTTTTATTCTTATCGCGACGTTACCCAGTTCGCCTTTCAACTACGTCTGGGGGAGGGAAGGGGTTATTCCCCCCAGGTCCGTCGAGAGATAGTGCATCAAGTTGTTCGCAAGGCCAACTTGAACTGAATAGTTGCAACTCCAGAAAAAAATACAGTAACATGTTTCTTGTAAAGAAATATTCTTACATGCAAGAGCTTTTGAACCATCAAAGATAGCACAGCTTCCGGTATATGTTTACGTACTCGAATGATATCTGCTAGGGACCCTCCGTCCATGTACTCTAAAGCTATGCTTATTTGGCCAGAGTCTGGAGTGTAAAAAGCTCCATAGAATTCAACCAGACCCTGATAACATGGTGCCTCGCATAATGTTCTTATCTCGGTGAGAAGTTGCTGTCTTTTCTCCTGACATGGGAAAAACCAAGCAAGTACTAAAAGAATATATAGCAATCTGTGTCCATGCTATTTACTGAGATTCTTAAACAGTTTGTCAGCATAAATTATGTTAAATTTGAGTAGTTGTTCATATGTGTGAAAGAGAACCAACTAAACTTTATCATCCATAAGAGAGTTCTTGCAGTGATCACTAAGTTCAACATTTTCTTTTTCATGCACGGGTAGAAAAGTAGGTTGCCGATGATTGTAACAAAGACAACACAAGGGAGAACAAGGAAACAAAAAGATACCAATTATGCAAATAAATAAGTGCCCTCAGTGTACCAAAGTTCACAAATTTACATATTCAATGCTATTAAAATTATGTCATGCTGAAGTTATAAATATGCTAATATATTTCTTTTTTACAAATAAGCAGAACCTCCTATTAATTTTTGAAAGAATATGGTTCGTTCAAGTGGAAAAAATTTATTCTCTAAATTCCTTTAAAGTTCCTTGATGATTCAGTGCAATAGTATTAGCCGATTAATCTACTGATCAATCTTAAAAATTGCGTAAACGAGTTCACTATTTGAAATGAATAGTCAAATGGTCAACGGTAGATGGAAGATAAATAAATATGCAAACCTTCTCAAAAATATTAATCTTCTTTAAGGCAATAATTCTATGAGTCGGTATATGGATGGCTCTCTGAACCACACTGCTCGCACCACTACCTATGGCTCCAAAAATCCTCATCTCATGGGAAGCACACCTATACGTTTTTTCACCGAGGTCCGTGTCATCCACTGACCGTGAAGTGCACTTTTGCAATCCAAGCTCATTGATGTTGTATACTCCATAAGATCGACTTAATAAGTTAACAGTTCCGCCATCTGATAACTACACTTCAACAAAAACATATTTTGAAAAAAAATTCTTTTTGTAACAAGAAACTTTCCTCCAAGGAAAAAACTTACCATATAAGAATCAGAAGGGTCCAAGGTTGACCCAGACGAGAAGCCCTTTTCGGCATCAAACAATGGAACAAGCTTCTTTTTCAATTCCTCCAACCCAGCCATGACTAATAATATAGTGATACGATCTGCCGTCAGGAAAACAGAGTTACATACGTTATGGTTACGAAATTTTATTTTCTAACAGGAATCAAAAGGAAGATAATGATCCCATCAAAATAGCGCTACTGACAGCAGAGTAAAACTTTTCATAACTTGTTAAAACAAAGGCTAATAAATTATTTGACAGAGTGACATACAACTACTACAACTACAGAATGCATTATCTTATTTCTTTCCGTATGCAGAATTATGCAATAAATATTATTCACTCAAAGAAACTTTAGTGAGGCCTTCAGTCTAACAGAGAATCTAAAATATCATTCGGAATTAGTTTAATTTAAAATGACTATGTTTGCTATAGAAAGGCAGGCACCATTTGTTACAAGGAAAACAATTCTAAGAAAGCATTTGCAGAGAAAATGGTTTGAGTTGTTTTCTGAAAGTTGACTCACTGAGTTGAAAACCATAAGCCAGTATCCACAAAAATAAAATTTAAATGTTCACTGATTTTGCTGATATAACCAGACATACAGATTCACAATACAAGCTTTCATCCGGAAATGCAAGAACACTTCTGTGGGAAATATTTTTGACTGAGACCATCGAATCGTTAATCAATACAAAATTTTCCACTACTTTAGCCTAATTCTTGCATAAAACTCACTATAAACTCAAATCAATCCATATATATATATATATATATATATATACGACTAGATATATACAATTAATCGAATTGTGAAGCGGAAAGGCTCAAATTTAAACAATTCATGATTAATTGATTCGACCTAAAACAAATTTGCAATAGCAATATTACTCATTCAAGAACTATAATTAACTGGAGAGAGAGTGAAGTTCAAAGTGAGAACTGAATCACGACTATATTGAAACCCTAATATCTATCAAAGAGAGATAAACAAGATATAAAATTTGGTAGTTACGTTTCAACAACAAAATAATACAAGAAATTATAACCAACATCTGTTTAAAAACTGAAAATTATCACTTACAGTTTGGATCTTTATTCGAACGGTTAACCGAAGGGGAAACTTTTACCAAATTTCGTTATTTGTTCGTTATGATCCAATATTCCAATTCCGTATTCTTACTTCATGTTCTCGTCTATGGGTTTAAATGAGTCAAGCCTCTATATAGAGTTCTCAAATTGGTTCCTAAAATAGCACGATATCAAATTAAGCTCCAATTTTAAATTTTTGAATGAATATAATCTTAATATTAATAAAAAAATTAAATTTAAAAAGGTTCGAATAATTTATTTAAAATTTTAAAATTTTATATTTGAATTATTTATATTTTGAATAGAGTTCGAATAGAATTTTTTATCGAACGAGTACGAATCAAAGACGATTTTAAGACTTTTAGGTTTATTTCTAATCTATAAATTATTTTATCCATTAAAATCACAGAGACAGACTACAATATTTTCACATAAGTATTAAATGAATGAGAATTAATTTTACTATAAGTATTGCGTGTAAAATTATTATTTTGCACTATTTATTACTAACAAAACACGAGTTCATATGCATTAATTTCTTGAATAAAAGGATTTACTTGACCAACTTGAATATATTGATTTGATTTATATTGAGAAAAAGAGCATGTGTATGCATCTTGAATATGACTGGTTTGGTTGACGAAAATATAGTTGGGAAGAAATAAAAGGATGCATTGAAATAAAAATAAGATATAATACACTTAGTTTGTGAATTAATTTGAGAAACGATTAATTGTAAATGAGTTTATGAAATGAAAAAATATATAAAAATCAAGAAAACCTTTGTGTAGCTGAGTTACAAAGAAAAAATAATTTTACATTGCTCAGTCCACTTAGAACAAACAAAAATGACTCAATTTTTGTCTTGTTATTTCGTTATTAATTGATATGTTACTTAAATAATCTAGGAGAAGATTAAGAGCAATAAAGTTATATTGATGATGTTTTAGTTTAGTAGTCAAGACTGAGCTTATGTGACCTTCAAGTGTTAGGCGAGTTTATTTTCTTCTATTATGAGAATCTCTTAATTTATGAATTATGTTGTACTCACTCCCCAAAAAAATGAGATTTAATAATAAAAAAAAAAAAAGAGTTATCGTGATAAATTATTTTATTAATTAATCGAATCTCTTCATATAATTCAAATTCCTTATTTTTTTTTCATAATTTACTTACATAATATTGCTAATGAATGGACTAATTATTTATTTATTTTCATAATTTACTTACATAATCTTGCTAATGAATGGACTAATTACTTATTTATTTATTCATAATTATTTTTTTCATAAACTGTTTAGTTAATATTGATTTCAAATACCTTAATTTCTTACCTAATATATTTATTTATTACGAATTAGACTTGTTTTATGAAATAAAGGAGTATATGAGATTCAATTGTCAGCTTTCCAAAGACCGTAAAACAATTTGAGCTGAGATTCAATAGTCAACTTCTCAATAATAACATGTCACATAAAAATTTTAGGAAATTAATAAGGTAATTGAATTCAGTGATTGAATTCAATAATAACATCTCCGCTATAACGTTATGGCCTGCCAATGCCATATGCAGTTCAGAAATCTGAAGTTATGGGCTAAAATATAAGCCCAAAGGGAGAAGACAGATCAGAATTCAGTGATTGATTTTTATTTTTTTTTGTCACCGGTTAGTACCTTTCATATTAGCAGCCCACATTAAGTATCCCAATTGTTTCTGGTTCTTAAATTTCTTACTCTTTTAAATCTTCTCCCCTTTTATAGTTATATTTAATTTGTATATTAAAAATACTTTCGAATAGAGCATTAGGCTTGGATGGTATTTTAGGCCTCTTGCTAAGTAAGATGTTCTAAGTTTTGGGACAAAAGAAGTACATGCAACATGCCTTATCATCAAAAAGTGCTTAATGACTTTAGAAGCTAAAGGGAAGCCATTATTGGGTTTTATCAGGCCAATGTTATATATATATATATATATATATATATATATATATATATATATATATATATATATATACATGTTCATATATTTTTTAATAGTAACGTTGGAGAGATCTCAGTTTTATTATATTTTCTCCCTCAGACGATGTTTGCGCCACCATAAAAACATATTATCTGTATCCAAAGTCATCTTAATCTTTTTTTTAAAAATATCGCTTTTATTAATATAACCATTCAGAAAAGATATAGTCAATCATATAAAATTATGTTATATTATTTGAGACTATATTTGAGACGGAAGTGGTTAGCATGAAGTTTATTTTAGTATAAGTTGGTCAATTGGCTAATAGAGTGCTGACACGCAGGCGAGGTTCTATGTGTGTCAGCATTCTATTAGTCAATTGACCAACTTACCAAAAAATAAACTTCATACTAACCGGATCCATTTGAGACTTTTGACATTATCTATTTTTTTAATAACTCTTAAAATTTTAGTGTGATATGTTAATCATGATGCACAATAATATTCCTTAAACCATGTATATCACATAAACTCATAATTTGAATACATAAAACCTTAATAAAACTATGTTTGAATTACTCTTTATATATATATATATATATATATATATCATTGCCTTTGTTGATAAAGTGTAGACCATGATGATGAAACAAACATACAAAGTGGATACTAGTTTTAGTAACATGAGATGTTATTTATGAAAATTAACCAATAATCGAGCTCCCTAATCATTAGGACCACGCCACATATGACTTATATTATTCCATTTTATCTCTTCTCTCCAACTTTACTTGAATCAATGATCAATGAGTCAGCGCAATCAGATAACTAATTAAAAAAAGTGTGATGTAAGTAAGGGATGATGGTAATTAAGCATGCAAGAATATATGGTAAATTTTGTTTTCATTATTTTTATATTCTCTCCGTTTAAAAATATAGAATTATTATTAATTTTTTAAAATATTTTAAAATTTAAATTTATATAAAGATGAATATTTTAAACTATCTATAAAGTATTATTCAATATTATTACATACTTTTGAATGAATTATCTCAATTTGAAGCTTAAAAAAGTCTTAAATTAACTGTCAAATGTCAATAATAATTTTATAATTTAGAACGGAGGTACTGTATTTTTTGAGAGAATCCGTCCATTATTTATATATTTTTGATACTACATTATTTATAAACGACTTGGGTTTAATTTGTTACAATTTAAGTAGTGTTTGTTTACGGTAAATTGGTGAAAAAAATATTGGCATGCATCAGGTCTCTCCATTTAGTTATTTTTATTTAAATTATTTTGTTGAGCCAAATTAGGAACAATAAGAGTATGGCCATTAATGATTGGGAAAGTGGTGATCATTGTTCAATTGTTTGTTCTTATAATTAAAATAATGCCTCAAAATTAAAGAAATATTATAACTCAGTTTTATCTCACGCACCTGTATATTTATATATAAAAATTAACATAAATTAGAAAAAGTAGATTCATGTACCTTACAGAGATCTAAAGAAAATTATCATTACTAGTGATCTACAATCATTAAAACAGAAAATTGGCCAGGTCTCATAATATATAAATATATATATATATATATATATATATATATATATATATAGAGAGAGAGAGAGAGAGAGAGAGAGAGAGAGAGAGAGAGAGAGAGAGAGACCCACTTTCTTGCCCATGTATAATTGAATCAATTCAGTTTCAAACTGCAGGGAAGGTACTGATCGTTTGATCGACTTGAATGAAATGATGGATGTAAATAGCCAAATATATAATCGATATTTTCCATCCGTCTCAAACTATAAGACAAATATATTTTTTAAAAGTCAATTTAAAATATTTTAAATTTTAAAATTGACATATTTTTTTTAACATTTTAAAATAATAAATTTTATAATTAATAGTATTTTTTGAATAATTTATGAAATTTATAATTATATTAATATAAATTAAATTAAATAAATTTATATCAATTTTGTGTTAAGAATTTTTAAATTGACTTCAAAAAAGTTAATATTAGTCTCCAAACTTGATTTGGAACATAGGGAGTACCTAGTTTATATATGATCATAATAGAGAGAATGACCAAATAAAAAATAAAAAAATTTCATGCCCAAAAGGTAAAAAAAAACTTCACAAACAAATGTCAAGCGCGTTTATAATTTTCAGATGTGCTATATTGATCAAGATGATACTTGCATTCATCTTTCTCTTATATATTGACCTTTTCTTTTCTTTTATCTTTTTCATATATTAGATTAATATTTTACTTAATAGTTAATATTAATATGTCATTTAGATAAGTTGAGTGGTCAAATGAGAAATTGACAAATAAAAAAAATAGTCTAAAATACACTTTGAATACCAAAGATTGTATGATTGTTGAAGTTTGCACCTCAATCTCTAAAACGTATTTAAGTGCATCCTAAGGTTCTTTTTGCTAAACAAAGTACTCCCTCCAATATTTTTACCCTTTCAAAATGCACCCAATTTTTTTTTTCCGCTAAACAAAATGCACCCTTACTTTTGGTAGCAAACTATATTTTTTAAAACGATTTTTTTTTAAAGTGTAGTTTGATATATTTTAAACATTGGGGTGAAAATCTCAACAACCTTACAAATTTTGGGATTCAAACTGTATGTAAAATAGGGTGAATAGACTATAACATATATTGACAGTGTATATATACACGTAAGGTTGTAAAATAAGCAAACAGTTTGGGCTCGATTCGTACTTGCTCGACTAAAAATTCGATTTGAGCTTAACTCGAAATATAAATGAATTAAATACGAGCAAATTTTAAAGTTCGATAAATTACTCGAACCTTCTCAAATTGTAATTTTCTATTGCTACTCGGATCATATTCGTTCAAAAAGTTCAAATTGTTCGGGTTAGATTCGAGACCGTACTCGACTTTGGTAGCTAAATGAGTCTCAATCAAACCTTATTTAATACTCGATAAATTTTGTGAACCAAATCTGAACAACTCAATACTCGGCTCGACTCGATTTATTTACACTTTTATATACACGAACTACATGTTA
Organism: Panax notoginseng; assembly: GCA_016801055.1. NCBI lineage: Eukaryota > Viridiplantae > Streptophyta > Magnoliopsida > Apiales > Araliaceae > Panax > Panax notoginseng. Next base: position 260,657,157 of record CM029012.1, read on the forward strand.
TGTTACAACCATGACACATTATCAAATTAAAGTAAGACTAAAGACAATTTGCACCCCAAACTTTACACAACTGTTGACTTTGCACCCCAAACTGAAAAAGGTGTCTAAGTACACCCCAAACTTCAGTTATACAAAACAAAATGCACAATTGCTTCAGTTAGAAGGTAAAGTGACTGGCTAAGCCTGTAATGCTTATTACAGAGGGGGTACTTTTGGTAGTTTACATTACATGCATTTTTTGTACCTCTTTCTTCATCGTCTCTCCCTCTTTGACTCTATTCCACTCACCATTATTTTGGTAACCCCTTTCCCATTCTCTCTCTCAAGGGGTCGCCTTTCCCTCTATCTGCAAATCGTTTATTCCCACAATTTTTGGTACTGTTGCCATCTATAAATCTTGTTATTACCTTGGCCATCTCTGCCACGACTGAACACAATGTCTCTAAAACAACCTGTTCGGCCACTCCACTGGAACCCGAAACTCCAATTCCCACTGGCTGCTCAATAAGCCATTTCATATCACCCAAAGCAAGAATTATTCCTCCACCATTGGAATCTCCAATTCGACCCTCAACTAGTCCTCCCAATTCCTGAAGCTTAACAGGTATTTGGGTTTTATCAGAAGCAAGCTCCTTTTCTATTGGGATCACTTGAACATTCTTCAGTGGTCCTTCACCCAATTCCCCTTGCTGAATTCTCCTCAGAACTTCATTTATCACAACCTTCGGCTCCGAATCCCAGACCAAAATTGAATTCCTCTTCTTCGTATTTCTCAGCAAAATATCAATGACCTTTTTAACATCCCCATTTCTTTGATTTCGGGCTGAACTGAATTCCCTTGTTGCAACCGCGGATTCAAATACAAATTCTGATTTGGAATAGGCATCTACAGCGGTAGCGGCGTTGGGTTTGGGTTCGGCCGGAATCCAATTCCAATGGTTGACGGATTAACATTCCCAGATGTGAAATTCAATGTTTGCTCAATTGTTGCCTTAACGGTAAGACTTGAAAAACTAGCTCCACGCATAACTCTACTCACACCTATGTCATCAAGAATTGAGATAATTAGTTGTTCAAGCTCAACTTTAATCGCCAGAAGTGGCTTCTGCTGTGACGCCCCCAAAATTAGGTATACGTCACCCATCTTGGGTCGCCACTTACATGGTACATAAATCCAAATACAACTTACTAATACAACTGTCGTGTACAATACGACAAAACATAAACTGTGAGTTTGAATACAAATAATCTACTAGAGAGTATACAAACTCAAAATGAGTTCTCATTACAATTATTATCACACTATTTCACAGAATAGTGAGGACTACTAACGCTATCATCTGGTCCATCACTCCGTTTTCGAACTCGTCCAACTATATTCTCATTTCCTGAAGAGAACCGTGAAAGAAAGGGTGAGCTCAACTAGCCCAGTAAGAAATATTATGACTAAGATAACGCAGAATAAATTATCATTAGTTTTCAACAATGTTAAACTGATAAAATACAATAGACATCAAGTTTAACTGCAGCGGATCAAGCAATCCATTAAAAGAGTCAAGTAAAAAATAAAATCTACTATCTTTTATGATTTAAAAATTTTTTATCACTGTTATCGCTGAGACTCAGCTTAATAAATAATCCATATCATCGAATCACCCCTGCACTACAGCCAAGGATATTCTTTAGTATCACGACCACGAATTATACGTGCACTACGGCTAAAGATAATCATGTTTTCATCAACGGTCCTGATCATGCCATAAAACAATTCATCTCTGCACTACGGCCAAAGAGAATCCATAGCCATAATCATACCAAAAATTGTCCATCAATGCACTACAGCAAATGAGGATTTTTACCACATCATTCATTACATTACGGTCATGATTACACCGAATAATCCCTGGTCATAATCATACCAAGTCCATCTATGCACTACAGGCCACAAATGACTTTATACACATCATTTGTAACATTACAGTCATGATTACACCGAATAATCCCTGGTCATAATCATACCAAGTTCATCTATGCACTACATGCCACAGATGACTTTCAACATAATATAAACATGAGGATGATGACAATGACATAATAATCAATAAAACAAGTTCAAGAATTAATTTATTCAGGAACCAATAATGTCCAAATTGTTAACATGATACTGCTTTGTAGAGTAAAATTCAAGAATGCTCAGAAGAATATTTTCATGAAAAGATACTGGATGAAATGCAAAAATCAAGGATATTCCACTAATTTCATGGAGTATAGAAGTTAAAACTTTAACCAACTGAGTATAATAAAGAATGGAATAACAAAAGAAATCACCATTGTAAGACCCCAACTTTTATATATAAAGATGAATTTTCTATAAATATCATTTTTGAATATTATGGAGTTAATTTGATATAATGTTATAGTTATGGGTAATATTTATAAATTTTGCAAAGTACGCAAGTTGTCATATAATATTCGATTGGTCGGGGAATATTCGTTTTAACAGGGAATATTCGTACAACGGCACAATCATTGGTGGACCCCACAACGGAATTATTGTCGGATTGAGAAAACGACAAAAATATTTTATTAAAAATAACGGCGGAAGTTTTACCATTGTTACTGTTGAACTACTCGGTAGTAAAAGTACAGTAATACGCGTGGTTGCATAGTAGCACACGGTATTGATTATTACGTGAGAAGTCACTCAGTTTTATTTAATTATTGCCACAGTATTTGTTGTAGAGTTTGGCATATTATTTGGACCCCCTACTTTCTCATTTTCAAAATAATCGGTAGAAATTTATTCGATGTAAGTGGAGGGGCCCATATGTTTATGACTTTTGGTGGAGATGGGAACTTATGTTTGTTACATGGAATGAAGAAAAAAAAAAGAACGAGGAATGTGGGAGTATTATTGTTATGAGATGTTTATATATAATATATAAAATGTGGGTGCATGTGATTATATATATGATATATATATTTGATAGTGGTTTTTGCTGGAGGGAGTTGTCAGGATGGTGTAGTATAGGTATTATTTATATATATGCAATGCTTGAAAATTGACAGGGAGGAGTACAATTATTATTATTATATATATATTTAGGCTTTCAACATGTGTGGATTATATATATAGATAGGTTTTTATAATCTTCCTTTATTCTGATTGGTTGGGGAATTGACAATTGCTAGCATGATTTTGCCAACCTAGACATTCATTGGCCAACTCTTTGAAAATGTGTACTGATGTGTAGGAAACGTGAAGTATTATTGTTCATCCGTAAATAATTGTTGCGTCCGTTTCTTAACAGTACCCCTTCCATTCTCCTATAAATAGAAGCTCATTGCTTCATTATTTTTTACGAATTCACTGAACTCTAGAGAGAGAAACAATAGAGAGAAACTATAGAGAGAGAGAAGAAGAGTATTCTGCTACTTAACTACTTCCTTATTTCAGCTCTTCTTTAAAACGGTAGGGAATATTATTTCTTTTATATTCATGAAGAGAACTTCTGTTATTCCATTTGTTATTATTCTGTTGGAATAACCAGTATACGCGGTCTACCCTATACTTGGTGACATTCTTCTATTATTCTGTTGGAACATCCTGTCTGTGTGTTTTACACCGGACCTGGTTCCGTTTATTATTCTGTTGGAACATCCTGTCTGTGTGTTTTACACCGGACCTGGTTCCGTTTATTATTCTGTTGGAATATCCTGTCTGTGTGTTTTACACCGGACCTGGTTCCGTTTTATTATTATTCTGTTGGAATATCCTGTCTGTGTGTTTTACACCGGACCTGGTTCCCTTATTTATTATTCTGTCGGAATATCCTGTCTGTGCGTTTACGCCGGACCTGGTTCCATTATTTATTATTCTATTGGAATAACCTGTCTGTGCGGTCTATCGCATGCATGGTGATTTCTTTTGTTATTCCATTCTTTATTGTACTCAGTTGGTTAAGTTTTGACTTCTATACTCCATGAAATTTGTGGAATATCCTTGATAGTTGCGTTTCATCCAGTATCTTTTCAAGAAAATATTCTTCTAAGCATTCTTGAATTTTACTCCACAATGCAGTATCATGTTGACAATTTGGACGTTGTTAATTCCTGGATAAATTAATTCTTGAACTTGTTTTATTGAATTCTTATATCATTGTCATCATCCTCATGTTTATAAAATGTTGAAAGTCATCTGTGGCATGTAGTGCATAGATGGACTTGGTATGATTATGACCAGGGATTATTCGGTATAATCATGACCGTAATGTTACAAATGATGTGGTAAAAGTCCTCATTGGCCCGTAGTGCATTGATGGACAGTTGTTGGCATGATCATGACCATTAATGAATACACGAATATCCTTGGCCGTAGTGCAGGGGTGATTCGATGATGTGGATTATTTTATTAAGCTGAGTCTCAGCGATCGCAGTGTTGAAAAACCTTTTAAATCATAAAAGATAGTAGAGTTTATTTTTTACTTGACTCTTTTAACGGATTGCTTGTTCCGCTGCAGTTAAACTTGATGTCTATTATATTTTATCAGTTTAACATTGTTGAAGGCTAATGATAATTTATTCTGCATTATCTTAGTCATAATATTTCTTACTGGGCTAGTTGAGCTCACCCTTTCTTTCACTGTTCTCTTCAGGAAATGAGAACGTAGCTGGGACAAGTCGGGGTACGGAGTGATGGTCCGAATGATAGTATTAGTTAGTAGTCCTCACTATTCTATGTAATGGTGTGTTAATAAATGTAATGAAGACTCCTTTTGAGTATGAATACTCTCTAGAAGATAATATTTGTATTCAAACTCACAGTTTATGTTTTGTCGTATTGTACACGACAGATGTGTTAATCAGTTGTATTTGTATTCTGTACTTTGTATCTGACGACCCAAGATGGGTGATGTTTACCTAATTTTGGGGGCGTCACAGTTGGTATCAGAGCTTAGGGATATGATCCCTGGCTAAGATGTGAGAATAGAACTAGGAGGGGAGAGACGGGGAATTCCTTCGCTAGTATGACCTACCTAAGTTTATTTGTTATTTAGTTGGTTGGTCAGAGTATATTGATAATATGTGACATGTTAATTAACCCTTGTTTTGTGGCAGTATTTGAAAATGGCAGCTGGAAATGTCAACAATGGAGTAAATGAGACCGTGACACCTCTAATCACCAACCAAGATAATGTAATATCAGGCGAAGAAGAAATTAGAGATATCTACGTGGTAAGTGAAAAACTAATAGTTGCACCCGAGCTAGTGGCAGAGGTATCAGCTGAGAGTGAGGAAGAAGAGGAAGAAGAGGAAGAAGAGGAACCTGAGGAGAATTGGTTAGAAGAAATCTATGATCAAAACTTAGAATTACAAACTCGTGTTCATGAGTTAGAAGAGCAGGCTGAAGAACGGCAGGCAGTCGTGGAGCAAAGAGATGTAACGATTCAAAATTGTGTTGCCCGATATGTGATGCTCGAACAAAATCACGCTTTGGCAGAGTGTAAGATATTAAAGTTGGAATCTGAGAATTCAAATATCAAGGATCAGCTGAAAGAAGAAACAACTGAACGAGTGAGAATGCAGGATGCGTGGGTAAAAGCCGCACGACGTGTTGATATTGTAGAAAGAGATGTCCGATCCAAAAAGGCTAAAATAGATGATATACATTTCTCTTTTTGGACAGCAATTGGGAGAACCCAACATCGAGTTTTGAATTACCCTGTACAGAGCGGTCAATCTGAACTCGATATGGATCGAAGATTGATGATTCAGATCATGAAGCAGGAGTACGATGAAGCAGTTGAGGGTGGAATATGCCCTATATTAAAGTCAATTCCAACGATAGAGATGACATCAAATGCTACCCCAGACAAGTCAAAGCCGGGTAGTTCAAGAGAGAGCGGTTGTCATGACTTCCCAACAAGTGAGGAACCCAAATGAAGTTATCACGGGTAAGCTAATCATAAACCCTTGCGAAGTTTGTACCTTATTCGATACTGATTCTACCCACTCTTGTATTTCACCTAGTTGTGTTCAACGTTTAAACTTGGCTCTTAAAAAAATAAAAAATAAAAATAAAAATAAAAATTTATTAGACTTGACTTATCTGTTGAAACTCTGTTAGGAGAAATCTTCGTTAACTCCACTATTTATAAATCTTGTTTGATTCAAATCGACACTTTCACGTTATCTGTCGATATGTGATTTTTGGAAACGATTGGTTAACTACCCATTATGCTTTTCGTAAGTTTGTTAATTTTCATATTCCTAACCAACCTGTTATGCGAATTCAAGCAACCAAACCACTAAAGTCAATCATTATCATATCAAGCCATAAGTAAAGAGCCCCGAGCCTTTATCTGGTGACATCCTGTTGATGGGGAATGCACCGAAGCCAGACTCTCCGTAGGGGACGCCGTTCTACGGTGGCAAGCTGATAGGTATCAATGTGATGTGTTATCCAAGTCTGGGATGAGAGTCACAGTTTTGAATGATATTTCTATTGTTAATAAATTTCCTGACGTATTCTTGAAGATTTCCTAGCCTACCCCTAGAGCGTGAAATCGAATTTTGTATTGACCCCAGTACAAAACCCATTTCTTAAACCCTCAAATATTTCTTTACTTAAAACGAACGTATCAAAGACGTTGGCTCGAGCTGTTAAAGATTACGATCGTACCATTTAATATCATCGTGGAAAAGTGAACGTGGTAGCTGACGCGTTGAGTAGAAGATCATATGCAAGTACGAGTACGATATTGTCAACACAAAGGCCATTTTGTGTGACTTGCAAAGGATGGAGATAGAGTTAAAGACTCCAGGGACCCATGTGATGATGACGAATATACGAGTAGAACCGACTTTAATCGATAAAGTTAAAGCTGCTCAAGCTATAGACCTGGAGCTGATGCGTATGAGGAAGAAAGTGCAAGAAGGTGCTATGCCGGAAGCAAGAATCGATGAAGAAGGAATACTTCGAGTCAACTCCAGACTTTGTGTTCCTAACAACCCTGATTTAAAGTATGAAATCATGATGGAGGCGCACAACACACCGTTTGCAATCCATCCTGGAAGTACCAAAATATATCATGATCTTCGTCATACATTTTGGTGGAGCAATATGAAGAGAGAGATAGCGTTGATTATCTCAAGGTGTCTAACTTGTCAACGAGTCAAAGCGGAGCATCAAGTACCAAAAGGTCCATTGCAACCACTTGAAATTCCAGAATGGAAGTGGGAGCACATTACTATGGATTTCGTTACCGGTCTTCCTAAGGTTTCTCAAGGTATAGATGCGATTTGGGTCATTGTTGATAGATTGACCAAGTCTGCTCATTTCTTACCGATACGAGAAACTTATACACTTGAACGTCTTGCTCGTATGTACATAAACGAGATTGTAAGACTGCATGGTATGCCAGTATCCATAGTTTCTGATCGAGACCCAAGATTCACTTCACGATTTTGGGTTAGTTTACAAAAAGCTATGGGCACAGATTTACGATTTAGTTCGGCATATCATCCTCAGACGGACGGACAATCAGAGAGGACTATTCAAACTCTAGAAGATTTATTTAGACTATGTATCTTTGACTTCAAGGGAAGTTGGGACAAGTTCTTACCATTGGTGGAGTTTTCCTACAACAACAGTTATCAAGCAAGTATTGGCATGGCTCCATTCGAAGCATTGTATGGAAGAAAATGTCGTTCTCTAGTATGCTGGGATGAGGGGGTGAAGCAACGTTATTGGGACCAGAGTTGGTACGTATGACTACAGAAAAGATTCAAACGATCTGACAACGTATAAAAACCTCACAAGATCGACAAAAGAGTTATGCTGATCTTCATCGAAAAGACGTGGAATTTGATGTAGGAGATCATGTGTTCTTACGTGTTGCTCCATGGAAAGGAGTTACGAGATTTAGAAAGAGAGGAAAGCTCAATCCTCGATTCATCGGTCCATTTTTAATCCTCGATCGAGTAGGAACTGTGGCTTATAGACTCGCTTTATCGCCAAATATATCTCGTGTTCATAACGTTTTTCACATATCCATGTTACGCAAATATGTGGAAGACCCGAACCACATTATTGAGTTAGAACCAGACAAAATAGCGGAAGATTTGACGTATGAAGAAGTTCCTGTTCAAATCTTGGATAAGAAGGAACATATTCTACGCTCCAAGGTTATACCTCAAGTCAAAGTTTTGTGGAAAAACCACGATGTTGAGGAAATGACTTGGGAGTTAGAATCTGAAATGAAATCAAGGTATCCTTACCTCTTCGACATACCAGGTACGTACCCTAATTTCGAGGGCGAAATTTCATAAGAAGGGGAGGTTGTAAGACCCCAACTTTTATATATAAAGATGAATTTTCTATAAATATCATTTTTGAATATTATGGAGTTAATTTGATATAATGTTATAGTTATGGGTAATATTTATAAATTTTGCAAAGTACGCAAGTTGTCATATAATATTCGATTGGTCGGGGAATATTCGTTTTAACAGGGAATATTCGTACAACGGCACAATCATTGGTGGACCCCACAACGGAATTATTGTCGGATTGAGAAAACGACAAAAATATTTTATTAAAAATAACGGCGGAAGTTTTACCATTGTTACTGTTGAACTACTCGGTAGTAAAAGTACAGTAATACGCGTGGTTGCATAGTAGCACACGGTATTGATTATTACGTGAGAAGTCACTCAGTTTTATTTAATTATTGCCACAGTATTTGTTGTAGAGTTTGGCATATTATTTGGACCCCCTACTTTCTCATTTTCAAAATAATCGGTAGAAATTTATTCGATGTAAGTGGAGGGGCCCATATGTTTATGACTTTTGGTGGAGATGGGAACTTATGTTTGTTACATGGAATGAAGAAAAAAAAAAGAACGAGGAATGTGGGAGTATTATTGTTATGAGATGTTTATATATAATATATAAAATGTGGGTGCATGTGATTATATATATGATATATATATTTGATAGTGGTTTTTGCTGGAGGGAGTTGTCAGGATGGTGTAGTATAGGTATTATTTATATATATGCAATGCTTGAAAATTGACAGGGAGGAGTACAATTATTATTATTATATATATATTTAGGCTTTCAACATGTGTGGATTATATATATAGATAGGTTTTTATAATCTTCCTTTATTCTGATTGGTTGGGGAATTGACAATTGCTAGCATGATTTTGCCAACCTAGACATTCATTGGCCAACTCTTTGAAAATGTGTACTGATGTGTAGGAAACGTGAAGTATTATTGTTCATCCGTAAATAATTGTTGCGTCCGTTTCTTAACAGTACCCCTTCCATTCTCCTATAAATAGAAGCTCATTGCTTCATTATTTTTTACGAATTCACTGAACTCTAGAGAGAGAAACAATAGAGAGAAACTATAGAGAGAGAGAAGAAGAGTATTCTGCTACTTAACTACTTCCTTATTTCAGCTCTTCTTTAAAACGGTAGGGAATATTATTTCTTTTATATTCATGAAGAGAACTTCTGTTATTCCATTTGTTATTATTCTGTTGGAATAACCAGTATACGCGGTCTACCCTATACTTGGTGACATTCTTCTATTATTCTGTTGGAACATCCTGTCTGTGTGTTTTACACCGGACCTGGTTCCGTTTATTATTCTGTTGGAACATCCTGTCTGTGTGTTTTACACCGGACCTGGTTCCGTTTATTATTCTGTTGGAACATCCTGTCTGTGTGTTTTACACCGGACCTGGTTCCGTTTTATTATTATTCTGTTGGAATATCCTGTCTGTGTGTTTTACACCGGACCTGGTTCCCTTATTTATTATTCTGTCGGAATATCCTGTCTGTGCGTTTACGCCGGACCTGGTTCCATTATTTATTATTCTATTGGAATAACCTGTCTGTGCGGTCTATCGCATGCATGGTGATTTCTTTTGTTATTCCATTCTTTATTGTACTCAGTTGGTTAAGTTTTTGACTTCTATACTCCATGAAATTTGTGGAATATCCTTGATAGTTGCGTTTCATCCAGTATCTTTTCAAGAAAATATTCTTCTAAGCATTCTTGAATTTTACTCCACAATGCAGTATCATGTTGACAATTTGGACGTTGTTAATTCCTGGATAAATTAATTCTTGAACTTGTTTTATTGAATTCTTATATCATTGTCATCATCCTCATGTTTATAAAATGTTGAAAGTCATCTGTGGCATGTAGTGCATAGATGGACTTGGTATGATTATGACCAGGGATTATTCGGTATAATCATGACCGTAATGTTACAAATGATGTGGTAAAAGTCCTCATTGGCCCGTAGTGCATTGATGGACAGTTGTTGGCATGATCATGACCATTAATGAATACACGAATATCCTTGGCCGTAGTGCAGGGGTGATTCGATGATGTGGATTATTTTATTAAGCTGAGTCTCAGCGATCGCAGTGTTGAAAAACCTTTTAAATCATAAAAGATAGTAGAGTTTATTTTTTACTTGACTCTTTTAACGGATTGCTTGTTCCGCTGCAGTTAAACTTGATGTCTATTATATTTTATCAGTTTAACATTGTTGAAGGCTAATGATAATTTATTCTGCATTATCTTAGTCATAATATTTCTTACTGGGCTAGTTGAGCTCACCCTTTCTTTCACTGTTCTCTTCAGGAAATGAGAACGTAGCTGGGACAAGTCGGGGTACGGAGTGATGGTCCGAATGATAGTATTAGTTAGTAGTCCTCACTATTCTATGTAATGGTGTGTTAATAAATGTAATGAAGACTCCTTTTGAGTATGAATACTCTCTAGAAGATAATATTTGTATTCAAACTCACAGTTTATGTTTTGTCGTATTGTACACGACAGATGTGTTAATCAGTTGTATTTGTATTCTGTACTATGTATCTGACGACCCAAGATGGGTGATGTATACCTAATTTTGGGGGCGTCACAACCATGCATGCGGTACTTCGTATAGACAGGTTATTCCAACAGAATAATAATAACGGAACCAGGTTAGGTAAAATTTACACCGACATGATGTTCCAACAGAATAATAATGACGGAACCAGGTCCGATGTAAAACACACAGACATGATGTTCTAACAGAATAATAATAACGACGGAACCAGGTCAGGCGTAAAATGCACAGACAGGATATTCTAACAGAATAATAATAAAGATGGAACCAGGTCCGGCGTAAACGCACAGATAGGATATTTTGACAGAATAATAAATAATGGAACCAGGTCCGGCGTAAAACGTACAGACATGATATTCCAACAAAATAATAAAGAACGGAATATTAGAAGAATTTCACCATGTATAGGGTAGCCCGCGTATACAGGTTATTCCAACAGAATAATAAATAATAGAATAACAGAAGTTCTCTTCATGAGTATAACAAATAACATCCCTTACTGTAAAATAAACTTGATATAAGAGTAGGGAAGTAGCAGAATACTTTTCTTCTTTCTCTCTATAATTTTCTCTCTCTAGAGTTTCAGTGAATTTGTAAGAAATAATGAAGGAATGAGCTTCTATTTATAGGAGAATGGAAGTGCACTGTTCATGAACGAAATTATTTTGCAGCATTATTTCTTTAACAACTAAGTCAAACAACTAACCAATAAGATTTCAACAAAAATTAAAATATAATACATATATATAAACACATGTTTTCAACTTATATATATCAATATTATATATACACCACTTAATTTTTCTCCCCCATAACCAACATCAATCTCCCACCCACCCAATAATCAAATTCACTACACTCGTACACATTACTATCACACACAAACACATCTTACACCCATCACTTTCATATAATTACTTTTCCACTATTTTCCACTCACACACATCACTTTCACTCTTCATTTTCTTCCACCACTCTCCACTCAGACATATAATATTATATATATACACACACATCACAATCTTATATATATAAACTCCTTCTCCTACGTAACTCTCTCCCACCCCCATTTTTAAAATCAGTTTTTCAACACATATGGGCTCCACATGTGGCCCCTACCTTTAAATAAATTCTACCGATTATTTTGAAAAATAGGTAAATGGGAGTCTATAAAATAAGCAAAACTGAGTAACATCTCACATTAAGGGTTCGGGTAGTGGAAACCTTTGGGTTCGGGCTGCGATTTTAGTGCTGCAAATGGAAACAGTCGCTGCTCTTTGATCTTCTATCGAAGTTGCACCGTATGAATTTGCCAGATCCGTTATTTCGATATCAAGATTACCTGATTTCGCACGGCTCTACACCAAATTTTGGATTGAGGTAATACTTTACTTGATAATATGTAGTATTTGATTATTGTAGAGTTTTTTTAGGGGGGGGGGGGAACTGTACGTGCAGTGAAGATAAAACTTGGGTCTTTCTAATTTTGTTTGGATTTAAAGTAAAGAAATTGTTAGCCTAAATTATTTTTAAAAATTGGTTTTGAATTTGAATACTATTCATGTTTTAATTTGAATAATTTAGTATGCAAATTATTAAGCTAATTTGAATATTAGGTATTTAACCATGTTAGGTAAAAGTTGAATTAAGCTGGTTTGTATTTAATCTTGTTGGGTAAAAGTTGGATTAAGCTGGTTTTGAGCTTGAAGGGAGCATAATATGATAGTTCTGGTTTAAAAGGTTGACTTGGTTCTTAGATATTTCTATCCAGTTCAAAATTTATCTAGTCAAATTAAGCTGGTTTGTATTTTACGGGTTTATTTGTATGTGTTTGAGCACTATCATGCTGTGCTCCTAGTGTTTACTTGTATTTTGATCTTTAATTTAGTTTATTATCATATGAGCTCTTCTCCCACTTGTTGAGCAACTTGTACATAGCTTACCTCAGACTTTCATGTTGTGTATGAGCTGAAACATTGATTAAATATTTACAGGCAGATGTATGAGCTGAAACATTGATTGAAATTATTTTGGTGGTATAACTAGGTCCCACATTCATTAAGATGTCAAAGTTAAAAAAAAATTTAAAAAAATTTGTTTGCTGGTAATTTGATTATGAGTTTGATTTTATGAGTGGAGTCGAACTTTTTGCAGGAGATGATGATATCTTTGTGAGTTTTCCAGATTGCTTCTAATGTGGGATGTTGTGAATGTTTTTCACTACTTAGGTATGTAATTGGAATCTCTCTGTTCATAAGTTCTAGGAATGGGTGATACAGCAGATGGCAACCTCTTTTTTGTTTCAGTGGTTGCATCATTGTCGAATGGTAATGCAAATACTTTAGTGTAGTGAATGACCGTATCGTATGCTCTAACTATATATATCGAATGTTTTGTTTTGACTACATGAATTTCTATCTTGTGGAAGTAGATCACAGTACTTATTCCACTCTCTTTCCTTTCTGTTTTTGGTTGAGGACATTCAAATTATTGTGCTGTTTGTTTAGCCTTACTGGTCATCCTGGTTAAATTGTGGAAATTCTTTGGCTCGTTTAACATGTGTTCTGGTTAATTTATTGATTAAAATATTAAAGCAGTCCTCTGATTAATATTGTTCTAGATCTGAGTTGATTCCACTGTAGTGGAGGTAAAAATGGCCGTAGTGGTGGTAAAAATGACCATAGTCGAGTTGCATATGCCGATTAATATTGTTACTAGCTATTTCCCAAGTAATTCAGTTGTTGATATACAAGCACATCTTGCATCAGTCATCTCAACCTCATACCTTAAATCTGTGGCATATATTTGTAACTACAGAGAAACTGAAATAGATGTCTAATGAAAATGGTCATCAAATTGTCACACTTGCCTTTAACTGTCCAGATTCGAGCTTAGGAAACACTTCAGAAACAACCTTCTGCAGGTGGACATGGTTCAGCCGGTTGTTACTTCCATTTACGACCATTTTTGAGAGGAATGTGATTTTTGTCTATAATGTATCTCTTGGTTATTCACTCTATTGCTTTGGATAATTAATTTTATCTTTTCCTATAGTTTTACTGATATAAAGTTCTTTATTTATATGGACTACCTACTACGGCTCAGAGTTGCACATCATAGATGGGATCCCACAGCTTATTTTTGTTCGTTCAAGCTACAATATAGAGGTTTGGTTCTTTTGTTAGTTTTATGTCATGTTTCAAACAAGCATTTCAGACCAGGTGACTGAATCTCCTTCTTGATTTGAATCTCTCATGAGCCTGTATTTTGGGATGGTATAGCCATATAATTTTGTATTATTTTTGTGACGACCCCAAAATAGGTATACAACACCCATTCTGAGTCGCCAAATACATGGTACAAAAAAAACAAACTACAACTTCAATAATACAATTGTCGTGCAAAATACGACAACACATACTGTGAGTTTAAATACAAATATTGTCTTCTAGACAATATCCACACTCAAATAAGTTCTCATTACAATTATTCAAATACTATTTTACAGAAATAGTGAGGACTGATAAAACATCTTTCTAGAACCATCACTCCATATCCCGACTAGATCATGCTATGTTTTCACCTCTTGAGAAGAAAAATAGAACAAAAAGGAAAAGGGTGAGCTCAACTAGCCCGTAAAGAATATTATGACTAAGATAATATACAACAAATTATCATTAGTATTCAACAGAGAAAAATCTGATAGGATATAATCGAGAACAAGTTCTAGATCAACAACTGCAGCGGAAATAGCAAACCATTAGAAGAGTCAAGTAGAGAATGAGTTCTACTATCTTCTAAGATTTAAAAGTCCATCAACAATATTTTATCCCTGTAACAACAATCAATAACCATCTTTAATGAAATATTCATCTTTGCACTACAGGCCAAAGATATTCATTTGTATCACCAGTCGGTCATGTTCATCTCAACACCTGTTCATCTTTGCACTACGGGCCAAAGATATTCATCAGGTAATCATACATCTTTGCACTACAGGCCAAAGATATTCAGTAATATCATCATTTAGGACTGAGGATGATGAAAAATATCTTTAAAAAAATGAATCCAGTGAAATAAAAGAACAAATATTAGGGATTCGTATCACAGTTTATCCAAGTTCAATAATACACCATAATAACCAATTTTGAAGCAGAATTCAAAAATAAAGATCAAAACATGGAAACAATTAAAGATAGTAACCATAATAGACAATTTGGACAAGAAGAATAAATTTTATTTTTCGGTGAATAGTGCCGTATTCGTGAATATTGTCGTATACGTGAATAGTAACGTATATGTAAATAGTAACCCCGACACAAAAAGTTCTGAATTTGATAAAAAGTTCATATCAATATTTCGGCATAATGATATTGAAGAAAATATCATTCAAGAAGAAGATAATATTCCTTACCTTAAAATATCAGTACTTCTGATCGGAATATCGGTATAAGGCTGAAAAAAACTTCACAAAGTATCTAAATACTCCCAAAATACACTCAATAATTTAGAGAGAGAAAGAGAGAAAACTTGTTTCTGGTGTGATTTTCAATTCTAACTTAGCCCTCTATTTATAGGAAAATATTAGCACGCTGAAGCAGACTTAACCTGCAACCTGATGGCTTTACCTGCTACTATTCTCACCCACCACATTTGAATAAAAATCTCAGCACATTTTCACCAACCAAAAGTGGGGCCCACCAATTCTAGAATTTTCCACCAAAATGACAAATTCTGCAACTTCCATAATTTTTGAACCAGTCATCTCGTAAAATTCATAACAAATCATACGTTCATTTTTAACGGTTCAAAATTTGTGGACATATACTCAACTTATATATGAATAATATATCCAAAAATTACCATGATCCAACGGTCGGATTAAAAATTATAACCCCCACAATATTTCTCAAAAATCCTGATTTGATTTTTAATACCTCTATTCCGATAAAAATACTGATAAAACACCTCAACATTAACTCCTTCATTTTTAACCACAATAAATATATCCAATATTTATATCCACATAGAATAAATATTTCCTTATCATATGAATCAATAATTAATTATTCACAAATAATATTACAGAATCACATTTATGACAACCAGGCCGTTCCCAGGAAAGATGGGGCTTTCCAATAAGGATTTTTCCTTACTAGCGCGTAATTAGATGACCAAACCTCTCCTTAGACAGAATTTTCTAGACATTACCAATAATGCTATATAATAATATTATTCAAATAATATGAATTATTGATCTGATAATAAAAAATACTGTGCAGCAACAATCATTGAAATAAAAATAATATAAAATATCAACGCAGCAATTATTGAATCAATAAAATAAAATATTGAACAGTAACTACTGTAACAATTATTAAGTAGTGCCTTCTTACGTAAGAATCAATAATTGGTGCAATACCGTGTGCTACTGTATTTTAACCACCAGGTATTCCAACAGTATTAACGGTAACAACTACGCCGTTAATTATAAACAACTTACACTTGTCATTTTCTTCATCCAATCGCTTTCCATTATGGGGCCCACACAAGGCTGCGCCGTCGTACGAATATTCTCTGACAGCAAGAATATTCCACGACCAAACGAATATTCACCGACCAAAAATAAATATTTTATAACCACTTGCTTATTTGAAATATTTGCGCATTTTACCCTTAACTAACCACATTAATCAAATCAACCCTTTCTATTTAAAAATAATAAATAGAGAAAATTTAATTTCATTTATTAATAAGTTGGGGTCTTACAACCTCCCCTCCTTATGAAATTTCGTCCTCGAAATTGACGTACGTACCTTGTGTTTCGAAAAGGTGAGGATACCTCGCTTTCATTTCTGATTCCAACTCCCAGGTCATTTCTTCAATAGCATGGTTTCTCCACAAAATCTTAACTTGTGGTATAACCTTCGTGCGTAGAACATATTCTTTCCTATCCAAGATCTTAACAGGTACCTCCTCGTACGTTAAATCTTCGACTATCTCGTCCGGTTCTCACTCAATTATGTGGTTCGGGTCTTTCACATATTTACGAAGCACAGATATGTTAAAAATATTATGAACACGAGACATGAGACATGCTTGGAGGTAATGTGAGTCGATATGCCACATTTCCTATTCGGTTAAGAATTTCAAATGGACCAACAAATCGTGGGTTGAGCTTTTCTCTCTTCCCAAATCTTGTAACTCTTTTCCATGGTGCAACACGTAACAATACATGATCTCCAATACTAAATTCTACATCCTTTCGATGAAGATCCGCATAACTCTTTTATCGATCATGTGACGTTTGTATACGTTGTCGAATCGTTTGGATCTTCTCTGTAGTTATGCGTACCAATTTTGGTCCCAACAACGTTGCTTCACCCACCTCGTCCCAGCATACTGGAGAATGACACTTTCGTCCATACAAGGCTTCAAATGGAGCCATACCTATACTTGCCTGATAACTGTTGTTGTAGGAGAATTCCACCAGTGGCAAGTACTTATCCCAACTTCCTTTGAAATCTAGAACACAAAGTCTTAATAGATCTTCAAGGGTTTGAATAGTCCTCTCTGATTGCCCGTCCGTTTGAGGATGGTATGCTGAACTAAATCGTAAATCCGTGCCCGTAGCTTTCTACAAGCTAACCCAAAATCGTGAAGTGAATCTTGGGTCACGATCCGAAACTATGGATACTAGCATGCCATGCAATCTCATAATCTCATTCACATACATACGAGCAAGGCGTTCAAGGGAATAAGTCTCACGTATAGGCAAGAAATGAGCAGACTTGGTTAATCTATCAACAATAACCCAAATCGCATCTATGCCTTGAGAAACGTTGGGAAGACCTGTAACGAAATCCATGGTAATGTCTTCCCACTTCCATTTCGGGATCTCAAGTGGTTGCAATGGACCCTTTGGCACTTGATGCTCTGCCTTTACACGTTGAAAAGTTAAACACCTCGAGATAAACTCCGCGATCTCTCTTTTCATATTGATCCACCAAAATGTATGTCGAAGATCATGATACATTTTGGTACTCCCAGGATGGATTGCAAATGGTGTGTTGTGTGCCTCCATCATGATTCTATGCTTCAAGTCAAAATCGTTATGAACACAAAGTCTGGAGTTGACTCGAAGTATTCCTTCTTCATCGATTTTTGCTTCTGGAATAGCACCTTCTTGCACTTTCTTCTTCATACGCATCAGCTCCATGTCCGTAGCTTGAGCATCTTTAACTTTATCGATTAAAGTCGATTCTACTCGTATATTTGATATCATCATGTGGTTATTTGGGGCCTTTATCTCTATCTCCATCCTTTGCAAATCATACAAAATAGGCCTTTGTGTTAACAACATTGCACTCGTACCCGCATATGATCTTCTACTCAATGCGTTAGCTACTACGTTCGCTTTTCTAGGATGATATTGGATGGTATGATCGTAATCTTTCAACAGCTCAAGCCAACGTTGTTGCCGCATGTTGAGTTCCTTTTGGCTGAAGAAATATTTGAGGCTTTTATGATCCGTATAGATCTCCACTTTCTCCCCATACAGGTAGTGTCTCCAAATCTTCAACGCGAAAACGACTGCTGCCAACTCCAAATCATGAGTAGGATAATTCCTCTCATATTCTTTGAGTTGTCGTGAGGCATAGGCCATGCCTTTCCCATGTTACATAAGAACACATCCTAACCCTTTGCCTGAAGCATCGCTGTAGATAACAAATCCATCCGAACCAGATGGTATTGTCAGAACAGGTGCCGAAATGAGTCTCCTCTTAAGTTCTTGAAAATTCTTCTCACAATCCTCGCTCCAACCGAATTTTGTATCCTTCCGAGTCAGCTGAGTTAACGGAGTAGCGATTCTAGAAAATTCTTCCACGAATCTCCGATAATACCAAGCTAAACCCAGAAAGCTACGTACTTCGGTCACCGACTTTGGTTTCTCCCAACTTTGTATGGCTTCAATCTTCGTCAGGTCGACAGATACTCCATGTTTTGACACCACGTGCCCAAGGAATGCTACTTCCTCAAGCCAGAGCTCACATTTTTTCAATTTGGCATATAGCTTATTTTTACGAAGCCTTTGCAGTACCACCTTCAAATGGCGCTCATAATCTTCACGGCTTTTGGAATAGATGAGGATGTCATCAATAAAGACAACAACGAACTGATCTAAATATTCTTTGAATACACGGTTCATCATATCCATGAAGGTAGCAGGAGCATTAGTCAATCCAAAAGACATGACTAAGAATTCATAATGCCCGTACCGAGTTATGAAGGCAGTCTTTGGAATATCCTTAGTTTTAATCTTCAGCTGATGATATCCAGAACGAAGATCGATCTTTGAAAAGAATTGTGCTCCTTGTAACTGGTCAAACATGTCATCAATGCGAGGTAGCGGATACCTATTCTTGATAGTGACATGATTCAATTCTCGGTAGTCGATACAAAGTCGCATACTCCCGTCTTTCTTTTTTACGAATAACACAGGAGCACCCCAAGGAGATGTACTAGGACGAATAAAATCGATGTCCAACAACTCCTGTAGTTGAACCTTTAACTCCTGAAGTTCAATAGGAGCCATTCGATACGGGGTTTTAGAAATAGGCTTTGTACCAGGTTCAAGGTCAATAAAGAATTCAACTTCACGTTCTGGGGGTAGACCGGGAAGTTCTTCAGGAAATACGTCAGGAAATTCACTAACAACAGAAATATTATTCAAATCTGACGTGTTTTTGTTCAAGTCCATAACATGGGCTATGAAAGCTTGACATCCGTTTTTCAATAAACGAATAGCTTTATGGCTTGGTATGACAGCGATTGATTTTAGTGGTTTGGTTGCTTGAATTCGCATAACAGGTTGGTTAGGAATATGAAAACTAACAACCTTATAAAAATAATCAATTTTGGCATGATGAGTAGTTAACCAATCAATTCCTAAAATCACATCAAAAGTAAGTATCTTTAAAGAGATAAGGTCAACAGGTAATGTGATTGTGCCAACTTGAATTAAGCAAGATTTATAAACTGTAGATGTAATAAAAGTTTCTCCTAACGGAGTCTCCACAGATAGATCAAAGTCTAATTTCTCCAGAGTCAAGTTTAAACGTTGAGCACAAGCAGGAGAGATAAAAGAATGGGTAGAACCGGTATCTAATAAGGTATAAACTTCGCAAGAGTTTATGATTAGCTTACCCTTGATCACCTCGTTTGGGTTCCTCGCGTCTTGGGCAGTCACGACAAACGCCCTTCCAGGAGCCACCGATTTTGACTTATCCGGAACAGCCTTCGGAGTCACTATCCCCGTTGAACTTGGTTTCGCAACAAGACAATCATTAGCTATATGACCTTCCTTTCTACAGTTATAACATACCTTGAACTGTTGTGGGCAGTTTGGGCTGATGTGTCCCTCCTTCCCGCATTTGTAACAAACGACCGGTGCTCGTTCTCCTCCCCTAAAAGCAGTTGATGTTTGTGCTGGCGTCTTCACGTTATCATTGTTGTACATTCTCTTCTTGAAATCACCTCCCGACTCGCTCCTTCTATTATCACGGCCAAGATTACCACCAGAGTGGTTACCGCTTTTGTCCGAATATTTTCCTCTCTGCTGGTTTTCATTGTTTCGATGACTGCCGCCACCGGTATGACCCTGGTTGTGGTCCCTCGGTTGCACATACTCATTATCTCGCTCTAATAATTGATGTAAGACCCTAAATTTTATGAAATAAAAGTATTCAATTTTTCTTATAATTACAATTCAGTAAATGGTTAAATTGATAAAAAATTAAAGTTAAGGGTGATATATGAATTTTTTTCAAAATACGCAAGTGGTTATAAAATATTCATTGTTGTCGGGGAATATTCATTTGGTCGTAGAATATTCTTTCTGTCGGAAAATATTCGTACGACGGCGCAGCCATTTGTGGGCCCCATAACGAATAACTGTCGGATGAAGATAACGATAAAATTGAATTTTTATAATTAGCGGCGTAGTTGTTACCGCTAACACTGTTGAAATACCTGGTAGTTAAAATACAGTAATACGCGTGGTTGCACAGTATCACACGGTAATACACAGTATTGTTGAATTATTGATCCTTACGTAAGAAGGCACTACTCAATAATTGTTACAGTAGTTACTGTTCAATATTTTATTTTATTGATTCAATAATTACTGCGTTGATATTTTATATTATTGTTGTTTCAATAATTGTTGCTGCACAGTATTTTTCTTTATCAGATTAATAATTCATATTATTTAAATAATATTATTAGATAGTATTATTGACAATGTCTAGAAATTTCTGTCTAAGGAGAGGTTTGGTCATCTAATTGCGCGCTAGTAAGGAGAAAGCCTTATTGAAAGCCCTCTTTCCTGGGAACGGCCTGGTTGTCATATGTGATTCTGTAATATTATTTGTGAATAATTAATTATTGATTCATATGATAAGGAAATATTTATTTTATGTGGATATAAATGAGGGATATATTTTTGTGGTTAAAAATGAAGGAGTTAATGTTGAGGTTTTATCAGTATTTTTGTCGGAATGGAGGTATTAAAAATCAGGGTTTTTGAGATATTTTGCGGGGGTTATAATTTTTAATCCGACCGTTGGATCGTGGTAATTTTTGGATATGTTATACATATATAAGTTGAGTATATGTCCACAAATTTTGAACCGTTAAAAATAAACGTATGATTTATTATGAATTTTACGAGATGACTGGTTCAGAAATTGTTGAATTTTCGGAGTTTATCATTTTGGTAAAAAATTCTAGAATTGGTGGGCCCCACTTGTGGTTGGTAAAAAAATGTGCTAAATTTTATTTCAAATGTGGTGGGTGGCAATAGTAGCAGGTAAAGCCATCAGGTTACAGGTTAAGTCTGCTTAGGCGTGCTAACATTTTTCTATAAATAGAGGGCTAAGTTAGAATTAAAAATCACACCAGAAACATAAGTTTTCTCTCTTTCTCTCTCTATATTATGAAGCATATTTTGTGAGTATTTAGATACTTTGAGAGTTGCTATTCAGTGCAAGTTTCCTTCGACTTTGCATTCAAGTCAGAAATACTGCACTTTTGAGGTAAGGGATAGTAAGGGATAGTAAGGAATATTAAGGGATGTTATATTCTTCATAATGATGTTATTTTTTTAATATCATTATACTGAAATATTGGTATGAATTTTATGGTGAAATTTCTACCTTTTTGAGTCGGGATTACTATTCACGTATACGACACTATTTATGTATACGATACTCTTCATGTATATGACACTATTTACGTATATGACATTATTTATGTATATGGTACTACGTACGAATACAGAGTGCTATTCACGAGTTACTATTCATAAGTTACTATTCACGAGTTACTATTCACGGGTACTATTCACGACAAAATTGATTTCTTTTTCTGACCAAATTATAGTTGATTTATGAATATTACTCTTGAAATTAAATCCATATTTTAATCATATTGTTTTTATTATCATATATAACATTTTTATAACCCTGATGTTGAAATTCTCTTTCACTTGAGTGTAAAGATGAGTAGATTGTTGGTATGATCATGACTATGGGTTATCTTTGGCCAGTAGTGCAAAGTTAATTTGTTGACTGGTATGATCATGACCATTGAATTTATAACTGAATATCTTTAGCTTAAGTGTAAAGGTGAATTGATCAACATGGTTATAATTATTGTTTATATAATTCTGAAATGATTATATATTTTTTTGAGATATTAATATCTTTGGCCTGTAGTGCAAAGATGAACTGTTGATGAATATCTTTGGCCTGTAGTGCAAAGATGAATTATTGATGAATATCTTTGGCCTGTAGTGCGAAGATGAACTGTTGTTGAATATCTTTAGCCCGTAGTGCAAAGATGGTTTGTTGATGAATATCTTTGGCCGTAGTGCGAAGATAGATTTATTAACATGATTATGAACAGGAACTGTGATTTGGTATAACCATGATCTTTGATGTTTCAGGTAAAGACAGGTGATAAAAATATTCTTCGTCCTGGGTGCGAAGAAAAATTTAGAATCACAATTATGATTATGAGTTATTCATATGATTGTGGAAAGGAACTGTTGAGTGATGTTACAGGGATAAAACATTGTTGGTGAATTTTTAACATGGAGAAGATAATAGACTTTATAGTTTATTTGACTCTTCTAATAGTTTGCTCGTTCCGCTACAACTATGGTTGAAATTTTTATCATCTACCATATGTTCTAAATCTCTGATTTAATTCTGTTGAAGACTATTGATAACTTATTTATCTTTAATCATGATATTCTTTACTGGGCTAGTTGTGCTCACCCTTCTGTTTCACAATTCTTTTCAGGTAATAAGAGTGTAGCTGGGTCGAGCGGGGGTAACAGGGGAATTGAACGGTGGTCATCATTTAGTAGTTATATTTGGTGAATTATCTAGGGTGAAGCAAACCCAACGTTGGAAGGGTGTTTTGCCACTATCATACAAGATTCTAATGACATACAACCTCGTGTCATCATAAGACAGGATTGTGCTCATTCACTTGCTGAGTATATTTACGAGCACTGCCTATATAATCTTGGTGTTTGTTTGAAGTATAATTCTCAATTAGTGACAGTGGAGATAATGATAAGTCAAGAGAAGACTCACCATTGGGAAGAATATGATAGTAATCTTCTCGTTTTTCTTTGGGGTATATTGGGCCAACCAAGGATAATTCTGTGGCCATATGATATCTATCATAACCTAGAAGTATGACCTCCCATGTACAAAGGTTTCCTTGAGCACTTCCCAAAGATTCTAATTTCTAAAACAGTTTTTGACTATACCTTTATGTAAGGTGTCATTGTGAGGTGCTGTCCACGGTTGGGACATGAGTCACATTTAGTATATATTTGTATCCAAACTCACAGCATATGTGTTGTTGTATTTTATACGACAATTGTTGTAATAAAGTTGTAGTTATTTTCTGTACCATGTATTTGGCGACTCAGAATGGGTTGGATGGAATGGACCTATTTTGGGGTCATTACATTTTGGTATCAGAGCTATAAGTAAAGAGCCCCGAGCCTCTCGCTGGTGACTTCCTGTTGATGGGGGATGCACCGAAGCCAGACTCTCCGTAAGGGACGCCGTTCTGCGGTGGCAAACTGACAGGTATCAATGTAAGGTGCAGATACAAGTTGGTGTCCAGAGTTACATTTTGGTATCATGAGAGCTTAGGGATATGGTCTTTGGCGGAGATCGGGGAATATAACTAGGAGGGGAGAGATGAGTAAATCCTTTGCTAGTGTGTCCTACCTAAGCTTAATTGTTGGTCAGTCATAATATCGGGATATTATGTTATATGTTAATTTGTTCAATTAACCCTTGTTTTGAAGTTGTATTCTAGAATGATATCTGAAATACAGGAGATGAGCAATGAAGAAATTATGATGACAAGGAAGATGGAATCTGAAATGAAAGCAAGGTATTCTCAACTTTTTGAATTATCAAGTACGTAAATTTCGGGGACGAAATTTTATAAGGAGGGAAGATTGTAAGACCCCAAAATTTATGAAATAAAAGTATTCAATTTTTCTTATAATTACAATTCAGTAAATGGTTAAATTGATAAAAAGTTAAAGTTAAGGGTGATATATGAATTTTTTTCAAAATACGTAAGTGGTTATAAAATATTCATTGTTGTCGGGGAATATTCGTTTGGTCGTAGAATATTCTTTCTGTCGGGGAATATTCGTACGACGGCGCAGCTATTTGTGGGCCCCATAACGAATAACTGTTGGATGAAGATAACGACAAAATTAAATTTTTATAATTAACGGCGTAGTTGTTACCGCTAACACTGTTGGAATACCCGGCGGTTAAAATACAGTAATACGCATGGTTGCACAGTAGCACACGGTATTACACAGTATTGTTGAATTATTGATCATTACATAAGAAGGCACTACTCAATAATTGTTACAGTAGTTACTGTTCAATATTTTATTTTATTGATTCAATAATTGCTGCGTTGATATTTTATATTATTGTTGTTTCAATAATTATTGTTGTACAGTATTTTTCTTTATCAGATCAATAATTCATATTATTTAAATAGTATTATTAGATAGGATTATTGGCAATGTCTAGAAAGTTCTGTCTAAAGAGAGGTTTGGTCATCTAATTGCGCGCTAGTAAGGAGAAATCCTTATTGAAAAGCCCCCTCTTTCCTGGGAACGACCTGGTTGTCATATGTGATTCTGTAATATTATTTGTGAATAATTAATTATTGATTCATATGATAAGGAAATATTTATTTTATGTGTATATAAATGAGGGATATATTTTTGTGGTTAAAAATGAAGGAATTAATGTCGAGATTTTTATCAGTATTTTTATCGGAATTGAGGTATTAAAAATCAGGATTTTTGAGATATTTTACGGGGGTTATAATTTTTAATCCGACCGTTGGATCGTGATAATTTTTGGATATGTTATACATATATAAGTTGAGTATATGTCCACAAATTTTGAACCGTTAAAAATGAACGTATGACTTATTATGAATTTTACGAGATGACTGATTTAGAAATTGTTGAATTTTTGGAGTTTATCATTTTGGTGGCAAATTCTAGAATTGGTGGGCCCCACTTGTGGTTGGTGAAAAAATATGCTGAATTTTATTTCAAATGTGGTGGGTGCCAATAGTAGTAGGTAAAACCATCAGGTTACAGGTTAAGTCTGCTTCGGCGTGCTAACATTTTCATATAAATAGAGGGCTAAGTTAGAATTAAAAATCACACAAGAAACATAAGTTTTACTTTTTCTCTCTCTATATTATGAATCATATTTTGTGAGTATTTAGATACTTTGAGAGTTACTATTCAGTGTAAAGATGGTTTGTTGATGAATATCTTTGGCCGTAGTGCGAAGATGGATTTATTAGCATGATTATGAACAGGAACTGTGATTTGGTATAACCATGATCTTTGATGTTTCAGGTAAAGACATGTGATGAAAATATTATTCGTCCTGGGTGCGAAGAAAAATTTAGAATCACAATTATGATTATGAGTTATTCATATGATAGTGGAAGGGAACTGTTGAGTGATGTTACAGGGATAAAATATTGTTGGTAGATTTTTAACATGGAGAAGATAATAGACTTTATAGTCTATTTGACTCTTCTAATGGTTTGCTCGTTCCGCTGCAACTATGGTTGAAATTTTTATCATCTACCATATGTTCTAAATCTCTGATTTAATTCTGTTAAAGGATATTGATAACTTATTTATCTTTAGTCATGATATTATTTACTGGGCTAGTTGTGTTCACCCTTCTGTTTCACAATTCTTTTCAGGTAATAAGGGTGTAGCTGGGTCGAGCAGGGGTAACAGGGGAATAGAACGGTGGTTATCATTTAGTAGTTATATTTGGTGAATCATCTAGGGTGAAGCGAACCCAACGTTAGAAGGGTGTTTTGCCACTATAATACAAGATGTCTAATGACATACAACCTCGTGTCATCATAAGACAAGATTGTGCTCATCCACTTGCTGAGTATATTTACGAGCACTACCTATATAATCTTGATATTTGTTTGAAGTATAATTCTCAATTAGAGACAGTGGAGATAATGATAAGTCAAGAGAAGACTCACCATTGGGAAGAATATGATAGTAATCTTCTCGTTTTTCTTTGGGGTATATTGGGTCAACCAAAAATAATTCTGTGGCCATATGATATCTATCACAACCTAGAAGCATGGCCTCCTATGTACAAAGGTTTCCTTGAGCACTTCCCAAAGATTCTAATTTCTAAAACAGTTTTTGACTATACCTTTATGTAAGGTGTCATTGTGAGATGCTGTCCACGGTTGGGACATGAGTCACATTTAGTATATATTTGTATCCAAACTCACAGCATATGTGTTGTTGTATTTTGTACGACAATTGTTGTAATAAAGTTGTAGTTGTTTTCTGTACCATGTATTTGGCGACTCAGAATGGGTTGGATGGAATGGACCTATTTTGGGGTCGTTACAATTGAGCCCTGTTTACAACATCTGAATATAAAGAAAATTTATGAGAGATAAGATATTGCCGAATCTCGGGTTTTAGACCTCTCAGAAACATCCTTGTCATTCGTTCCTCATTTTTGACCAAATGAGGTGCAAACCTGGATAACTCTGCAACCTTCGCCTCGTACTGGGACACCGTCATGTTGTTTTGCTCCAGTATGATAAACTCCACCTCCTTCATATGACGAATACTTTGAGAAAAGTGCTTGTCATTGAACAGTTTTTGAAATATTTCACAGGACATGTTGAGTGCGTCAGGCTGGGTACGCTTCACAGACTCCCACCAGTAGTATGCCTCACCGCGGAACATAAAGGTGGTGAACGGAACCTTCTTTTCCTCCGTGCATCCCAAGACATCGAATATCTTGGTAATTTGCTTGACCCACATTTTCGCCATGATCGGATCTGTAACGACCCCAAAATAGGTCCATTCCACCCAACCCATTCTGAGTCGTCAAATACATGGTACAGAAAATAACTATAACTTTATTACAACAATTGTCGTGCAAAATACAACAACACATATGCTGTGAGTTTGGATACAAATATATACCAAATGTGACTCATGTTCCAACCGTGGACATCACCTCACAATAACACCTTACATAAAGGTATAGTCAAAAACTGTTTTAGAAATTAGAATATTTGGGAAGTGCTCAAGGAAACCTTCGTACATGGGAGGCCACGCATCTAGGTTATGATAGATATCATATGGCCACAGAATTATCCTTGGTTGACCCAATAGACCCCAAAGAAAAACGAGAAGATTACTATCATATTCTTCCCAATGGTGAGTCTTCTCTTGACTTATCATTATCTCCACTGTCTCTAATTGAGAATTATACTTCAAACAAACACCAAGATTATATAGGTAGTGCCCATAGATATACTCAGCAAGTGGATGAGCACAACCCTGTCTTATGATGACACGAGATTGTATGTCATTAGACATCTTGTATGATAGTGACAAAACACCCTTCCAACGTTGGGTTCGCCTCACCCTATTTTCTTCACCAAATATAACTACTAAATGATGACCACCGTTCTATTCCCTTGTTATCCCCGCTCGACCCAGCTACACTCTTATTACCTGAAAGGAATTGTGAAGCAAAAGGGTGAGCACAACTAGCTCAGTAAAGAATATCATGACTAAAGATAATTCAATTATCAATAGCCTTCATCAACAATAAATCAGAGATTTAGAACATATGGTAAATGATAAAAATTTCAACCATAGTTGCAGCGGAACGAGCAATCCATTAGAAGAGTCAAATAGACTATAAAGTCTATTATCTTCTCCATGTTAAAAATCCACCAACAATATTTTATCCATGTAACATCACTCAACAGTTCCTTTCCACAATCATATGAATAACTCATAATCATAATTGTGACTATAAATTTTTCTTCGCACCCAGGACGAAGAATATTTTCATCACCTGTCTTTACCTGAAACATCAAAGATCATGGTTATACCAAATCACAGTTCCTGTTTATAATCATACTAACAAATCCATCTTTGCACTACGGGCCAAAGATATTCATCAACAAACCATCTTTGCACTACGGGCCAAAGATATTCAACAACAGTTCATCTTTGCACTACAGGCCAAAGATATTCATCAACAGGCCATCTTCGCACTACATGCCAAAGATATTCATCAACAATTCATATTTGCACTACAGGCCAAATATATTCATATCTCAAAGAAATATATAATCATTTCAGAATTTATATAAACAATAATTATAACCATGTTGATCAATTCACCTTTGCACTTAAGCTTAAGATATTCAATTATAAATTCAATGGTCATGATCATACCAGTCACAATTCAACTTTGCACTACAGGCCAAAGAGAACCCTAGTCATGATCATACCAATAATCTACCCATCTTTACACTCCAGTGAAAGAGAATTTCAACATCAGGGTTATAAAAATGTTATATATGATGATAAAAATAATATGATCAACATATAGTTTTAATCTCAAGAGTAATATTCGTAACTCATGAATAGTAAATCGTGAATAGTAACTCATGAATAGTAACCTCGACACAAAAGATAGAAATTCCACAATAAAATCCATACCAATATTTCGGTATAATGATATTGAAAGAATAACATTACTTAAATTTATAAACAAATTATTTTAATTGTTTACACTTTACTAATTAGTGCATTTAATTATCATAAAATGCCAACTCTTACAATTTCATCATCAATAACCAAAACCCTCATCAAAAATCTGCATATACCTCATATAGGATTCTCAAGCCATAAAATCCTATTTTCCAATTTTCTTTCTTCACAAAACATATTTAATTCATTTACTCATAACTAGACTATTTTTATGAAAAATACCAAATCAGTTCCAAAAATATTTCTTTTCTGGGATTTAGCATAATATAGTCCCATAGTGAACATATATTTTTCTCAGAATTTTTAAAAGTCATTTACTATTTTTCATATGGCCAAAATAGCCGAATATTTAGACATTTATCAAAAATTGTACTTTTGTCTAAAAATTCTGAAATTTACAGAGTATACTTCTATCATATACATGTACTCCCAATAAAAATTTCATCAATTTTGGAGTTAACCACAAGGAATTATAAGCTGTTACTTTTAAAATAGTTTTTTCTCATAAAATTCATAACTCTCAATCTATACATCCAAAAATCACCATTTTTGGACACAATCAAGAAAACTCATCAAAATATCATTTTAAATTTTTCCAGAATTTTTGAAGATCAGAAAAATTACAAAACTGAAAATCATAACAACCCTTAAAATCCCTTAATATCCCTTACAATCCCTTACCTCAAAAGAGCAGTACTTCTGACTGGATATCGGATATGATGCTGAAGGAAACTTGCACTAATGAATAGCAACTCACCAAGTATCTAAAAACTCACAAAATATACTTCATAATATAGAGAGAGAAAGAGAGAAAGCTTATGTTTCTGGTGTGATTTTCAATTCTAACTTAGCCCTCTATTTATAGGAAAATTTTGGTAGGTTTGACCTGCAACCTGATGGCTTTACCTGCTACTATTCCCACCCACCACATTTGAAATATAATTCAGCACATTTCTTCACCAACCACAAGTGGGGCCTACCAATTCTAGAATTTTCCATTAAAATAATAAACTCCGAAAATTCAATAATTTCTAAACCAGTCATCTCGTAAAAGTCATAACAAATCATACATTCATTTTTAACGGTTCAAAATTTGTGGACATATACTCAACTTATATATGTATAACATATCCAA
This sequence comes from Panax notoginseng, assembly GCA_016801055.1. Taxonomy (NCBI): domain Eukaryota; kingdom Viridiplantae; phylum Streptophyta; class Magnoliopsida; order Apiales; family Araliaceae; genus Panax; species Panax notoginseng. The sequence goes on from CM029012.1 coordinate 260,687,435, forward strand.
ATATTACCATGATCCAACGGTCGGATTAAAAATTATAACCCCCGCAAAATATCTCAAAAACCCTGATTTTTAATACATCCATTCCGACAAAAATACTGATAAAAGCCTCAATATTAACTCCTTCAATTTTAACCACAAAAATATATCCCTCATTTATATCCACATAAAATAAATATTTCCTTATCATATGAATCAATAATTAATTATTCACAAATAATATTACAGAATCACATTTATGACAACCAGGCCGTTCCCAGGAAAGAGGGGGCTTTCCAATAAGAATTTTTTCCTTACTGGCGCGCAATTAGATGACCAAACCTCTCCTTTGACAGAACTTTCTAGACATTGCCAATAATGCTATCTAATAATACTATTCAAATAATATGAATTATTGATCTGATAATGGGAAATACTGTGCAGCAACAATTATTGAACAACAATAATACAAAATTTCAACGTAGCAATTATTGAATCAATAAAATAAAATATTGAACAGTAATTACTGTAACAATTATTGAGTAGTGCCTTCTTACGTAAGAATCAATAATTTCAAAAATACTATGGAATACCGTGTGCTACTGTGCAATAACGCGTATTACTGTATTTTAACCACCGGGTATTCCAACAGTGTTAACGGTAACAACTACGCCGTTATTTGTAAAAATTCAAATTTGTCGTTTTCTTCACCCGACAGTTATTCTGTTATGGGGCCCACAAATGGCTGCGCCGTCATACGAATATTCCCCGACAGAAAGAATATTCCACGACCAAACGAATATTCTCCGACAACAATGATTATTTTATAACCACTTGCTTATTTTTAAAAAAAATCATATTTCACTCATAACTTTAAACTTTTATCAATTTAACCAATTACTGAATAGTAATTATAAGAAAAATTGAATACTTTTATTTAATAAAATTCGGGGTCTTACAATCTCCCCTCCTTATGAAATTTCGTCCCCGAAATTTACGTACCTGGTATTTCAAAGAGTAGAGAATACCTTACTTTCATTTCAGATTCCGTCTTCCTTATTATCATGATTTCTCCATTGCTCATCTCCTGTATTTCAGATATCTTTCTAGAATACAGTTTCAAAACAAGGGTTAATTTAACAAATTAACATATCACATAATATCCCGATATTATGACTGACCAACAAATAAGCTTAGGTAGGACACACTAGCGAAGGATTTACTCATCTCTCCCCTCCTAGTTATATTCCCCGATCTCCGCCAGAGATCATATCCCTAAGCTCTGATACCACCTGTAACGACCCCAAAATAGGTCCATTCCACCCAACCCATTCTGAGTCGTCAAATACATGGTACAGAAAATAACTATAACTTTATTACAACAATTGTCGTGCAAAATACAACAACACATATGCTGTGAGTTTGGATACAAATATATACCAAATGTGACTCATGTTCCAACCGTGGACATCACCTCACAATAACACCTTACATAAAGGTATAGTCAAAAACTGTTTTAGAAATTAGAATATTTGGGAAGTGCTCAAGGAAACCTTCGTACATGGGAGGCCACGCATCTAGGTTATGATAGATATCATATGGCCACAGAATTATCCTTGGTTGACCCAATAGACCCCAAAGAAAAACGAGAAGATTACTATCATATTCTTCCCAATGGTGAGTCTTCTCTTGACTTATCATTATCTCCACTGTCTCTAATTGAGAATTATACTTCAAACAAACACCAAGATTATATAGGTAGTGCCCATAGATATACTCAGCAAGTGGATGAGCACAACCCTGTCTTATGATGACACGAGGTTGTATGTCATTAGACATCTTGTATGATAGTGACAAAACACCCTTCCAACGTTGGGTTCGCCTCACCCTATTTTCTTCACCAAATATAACTACTAAATGATGACCACCGTTCTATTCCCTTGTTACCCCCGCTCGACCCAGCTACACTCTTATTACCTGAAAGGAATTGTGAAGCAAAAGGGTGAGCACAACTAGCTCAGTAAAGAATATCATGACTAAAGATAATTCAATTATCAATAGCCTTCATCAACAATAAATCAGAGATTTAGAACATATGGTAAATGATAAAAATTTTAACCATAGTTGCAGCGGAACGAGCAATCCATTAGAAGAGTCAAATAGACTATAAAGTCAATTATCTTCTCCATGTTAAAAATCCACCAACAATATTTTATCCATGTAACATCACTCAACAGTTCCTTTCCACAATCATATGAATAACTCATAATCATAATTGTGACTATAAATTTTTCTTCGCACCCAGGACAAAGAATATTTTCATCACCTGTCTTTACCTGAAACATCAAAGATCATGGTTATACCAAATCACAGTTCCTGTTTATAATCATACTAACAAATCCATCTTTGTACTACGGGCCAAAGATATTCATCAACAAACCATCTTTGCACTACGGACCAAAGATATTCAACAACAGTTCATCTTTACACTACAAGCCAAAGATATTCATCAACATGCCATCTTCGCACTACATGCCAAAGATATTCATCAACAATTCATATTTGCACTACAGGCCAAATATATTCATATCTCAAAGAAATATATAATCATTTCAGAATTTATATAAACAATAATTATAACCATGTTGATCAATTCACCTTTGCACTTAAGCTTAAGATATTCAATTATAAATTCAATGGTCATGATCATACCAGTCACAATTCAACTTTGCACTACAGGCCAAAGAGAACCCTAGTCATGATCATACCAATAATCTTCCCATCTTTACACTCCAGTGAAAGAGAATTTTAACATCAGGGTTATAAAAATGTTATATATGATGATAAAAATAATATGATCAACATATAGTTTTAATCTCAAGAGTAATATTCGTAACTCATGAATAGTAAATCGTGAATAGTAACTCATGAATAGTAACCTCGACACAAAAGATAAAAATTCCACAATAAAATCCATACCAATATTTCGGTATAATGATATTGAAAGAATAACATTACTTAAATTTATAAACAAATTATTTTAATTGTTTACACTTTACTAATTAGTGCATTTAATCATCATAAAATGCCAACTCTTACAATTTCATCATCAATAACCAAAATCCTCATCAAAAATCTGCATATACCTCATATAGGATTCTCAAGCCATAAAATCCTATTTTTCAATTTTCTTTCTTCACAAAACATATTTAATTCATTTACTCATAACTAGACTATTTTTATGAAAAATACCAAATCAGTTCCAAAAATATTTCTTTTCTGGGATTTATCATAATATAGTCCCATAGTGAACATATATTTTTCTCAGAATTTTTAAAAGTCATTTACTATTTTTCATATGGCCAAAATAGCCGAATATTTAGACATTTATCAAAAATTGTACTTTTGTCTAAAAATTCTGAAATTTACAGAGTATACTTCTATCATATACATGTACTCCCAATAAAAATTTCATCAATTTTGGAGTTAACCACAAGGAATTATAAGCTGTTACTTTTAAAATAGTCTTTTCTCATAAAATTCATAACTCTCAATCTATACATCCAAAAATCACCATTTTTGGATACAATCAAGAAAACTCATCAAAATATCATTTTAAATTTTTCCAGAATTTTTGAAGATCAGAAAAATTACAAAACTGAAAATCATAACAACCCTTAAAATCCCTTAATATCCCTTACAATCCCTTACCTCAAAAGAGCAGTACTTCTGACTGGATATCGGATATGATGCTGAAGGAAACTTGCACTAATGAATAGCAACTCACCAAGTATCTAAAAACTCACAAAATATACTTCATAATATAGAGAGAGAAAGAGAGAAAGCTTATGTTTCTGATGTGATTTTCAATTCTAACTTAGCCCTCTATTTATAGGAAAATTTTGGTAGGTTTGACCTGCAACCTGATGGCTTTACCTGCTACTATTCCCACCCACCACATTTGAAATATAATTCAGCACATTTCTTCACCAACCACAAGTGGGGCCTACCAATTCTAGAATTTTCCATTAAAATGATAAACTCCGAAAATTCAATAATTTCTAAACCAGTCATCTCGTAAAATTCATAACAAATCATACATTCATTTTTAACGGTTCAAAATTTGTGGACATATACTCAACTTATATATGTATAACATATCCAAATATTACCATGATCCAACGGTCGGATTAAAAATTATAACCCCCGCAAAATATCTCAAAAACCCTGATTTTTAATACCTCCATTCCGACAAAAATACTGATAAAAACCTCAATATTAACTCCTTCATTTTTAACCACAAAAATATATCCCTCATTTATATCCACATAAAATAAATATTTCCTTATCATATGAATCAATAATTAATTATTCACAAATAATATTACAGAATCACATTTATGACAACCAGGCCGTTCCCAGGAAAGAGGGGGCTTTCCAATAAGAATTTTTTCCTTACTGGCGCGCAATTAGATGACCAAACCTCTCCTTTGACAGAACTTTCTAGACATTACCAATAATGCTATCTAATAATACTATTCAAATAATATGAATTATTGATCTGATAATGGGAAATACTGTGCAGCAACAATTATTGAACAACAATAATACAAAATTTCAACGTAGCAATTATTGAATCAATAAAATAAAATATTGAACAGTAATTACTGTAACAATTATTGAGTAGTGCCTTCTTACGTAAGAATTAATAATTTTAAAAATACTATGGAATACCGTGTGCTACTGTGCAATAACGCGTATTACTGTATTTTAACCACCGGGTATTCCAACAGTGTTAACGGTAACAACTACGCCATTATTTGTAAAAACTCAAATTTGTCGTTTTCTTCACCCGACAGTTATTCTGTTATGGGGCCCACAAATGGCTGCGCCGTCGTACGAATATTCCCCGACAGAAAGAATATTCCACGACCAAACGAATATTCCCCGACAACAATGATTATTTTATAACCACTTGCTTATTTTGAAAAAAAATCATATTTCACTCATAACTTTAAACTTTTATCAATTTAACCATTTACTGAATAGTAATTATAAGAAAAATTGAATACTTTTATTTCATAAAATTCGGGGTCTTACAGGATCCGGCTTTTCCTTAAATTCTGGTGGTCCCAATTCTTTGAACTACTTGGCTGTGACAAACCGCGCGTTTTTATCATTTCCACCCGTATTCTGGACACGAGTCTCCCTCGTCTGATTTTGCATGAACTGCAAAAAGCTCCTAAACATTCCATCATTCATCATTTGCTCGGTAACGTTGTTTACAGGAGGAATATTGCCTTCCTGTTGCACGTTCTCCTGGGTGGTGATCAAAGGTGTCTCCACGGTCTGATTTACTCCATTATTAACATTCTCAGCTGCCATTCTTAAATACTTCCATAAAACAAGGGTTAATAGTCATGCCATATATTATCCCTATACTCTGACCGACCAAATAAATACCAAATAAACTTAGTCAGGTCATACTAGCGAAGGAATTCCCCGTCTCTCCCCTCATAGTTCTTGTCTCACATCTCAGCTAGGGATCATATCCCTAAGCTCTGATACCAACTTTGACGACCCCAAAATAGGTATACAACACCCATTCTGAGTCGCCAAATACATGGTACAAAAACAAACAAACTACAACTTCAATAATACAATTGTCGTGCAAAATACGACAACACATACTGTGAGTTTAAATATAAATATTGTCTTCTAGACAATATCAACACTCAAATAAGTCCAAATTACAATTATTCAAACACTAATTTACAGAAATAGTGAGGACCGCTAAAACATCTTTCTAGAACCATCACTCCATACCCCGACTAGATCCTGCTATGTTCTCACCTCCTGAGAAGAAAAATAGTACAAAAAAGAAAAGGGTGAGCTCAACTAGCCCGTAAAGAATATTATGACTAAGATAATATACAACAAATTATCATTAGTATTCAACAGGAAAAAATCTGATAGGATATAATCGACAACAAGTTCTAGATCAACAACTGCAGCGGAAACAGCAAACCATTAGAAGAGTCAAGTAGATCAGAATGAGATCTACTATCTTCTAAGATTTAAAAGTCCATCATCAATATTTTATCCCTGTAACAACAATCAATAACCATCTTTAATCAAATATTCATCTTAGCACTACAGGTCAAAGATATTTATTTGTATCACCAGTCGGTCATGTTCATCTCAACACCTATTTATCTTTGTACTACGGGCCAAAGATATTCATCAGGTAATCATACATCTTTGCACTACAGGCCAAAGATATTCAGTAATATCATCATTTAGGACTGAGGATGATGAAAAATATCTTAAAGAAAACGAATCCAATGAGATAAAAGAACAAATATTAGTGTAAGACCCCAAATTATTAATAAATAAAATTTAAATTCCCTCTATTTATTATTTTAAAATAGTAAGGGTTAAATTGATTAACGAGGTTAGTTACGGGTAAAATGCGCAAAAATTTCAAATAAGCAGGTGGTTATAAAATATTCATTGTTGTCGGGGAATATTCGTTTGGTCGTGGAATATTCTTTCTGTCGGGAAATATTCGTACGACGGCGCAGTCTTTTGTGGGCCCCATAACGGAAAGCGATTGGATGAAGAAAACGCCAAGTATAAGTTGTTTATAAATAACGGCGTAGTTGTTACCGTTAATACTGTTAGAATACCCGGTGGTTAAAATACAGTAATACGCGTTGTTGCACAGTAGCACACTGTATTGCACCAATTATTGATTCTTACGTAAGAAGGCACTACTCAATAATGGTTACAGTAATTACTGTTCAATATTTTATTTTATTGATTCAATAATTGCTGCGTTGATATTTTATATTACTGTTGTTTCAATAATTGTCACTACACAGTATTTTCCATTATCAGATCAATAATTCATATTATTTGAATAATATTATTAGATAACATTATTGGCAATGTCTAGAAAGTTCTGTCTAAAGAGAGGTTTGGTCATCTAATTGCGCGCCAGTAAGGAGAAATTCTTATTGGAAAGCCCCCTCTTTCCTGGAAACGGCCTGGTTGCCAGTACTGTGATTCTGTAATATTATTTATGAATAATTAATTATTGATTTATATGATGAGAAAAATATTAATTTTATGTGGATATAGATGGAGAATGTGACGTCCCCAAAATTAGGTATACATCACCCATCTTGGGTCGTCAGATACATGGTACAGAATACAAATACAACTTACTAATACAATTGTCGTGTACAATACGACAAAACATAAACTGCGAGTTTGAATACAAATATTATCTTCTAGAGAGTATTCATACTCAAAAGGAGTCCTCATTACATTTATTAACACACTATTACATAGAATAGTGAGGACTACTAACTAATACTATCATTCGAACCATCACTCCATTTTTCGACTTGCCCCAGCTACGTTCTCATTTCCTGAAGAGAACAGTGAAAGAAAGGGTGAGCTCAACTAGCCTAGTAAAAAATATTATGACTAAGATAATGCAGAATAAATTATCATTAGCCTTCAACAATGTTAAACTGATAAAATATAATAGACATCAAGTTTAACTGCAGCGAAACAAGCAATCCATTAAAAGAGTCAAGTAGAAAATAAACTCTACTATCTTTTATGATTTAAAAGATTTTTCAACACTGTGATCGCTGGGACTCACACTGTCCATCAATGCACTACGGGCCAATGAGGACTTTTACCACATTATTTGTAACATTACGGTCGTGATTACACCGAATAATCCCTGGTCATAATCATACCAAGTCCATCTATGCACTACAGGCCACAGATGACTTTCAACAGAATATAAACATGAGGATGATGACAATGATATAAGAATTCAATAAAACAAGTTCAAGAATTAATTTATCCAAGAATTAACAACGTCCAAATTGTCAACATGATACTGCTTTGTGGAGTAAAATTCAAGAATGCTTAGAAGAATATTTTCATGAAAAGCTACTGGATGAAACGCAATTATCAAGGATATTCCACAAATTTCATGGAGTATAGAAGTCAAAACTTAACCAACTGAGTATAATAAAGAATGGAATAACAAAAGAAATCACCATGCATGCGATAGACCGCACAGACAGGTTATTCCAACAGAATAATAAATAATAGAACCAGGTCCGGCGTAAACGCACAGACAGGATATTCCGACAGAATAATAAATAATAGAACCAGGTCCGGCGTAAACGCACAGACAGGATATTCCGACAGAATAATAAATAATGGAACCAGGTCCGGTGTAAAACACACAGACAAGATGTTCTAACAGAATAATAACAAGACGGAACCAGGTCCGGTGTAAAACACACAGACAGGATGTTCCAACAGAATAATAATAAAAACGGAACCAGGTCCGGTGTAAAACACACAGACAGGATGTTCCAACAGAATAATAGAAGAATGTCACCAAGTATAGGGTAGATCCGCGTATACAGGTTATTCCAACAGAATAATAAGAAATGGAATAACAACAGTTCTCTTCATGAATAAGAAAGAATAACACCCCTTACCGTTTTAAAGACGAACTGAAATAAGGAAGTAGTTAAGTAGCAGAATACTCTTCTTCTCTCTCTTTATAGTTTCTCTCTATAGTTTCTCTCTCTAGAGTTTAGTGAATTCGTAATAAATAATGAAGGAATGAGCTGCTATTTATAGAAAAATAGAATGCATAGTAACTAATCCATGAACGGTCCAGAATGATTACTTTAATCTGACGGTCCATATTTAAAGAAAAATCTTTTAAATAAAATATAATATATTCTATTTATAGAATAACTTTAATAAAGTATTATGTTTTATATAAAAAGATGTTTCTGTTTTATTACGTTAATAATACGAATAAAACAAAACGTCATTATCGCTAAATAATTCATATTATTAACTGACAATAATTGAATCAAACTAAGTGACTTCTCACATAAGCATTAATAATCAATACCGTGTGCTACTATGCAACCACACGTATTACTGTACTTTTACTACCGAGTAGTTCAACAGTAACAATGGTAAAATTTTCGTCGTTATTTTTAATAAAATATTTTTGTCGTTTTTTCAATCCGACAATAATTCCGTTGTGGGGTCCACCAATGATTGTGTCGTTGTACGAATATTTCCTGTTAAAACGAATATTCCCCGACCAATCGAATATTATATAACAACTTGCGTACTTTGTAAAATTTATAAATATTACCCACAACTATAACATTATATCAAATTAACTCCATAATATTCAAAAATGATATTTATAGAAAATTCATCTTTATTTATAAAAGTTGGGGTCTTACAACCTCCCCTTCTTATGAAATTTCGCCCTCGAAATTAGGGTACGTACCTGGTATGTCGAAGAGATAAGGATACCTTGATTTCAATTTAGATTTTAACTCCCAAGTCATTTCCTCAACATCGTGGTTTCTCCACAAAACTTTGACTTGAGGTATAACCTTGGAGCGTAGAATATGTTCCTTCTTATCCAAGATTTGAACAGGAACTTCTTCATACGTCAAATCCTCCGCTATTTCGTCCAGTTCTAACTCAATAATGTGGTTCGGGTCTTCCACATATTTGCGTAACATGGATATGTGAAAAACGTTATGAACACGAGACATACTTGGCGGTAAAGCGAGTCTATAAGCCACAGTTCCTACTCGATCGAGGATTAAAAATGGACCGATGAATCGAGGATTGAGCTTTCCTCTCTTTCCAAATCTCGTAACTCCTTTCCATGGAGCAACACGTAAGAACACATGATCTCCTACATCAAATTCCACTTCCTTTCGATGAAGATCAGCATAACTCTTTTGTCGATCTTGTGAGGTTTTTATACGTTGTCGGATCGTTTGAATCTTTTCTGTAGTCATACGTACCAACTCCGGTCCCAACAACGTTGCTTCACCCACCTCATCCCAGCATACTGGAGAACGACATTTTCTTCCATACAATGCTTCGAATGGAGCCATGCCAATACTTGCTTGATAACTGTTGTTGTAGGAAAACTCCACCAATGGTAAAAACTTGTCTCAACTTCCCTTGAAGTCAAAGACACAGAGTCTTAATAGATCTTCAAGAGTTTGAATAGTCCTCTCTGATTGTCCGTTCGTCTGAGGATGATATACTGAACTAAATCGTAACTCCGTGCCCATAGCTTTTTGTAAACTAACCCAAAATCGTGAAGTGAATCTTGGGTATCGGTCAGAAACTATGGATACTGGCATACCATGCAGTCTTACAATCTCGTTTATGTACATACGAGCAAGACGTTCAAGTGTATAAGTTTCTCGTATCGATAAGAAATGAGCAGACTTGGTCAATCTATCAACAATGACCCAAATCGCATCAATACCTTGAGAAACCCTAGGAAGACCGGTAACGAAATCCATGGTAATGTGCTCCCACTTCCATTCTGGAATTTCAAGTGGTTGCAATGGACCTTTTGGTACTTGATGCTCCGCTTTGACTCGTTGACAAGTTAGACACCTTGAGATAAACAACGCTATCTCTCTCTTCATATTGCTCCACCAAAATGTATGACAAAGATCATGATACATTTTGGTACTTCCAGGATGGATTGCAAACGGTGTGTTGTGCGCCTCCATCATGATTTCATACTTTAAATCAGGGTTGTTAGGAACACAAAGTCTGGAGTTGACTCGAAGTATTCCTTCTTCATCGATTCTTGCTTCCGGCATAGCACCTTCTTGCACTTTCTTCCTTATACGCATCAGCTCCAGGTCTGTAGCTTAAGCAGCTTTAACTTTATCGATTAAAGTCGGTTCTACTCGTATATTCGCCATCATCACATGGGTCCCTGGAGTCTTTAACTCTATCTCCATCCTTTGCAAATCACACAAAATGGGCCTTTGTGTTGACAATATCGCACTCGTACTTGCATATGATCTTCTACTCAATGCGTCAGCTACCACGTTCACTTTTCTAGGATGATATTGAATGGTATGATCATAATCTTTCAACAGTTCAAGCCAACGTCGTTGTCGCATGTTGAGTTCCTTTTGAGTGAAGAAATATTTGAGGCTTTTATGATCCGTAAAGATCTCCACCTTCTCCCCATACAAGTAATGCCTCCAAATTTTAAGTACAAAGACAACAGCTGCCAACTCTAGATCATGAGTAGGATAATTCCTCTCATATTCCTTGAGTTGTCTTGATGCATAGGCTATGACTTTTCTATATTGCATGAGAACGCATCCCAACCCTTTGCTCGAAGCATCACTGTAGATGACAAATCCCTCCGAGCCAGATGGTATTGTTAGAACAGGTGCTGAAATGAGTCTGCTCTTGAGTTCTTGAAAACTCTGCTCACATTCTTCGCTCCAACCGAACTTTGTATCTTTCCGAGTCAGCTGAGTTAATGGAGTAGCGATTCGAGAAAATCCTTCCACGAATCTCCTATAATAACCAGCTAAACCAAGAAAGCTACGTACCTCGGTCACTGATTTAGGTTGCTCCCAACTTTGAATAGCTTCAATCTTTGCCGGGTCAACCGATATTCCACGGCTTGATACTTCGTGCCCAAGGAATGCTACCTCTTCCAGCCAGAACTCGCATTTCTTCAACTTGGCATAAAGTTTGTATTCACGAAGCTTTTGGAGTACCAACCTCAAGTGTTGCTCATGATCTTCACGGCTTTTAGAATAAACAAGGATGTCATCGATAAAGACGACCACAAAGTGATCTAAATATTCCTTGAATACCCTGTTCATCATATCCATGAAGGCAGCAGGAGCATTAGTCAATCCAAAAGACATAACTAAGAATTCATAATGCCCATACCGAGTTCTGAAGGCAGTCTTTGGAATATCCTCAGTTCTAACCTTCAGCTGATGATATCCAGAACGAAGATCGATCTTTGAAAAGAATTGTGCTCCTTGCAACTGGTCAAACAGGTCATCAATACGTGGCAATGGGTACCTATTTTTGATGGTGACATGATTCAACTCCCGATAATCAATACAAAGTCGCATACTCCCATCTTTCTTCTTCACGAACAGAACAGGAGCACCCCAAGGAGAAGTACTAGGACGAATAAAACTAATGTCTAACAATTCCTGCAGTTGGGTCTTTAACTCCTGAAGTTCAATAGGAGCCATTCGATATGGGGCTTTGGAAATGGGTTTTGTACCGGGTTCAAGGTCGATACAAAATTCAATTTCACGCTCTGGGGGTAGGCCAGGAAGTTCTTCGGGAAATACGTCAGGAAATTTATTAACAACAGAAATATCATTCAAAGCTGACGTATTTTTGTTTAAATCTGTGACATGAGCTAAGAAAGCTTGACATCCGTTTTTCAATAAACGAATAGCTTTATGGCTTGAGATGACAGCGATTGATTTTAATGGTTTGGTTGCTTGAATTCGCATAATAGGTCGATTAGGAATATGAAAGCTAACAACCTTACGAAAACAATCAATTTTTGCATGATAAGTAGTTAACCAATCAATCCCTAGAATCACGTCAAATGCAAGTATTTTTAATGAAATAAGATCGACAGGTAATGTGTGGGTACCAACTTGAACCAAACAAGACTTATAAACCGTGGATGTAATGAAGGTTTCTCCCAATAGAGTTTCAACAGATACGTCAAAGTCTAATTTCTCCGGAATCAAATTTAATCGATGAGCGCAAGTAGGAGAAATAAAAGAATGGGTAGAACCGGTATCAAATAAAGTATAGACTTCGTTAGAGTTTATGATAAGCTTACCCGTGATGACCTCATTCGGGTTCCTTGCTCTCTGGGAGTTCACAACAAACGCTCTCCCTTGCACAACTGGTTTTGACTTTTCTGGGACGGCCTTTGGTGCCTCCATCCTAGCTGAATTTATCTTCGGTAAACAACAAAATCGGGCTAAATGACCTTCTCTTTCACAATTATAACATGCTTTGGACGGCATCGCGCAGTTTGGACTGATGTGCCCCTCCCCTCCGTATTTGAAACATATGATAGGTGGTCGTTATCCTTCCTTAACGATAGGTGCTGGTGCTGACGTCTTTCCATCATTGTTGAATCTCCACTTCTTGAATTGCCCATTCTTATTGTTTTGGCCCTGATTACCACCGAAGTGGTTACCATTTCTGGCCTGTTGATTCCCTCCACGCTTGTTGTCACCGCTTTGATGACTGCTCTCACTGGTATTATTATTTTGCCGGCTGCTCTCTTTTGGTTGCGTTGTCTCGTTATCGCGCTCCACCAACTGAGCCCTATTTACAACATCTGAATACAAACACAATTTATGAGAAACAAGGTGTTGACGTATCTCCGGCTTCAAACCTCTTAAAAACATCCGCGTCATTCTTTCTTCATTATCCACCAGGTGGGACGCAAACCGGGATAACTCCGCAAATTTTGCCTCGTACTGCGACACGGTCATATTATTCTGCTCCAATTTGATGAACTCCACCTCCTTCATGTGACGAATACTCTCGGGAAAGTATTTGTCATTAAACAGCTCTTGGAACTTCTCCCAAGACATATTCAGTGCGGCAGGTTGAGTACGTTTTATCGATTCCCACCAGTAATCTGCCTCTCCTCGCAACATAAAGGCGGCAAAGGGAACCTTTTGCTCCTCGGAGCAACCCAAGACATCAAATATCTTGGTGATCTACTTTATCCATGTTTCAGCTACAAGTGGTTTGGGTTCTCCCTTAAACTCCGGTGGTCCCAGCTCCTTAAACTGCTTAGCGGTGACCGCCTGAGAGTTTCCAGTATTACTACCTACGTTGTGGACAGGAGCCGCTTTCACCTGTTGTTGCATGAATTGCATAAAACCTCTGAACATTCCATCATTCATCATCTGGTCAGTGTTGTTGTTTGCATGAGGATTGTCACCTTCCTGATGAACATTATCTTGATTATTGATATGTGGTGAATCAATAATCGCCTGTGCTCCATTGCTATTCTCAACATTCTCAGATGCCATTTTCAGATACTGCCACAAAATAAAAGTTAATTTATATGTCATATATTATCCTTATATTATGACCGACCAATTAAATACCATGCAAATAAACTTAGGTAGGTCATACTAGCGAAGGAATTCCCCGTCTCTCCCTTCCTAGTTCTATTCTCACATCTTAGCCAGGGATCATATCCCTAAGCTCTGATACCAACTGTGACGTCCCCAAAATTAGGTATACATCACCCATCTTGGGTCGTCAGATACATGGTACAGAATACAAATACAACTTACTAATACAACTGTCGTGTACAATACGACAAAATATAAACTGCGAGTTTGAATACAAATATTATCTTCTAGAGAGTATTCATACTCAAAAGGAGTCCTCATTACATTTATTAACACACTATTACATAGAATAGTAAGGACTACTAACTAATACTATCATTCGAACCATCACTCCGTTCCCCGACTTGCCCCAACTACGTTCTCATTTCCTGAAGAGAACAATGAAAGAAAGGGTGAGCTCAACTAGCCCAGTAAGAAATATTATGACTAAGATAATGCAGAATAAATTATCATTAGCCTTCAACAATGTTAAACTGATAAAATATAATAGACATCAAGTTTAACTGCAGCGGAACAAGCAATCCATTAAAAGAGTCAAGTAGAAAATAAACTCTACTATCTTTTATGATTTAAAAGATTTTTCAACACTGTGATCGCTGGGACTCAGCTTAATAAAATAATCCACATCATCGAATCACCCCTGCACTACGGCCAAGGATATTCGTATATTCATTAATGGTCATGATCATGCCAAACACTGTCCATCAATGCACTACGGGCCAATGAGGACTTTTACCACATCATTTGTAACATTACGGTCGTGATTACACCGAATAATTCCTGGTCATAATCATACCAAGTCCATCTATGCACTACAGGCCACAGATGACTTTCAACAGAATATAAACATGAGGATGATGACAATGATATAAGAATTCAATAAAACAAGTTCAAGAATTAATTTATCCAAGAATTAACAACGTCCAAATTGTCAACATGATACTGCTTTGTGGAGTAAAATTTAAGAATGCTTAGAAGAATATTTTCATGAAAAGCTACTGGATGAAACACAATTATCAAGGATATTCCACAAATTTCATGGAGTATAGAAGTCAAAACTTAACCAACTGAGTATAATAAAGAATGGAATAACAAAAGAAATCACCATGCATGCGATAGACCGCACAGACAGGTTATTCCAACAGAATAATAAATAATGGAACCAGGTCCGGCGTAAACGCACAGATAGGATATTCCGACAGAATAATAAATAATGGAACCAGGTCCGGCGTAAACGCACAGACAGGATATTCTGACAGAATAATAAATAATGGAACCAGGTCCGGTGTAAAACACACAGACAGGATGTTCTAACAGAATAATAACAAGACAGAACCAGGTCCGGTGTAAAACACACAGACAGGATGTTCCAACAGAATAATAATAAAAACGGAACCAGGTCCGGTGTAAAACACACAGACAGGATGTTCCAACAGAATAATAGAAGAATGTCACCAAGTATAGGGTAGATCCGCGTATACAGGTTATTCCAACAGAATAATAAGAAATAGAATAACAACAGTTCTCTTCATGAATAAGAAAGAATAATACCCCTTACCGTTTTAAAGACGAGCTGAAATAAGGAAGTAGTTAAGTAGCAGAATACTCTTCTTCTCTCTCTCTATAGTTTCTCTCTCTAGAATTCAGTGAATTCGTAAGAAATAATGAAGGAATGAGCTGTTATTTATAGAAAAATAGAATGCATAATAACTATTCCATGAACGGTCCAGAATGATTACTTTAATCTGACGGTCCATATTTAAAGAAAAATCTTTTAAATAAAATATAATATATTCTATTTATAGAATAACTTTAATAAAGTATTATGTTTTATATAAAAAGATGTTTCTGTTTTATTACGTTAATAATACGAATAAAACAAAACGTCATTATCGCTAAATAATTCATATTATTAACTGACAATAATTGAATCAAACTAAGTGACTTCTCACATAAGCATTAATAATCAATACCGTGTGCTACTATGTAACCACACGTATTACTGTACTTTTACTACCGAGTAGTTCAACAGTAACAATGGTAAAACTTTCGCCGTTATTTTTAATAAAATATTTTTGTCGTTTTCTCAATCCGACAATAATTCTGTTGTGGGGTCCACCAATGATTGTGTCATTGTACGAATATTTCCTGTTAAAACGAATATTCCCCGACCAATCGAATATTATATAATAACTTGCGTACTTTGCAAAATTTATAAATATTACCCACAACTATAACATTATATCAAATTAACTCCATAATATTCAAAAATAATATTTATAGAAAATTCATCTTTATTTATAAAAGTTGGGGTCTTACAGAGAAAATTTTTTAAGTGACAATTATTAAAAAAATGATATTTTATCTTTTCTGATAAAATAATTTATCATTACATTTAATAATATAATAATGGTGATAGTTTTACAATGAATGTGGGATATATGAGTATATGAGGAGGAAGAATATTTTTTTGTATTAAATGATTAACACATGTTTTGTGTGTCGGTGGACCCCATTTCTTGACTGAAATTTGATTATAGCCTGTAAAATCGCCCGTTTATTGATCTCGGTCAATTTCTATTTGGAATTTGGAAAAACTTTCTTCTGCAAAGTTGTAGAGAATTGAATTTCCTATAAAAAGTCGCGAGATTCGAATTTTCTGATAAAAAAGTTATTTTCTATGAATTATTGAAGTTTTGGAAAATAAAATGATTTTTATTAATTATGGGTGGGACCCACTTTTATTCTAACACATGTGGGCTGCTAATTTGGGTCAAGGATGGCTGGTGGCTGAATTGGTCTTTAGGCATGCGTAGAAATGAGTTTTGTAATAATAATATTTTATTATTTAGTTTCCTTTGGCGTTTTAGCATTTTCCTATAAATAGGTGCTTAAGTTAGAATTGAAAATCACACCAAAAACAAGTTTTCTCTCTTTCTCTCTCTAGATTATTGAGTGTATTTTGTGAGTATTTAGATACTTTGAGAGTTTCTATTCATGAGAGCAAGTTTCTTTCAGCCTTATACCGGTATTCCGACCAGAAGTACTGTCTTTACGAGGTAAGGGATGTTATTTTATTCGAAAATGATATTATTTCTTCAATATCATTATGCCGAAATATTGGTTAGAAATTTTTATCAAATTTAGAACTTTTAACGTCGGGGTTACTATTCACGAGTTACTATTCACCGAAAAATAAAATTTTCTTCTTTTTGTCCAAAATATCTATTCTGGGTAGTAGCTTTGATTGTATCCATGTTTTGATCATTCTTGAATTTTATTTCACTATGAATAATTATAAGGTATTTTTGGACATGGATAAATCGAAATACGAATCCTTAATATTTGTTATTTTGTTTCACTGGATTCGTTTTCTTTAAGATATTTTTCATCATTCTCAGTCCTAAATGATGATATTACAGAATATCTTTGGCCTGTAGTGCAAAGATGAATGATTAACTGATGAATATCTTTGGCCGTAGTGCAAAGATGAACAGGTGTTGAGATGAACATGACCGACTGGTGATACAAATGAATATCTTTGGCCTGTAGTGCAAAGATGAATATTTGATTAAAGATGGTTATTGATTGTTGTTACAGAGATAAAATATTGATGATGGACTTTTAAATCTTAGAAGATAGTTTAACTCATTCTCTACTTGACTCTTCTAATGGTTTGCTGTTTCCGCTGCAGTTATTGATTTAAAACTTATTGTCTATTGTATTCTATTAGATTTTTCCCTATTGAAGACTAACGATAATTTGTTCTGTATTATCTTAGTCATAATGTTCTTTACTGGGCTAGTTGAGCTCACCCTTTTCCTTTTTGTTCCATTTTTCTCAGGAGGCGAGAATGTAGCGAGTACTAGTCGGGGTATGGAATGATGGTTCTAGAAGTTATTTTAGTAGTCCTCACCATTTTTGTGAAATAATGTATCAATAATTGTGATGAGGACTTATTTGAGTGTGGATATTATCTAGATGACAATATTTATATTTAAACTCACAGTTCTTATGTTGTAACAGTAAAGATGTAGTTGTTTCTGTACCATGTATTTTGGC
Source organism: Panax notoginseng (assembly GCA_016801055.1). Lineage (NCBI taxonomy): Eukaryota > Viridiplantae > Streptophyta > Magnoliopsida > Apiales > Araliaceae > Panax > Panax notoginseng. Next base: position 260,705,539 of record CM029012.1, read on the forward strand.
GACTCAGAATGGGTGTTGTATACCTATTTTGGGGGCATCACAGTTGGTATCAGAGCTTAGGGATATGATCTCTGGCGGAGATCGGAGAATAGAACTAGGAGGGGAGAGACGAATAAATCCTTCGCTAGTGTGTCCTACCTAAGCTTATTTATTGGTCAGTCATAATATAGGGGTATTATGTGATTTGTGAATTTATTTAATTAACCCTTGTTTTATGGCAGTATTTGAGAATGTCGACTGAGAATGTTAACAGTGGAGTAAATGAGACCGTGGAGACACCGATGCTTACCAACGAGGAGAACGTGCAACAGGCTGACAATGTTCCTCCTGTGAACAACACCAATGAGCAGATGATGAACGATGGAATGTTTAGAAGTTTTTTGCAATTCATACAAAACCAGACGAGGGAGACTCGTGTTCAAAATACAGGAGGAAATGATAGCAATTCACGGTTTGTCACAGCCAAACAGTTCAAAGAATTGGGACTACCAGAATTTAAGGGAAAGCCAGATCTGATCATGGTGAAAACGTGGGTCAAGCAAATTACCAAGATATTCGATGTCTTGGGATGCACGGAGGAACAGAAGGTTCCATTCGCCACCTTTATGTTCCGTGGCGAGGCAAACTACTGGTGGGAGTCTGTGAAGCGTACCCATCCAGCCGCACTCAGCATGTCTTGGGAGACATTTTAGAAACTGTTCAATGATAAGTACTTTCCTGAAAGTATTCGTCATATGAAGGAGGTAGAGTTTATTAGACTAGAGCAGAATAATATGACGGTATCTCAGTATGAGGTGAAGTTTGCAGAGTTGTCCAGGTTTGCACTTCATTTGGTGGAGAATGAGGAACGTATGACGAGGATGTTTCTGAGAGGTTTGAAACCCGGCGTACATCAATATCTCATTTCTCATAAATTTTCTCTCTATTCAGATGTTGTCAACAGGGCTCAATTATTAGAGCGAGATAACGAGTACGGTCAACTGAGGGACCACAACCAGGATCATATCGGTGACAACAGTCATCAGAACAATGATAACCAGCGGAGAAAGAAAAATACAGACAAGAACGACAACCACTCTGGTGGTAATCGTGGCTATGAAAATAGAAGAAGCGAGTCAGGAGGAGATTTTAAAAAGAGGAGATTCAACAATGACAATACGAAGACGTCAACACCAGCAACAACTGGTTCCAAGGGAGGAGAACGACCACCGGTTATATGCTATAAGTGCGGAAAAGAAGGACATATCAGCCCAAACTGCCCACAACAGTTTAAGGTATGTTATAATTATGGAAAGGAAGGACATATCACTCGAGATTGCACTGTAGCAAAAACCAAGTCCAGCGGGGATGGTGACTCAAAAAGTTGCCCCAGAAAAGATAAAGTCAACGGTTCCTGGAAAAGCGTTTGTCGTGACTGGTCAACATGCGAGGAATCCAAACGAGGTGATCACGGGTAAGCTAATCATAAATTCGTGCGAAGTTTATACCTTATTAGATACCGGTTCTACCCATTCTTTTATCTCTCCTGCTTGTGCTCAACGTTTAAACTTGACTCCGGAGAAGTTAGACTTTGATTTATCTGTGGAGACTCCGTTAGGAGAAACTTTCACCACATCCACTGTTTATAAATCTTGTTTGATCCTAGTTGGCACCATCACATTACCTGTTGACATTATCTCTTTAAAGATACTTGCTTTTGATGTGATTTTAGGGATTGATTAGTTAACTACTCATCATGCCAAAATTGATTATTTTCGTAAGGTTGTTAATTTTCATATTCCTAACCAACCTATTGTACGAATTCAAGCAACTAAGCCATTAAAATCAATCACTGTTATATCAAGCCATAAAGCCATTCGTTTATTAAAAAACGGATGTCAAGCTTTCTTAGCCCATGTTATGGATTTGAATAAAGACACGTCAAATTTGAATAATATTCCTGTTGTTATTGACTTTCCTGACGTATTTCCTGAAGAACTTCCCGGTCTACCCCCGGAACGTGAAATTGAATTCTTTATTGATCTTGAACCTGGTACAAAGCCCATTTCTAAAACCCCATATCGAATGGCTCCTATTGAACTTCAGGAGTTAATGGTCCAACTACAAGAGTTGTTGGACATCGGTTTCATTCGTCCTAGTACATCTCCTTGGGGTGCTCCTGTTTTATTTGTAAAGAAGAGAGATGGGAGTATGCGACTTTGTATTGATTATCGGGAATTAAACCATGTCACTATTAAGAATAGGTATCCGCTACCTCGTATTGATGACCTGTTTGACCAGTTACAAGGAGCACAATTCTTTTCAAAGATCGATCTTCGTTCTAGATATTATCAGCTGAAGGTTAAAACTGAGGATATTCCAAAAACTGCCTTCAGAACTCGGTACGGGCATTATGAATTCCTAGTCATGTCTTTTGGATTGACTAATGCTCCTGCGGCTTTCATAGATATGATGAACCGAGTATTCAAGGATTATTTGGATCAGTTCGTTGTTGTCTTTATTGATGACATCCTCATATATTCCAAAAGCCGTGAAGATCATGAGCATCATTTGAAGCTGGTACTCCAAAGGCTGCGTGAAAACAAGTTATATGCTAAGTTGAAGAAATGCGAGTTCTGACTTGAGAAAGTGGCATTCCTAGGGCACGTGGTGTCAAAACATAGAGTATCTGTTGACCCGGCGAAGATTGAAGCAATACAAAGTTGGGAGCAACCAAAGACGGTGACCGAAGTACGTAGCTTTCTGGGCTTAGCTGGTTATTATCGGAGATTCGTGGAAGGGTTTTCTCGAATCGCTATCCTGTTAACTCAGCTAACTCGGAAAGATATCAAATTCGTATGGAGCGAGGAATGCGAGAAGAGTTTTCAAGAGCTTAAGAGGAGACTCATTTTGGCACCTGTTTTGACGATACCATCTGGTTCGGATGGATTTGTTATCTACAGCGATGCTTCAGGCAAAGGGCTAGGATGTGTTCTCATGCAACGTGGGAAAGTTATAGCCTATGCCTCGCGACAACTTAAAGAATATGAGAGAAATTATCCTACTCATGATCTAGAGTTGGTAGCAGTCGTTTTCGCGCTAAAGATTTGGATGCACTATCTATATGGGGAGAAAGTGGAGATTTATTCAGACCATAAAAGCCTCAAATATTTCTTCACTCAAAAAGAACTCAACATGCGGCAACGACGTTGGCTCGAGCTGTTGAAAGATTACGACCACACTATTCAATACCATCCTGGAAAAGCAAACGTGGCAGCTGACGCGTTGAGCAGAAGATCATATGCAGGAACGAGTGCGATGATGTCAAGTATACGCATAGAACCAACTTTAATTGATAAAGTTAAAGTTGCTCAAACCACAGACCCGGAGCTGATGCGTATGAAGAAGAAAGTGCAAGAAGGTGCTATTCTAGAAGCAAGAATCGATGAAGAAGGAATACTTTGAGTCCACTCCAGACTTTGTGTTCCTAACGATTCTGATTTGAAGTACAAGATCATGATGGAAGCACACAATACACCATTTGCAATCCATCCTGGAAGTACCAAAATGTATCGTGATCTTCGACATACATTTTGGTGGAATAATATGAAGAGAGAGATTGCAAAGTTTATCTCGAGGTGTTTAACTTGTCAACGTGTAAAGGCGGAACATCAAGTGCCAAAGGGTCCATTGCAACCACTTGAGATTCCGAAATGGAAGTGGGAACACATTACCATGGATTTCGTTACGGGTCTTCCCACGGTTTCTCAAGGCATAAATGCTATTTGGGTTATTGTTGATAGATTAACTAAGTCTGCTCATTTCTTGCCGATACGGGAGACTTATTTCCTTGAACGTCTTGCTCGTATATACGTAGATGAGATTGTGAGACTGCATGGCATGCCAGTATCCATAGTTTCGGATCGTGACCCAAGATTTACTTCAAGATTTTGGGTTGCTTGCAAAAAGCTATGGGCACAGATTTACGATTTAGTTCGGTATACCATCCTCAAACGGACGGACAATCAGAGAGGACTATTCAAACCCTTGAAGATCTATTAAGACTTTGTGTCCTAGATTTCAAAGGGAGTTGGGATAAGTACCTACCATTGGTGGAATTCTCCTACAATAACAGTTATCAGGCAAGTATAGGTGTGACCCCATTTGAAGCATTATATGGACGAAAGTGTCGCTCTCTAGTATGTTGGGATGAGGTGGGAGAAGCAACGTTGCTAAGACCAGAGTTGGTACGAATGACTACAGAGAAGATCCAAACGATTCGACAATGTATACAAACGACACAGGATCGACAAAAGAGTTATGCGGATCTTCATCGAAAGGACGTGAAATTTGACATTGGGGATCATGTATTGTTGCGTGTGGCTCCATGGAAAGGAGTTACAAGATTTGGGAAGAGAGGAAAGCTCAATCCACGATTTATTGGTCCATTTCAGATTCTTGACCGAGTAGGAAATGTGGCCTCTAGACTCGCGTTACCTCCAAGTATATCTCGTGTTCATAATGTTTTTCATATATCTGTGTTACGTAAATATGTGAAAGACCCAGACCACGTTATTGAGTTAGAACCGGACGAGATAGCTGAAGACTTAACGTACGAGGAGGTACTTGTCAAGATCTTGGTTAGAAAGGAGCATGTCCTACACATGAAGGTCATACCACAAGTTAAAGTTTTGTGGAGAAACCATGCTATTGAGAAAATGACATGGGAGTTGGAAACGGAAATGAAAGCGAGGTATCCTCATCTTTTCGAAACACCAGGTAAGTACGTCAATTTCGAGGACGAAATTTCATAAGGAGGGGAGGTTGTAAGACCCCAAATTATTAATAAATGAAATTTAAATTCTCTCTATATATTATTTTGAAATAGTAAGGGTTAAATTGATTAACGAGGTTAGTTATGGGTAAAATGCGCAAATATTTCAAATAAGCAGGTGGTTATAAAATATTCATTGTTGTCGGGGAATATTCGTTTGGTCGTGGAATATTCTTTCTGTCGGGAAATATTCGTACGATGACGCAGTCTTTTGTGGGCCCCATAACGGAAAGCGATTGGATGAAGAAAACGACAAGTATAAATTGTTTAATAATAACGGCGTAGTTGTTACCGTTAATACTGTTGGAATGCCCGGTGATTAAAATACAGTAATACGCGTTGTTGCACAGTAGCACACTGTATTGCACCAATTATTGATTCTTACGTAAGAAGGCACTACTCAATAATGGTTATAGTAATTACTGTTCAGTATTTTATTTTATTGATTCAATAATTGCTGCGTTGATATTTTATATTACTGTTGTTTAAATAATTGTCACTACACAGTATTTCCCATTATCAGATCAATAATTCATATTATTTGAATAATATTATTATATAACATTAATGGCAATGTCTAGAAAGTTCTGTCTAGGGAGAGGTTTGGTCATCTAATTGCGCGCCAGTAAGGAGAAATCCTTATTGGAAAGCCCCCTCTTTCCTGGAAACGGCCTGGTTGCCAGTACTGTGATTCTGTAATATTATTTGTGAATAATTAATTATTGATTTATATGATGAGGAAAATATTAATTTTATGTGGATATAGATGGAGAAAATTTTTTAAGTGACAATTATTAAAAAAATGATATTTTATCTTTTCTGATAAAATAATTTATTATTATATTTAATAATATAACAATGGTAATAGTTTTACAATGAATGTGAGATATATGAGTATATGAGGAGGAAGAGTATTTTTTTGTATTAAATGATTAACACATATTTTGTGTCGGTGGACCCCATTTCTTGGCTGAAATTTGATTATAGCCTGTAAAATCGCCCGTTTATGGATTTCGGTCAATTTCTGTTTAGAATTTGGAAAAACTTTCTTCTGCAAAGTTATAGAGAATTGAATTTCCTATAAAAAGTTGCGAGATTCGAATTTTCTGATAAAATGGTTATTTTCTATGAATTATTGAAGTTTTGAAAAATAAAATAATTTTTATTAATTATGGGTGGGACCCACTTTTATTCTAACACATGTGGGCTGCTAATTTGGGTCAAGGATGGCTGGTGGCTGAATTGGTCTTTAGGCATGCGTAGAAATGAGTTTTGTAATAATAATATTTTATTATTTAGTTTCCTTTGGCGTTCTAGCATTTTCCTATAAATAGGTGCTTAAGTTAGAATTGAAAATCACACCAGAAACACGTTTTCTCTCTTTCTCTCTCTAGATTATTGAGTGTATTTTGTGAGTATTTAGATACTTTGAGAGTTTCTATTCATCAGAGCAAGTTTTTTTCAGCCTTATACCGGTATTCAGATCAGAAGTACTGTCTTTACGAGGTAAGGGATGTTATTTTATTCGAAAATGATATTATTTCTTCAATATCATTATGCCGAAATATTGGTTGAATTTTTTTATCAAATTTAAAACTTTTCACGTCGGGGTTACTATTCATGAGTTACTATTCACGAGTTACTATTCACCGAAAAATAAAATTTTCTTCTTTTCGTCCAAAATATCTATTCTGGGTAGTAGCTTTGATTGTATCCATGTTTTGATCATTCTTGAATTTTACTTCACTATGAATAATTATAAGGTATTTTTGGACATGGATAAATCGAAATACGAATCCTTAATATTTGTTATTTTGTTTCACTGGATTCGTTTTCTTTAAGATATTTTTCATCATTCTCAGTCCTAAATGATGATATTACAGAATATCTTTGGCCTGTAGTGCAAAGATGAATGATTAACTGATGAATATCTTTGGCCGTAGTGCAAAGATGAACATGTGTTGAGATGAACATGACCGACTGGTGATACAAATGAATATCTTTGGCCTGTAGTGCAAAGATGAATATTTGATTAAAGATGGTTATTGATTGTTGTTACAGAGATAAAATATTGATGATAGACTTTTAAATCTTAGAAGATAGTAGAACTCATTCTCTACTTGACTCTTCTAATGGTTTGCTGTTTCCGCTGCAGTTATTGATTTAAAACTTGTTGTCTATTGTATTCTATTAGATTTTTCCCTGTTGAAGACTAACGATAATTTGTTCTGTATTATCTTAGTCATAATGTTCTTTACTGGGCTAGTTGAGCTCACCCTTTTCCTTTTTGTTCCATTTTTCTCAGGAGGCGAGAATGTAGCGAGTACTAGTCGGGGTATGGAATGATGGTTCTAGAAATTATTTTAGTAGTCCTCACCATTTTTATGAAATAATGTATCAATAATTGTGATGAGGACTTATTTGAGTGTGGATATTGTCTAGATGACAATATTTATATTTAAACTCACAGTTCTTATGTTGTAACAGTAAAGATGTAGTTGTTTCTGTACCATGTATTTTGGCGACTCAGAATGAGTGTTGTATACCTATTTTGGGGGCGTCACAATTAGGGATTCGTATCACAGTTTATCCAAGTTCAATAATACCCCATAATAACCAATTTTGAAGCAGAATTCAAAAATAAAGATCAAAACATGGATACAATCAAAGATAGTAACCATAATAGATAACTTGGACAAGAAGAAGAAAATTTTATTTTTCGGTGAATAGTGCCGTATACGTGAATAGTAACGTATACGTGAATCGTAATCCCGACACAAAAAGTTTATAATTTGATAAAAATTTTATATCAATATTTCGGTATAATGATATTGAATAAAATATCATTTAAGAAGAAGATAATATCCCTTACCTCAAAATATCAGTACTTCTGATCGGAATATCGGTATAAGGCTGAAGAAAACTTCACAAAGTATCTAAATACTCCCAAAATATATTCAATAATCTAGAGAGAGAAAGAGAGAAAACTTGTTTCTGGTGTGATTTTCAAGTCTAACTTAGCCCTCTATTTATAGAAAAATGTTAGCACGCCGAAGCAGACTTAACCTGCAACCTGATGGCTTTACCTGTTACTATTCCCACCCACCACATTTGAATAAAAATTTCAGTACATTTTTACCAACCAAAAGTGGGGCCCACCAATTCTAGAATTTTCTACCAAAATAACAAATTCTGCAACTTCTATAATTTTTGAACCAGTCATCTCGTAAAATTCATAACAAATCATACGTTCATTTTTAACGGTTCAAAATTTGTGGACATATACTCAACTTATATATGAATAACATATCCAAAAATTACCACGATCCAACGGTCGGATTAAAAATTATAACCCCCGCAATATTTCTCAAAAACCCTGATTTGATTTTTAATACCTCTATTTCGATAAAAATACTGATAAAACACCTCAACATTAACTCCTTCATTTTTAATCACAATAAATATATCCAACATTTATATCCACATAGAATAAATATTTTCTTATCATATGAATCAATAATTAATTATTCACAAATAATATTACAGAATCATATTTATGACAACCAGGCCGTTCCCAGGAAAGAGGGGCTTTCCAATAAGGATTTCTCCTTACTAGCGCGCAATTAGATGACCAAACCTCTCCTTAGACAGAACTTTCTAGACATTGCCAATAATGCTATCTAATAATATTATTCAAATAATATGAATTATTGATCTGATAATGAAAAATATTGTGCTGTAACAATTATTGAAACAACAATAATATAAAATATCAACGCAGCAATTATTGAATCAATAAAATAAAATATTGAACAGTAACTACTGTAACAATTATTGAGTAGTACATTCGTACGTAAGAATCAATAATTTGTGCAATACCGTGTGCTACTGTATTTTAACCACCAGGTATTCTAACAGTATTAACGGTAACAACTACGCTGTTAATTATAAACAACTTATACTTGTCGTTCTCTTCATCCAATCGCTTTCCGTTATGGGGCCCACACAAGGCTGCGCCGTCGTACGAATATTCCCCGACAGCAAGAATATTCCACGACCAAACGAATATTCACTGACCAAAAATGAATATTTTATAACCACTTGATTATTTGAAATATTTGCGCATTTTACCCATAACTAACCACATTAATCAAATCAACCCTTTCTATTTCAAAATAATAAATAGAGGAAATTTAATTTCATTTATTAATAAGTTGGGGTCTTACAATTTTGCTTACATGTCAGGTGTTAATTTGGATTGTTATACCAAGTTTAAGTGGTTCAACAATGGCAAACACAAAGAATGTCCTCAGATTCTTCATCATATTTCAGTACCTCCCAAGACTATTTCTTATATATTTCCGCTATCATCACAAATTGTCAAGGCTACCGGTGTTGTGATAGAAACAGCATTGGCAGGAGCTGCTTACAACTTGATGCTCTACATGTTGGCAAGCCATGTAAGTGATAAAAATCCATTTTCATTCATTTGAAAATAAACATATTAGCGTGAGCCACCTAATATGTATAGCAAATATGCATTTATCTATATAAGAGACCAGCCTGATTTTTCCTGTGTTCATTTCATGGCTACGCAATTTACTATACTTATAAGTGATTTCATTCTGGTATTGATGTGCATTGATACTGATTTCAGACCTCGCATAAAGGCCTTAACAACTGAACATCCATATTAGACCTTGCTTTGTATGCCATATTTTAGGTTGAATTTTATTGGTGATTGGTTGTTACTTAGAAAAAAGTCTTGAAGTCATAGTCCTATATTTTACCACATTTATTGACTGATAAGTTACCAAGCCCAAGCTGTTAGTTGTTCAAGAATGGTTATGTGGTGAGGTGTATGGATTGTATATATGACTTAAGCTTTGTGGTTTTATGCAAGTATCCCTATTTTGGACAAGCCAAAACTTCAGGTGCAGCAAGTTAAGTTTACCACTTGTAGTGTCTTTAATTGATTTTGTTGAATATCCTGTTACTAAGTTAAAGGACACATATTAGCACAATGAAAAAACTTTAGGTCCAGCAACTTTATTGCTTTTTTAATCTGCCTGATTTAGTAGAATGTTCCACTACTTGGATTGTGTAGGTTAAGCCAATTAGCTTCTATCTAACGTAAAAACCCTGAGTTCCATTTACGCTCACCTTAATATTTCTTAGCCCGTATTGTTACATCTTCCATTTGATTCTTCGTGATCATTAATAAATTTATATACTTGCAGGGGAATTTCAAATTGGGGGGAACATAAAGCCATTGGATCCAAAAACTTTAGCAAGCGTTGTTCAATATGGGAGACTAAGTTTATTATTGGTTCATGAAGCAAAAGGGGACTCTCATTTACAATCAACTTTATTCATTTCATTGCATTACTGATAACTTAGTGGAAACAGGGAAATATAATTTTATGATTTTTAAGTCTTGCTATGTTGTTGAATTGTATTGAACTTGCTTTATTAGCCTAAATATAGTTATTGAAACAGGTTCATTATTGTGATTTTGTCCACTTTCTCTTGCTGAAGTGTATGTTTATTGACATTTTTATCTTGGGATATATTTTGAATGGTATTATTGGGATGTATTTTGAATGGTTGATACATTTTGGCTATATATCATGGCATTAGCATATTGCAGGTGCATTGGTAATACAGGTGAACCGCATCTTTTTTTTTCTTTATCTACAACATTTAAAAAACGTTGTCTGATATACTAAACAACATTTTTATCCAAAAAAACGTTGTGCAATCATATCTTCTACAACGTTTTTAAGCATCTGCTAATTTTTGAAAAACAAATCTACAACGTTTTTTGGATAAAAAACGTTGTGTATTGTGCTTAACTACAACGTTTTAAAAACGTTGTGTAAGGGTGTCAAATAGACAACACCCTTAACCACGACGTTTTTTTGACTGAAACCATAACGTTTTTTTCGCGTTGTCTATTTACTATTTTGTAGTAATGAATCAATAGTTGTATAAAATTTGGAGTGTAAATTATCTTTTGGTCTTAAAGTAATGATGCTTAACATAAATATTTTATTAATAAAGTGTTGATTCTAACACCAATTATTTATATTTATACGGTGCATAAAACTTTAATTTTTAATTCTTATGAATAACCTTTAATTTTGTAACCTTTTGCATTCCAAGAGGAATAGGCAGAACTAATTATTACATGCAAGTTGTCGACATGTCGGCAAAGAAAATGGAAGAGGCCATGCAGTAAAGAACAGTGATATATACATGTGTGTGTGGTTAATTTGTCAATGTACAAGTCTATAACATGTAGATATGGTCAATGATTTCCATACAGATAGTTTTACTGTTTATACACATTTACATGTACATATTGATGGCTGAATTTTCTAATAATTGAAGCAAACAGTGGAAACACATAAAAGGTCATAAGATTTGCTGGTTGAAGGTACTCACAATTATGAAACCCGGCAGAAAAAGGATTCCGGTTCGAGGAATATATATATATATACAATTATGAAACCCGGCAGAAAAAGGATTCCGGTTCGAGGAATATATATATATATATATATATATATATATATATATATATATATATATATATATATTCTAATTCTTAAGCTCATCTTTATTGAGCTCACTCCGAACTCACCTTATTTTTTTTTTTATAAAAAAAAACATAACTAATAAAAAAATGTATAATAATTTTTGGAATTGAAAGTTTTTAAAAAAAAAGTGATTTGGGTGTGATTTGGGTACATATAACAAAACAGTGTTGTACAGACCCAAAACACACCCAAAACACTTTTTTTAAAAAAACTTTCAATTCTAAAAATTATTATACATTTTTTTATTAGTTATATTTTTTTTATAAAAAAAAAAGACAGAATGAGCTCGGGGTGAACTCAATAAAGGTGAGCTTGTCTACCTATCACTCCACCGTTTCAAAAAAATAAATAAAGACACATCTTATTTAATTTATAAAATTTTAAAATTAAAATTTTGATATGAATTTATTTTATTTTTGAAATAAAAATTTTATATATGTCAATAGTTTTTTAATAGTTTACAAAATATTACCATTACATTTAATCAAAATATTAAAAAAAATCTCATCAATTTCAAATTTCAAGGTTTTACAAGTCGACAAGAAAAAAATCAATTGAAACTCTTTTTATACGAGAGTACGGAGAGTATAATAGAGAGCAATATTATTTTTACGTGAATTTTTGATATTTTTATATAATTCTTTTCGCATAAAAATGAAATTCGCATTCTTTTCATGTGAATTTTCTTGGAAGAAACCATGAAAATTAAGTAAAGCTAGCTAGCTAGCTAGCACGGTTTTGTTAAGCTGGGGCTGAGCTCATTTCTTCTGTTGAAGGTACCAAAATAAGGAAGAATTCATTACAAAATGTACTGCGCATAGACTGACATATATATATATATATATATATATATATATATATGCTGATCAGCCTACAGAAATTTTCGTACACTCGAGTAAAATTTTCGTAACAAACTGACATTTATAATAACATATCATTACTTATCGATCGTCGTATCTCTATCCCTATAAAAATATATAAATAGATAATTATAGCCCCTTGCGCCTCTCAATATGCCATGCATCCACATTAGATAGTCAAAATTTTGTGCAACACGAGGAAAAAATTAGTACGTAATTATAAAGAGTAATATTGGGGATTTTAAATGATATGATTAATATTTTAATGATAATTTATAGTGTAATCAATCAAATGTAGTGTCATATTATTTGAGAAGACAAAAATTTTGAGACCATCACCCACCCAATTAGAAATGGGCTCAATTTGCTAAAAAAATGTTACTAAAAATTGAAGTGGGTGAATAATTAATAGAGGGATATGATAAATTAAAAAACTAATGCACTGTATAATTGTTTCAAGGAAATCAAAAATGTTCTGGCAATGGTACTCATTCGCTTAAAACTAATTATGCGGATGACTATTAAGGTTGTAGGCTCTCCCATGAAGCCAAAAAAGGAAAAAAATTAAAAGATTATGCAGATGAGTTCGTTGTATATATATATGGACTTTAGCATTAACCTTTTTTTTTTTTTTTGACAAATCTGGATAATAATATTAGGGGAAATTCATTTATTTACTAAACGATACGAATTACATTACATGTATGATAAAGTTAATCGGATATCTACTATATCCAAATTGATATTCGAATTATATACAAGCTAGCTTGCATGAACTAACCAAATTAATATAAAATAACAATCAGGAAACAATTACCGTAGACATGGCTCCATCGTGTATCTAAATTAGCATATTTGCAATCACGCATTCATCACCATAGACAATATCAACTCTACACATATATAGGAAGAATTATCTAAGATACCAAAAGGAAAAAAAGATTCACAATTAAGAGCGGAGAAAGAATAAGAGATCTAATAAATAAAAAATAAACTCAACGAGAATAAATAAATAAGCGACTAATGATAACTAAGAGATCTAGCTAGGAGAGGGTGTATTTAAAAAGAAAAGAAACCCTCCCTAGACCAAAGTTTGAAGTACTTGAGCATTAACTTTAATCGTTGCAATTTGCAAAGTAAAAATCCCTATTGAAACACTTGAGCGCTAAGTATACATATACCCTTCATTTTTAAACTATTATTGTAGGCCGGGTCTCATAGTGTCATGCATAGTCCCTTAATTATTTTAATATTGATTGCCGCTATTTATATATTACACTTGTGAGTTGTGGCTTTTGCAGCTTTCCCTTCATTTCCCATCCGTTCATGCTCTTTGCCTCTCTCTCTCTCATAATCTTTGTTTCCCTTAGTTTACTGTAGGTGCAGGGTCACCCCTTCCTCGTCTCCTGCAATAATATTATCTAGCTAGCTAGCTAGCTAGCTAGGGTTTCCTTATTGAATTAATCCTATCCTCCCATCCAATTACACTTTCATTTCTTTTTTCTTTGGCTTCATTCACAGCCGAATTCAAGGAAACCTAGGAATTAAGTTGTCAAATTTCACACATGTTTAGCCTTGGGAATATCAAACAACAAAGCTCCAAGGATTTTCAACTAGGGAAACCAAAGGTATACTATATATATATATATATATATATATTCATTTTCCTTAATCTTTTATTGTTTTTCTTTTGGGTGGGGTGGGGGTGATCAGGTTGTATGGAACTAACATAATTCATGAAAAAAATGTTTGTGATCGAAGAAATGATCTAGATCTTCACAACCTTTTTTAACTTATTTTTATGACCTTCTATAATTCCTTAATTTTATCCTCTTAATTATATAGATGTGGTTGTAGGGTAATTAAGTTAATGAAATATGGTAGGCTGCAGGCTTGATCCAAGATTTTCCCTTATATATATAGAAATTAAGAAAAATGAAGACAGAAACAATTAATAACTTGAAAGAAATTAAAGATCTTATGCTGGTATATATTAATTTATTTACATTATGACTTAATTCAAGATCACAATATTTATTTGGTTTGTTCTTTATATTGATCTTTTTTTTTTGTGTAGGTAGTACGCACCTACCTTGCTTTGTGGGGTTTAGGTCTTTGAGAAATTTTATGTTATTTTTTGTATTCAAATTATTTAGGTTTGATTTCAGCAAAAAAGACATGTTGTACATCTGTTAGTACTGTTCACATCATATATATACATGGCTTTGATCACTGACAAACAAATTAAAAGACATTGTGTCGGTCTGCCAAACTCTATGATTTAAAATGAAATGTGGTAAATTGACCAAGTTTGGATGTTCTTTTTGTTTTGAGTCCTTCCGGGGGACCTTTTTTTTTTTTTTTTTAAATACATCTCGAAGCATGTACAGATCATGTTTCTCGTATGTATTTAAATTACACTTAAAATACTATTTTTTACAAAAATTTCAGTTGAAATAAATACTATACATTTTTTGAGATGTACTACAAAAAAATAAAAATGTCGCAAAAAATGTCGCAAAAAAATACCCCTCTAGAATTATTGTTTTGGTTTATGCCAATATAAAAAAATGCAAAATATTCAAAATTTCAAATAAAATGATGATGGTTTCTAGCTAGTAGCATATGTGATAATAAGGTGGGTGCAAATTTTAGAGAATTAGGTCACAAATTTTAAACTTACGATTTTACTGCTCATAAATATCAACGACCTTCATTAAACTTTGAGGAACGTTACAATACCTGAATTTTTTCCCCCAAATTATGAGAAAATATTTTCAAGTATTGTACTAGCTAGTACATAATTACTGTACAACAACACTTCAAAGTATTTTTAGGCATTTTTCTTTCTTTCAATTTTTGCATGTATTGAGAGAGTACAATTTTTCATCTAGAATTTCACTCCTAGTTTCTAATTCATTTTAGCATGTATTTGAAGTTTATTTAAAAACCATGGTAAACAATTAATATTTACAACATGAATTATTAGTGGCTTGATCAGTATGCAAGTGAGTATATAACTAGTCTCATTACAAATTAGAAAAATCTACCGATCGATAATGATGATTTCTTTAACAAAATGAATATACATTGCAGTGAGTTAGATACAAATATACATATGGCTTCTTCTTCTTCTTCTTCCAGCAGCTATTCGAATTCTCCGTGTGCAGCGTGCAAGTTCCTTAGGAGAAAATGCTTGTCAGGTTGCATATTTGCGCCATATTTCCCACCGGAGGAGCCACAAAAATTCGCCAATGTGCACAAAATATTCGGCGCAAGCAATGTAAGCAAACTCTTAAATGAGATCCACCCCCATCAAAGAGAAGATGCTGTTAATTCCCTTGCTTATGAAGCCGAGGCTCGGATGAAAGATCCGGTATATGGCTGTGTTGGAGCAATTTCAGTTCTCCAGCGGCAAGTTGTTAGGCTCCAAAAGGAATTAGAAGCCACAAATGCGGATCTCATGCGCTACACAAGCAATGGACTACTTGTACCTCCTGGGCAGGTGATGAATGTGAATCCAATGGTGGGAAGAATGTTAATTGGTAGTCATGGATCAGCTGGAGCTTCTTTTAGTCATAATTCTGGTATGCCTTTTCCTTACATTAACAACTATCAATGGAATTATAGCCCTCCGGGAGATAGTGCTACTGATGGAGACAGAAATGATACCATGCGAGGCTGACTGGGTGAAGTTGACATTTTTGGGAAGTTGAGGAAGTTCAATATAGTTGCGTATTTGGATTGCAATTTTAATAATATTATTAAATAATTATAATCAAATGCAATCTTTTTTTTTTTTTCTATATTGAACTTTTCAACTTCAATTAGTGGTTTGGATTTGACTCGATTCGCTCGGCATTTATACGAGCCAAAGAAAAAAGAAGGGGGTTGAGACGACAGGCATTGGAAGTTGGCTATAGAAAATTATTTCTCTTATATAAGAAGACTGTAAATGAAACCCAAGAGCAAGACTAAGAGAGATATTAAGTGGAACCACCATATATATTTTTGAAAGATAGTATGTGCATATTTTTCAAGAGAGGGCCACCTATATATCCAGCTAGGGTTTGAGGACTGCTAGGTGTATATCATGCTTTTTATATTGGGTGATGGTATATAAATATATATGTACAGTTTAATTAAAGGTAACCAGTCCGCAGTTTATATATATAGAAAATGCTTCAATAGCAAGCGTTTACTATGTGCACTATTTCTGTAAACGACTCTTACACCATTTATATGATCGTCTCTCTTTGGAGGCATATGTATGTAATTCTGTTAGCTTGAAAATAATGTTACACGCCCATTTTGAAGGTTTGGAAGAAATTCATTGGATTCTCTTTAATTAATATAATTTCTGGTCATGAGGTTTGATGAAGAAAAATACAAGTATTTGATTAAGGCAACTACAAAGGCTGATCATCACAACTCGAATTCGTTGCTTTACAGAGCTTCATTCTAATAATTTTAATTATTCATCAGATGAGGTAGTTTCAGAATCATCCCTTACGAATATATTATTTTTGAAATTATATATTCACAGTCAGTTTTGGACCGCTACACCACTTAAAATTGGAGTATTTTTCTCTTAAAACAAACCGACATAATTTATGCAGTAGTGGAGAGTTTAGGGTCATCAACTGACTTATATAAATATACTTACTACTATTATTTATATATTTTGACAAAAATAGTCCTATTAATTGTCAGATTTTTTCATTTGAAGGAAATTTCTCTTTCTATATTCTTATTTTAAAGAAATCTTATCTTTTGGTAGCAGTATACTTTCACAATATATATATATATATATATATATATATATATATATATATATATAGATGTGAATGGAGTAGATGTGAAAACATTAATACAAAACATGTACGTACTTTTGAGACATTTATTCAACATTTCTGAACATACATATATATACATGAAGCATGCATGAGTTCGAAGACGTCTACAGAAGGAAAATTGGCCTCTGATCAATATTCAGAAACCTTGCTAGCTAGCTGCTGCTGCTGCTGCATAGTTTTCATTAATTTTTAATTGTTCTCCCGAGTAGTAATTTTTTGTGTTTATAAAAAGTCAAGGACTGATGCAAGCAACATCATGATATTTTTTGACTCTTCCAATTGATTAAATTTCCCATACCATGTTCAACTGCACGCTTTTGACCTTTGGCATATACGTACAAGAATAGCTAGCTAGGTTAATCACAGTCTACATATTTACCTATTCTTGTACGTAACTTAATTCCACAAGATATCTACGTCTCTCTTATACTTAAATGTTTTTAACTTCATAATAATTCCTAGATACGTAAAAAAAAAAAAAAAAATATATATATATATATATATATATATATATATATGGTTATTTGGCGTTGATTTACAATAATTGCTTGCAGCGATTGCGTTAGTACTTGTTATTCGAGTTCGTTCTAAAAATGCATTGTATTAATTTTGTTGCATTAAGTTTAAAATTAAAACTTTACGTTTAATTATAATCAAAATTCTTTTAGATGTCCAAATTAATACTCTATAATTAAGGTGGTAGGTGGACACATAATATAGTGGATTAATCTAGTATCAGGATAATATGTAATGAATGTGGGAATAAAATAAAAAAATTATGTTTAGTTATAAAATTGGACTTCACCGTATGACATAAATAAAATATAGCGACCGAAAGTATATATAAATTATGTATAGTACTTGCACATTAAATATGAAACGGAAGGTTTTCAATTATTGTAGCAGGCCCCACATATAAAAGGTAATGAAAGCTAATTAAGCTATTCATAGGATTAATTGAAAGAAAATTGATATATCTTATAATTTTATATGTCAATTTTTATTGCTGCGAGTTGTGTGAATAACTATAATTGATAATATTTTAACGATATTAAAATTTAAAATAATTTAATTATAAGTTATTTTAAGTTGCGACTTATAATTAAAAATGTTTGACACCAGTTTAATTACGAGTCAACAATTAAGTCAAAATAAGATGTGAAGATATTTGACTGATAATGACTTAAAAATTAAAAAATTATAAATATTACTAAAAATGACAATAATAAAAAAACAAATTGATTCAACATTTCATCGTAAGATCAATCACCATTCTAACATTAATAAAAAATAATAATCCCTCCATTCTAAAATTGAAGATACAATTTGACTTTTGAAATCAAGCGATGACATATTAAACTTCAAAATTGATATTATTCATAAAAGTTTGGAATAAAATTAATTTTATATATGATTAATAGTTGTTATATACTTTAAAATAATAATAATTGTATCAACTAAAATTAAATGAATTCACATCAATTTGTAATTTAATATGTTGTCGTTAATTTGTGTGTGAAAATTAGCAAAAAAAATTTAAAATCATATACATAATTTTAGAACGAAAATAGTATAATAACTAAGATCATATAAATAATTGTAAACCATGTTCAACACATATAAACAAATAAAAAATTTACACATCAAATTTTAAATCAGTAATCAATTATAAATAGACTTTCAAAGCACTTTAAAGATTAATTTGGAGCAAGCGTACCAACAATTAATTATTTTAAGTCATATTATTATCAACCGCATATTGAGAGTTTAACTTTTTAGACGATTATTAATAGAGGAGAAGAGGTGGAACAAATGTAAGATTCTAATATCTAATAAATAAAATTTAATTTTTTTAATAAATATTATTCAAAACAGTAAGGTATTAAATTAATAAAAGAATTAAGGATAATATAAGAAAGTTATAAGAAACACAAAAAAGAATGTCGAAAAATATTCAGTAAAGTACGACGGCATCAAAATAATTAACTATTGGTGGGCCCCACATCAAAAATATTGTTGGATACAAAAAATGACATAAATAACTTTTTCAATAAAAAAATTATCGACCGAATTGTTACCTTTAACTGTTAAAATATCCGGTGATAAATGAACAATACGTAGCACATGGTATTTCACAGTAACACATAGGACTAAGCAAAAAACGAATAAAATCGAATAATCGAACCAAACCGAATTATTTTAACCAAATTTTTTCGATTATTTGGTTATTTTTTAAAATTCGGTTATATCCTATTTAATATTTGATTTTCTGGTTCGAGTTTGGTTTCTAAAATTTTGTTATTCAGTTAACCAAATAAGAAATAATAAAAATTGCCTTAAAATTAAAACAAACATATCTCATATCTCATTCTCTCACCTCATATTGTTAGGTTTGTAATATTTATGAACGCAATCAAATTACATAAACTAAGCGAAAACGTGTAAAAATCAGAGTTTAAAATTTTACAAACCATATACCCGGATCATCCTTTATGCATAATTTTTAATTAAACGAAAATATATGAAGAACAAGAGTCATATATTTGAAGATTCGAGCTTCCTCAAGTACAAGTTCACTTCCAATCCTTTTCGCGTTCAACTTGAATCCACCGGGTTTGGTTCCTTCCTTTGATCAATGTTAGCCACCCAAGTGTTTGGCTTCTAGAGGTGATCCACCAAGGAAGAAGAAATATTCAAGAAGAAGGGAGGTTGGCTAAACCCTAGCTTTCTATCTCTATAGAAAAAGAATGTACTCTCCAACTATTGGAATTGCGTATATCTGATATATGATATAAGACTCCTCTTATAAAGATATCAAGTAACCCTATTTAATTAAAATAAGGTATTATTTATTTAATTAAACTCTTTTAATTAAATGGGCTCCCTAATCTTATCAGGGATAATTAATTAAACTCTTTTAACTAATTTTTTCTTCTAATCCTATTAGGAATAAATGAGAGTACTTATATTAAATTAATTCCTAAACTCTTTTAGAAATTAAAATAATAATAATTGTAATAATATTAATAAGACTCCTCTTATTAATTTATATTTAATATTTCTAAAATATTAAATAATAAATATTAAGCTATTTAATTTATTCTATCACCATAGATTAAATTAAATATACTTAACATATTATTACGATTATGCCATTAACTTATTAAATAATTATTCTTCCTTTTATGGTGTGACCCTTTAGGTTTTCCATATTAAACCGATTGTGAGTAAATTAATTAGAACAATTCTAATCTTATTTAAATAAATAAATTAAACGATTAATTTATTTAAATAAATAATATTTATTCTACAATAGGGATAAGCCTCCCTAGCGATCAACGACCTTTCAGATAATATAGATTTCAACATTAATCATAAAAGAACCTTTGAGTTAATAGTTACCGTACAATTCAATCATTCCACCATACAATGTCCCAATTAAATATAAGACATAGAATTACTGTCAAGTCTTATTTTATTTAATTATATGTATTTCGATCCTTAAATGCACAACTCTAAATAATACAAATTAGAAACTCCTTTCTAATTTCATTTTGCCTTGGCCAATGACTACTGGGTTGTCATTTATCGAATCACATAGAACATTTCTCTTCTTTTACTAGAAGTGGTAGATTCTTTATTGATTATACATTATCTCCATGTACAACTTATTATACCCAAGCATACCCTTTGATATACCTTAAGGGTCTTAAAGAATAAGTCAAAGTATAATTCATCATCCACAAGATACTATGATGATCTCAAGTCGAAGGACCATTTGTACTACTATCACTACATGAATTCCTATTGACAGACAAGTAAAACTCCATTAGGTATTCCTTAGCGAGCCACGTTCAGTGAACTTATTCTCTAATAAGCACCTACATACTTACTTTATTGTCTCCACATAAATGATCATGAGATCAATCATCATTATTCAATGAGCAAGCTGCGTATGTACCAATGTATCTGGATTCACTAATCCCCAATTTAGTAATCCAACGATTGGGAACTATTTTAGTTTTAAGCTTTCTAAGAATTTAGATCTCATTAGAATGATCATCATCATTATTCTAAAATCATTACTTAAAACTATGAGTTTATCACATATTATAAAATAACATCATGTAGATAATTAAAAGCCTTTAATAAATTAATACTTTTTATTAATAGATGAATAAGATTGTTACAAAGTATATGCTTTATCATCAAACATGATTGACTTGTGTGCATACTACTTTCAATCTTTCACTTGCACTAAAGCCAATCGTCATGGTATCTCATACCCTTCTTCTCTAAGTGACGATTATCCTGTTGTTGGATAAGCTTTAGTTAATGGATATGTAATATTGTTCCTGAGAGTCCACTATCTCTGTAGTGATTTTCCATCTTTCAATGATTCCTATAATCAAATGAAAGTGCCACAACACATGTTTAGATCCAAGATGAGACTTAGGAACTATTCCTAGTTCTATAATGAACTTTTATCCAAACAATCAACTTGCAGCTTTATTTACAGCTATATACTTTGTCTTTATCACTAAACCAGTAACTCTTTGTTGTTTGGAACCTTTCCAATTCACTGCACCACTGTTCAAGGTAACGCTTTACCTTAAAGTCAATTTTTTATCGTGTTGGTCTGTCTGAAAAAACTTGAGTCTGTTAAGCCCTCTAGTTTTAATTTAGACCCACCATAATATTTAATCACATCCTTAGTACCGGTTAAGTACTTTAAGATGTTTATCACTGTCATACAGTGATCTTCTCCAGAATATGATTGATCAACATCAGGTCTCGTATATTTTATTATATACATAATTGTCACTCATGCGATCTCTCTTTTCAGGAGTCTATGGGGACTATTAAGAGATATACACTCCAGGGCTCATCAACATGAGATAATTCTTGGAGTTTGCCAAGCTAAACGACTTTAGCATCAAATGAATATACGTTTCTTAGGTTAAGTCGAGTATCCAATTAAATCTATCTATATAGATTTGTATCCCCAATAACGATACTCTTCCCAAATCATTCGTGGAGGAATGTTTTGATAACTTTATCTTTATCGATTATAGCATTGGTATGTCATTCCTTTTTCGTACTATATCAACATATAATACTAAGAATGTCACGACGCTCCCACTGAACCTTTTGTACACACTAGGTTCATTCTTATTTTTTATAATATCAAACTCTTTTGATCTTTTCATCAAAACGAATGTTCCATTTTTAAGAAGCTTGCTTCAATCTATTTTTCTGAGTGTCTATAACTCTTACCTCATCGTATGTAACTGGATCATCATCTTCTATGATGTGTACCTCATCATCATCATCTATGATGAATCCATACCTCCTAGGTATCTTCGGTACTATTCCAGATTTACGATTCGGTTGTGGTACAATAGGTCTATCTGCAGGTTCCTCTTATTTGACTTATAGTATTTTGTGGTTCTTGAACTCTTCAAGATGTATTATCCTCCCACTAGCCCCTTCAATGATAAACACATTTATTTTAGAAGGCAGCGTGTTTCGCAACAAACACCTTTTGCTAAGTAGGATTATAGAACATATACCCTAAACTTACTTTAGGATGTCCCACAAATCTACACTTGTCAAATCTTGTCTCAAGCTTATCCTTTGAAACCTCTTCACATAAGTTAGACAACCCCTTATCTTAACATACTTAAGATTAGGAATCCTCCATGTCCATAACTTTTATAGAGTCTTGGGGCCAGATTTTGAGGTTACCTTTTCATAGATATACAGCCATTTCTAGGGCATGATCCTAGAATGATACTGGAATGTCAGTAAAATTATTATAGACCATACCATGTCCAACAAGGTATGATTTTTCCTTTCAGATACATCAATCAATTATTGCGTATCAGGAGGCGTCCATTATGAGAAAACCATTTGAGATGATCTAGAAACTTATTGCACAAGTATTTATTCCTTGATCTAATCAAAGAATTTTAATACTTTGCCAATTTGTTTCACTTCTGAATTCTTTGAACTTTTAAAATAATTCACACTTGTATTTCATCAAATACAAATATTCAACTCTTTGAATGATTATCTCTTTTTCTTATACTAATTTGTTTAATATGTAAAATTATTTTCACGTAAGTCAAGTATACAAAATTCATTAAGTAATATTCCAGTTCTATACAAAACATTATTATTATAAATAGAACAACAATTGTTCTTAAATATAATACCAAAAATTTTATTGTCTAATAATAAAATGAAAATAATGTTTCCAACGAGAACTAGAATACAATAACAACTTATTAACTTAATAGATTTGCCTGTAAGCAGTGCTAAACTATAAGTTCATATGGCTAATGTAGCAACCTTTGCTTCATTTCTCACATATAGGATTACTTATCTTTTGTTTAACTTTTCTACTTCTGTTTGGTTCCTTCATAAATCTATATTTATGAGAACCAAAGCCGGTATCCAATACCTAAGTAGAATCTTGACTTAAAGAAAAATTTATTTTAAATCATAAACAAATTTGTATTTATAACTGAAAGTTCACTAAGCTTATTTGGTTAGCCTCTGCAAGATGCTTCTCGCAGTTTCTTTCAAGCGTACAGGCTTATTGCAGTGGAAGCAAACTCCTTTGCTATCCGTATCAGTTTTGTTCTTATTATCATTTGTTTTTACCTTTCTATTTACTTTCTTTGAATCGTTCTTCTTTTTAGAAGATCCCTTGGCCCCTACCAGTAAGACATGGTCTTTCTTGGTTGAAAAGTGACTCTCAACATTTTTCAACATGTTAAGCAAATCAGCGAGGCTGATATTTAGCTTGTTCATATGAAAAATTCATAATAATTGTGAAAGGAGTTCGGAAGTGAGTGCAAGATAAAATCTTAGTTCAACTATCCATCCATGATAAACTAGTTATCCTAACTGTTCAATCAAATTGATCATCTTTAGGACATGTGTCTGTACTGTAGTGCCTTCGGTCATTCTATATCGAAAGAACTCCTTAAATATTTGATATCTTTCAGTCCTACTTTCCTCACCATCAACTACTTGATGTGCAGGAATATAATAGGAGCATCCACAGTTTCATGCTGACGCTGAAGCTTGTTACTCATGGATGCGAGCATTATGTATTGAGCCAACTGTGCATCATCTTGCCACTTTCTAGAAGTATGAATATCTTCCTCAGAGGCATTGTCTGCAACCATTGCAGGGATAAGCGTATTAAGGACATAAGATAGCTTTTCAGTCGTGAGAACTATTCTCAATTTCCTTAACCAGTCCGTTTAATTCGATCCGGTTAATTTAACATCTAATATGCTACGTAGTGATAGTAATTTAAACATTATAAAATTCTGTAAACAAATTTATAATTAACAATATTTTAGCATACATTCTTTTATTAATTATCAAAATAAATTAGGTCTTGTTTTAAATTGGTATCTCCCACTATTTTCATCAAACTATATTACCTTCACTTATATAGTTCGACAAAATCTAATTAAAGATATGCTAGTGAGAATAAGAATCTCATTTCAAATGTATATAGCCTTGTGGTGACACAATAAACTATATATAAATAAATAGGTAGACAACTCTTGTCAATTACATCATCATGTAACTCATTTTATTTTGTCTCTTAGATTATTTTGATCAAGTGGTGGCACATCCGAATCAAAATTATCCAAGTTAAGTCCAACCTAGCACTCCATATATTCAAAAAAGAAAAATATTGTCCTTGTGGTGACACAACAAAATAATATTATTCAATTTTATTTATAAGTATCAAATGTGATAAAATTAACATCTTCAAGAATTAAGATAAGTCTTGTGGTAACACAACAAATTTATAATAATTAATTAATACTCTATTATTTTTTATCATGGTAGAAGGCGACGTTCGATATTCTAAATATCTTTGAATGCTTAGGACTTAATATAAAATTTTTTGAGGGGTTTGTTATTAATTTGTCTCATCTTGTTTAGCGCGCATGCACATACATATATAAAATACGCGTCATATTAATTAACATGCGAAGCATGTTTGCATAATATATAATATATATAGTATAAGCATACACATATAGAATACTATATTCTACCCGGATTGATTATGGACTTTATTCTAGTTTGGTTCACTAGAGCCACCAAGTGAACCAAAAGGTCAAACCCTATGGGTGCAAGAATTAATATTTAAATATAACTATTACATTTAAACTCGGGCTCCATTGCAAACGGGTCTTCAAGCGCTCCTTGCTCCTTGCTCCTTGATCTCCAATTATTTAAAATTAATTCTAACTATTCCTATTACAAAGCTATTTAAAATCAATAGAAACCTTGATCAGCAGTCAAGGAGAAGTACAAAGAGGGAGTTAGAATTTATATTTAAAAAAAAAGAGAAGACAAGGTACGCAGACCCCATTTATTAAAACTCATACATTCATGCATCCAACTAAAATAAAATTCAATCACATTGGTCAATAATCCATAATCAATCACATTTATTATCATACACATCACCATATGCATCAATAAATAAATTCATCTCGTGAATAATAAACATGTAATATATATATATATATATATATATATATTGAAATTATTTAATGGGCAAAATTAGTTAGCATAAAATCTAATTTTGAATCAAAATAAACCTCTTTTATTTTAATTTATCCAATTTTGAATAAAATAAACTATTTTATTTTAATCAAATTCTTTAATCAAAATAAACTCCTTTATTTTAATTAATTATGGAATCCAATTCCAAATAAAAAAAAACTCCTTTATTAAAGGAAACACATATTCTCTTTCCTATTCACAAATAAACTCCTTTATTTTGAATAATATGAAATCTTATTCCATATCTAAATAAACTCATTTATTTAAGAAAATACAGATTCTCTTTCCTATTCACAGATAAACTCCTTTATTTTGAATAATATGAAATCTTATTTCATATCTAAATAAACTCCTTTATTTAAGGAAACATGAAATCCCATTTTAACTCCAATTAGTTATCATGTAATCCAATTCTAACTCTAATTAGTTAGCATGAAATCTAATTTTAAAATTAAAATAAATATTTTATTTTAATATTAAAATAAATTTTTTATTTTAATTATAAAATTATTAAGAATATATATATATATATATATATATATATATATATATATATATATAGTAATCTTCATCTAATATATATGTGATCATGTTTCTGCAGTATGTGAATCTACTTGTAACCTTTTAAATGAAAAAACATCCACGTGGGAAGAACTTTATAAGATTACTAATCATATATGTATAATATATAAGTAATCATAAGATATAAGTATGAATCATGTTTGTGCTTGTCACGTTAATATATATAATATGAACCAATACCGAAAAGCAACATGATTCAGCCACGGATCAGCGCAACAGGCCTTGCGAATGGATTTTTTTTTTATAAAAAAATTTTATGCAACAAATTATGCCCAATTAAATTATTCAAAACACATATCAATATACCTATCAAATTAAAACAATTAATAATTCGCATGAAGGTTTGTCTTTGATACCACTGTTAGGTTTGTAATATTCATGAACGCAATCAAATTGTACAAAATAAGCGAAAATGTGTAAAAATCAGAGTTGAAAATTTTACAAACTATATACTCGGATCATCCTTTATGCACAATTTTTAATTAAACGAAAAGATATGAAGAACAAGAATCATACCCTTGAAGATTCGAGCTTCCTCAGGTACAAGTTCACCTCCAATATTTTTCGCGTTCAACTTAAATCAACTGGGTTTGGTTCCTTCCTTTGATCAATGTTAGTCACACAAGTGTTTGGCCTCTAGAGGTGATCAACCAAGTAAGAAGAAATATTCAAGAAGAAGGGTGGTTGTCTAAACCCTAGTTTTCTATCTCTATAGAAAAAGAATGTACTCTCTAATTATTAGAATTGCGTATATCTAATATATGATATAAGACTCCTCTTATAAAGATATCAGGTAACCCTATTTAATTAAAATAAGGTATTATTTATTTAATTAAACTCTTTTAATTAAATGGGCTCCCTAATCTTATTAGGGATAATTAATTAAACTCCTTTAACTAATTTTTTCTCCTAATCCTATTAAGAATAAATGATAGTTGTGACGCCCCCAAAATTAGGTATACATCACCCATCTTGAGTCGTCAGATACATAGTACAGAATACAAATACAACTTAATAATACAACTGTCGTGTATAATACGACAAAACATAAACTGTGAGTTTGAATACAAATATTATCTTCTAGAGAGTATTCATACTCAAAAGGAGTCCTCATTACATTTATTAACACACCATTACATAGAATAGTGAGGACTACTAACTAATACTATCATTTAGACCATCACTCCGTTCCCCGACTTGCCCCAGCTACGTTCTCATTTCCTGAAGAGAACAGTGAAAGAAAGGGTGAGCTCAACTAGCCCAGTAAGAAATATTATGACTAAGATAATGCAGAATAAATTATCATTAGCCTTCAACAATGTTAAACTGATAAAATATAATAGACATCAAGTTTAACTGCAGCGGAACAAGCAATCCATTAAAAGAGTCAAGTAAAAAATAAACTCTACTATCTTTTATGATTTAAAAGGTTTTTCAACACTGCGATCGCTGAGACTCAGCTTAATAAAATAATCCACATCATCGAATCACCCCTGCACTACGGCCAAGGATATTCGTGTATTCATTAATGGTCATGATCATGCCAACAACTGTCCATCAATGCACTACGGGCCAATGAGGACTTTTACCACATCATTTGTAACATTACGGTCATGATTATACCGAATAATCCCTGGTCATAATCATACCAAGTCCATCTATGCACTACATGCCACAGATGACTTTCAACATTTTATAAACATGAGGATGATGACAATGATATAAGAATTCAATAAAACAAGTTCAAGAATTAATTTATCCAGGAATTAACAACGTCCAAATTGTCAACATGATACTGCATTGTGGAGTAAAATTCAAGAATGCTTAGAAGAATATTTTCTTGAAAAGATACTGGATGAAACGCAACTATCAAGGATATTCCACAAATTTCATGGAGTATAGAAGTCAAAACTTAACCAACTGAGTACAATAAAGAATGGAATAACAAAAGAAATCACCATGCATGCGATAGACCGCACAGACAGGTTATTCCAATAGAATAATAAATAATGGAACCAGGTCCGGCGTAAACGCACAAACAGGATATTCCGACAGAATAATAAATAATGGAACCAGGTCCGGTGTAAAACACACAGACAGGATGTTCCAACAGAATAATAGAAGAATGTCACCAAGTATAGGGTAGACCGCGTATACTGGTTATTCCAACAGAATAATAACGAATGGAATAACAGAAGTTCTCTTCATGAATATAAAAGAAATAATATTCCCTACCTTAAAAGAACTGGATATTGGAAAAGTGATGTAGCAGAATACTTTTAGTCTCTCTCTCTCTTATTCTCTCTATACTTTCTCTCTCTATAGCTTGAATGAATTCGTGAAAAATAATGAAGCCCTAGGCCTCTATTTATAGAAAAACTGAGGGTGGCTCTTGGTCTTAACGAAGGGTCAAATGACTCTTGGTCTTAACGAAGGGTCAAATGACTCTTGGTCTTAACGAAGGGACAACTACTATTGACGAAAGTAATTACTATTGACCAAGGTAAATACTATTGACGAAGGTAATTACTATTGACCAAGGTAAATACTATTGACCAAGGTAAATACTATTGACGAAGGTAATTACTATTGACGACGGTAATTACTATTGACGACGGTAATTACTATTGACGAAGAGACTCTTAGATGATGACATATGGCCCCCCATAAAATAACCAAACTTACCACAACGTCTCAATAATATAACATATTATACAGATGATACTATGACAATAATTTAAGAGATATGATGCAGCAATTACTGTAGCAATAATTGAGTATAGCTGAGTGACTTCTCACGTAAGCATCAATAATCAATACCGTGTGCTACTATGCAACCACGCGTATTACTGTACTTTTACTACCGAGTAGTTCAACAGTTTTAACGGTTTTAACGGTAACACCTCAGCCGTTATTTTTATAGAAAGATAATTCTGTCGTTTTCTCAATCCGACAATAATTCCGTTGTGGGGTCCACCAATGATTGTGCCGTCGTACGAATATTCCCCGACAAAAAGAATATTCTCCGACCAAACGAATATTTTATAACAACTTGCTTACTTTGTAAAATTTATAAATATTACCCACAACTATAACATTATATCAAATTAACTCCATAATATTCAAAAATGATATTTATAGAAAATTCATCTTTATTTATAAAAGTTGGGGTCTTACAACCTCCCCTTCTTATGAAATTTCGCCCTCGAAATTAGGGTACGTACCTGGTATGTCGAAGAGGTAAGGATACCTTGATTTCATTTCTGATTCTAACTCCCAAGTCATTTCCTCAACATCGTGGTTTCTCCACAAAACTTTAACTTGAGGTATAACCTTGGAGCGTAGAATATGTTCCTTCTTATCCAAGATTTGAACAGGAACTTCTTCATACGTCAAATCCTCCGCTATTTCGTCCGGTTCTAACTCAATAATGTGGTTCGGGTCTTCCACATATTTGCGTAACATGGATATGTGGAAAACGTTATGAACACGAGACATACTTGGCGGTAAAGCGAGTCTATAAGCCACAGTTCCTACTCGATCGAGGATTAAAAATGGACCGATGAATCGAGGATTTAGCTTTCCTCTCTTTCCAAATCTCGTAACTCCTTTCCATGGAGCAACACGTAAGAACACATGATCTCCTACATCAAATTCCACGTCCTTTCGATGAAGATCAGCATAACTCTTTTGTCGATCTTGTGAGGTTTTTATACGTTGTCGGATCGTTTGAATCTTTTCTGTAGTCATACGTACCAACTCCGGTCCCAACAACGTTGCTTCGCCCACCTCATCCCAGCATACTGGAGAACGACATTTTCTTCCATACAATGCTTCGAATGGAGCCATGCCAATACTTGCTTGATAACTGTTGTTGTAGGAAAACTCCACCAATGGTAAGAACTTGTCCCAACTTCCCTTGAAGTCAAAGACACAGAGTCTTAATAGATCTTCAAGAGTTTGAATAGTCCTCTCTGATTGTCCGTCCGTCTGAGGATGATATGCTGAACTAAATCGTAACTCCGTGCCCATAGCTTTTTGTAAACTAACCCAAAATCGTGAAGTGAATCTTGGGTCTCGATCAGAAATTATGGATACTGGCATACCATGCAGTCTTACAATCTCGTTTATGTACATACGAGCAAGACGTTCAAGTGTATAAGTTTCTCGTATCGGTAAGAAATGAGCAGACTTGGTCAATCTATCAACAATGACCCAAATCGCATCAATACCTTGAGAAACCCTAGGAAGACCGGTAACGAAATCCATGGTAATGTGCTCCCACTTCCATTCTGGAATTTCAAGTGGTTGCAATGGACCTTTTGGTACTTGATGCTCCGCTTTGACTCGTTGACAAGTTAGACACCTTGAGATAAACAACGCTATCTCTCTCTTCATATTGCTCCACCAAAATGTATGACGAAGATCATGATACATTTTGGTACTTCCAGGATGGATTGCAAACGGTGTGTTGTGCGCCTCCATCATGATTTCATACTTTAAATCAGGGTTGTTAGGAACACAAAGTCTGGAGTTGACTCGAAGTATTCCTTCTTCATCGATTCTTGCTTCCGGTATAGCACCTTCTTGCACTTTCTTCTTCATACGCATCAGCTCCAGGTCTGTAGCTTGAGCAGCTTTAACTTTATCGATTAAAGTCGGTTCTACTCGTATATTCGCCATCATCACATGGGTCCCTGGAGTCTTCAACTCTATCTCCATCCTTTGCAAGTCACACAAAATGGGTCTTTGCGTTGTTAATATTGCACTTGTACCCGCATATGATCTTCTACTCAATGCGTCAGCTACCACGTTCGCTTTTCCAGGATGGTATTGAATGGTATGATCATAATCTTTCAACAGTTCAAGCCAACGTCGTTGTCGCATGTTGAGTTCCTTTTGAGTGAAGAAATATTTGAGGCTTTTATGATCCGTAAAGATCTCCACTTTCTCCCCATACAAGTAATGCCTCCAAATTTTAAGTGCAAAGACAACAGCTGCCAACTCTAGATCATGAGTAGGATAATTCCTCTCATATTCCTTGAGTTGTCTTGATGCATAGGCTATGACTTTTCCATGTTGCATGAGAACGCATCCCAACCCTTTGCTCGAAGCATCACTGTAGATGACAAATCCCTCCGAGCCAGATGGTATTGTTAGAACAGGTGCTGAAATGAGTCTCCTCTTGAGTTCTTGAAAACTCTGCTCACATTCTTCGCTCCAACCAAACTTTGTATCTTTTCGAGTCAGCTGAGTTAATGGAGTAGCGATTCGAGAAAATCCTTCCACGAATCTCCGATAATAACCAGCTAAACCAAGAAAGCTACGTACCTCGGTCACTGATTTAGGTTGCTCCCAGCTTTGAATAGCTTCAATCTTTGTCGGGTCAACCGATATTCCACGACTTGATACTACGTGCCCAAGGAATGCTACCTCCTCCAGCCAGAACTCGCATTTCTTCAACTTGGCATAAAGCTTGTATTCACGAAGCTTTTGGAGTACCAGCCTCAAGTGTTGCTCATGATCTTCACGGCTTTTGGAATAAATAAGGATGTCATCAATAAAGACGACCACAAAATGATCCAAATATTCCTTGAATACCCGGTTCATCATATCCATGAAGGCAGCAGGAGCATTAGTCAATCCAAAGGACATGACTAGGAATTCATAATGCCCGTACCGAGTTCTAAAAGCCGTCTTTGGAATATCCTCAGTTCTAACCTTCAGCTGATGATATCCAGAACGAAGATCGATCTTTGAAAAGAATTGTGCTCCTTGCAACTGGTCAAACAGGTCATCAATACGTGGCAATGGGTACCTGTTTTTGATGGTGACATGATTCAACTCCCGATAATCAATACAAAGTCGCATACTCCCATCTTTCTTCTTCACGAACAGAACAGGAGCACCCCAAGGAGAAGTACTAGGACGAATAAAGCCAATGTCTAACAATTCCTGCAGTTGGATCTTTAACTCCTGAAGTTCAATAGGAGCCATTCGATATGGGGCTTTGGAAATGGGTTTTGTACCGGGTTCAAGATCGATACAAAATTCAATTTCACGCTCTGGGGGTAGGCCAGGAAGTTCTTCAGGGAATACGTCAGGGAATTTATTAACAATAGAAATATCATTCAAAACTGACGTATTTTTGTTTAGATCTGTGACATGAGCTAAGAAAGCTTGACATCCGTTTTTCAATAAACGAATAGCTTTATGGCTTGAGATGACAGCGATTGATTTTAATGGTTTGGTTGCTTGAATTCGCATAATAGGTCGATTAGGAATATGAAAACTAACAACCTTACGAAAACAATCAATTTTTGCATAATGAGTAGTTAACCAATCAATCCCTAGAATCACGTCAAATGCAAGTATTTTTAATGAAATCAGATCGATAGGTAATGTGTGGGTACCAACTTGAACCAAACAAGACTTATAAACAGTGGAGGTAATGAAGGTTTCTCCCAATGGAGTTTCCACAGATAAGTCAAAGTCTAATTTCTCCGGAATCAAATTTAATCGATGAGCGCAAGTAGGAGAAATAAAAGAATGGGTTGAACCGGTATCAAATAAAGTATAAACTTCTTTAGAGTTTATGATAAGCTTACCCGTGATGACCTCATTCGGGTTCCTTGCTCTCTGGGAGTTCACAACAAACGCTCTCCCTTGCACAACCGGTTTTGACTTTTCTGGGACGGCTTTTGGTGCCTCCATCCTAGCTGAATTTGTCTTCGGTAAACGACAAAATCGGGCTAAATGACCTTCTCTTCCACAATTATAACATGCTTTGGACGGCATCGCGCAGTTTGGACTGATGTGCCCCTCCCCTCCGCATTTGAAACATATGATAGGTGGTCGTTCTCCTTCCTTAACGACAGGTGCTGGTGCTGACGTCTTTCCATCATTGTTGAATCTCCTCTTCTTGAAATGTCCATTCTTATTGTTTTGGCCCTGATTACCACCGAAGTGGTTACCATTTCTGGCCTGTTGATTCCCTCCACGCTTGTTGTCACCGCTTCGATGACTGCTCTCACTGGTATTATCATTTTGCCGGCTGCTCTCTTTTGGTTGCGTTATCTCGTTATCGCGCTCCACCAACTGAGCCCTATTTACAACATCTGAATACAAACACAGTTTATGAGAAACAAGATGTTGACGTATCTCCGGCTTCAAACCTCTTAAAAACATCCGCGTCATTCTTTCTTCATTATCCACCAGGTGGGACGCAAACCGGGATAACTCCGCAAATTTTGCCTCGTACTGCGACACGGTCATATTATTCTGCTCCAATTTGATGAACTCCACCTCCTTCATGTGACGAATACTCTCGGGAAAGTATTTGTCGTTAAACAGATCTTGGAACTTCTCCCAAGACATCTTCAGTGCGGCAGGTTGAGTACGCTTTATCGATTCCCACCAGTAATCTGCCTCTCCTCGCAACATAAAGGCGGCAAAGGGAACCTTTTGCTCCTCGGAGCAACCCAAGACATCAAATATCTTGGTGATCTGCTTTATCCATGTTTCAGCTACAAGTGGTTTGGGTTCTCCCTTAAACTCCGGTGGTCCCAGCTCCTTAAACTGTTTAGCGGTGACCGCCTGAGAGTTTCCAGTATTTCCACCTACGTTGTGGACAGGAGCCGCTTTCACCTGTTGTTGCATGAATTGCATAAAGCCTCTGAACATTTGATCATTCATCATTTGGTCAGTGTTGTTGTTTGCATGAGGATTGACACCTTCCTGATGCACATTATCATGATTATTGATGTGTGGTGAATCAACAGTCGTCTGTGCTCCATTGCTATTCTCAACATTCTCGGATGCCATTTTCAGATACTGCTACAAAATAAAAATTAATTGATATGTCATATATTATCCTTATATTATGACCGACCAATTAAATACCATGCAAATAAACTTAGGTATGCCATACTAGCGAAGGAATTCCCCGTCTCTCCCCTCCTAGTTCTATTCTCACATCTTAGCCAGGGATCATATCCCTAAGCTCTGATACCAACTGTGACGCCCCCAAAATTAGGTATACATCACCCATCTTGAGTCGTCAGATACATAGTACAGAATACAAATACAACTTAATAATACAACTGTCGTGTACAATACGACAAAACATAAACTGTGAGTTTGAATACAAATATTATCTTCTAGAGAGTATTCATACTCAAAAGGAGTCCTCATTACATTTATTAACACACCATTACATAGAATAGTGAGGACTACTAACTAATACTATCATTCGGACCATCACTCCGTTCCCCGACTTGCCCCAGCTACGTTCTCATTTCCTGAAGAGAACAGTGAAAGAAAGGGTGAGCTCAACTAGCCCAGTAAGAAATATTATGACTAAGATAATGCAGAATAAATTATCATTAGCCTTCAACAATGTTAAACTGATAAAATATAATAGACATCAAGTTTAACTGCAGCGGAACAAGCAATCCATTAAAAGAGTCAAGTAGAAAATAAACTCTACTATCTTTTATGATTTAAAAGGTTTTTCAACACTGCGATCGCTGAGACTCAGCTTAATAAAATAATCCACATCATCGAATCACCCCTGCACTACGGCCAAGGATATTCGTGTATTCATTAATGGTCATGATCATGCCAACAACTGTCCATCAATGCACTACGGGCCAATGAGGACTTTTACCACATCATTTGTAACATTACGGTCATGATTATACCGAATAATCCCTGGTCATAATCATACCAAGTCCATCTATGCACTACATGCCACAGATGACTTTCAACATTTTATAAACATGAGGATGATGACAATGATATAAGAATTCAATAAAACAAGTTCAAGAATTAATTTATCCAGGAATTAACAACGTCCAAATTGTCAACATGATACTGCATTGTGGAGTAAAATTCAAGAATGCTTAGAAGAATATTTTCTTGAAAAGATACTGGATGAAACGCAACTATCAAGGATATTCCACAAATTTCATGGAGTATAGAAGTCAAAACTTAACCAACTGAGTACAATAAAGAATGGAATAACAAAAGAAATCACCATGCATGCGATAGACCGCACAGACAGGTTATTCCAATAGAATAATAAATAATGGAACCAGGTCCGGCGTAAACGCACAAACAGGATATTCCGACAGAATAATAAATAATGGAACCAGGTCCGGCGTAAAACACACAGACAGGATGTTCCAACAGAATAATAGAAGAATGTCACCAAGTATAGGGTAGACCGCGTATACTGGTTATTCCAACAGAATAATAACGAATGGAATAACAGAAGTTCTCTTCATGAATATAAAAGAAATAATATTCCCTACCTTAAAAGAACTGGATATTGGAAAAGTGATGTAGCAGAATACTTTTAGTCTCTCTCTCTCTCTTATTCTCTCTATACTTTCTCTCTATATAGCTTGAATGAATTTGTGAAAAATAATGAAGCCCTAGGCCTCTATTTATAGAAAAACTGAGGGTGGTTCTTGGTCTGAACGAAGGGTCAAATGACTCTTGGTCTTAACGAAGGGTCAAATGACTCTTGGTCTTAACGAAGGGTCAAATGACTCTTGGTAATATTGAAGGGACAACTACTATTGACGAAAGTAATTACTATTGACCAAGGTAAATACTATTGACGAAGGTAATTACTATTGACCAAGGTAAATACTATTGACCAAGGTAAATACTATTGACGAAGGTAATTACTATTGACGACGGTAATTACTATTGACGACGGTAATTACTATTGACGAAGAGACTCTTAGATGATGACATATGGCCCCCCATAAAATAACCAAACTTACCACAACGTCTCAATAATATAACATATTATACAGATGATACTATGACAATAATTTAAGAGATATGATGCAGCAATTACTGTAGCAATAATTGAGTATAGCTGAGTGACTTCTCACGTAAGCATCAATAATCAATACCGTGTGCTACTATGCAACCACGCGTATTACTGTACTTTTACTACCGAGTAGTTCAACAGTTTTAACGGTTTTAACGGTAACACCTCAGCCGTTATTTTTATAGAAAGATAATTCTGTCGTTTTCTCAATTCGACAATAATTCCGTTGTGGGGTCCACCAATGATTGTGCCGTCGTACGAATATTCCCCGACAAAAAGAATATTCTCCGACCAAACGAATATTTTATAACAACTTGCTTACTTTGCAAAATTTATAAATATTACCCACAACTATAACATTATATCAAATTAACTCCATAATATTCAAAAATGATATTTATAGAAAATTCATCTTTATTTATAAAAGTTGGGGTCTTACAATAGTACTTATATTAAATTAATTCCTAAACACTTTTAGAAATTAAAATAATAATAATTGTAATAATATTAATAAGACTCCTCTTATTAATTTATATTTAATATTTTTAAATTATTAAATAATAAATATTAAGCTATTTAATTTATTCTATCACCATAGAATAAATTAAATATACTTAACATATTATTATGATTATGTCATTAACCTCTTAAATAATTATTCTTCCTTTTATGGTATGACCCTTTAGGTTCTCCGTATTAAACCGGATGTGAATAAATCAATTAGAACAATTCTAATCTTATTTAAATAAATAAATTAAATAATTAATTTATTTAAATAAATAATATTTATTCTATAATAGGAATAAGTCTCCCTATCGATCAACGACTTTTCAGATAATATAGATTTTAACATTAATCATAAAAGAACCTTTGAGTTAATAGTTACCGTACAATTCAATCTTTCCACCACACAATGTCCCAATTAAATATAAGACATAGAATTACTGTCAAGTCTTATTTTATTTAGTTATATGTATTTCGATCCTTAAATGCACAACTCCAAATAATACAAATTAGAAACTCCTTTCTAATTTTATTTTGCCTTGGTCAAGGACTACTGGGTTGACATTTATCAAATCACATATGACATTTTTCTTCTTTTACTAGAAGTAGTAGATTCTTCATTGATCATATATTATCTCCATGTACAACTTATTATACCCAAGCATACCCTTTGATATACCTTAAGGGTCTTAAGGAATAAGTCAAAGTATAACTCATCATACACAAGATACTATGATGATCTCAAGTCTAAGGATCACTTGTACTACTATCACTACAGGAATTCTATTGACAGACAAGTAAAACTCTATTAGGTATTACTTAGCGAGCGACGTTCAGTGAACTTATTCTCTAATAAGCACATACATACTTATTTTAATGTCTCCACACAAATGATCATGAGATCAATCATCCTCATCTAATGTGTGACGCCCCCAAAATAAGTATACAACACTCATTCTGAGTCGCCAAATACATGGTATAGAAGGCAAACTATAACTTCAATAATACAATTGTCGTGTAAAATACGACAACACATACTGTGAATTTAAATATAAATATTATCTTCTAGACAATATCCACACTCAAATAAGTCCTCATTATAATTATTCAAACACTATTTTTAAAAAATAGTGAGGACTGCTAAAACATCTTTCTAGAACCATCATTCCATATCCCGACTAGATCCTGCTATGTTCTCATCTCCTGAGAAGAAAAATAGAATAAAAAGGAAAAGGGTGAGCTCAACTAGCCCAGTAAAGAATATTATGACTAAGATAATATACAACAATTTATCATTAGTCTTCAACAGGGAAAAATCTGATAAAATATAATAGACAACAAGTTTTAGATCAACAACTGCAGCGGAAACAACAATCCATTAGAAGAGTCAAGTAGAGAATGAGTTCTACTATCTTCTAAGATTTAAAAGTCCATCATCAATATTTTATCCCTGTAACAACAATCAATATACATCTTTAATCAATATTCATCTTTGCACTACAGGCCAAAGATATTCATTTGTATCACCAGTTGGTCATGTTCATCTCAACACCTGTTCATCTTTGCACTACGGGCCAAAGATATTCATTAGGTAATCATTCATCTTTGCACTACAGGCCAAAGATATTCATCAGTTAATCATTCATCTTTGCACTACAGGCCAAAGATATTCAGTAATATCATCATTTAGGACTGAGGATGATGAAAAATATTTTAAAGGAACGAATCCAGTGAAACAAAATAACAAATATTAGAGATTCATATTACAGTTTATCCAAGATCAATAATATTCCATAATAACTAATTTTGAAGTAGAATTTAAGAATAAAGATCAAAACATGGATACAATCAAAGATAGTAACCATAATAGACATCTATGACAAAAAGAAAAAAAATTATTTTTCGGTGAATAATGTCGTATTCGTGAATAGTGCCGTATATGTGAATAGTGTCGTATACGTGAATAGTAACTCCGACACAAAAAGTTTTAAATTTGATAAAAAGTTCAAACTAATATTTTGGCATAATGATATTGAAGAAAATAATATCATTTAAGAAGAAAATAACATCCCTTACCTCAAACGAACAGTACTTCTGACTGGAATATCGATATAAGGCTGAAGGAAATTTGCACAGATAAACAGAAACTCACAAAGTATCTAAATACTCACAAAATACACTCAATAATATAGAGAGAGAAAGAGAGAAAGCTTATGTTTCTGGTGTGATTTTTAATTCTAACTTAGCCCTCTATTTATAAGAAAATGTTAGCACGCCGAAGCAGACTTGACCTGTAACCTGATGGCTTTACCTGCTACTATTTTCACCCACCACATTTGAATAAAAATTCTAACACATTTCTCACCAACCAAAAGTGGGGCCCACCAATTCTAGAATTTTTTACCAAAATGCTAAATTCGGATACTTCAATAATTTCTGAACCAGTCACCTCTTAAAATTCATAACAAATCATACGTTCATTTTTAACGGTTCAAAATTTGTGGACATATACTCAACTTATATATGTATAACATATCCAAAAATCACAGCGATCCAACGGTCGGATTAAAAATTATAACTCACGCAATATATCTCAAAAACACTGATTTAATTTTTAATACCTCCATTCCGACAAAAATACTGATAAAACATTTAAATATTAACTCTTTCATTTTTAGCCACAATAAATATATCCAACATTTATATCCACATAAAATAAATATTTCCTTATCATATGAATCAATAATTAATTATTCACAAATAATATTACAGAATTACATTTATGACAACCAGACCGTTTCTAGGAAAGAGGGGGCTTTCCAATAAGGATTTCTCCTTACTGGCGCGCAATTAGGTGACCAAATCTCTCCTTGACAGAACTGTCTAGACATTGGTAATAATGCTATCTAATAATATTATTCAAATAATATAAATTATTGATCTGATAATGAAAAATACTGTGTAACAATAATTATTGAAACAACAATAATATAAAATATCAACGCAGCAATTATTGAATCAATAAAATAAAATATTGAATAGTAACTACTGTAACAATTATTGAGTAGTGTCTTCTTACGTAAGGATCAATAATTCATCAATATTGTGCAATACCGTGTGCTACTGTGCAACCACGCGTATTACTGTATTTTAACAAGCAGGTAATCTAACATTGTTAACGGTAATAATTACGCCGTTATGTATAAAAACTCATACTTTGTCGTTTTCTTCATCCGACAGTTATTTTGTTATGGGGCCCACAAATGGCTGCGCCGTCGTACGAATATTCCCCGACAATAAGAATATTCCACGACCAAACGAATATTCCCCGACAACAATAAATATTTTATAACCACTTGCTTATTTTACAAAATTTTTATATTATATCAAATTAACACCATATTATTTCAAAATAATAATTAGAGAAAAATTTAATTTTATTTATAAAAGCTGGGGTCTTACACAATGAGCAAGCAACGTATGTACCAATCTATCCGAATTTACTAATCCCCAATTTAGTAATCCAACGATTGGGAACTATTTTAGTTTTAAGCTTTTTAAGAATTTAGATCTCATTAGAATGATCATCATCATTATTCTAAAATCATTGCTTAAAACTATGGATTTATCACATATTATAAAACAACATCATGTAGATAATTAAAAGTCTTTAATAAATTAATATTTTTTATTAATAAATGAATAAGATTGTAACAAAGTATATGCTTTATCATCAAATATGATTGGCTTGTGTGCATACTACTTTCACATATCTCTCATCTTTCATCTCCCACTCTCTCACCTCTTCTCTCATCTCTCGCTCTTTGATCTCTTACCTCTCACTCTAAGAAAATCCAGATCTCATCACTCTCAGATCTCATTTCTCTGGTCCAAACCCTATAACTAATCTTCATCTCCAACAAAAAGTAGAGGAAGGAGAAGAGGAAGAGATAGCCAGATTTTGGAAATCAGACGCGATCGAGTTCAAGGCCCTGCACTATGGAGTTACTGGAGTATAATATGGCTTTGGAGCATTCGAGTCGGGTGGAACTATTAAAGCAGATTTACCAACTGAGTATAAAGAGTTCAAGCAAATCTTTGAGTTTTACTCATGGGTATGGGTAAATTGGGACAAAATGTGTTGACAAAGCAAATCAATTTCTTTGCAGAGTTATCATTTACCAGAGAAGGACTTGTGTAAGACCTCAACTTATTATAAATAAAATTGAATTTTCTCTATTCATTATTTTGAAATAGCAAGGCGTTGATTTAATTAATGTGGTTAGTTATGGGTAAAATGCGCAAATATTTTAATTAAGCATGTGGTTATAAAATATTCATTGTTGTCGGGCAATATTCGTTTGATCGTGGAATATTCTTGCTGTCGGAGAATATGCGTACGATGGCGCAGTCATTTGTGAGTCCCATAACAGAAAAC
Source organism: Panax notoginseng (assembly GCA_016801055.1). NCBI lineage: Eukaryota > Viridiplantae > Streptophyta > Magnoliopsida > Apiales > Araliaceae > Panax > Panax notoginseng. Next base: position 260,746,648 of record CM029012.1, read on the forward strand.
TGCAGGATGAAGAAAACGACAAGTTTGAGTTTTTTATAAATAACGACGTAGTTGTTACCGTTAACACTTTTAAAATATCCGACTGTTAAAATACAGTAATACGCGGTGTTGCACAGTAGCATACAATATTGCACAAAAATTTTAGTTATTGATTCTTACGTAAAAAGACAATACTCAATAATTGTTACAGTAATTACTGTTCAATATTTTATTTTATTGATAAAATAATTGTTACGTTGATATTTTATATTATTGTTGTTTCAATAATTGTCACTGCATAGTATTTTCCATTATCAGATCAATAATTTATATTATTTGAATAATAATATTAGATAGCATTATTGGCAATGTCTAAGAAAGTTCTGTCATGGAAAGGGGTTTGGTCACCTAATTGCATGCCAATAAGGAGAAATCCTTATCGGAAAGCCCCCTCTTTCTTGGAAACGATCTGGTTGTCATTATTGTGATTCTGTAATATTATTTGTGAATAATTAATTATTAATTTATATGATAAGAAACTATTTATTTTATATAGATATAAATGAAGGAATTAATACTGAGGTATTTTATCAGTATTTTGTCAGAATGGATATATTAAAAATCATTCGTATGTGGATTTCGGTCATTTTCTGTTTGAAATTTAGAAAAACTTTTATGTACAAAGTTGTAGAGAATTAAATTTCTTATAGAATAGACATAAGATTCGAATTTTTCTAGTAAAAGGACTATTTATTATGAATCATTAAAGTTCAAGAATAACTAATTTTTAGAGTTATAAACATTTTTTAAAAAAAACATTTTTTAGATATTGGTGGGCCCCACTGGTGCGCTGAAATATGATTTTCAAGGGTGGGCGTGAATTTTTTTTATAAAATATTATTTTATTAAATTTTCTACTTTGGTGTTCTAAGTATTTTTTTATAAATAGGATACTTAGGTTAGAATTGAAAATCACACCAGAATCATAAATTTTCTCTCTCTATAATATCGAGCGTATTTTTATAAGTATTTAGATATCTTGAGTGTTGCTATACAGTGCAAGTTTCCTTCAGTATTATATCCGATATTTCAGTCATAAGTGTTATTCTTTTGAGGTACGGAATGTTATTTTTTTCATAAATGATGTTATTTTTTTTTAATATCATTATACCGAAATATTGACATGAATTTTATTGTGAAATTTTTACCTTTTTATGTCGAGGTTACTATTCACGTATACGACACTATTCACGAATACGACACTATTTAAAGAAAAATTAAATTTTTTTTCTTTGTTCAAGTTATCTATTATGGTTACTATCTTTAATATCCATGTTTTGATCTTCATTCTTGAATTTTACTCCACAATTGATTATTATAGAGTATTTTTGAACTTGGATAAACTGATTTATGAATCTCTAATCTTTGTTCTTTTATCTCACTGGATTCGTTTTCTTTAAAATATGTTTTATCATCCTCAGTCCTAAATGGTGATATAACTGAATATCTTTAACTGTAGTGCAAAGATGAATGATTACTTGATGAATATCTTTGGCTCGTAGTGCAAAGATGGACAGGTGTTGAGATGAACATGACCAACTGGTGATAGAAATGAATATCTTTGGTCGTAGTGCAAATGTAAAACCCCGAATTTTATGAAATGAAAGTATTCAATTTTCTTATAATTTTTATTTTATTTAGTAAATGGTTAAATTGATAAAAGGTTAAAGTTAGGGGTGATATGATAAAAATTTTACAAAGTAAGCAAGTTGTCATAAAATATTCGTTTGTTCGGGGAATATTCTTTTTGCCAGAGAATATTCGTACGAAGACACGATCATTGGTGGACCCAACTATGAAATTACTGTCGGAGTTAGAAAACGACAGAAATAATTTTTATGAAAATAACGGCAAAAGTTTTACAGTTAACTGTTAAAATACCCGGTGATAAAGGTACTGTAATACGCGTGGTTGCATAGTAGCACGGTATTGATTATTGATGTTTACGTGAGAAGTCACTCAGTTATACTCAATTATTGTTACACTAATTGCTGCATAATATCTCTCATATTATTGATTCAATTATTGTCACTGTATTATCTGCATAATATTTTATATTATTAAATCAACAATTGAGACGACAAAGTTATTCATATTGTAACGCCACCAAAATAGGTTCAATCCATCCAACCTATTCTGAGTCGCCAAATACATGGTACAAAAAATAACAACAACTTTATTACTACAATTGTCGTGCAAAATACAACGACTCATATATTGAGAGTTTTGATACAAATATATACCAACTGTGACTCTCATCCCAGCCTTGGATAGCACGTCACAATGGCACCTAACATAAAAGTGCAGTCAATTACTGTTTTAGAAATTAAAATATTCGAAAAGTGCTCAAGGAAATCTTCGTACATGGGAGACCATGCATCTAAGCTATGATAGATATCATATGTCCACAGAATTATCCTTGGTTGACCCAATAGACCCCCAAAGAAAAACGAGAAGATTGTTATCATGTTCTTTCCAATAGTGAGTCTTCTCTTGACATATAATTATCTCCATTGTCTCTAATTAAGAATTATATTTCAACCAAACTCCAAGATTATATAGGTTGTGCTCGTAGGTATACTCAGCAAGTGGATGTGCACAACCCTGCCTTATGATAACACGAAGTCGTAGGTCATTATACATCTTGTATGATAGTGACAAAACACCCTTCCAACATTGGGTTTGCCTCACCCTATTTGATTCACCAAATATAACTACTAAATGATGTATAAAATACAACACACTATTCTAAAGTTCTCAATAAAATTATTTTCACTGTTTAGAGAGAACCTTCACAGCTAGAGACCACCGTTCTATTCCCCTGTTACCCCCGCTTGATCCAGTTACACTCTTATTATCTGAAAAAAATTGTGAAGCAAAATGGTGAGCACAACTGGCCCAGTAAAGAATATCATGACTAAAGATAATTAAATTATCAATAGCCTTCATCAGTAACAAATCAGAGATTTAGAACATATGATAGATGATAAAACTTTTCAACCATAGTTGCAGCGGAACGAGCAATCCATTAGAAGAGTCAAATAGACCATAAAGTTTATTATCTTCTCCATGTTAAAAGTCCACCAACAATGTTTTATCCCTGTAACATCAATCAACAGTTCTGGTCCAAAATCATATGAATAACTCATAATCATAATTGTGGTTCTAAATTTCTCTTCTCATCCAAGACGAAGATAATTTTTATCATCTGTTTTTACCTGAAACGTCAAAAATCATGGTTACACCAAATCATAGTTCTTGTTCATAATCATACAAATAAATTCATCTTTGTACTACGGATCAAAGATATTCATCAACAGTTCATCTTTGCACTACAGGCCAAAGATATTCAACAACAGGTCATCTTTGCACTACGGCCAAAGATATTCAATAACAATTCATCTTTGCACTACAAGCCAAAGATATTCAACAACAGGTCATCTTTGCACTACGGGCCAAAGATATTAATATTTCAAAGAAATATATAATCATTTCAGAATTTATACAAACAATAATTATAACCATATTAATCAATTCACCTTTGCACTTAAGCTAGAGATATTCAATTATAAATTCAATGGTCATGATCATACCAGTCAACAATTCAACTTTGCACTACAGGCCAAAGAGAACCCACAGTCACGATCATACCAATAATCTACCTATCTTTACACTCAAGTCAAAGTAAAATTCCATCACCGGGGTTATAAAATGGTTATATATGATAATAAAAATAATATGATCAACAACTGCATTTAATTTCAAGAGTAAGATTCATAAATCAATAATAAATCGTGAATAGTAAATCGTGAATAGTAACTCATGAATAGTAACTCGTGAATAGTAATTCATTAATAGTAACTCGTGAATAATACTCCGTATTCATACACAGTACTGTATACGTAAATAATGTCATATACGTAAATTGTACCATATATATGAATAGTGTCGTATACGTGAATAGTGTCATATATGTGAATAGTAATCCCGACACGAAAATATAAAAATTTCACAATAAAATTCATATCAATATTTCGGTATAATGATATTGAAGAAAATAAGATCATTTACGAAGAAAATAACATCCCTTACTATCCCTTACAATCCCTTACCTCAAAAGAACCGTACTTACGGCTGAAATATCAGGTATAAGGCTGAAAAAAACTTGCACTGTTGAATAGCAACTCACAAAGTATCTAAATACTCACAAAATACGCTCGATAATATAGAGAGAGAAAACTTGTTTCTGGTGTGATTTTCAATTCTAACTAAGCACCCTATTTATAGAAAAATGTTAGAACGCCGAAGCAGACTTGACCTGCTACTATTCATGCCCACCACATTTGAAATAAAATTTCAGCACATTTTTCACCAACTAAAAGTGGGGCCCACCAATTCTAGAAATTTCCAAAATGTTTTATCATTTAAACAATAATCAGAAATTTCAATAATTCATAATAAATAGCCATTTTATCAGAAAAATACGAATTTCATGTCCTTACCATAGGAAATTTAATTCTCTACAATTTTGTAAGTTTAAGTTTTTCTAAATTCTAAACAAAAAATGTCCGAAATTCACATACGGACGATTTTTAATACCTCCATTCCGATAAAATACTGATAAAATATCCCAGCATTAATTCCTTCATTTATATCCACATAAAAAAAATAAATATTTTTTTATCATATAAATTAATAATTAATTATTCACAAATAATATTACAGAATCACAATTATGACAACCAGGTCGTTCCCAGGAAAGAGGGGACTTTCCGATAAGGATTTCTCCTTACTGGCACGTAATTAGGTGACCAAACCTCTCTTTAGACAGAATTTTTTAGACATTGCCAATAATGTTATCTAGTAATATTATTCAAATAATATGAATTATTGATCTGATAAAGGAAAATACTGTGCATCAACGCAATAATTATTGAATCAATAAGAATCAATACTGTGCAGTGACAATTATTGAAATAACAATAATATAAAATATCAACGCAATAATTATTGAATCAATAAAATAAAATATTGAACAGTAATTACTGTAATAATTATTGAGTAGTGCCTTCTTACGTAAGAATCAATAATTCAAAAATACTATGCAATACCTTGTGTTACTGTGCAACCACGCGTATTACTGTATTTTAACCACCGGGTATTCCAACAGTGTTAACGGTAACAACTACGCCGTTATTTGTAAAAACTCAAATTTATCGTTTTCTTCATCCGACAGTTATTCTGCTATGGGGCCCACAAGTGGCTGCGCCGTCGTACGAATATTATCTGACTGCAAGAATATTCCACGACCAAACGAATATTCCCCGACAAAATGAATATTTTATAACCACTTGTTTATTTTATAAAATTTGCATATTTCACCCATTATTTTAAACTTTTATCAATTTAACCATTTACTGAATAGTAATTATAAGAAAATTTTAATACTTCTATTTCATAAAATTCGGGGTCTTACACATATTATTATTTGTAATATTGATAATGTCTAAATAATTCTGTCAAAAAGAAGTTTGGTCACCTAATTGCGCGCCAATAGGGAGAAATCCTTAACGGAAAGCCCCCTCTTTCTTGGGAATGATCTGGTTGTTAAATATTATGAGTTATAATATTAATGATGAATAAGTTCGTGTTAATTAAAGATAAAATTGATATTTTCATTGTGTTGGGATTATTAGTGTTAGTGAAAATCGATATTTATTTCGATAATAATTGATTTCTGGTGGTTATATTGACCAAACGAGTAATTAATCGGATAAATAAGCAATTAATTACTATTAGTTCATATGTTTATAACTATTTATTCACATGTATATACTATTGATTCACATGCATGTACTATTAGGGGAGGTGGTGCAAGATTGATAATACCTGCACGACTAAATTAAAAATAGAGGTATAGATGAAGGTACTATACTGTAATTATTTGTTCACATGTATGGAACTAATAATTCACATGCATGTACCACTAGGGGAGGTGGTGCAAGTTTGATAATACTTGTAGGACTAAATTAAAAATAGAGAAAAAGATGAAGGTATTATACTGTAATAATTCGAGCTCCAAAATGTGTAATTATTTAAACTCTGTGTTCCTATAAATAGAAATTCATTCTTCTTTTATTCTCACCAATTCACTAAGACTCACAAGAGCAAATATAGAGAGAGAAGCTATAGAAAGAAAGAAGAAGAGTATTCTGTTACTTCACTATTCGAGTATCCAGTCTTCTTCTAAGGTAAGGAGTATTATTTATTTCATATTCAGAAGAGATATTATTTTTCGTATTTATATGAATATTATTTCCGTTCAATATTCGTAAGGAATATTATCTTCGTTCAATATTCGTTGGAATATTATTTTCGTTCAACAGTAGTAAGGGGTATTATTTCTTTCGTATTCGTAAGGGATATTATTTTTTCAGTATTCGTATGAAATAATATTTTCTTCCATACTCTGTAGTATGTAAGTAATATTATTTCGTTTTATATCCCTAATTTTACACTCATTTTGTTGAAGTATTGCTTCTATACTCCATGAAATTAGTAGAATATCATTGATATTTGCGCTTTATCTAGTATCTTTTCATATAAATATTATTATATATGAGCATTCTTGATAATTATTGATCTTTTCATACCGAAATACTATTCGCGGAGTACTATTTACAAAGTACTATTCACGAGTTCTATTCACATGTACTATTCAAAAAGTACTATTCATAAAATATTATTTTTGGGTACTATTCACGAAGTACTATTCACGGAGTACTATTCACTCGAGTACTATTCACCCGGGGTACTATTCATGACAAAAATTTATTTTTTTTTTTGTCCAAATAATTTTGATAAAATATTATTCTTAAATTTTACTCCACGAAGCAATATCATGTTGACAATTTGGACATTATTAAATTCTGAATAAATTAAATTATAAATTTTTAAAAATGTATCTTTTGCTTTCTTTTATTTGAATTCTTATATCATTGTCATCATCTTCATTTTTATATTGTGATGAAAGTCATCTTTGGCTTACGTGCATAGATGGACTGTTGATTGGTATGATTATGATCAGGAATAATTCGGTATAATCATGACCCGTAATGCTACAAATAATGTGGTAAAAGTCCTCATTGGCTTGTAGTGCATTGATAGACAGATGTTGGTATGATCATGACCATGCGTTCTCTTCGGCCAAGGGTGCAAAGATGAATTGTTATTTGGCATGATCATGATCATTGATGAAAACACGAATATCCTTGGCCCGTAGTGCATGGATAATTCGTGGTCGTGATACTAATGAATATCCTTGGCCCTTAGTGCATGGATAATTCAGTGATATGGATTATTTATTAAGTTGAGTCTCAGCGATAAAATTGTTGATAAACTTTTAAATCATAGAAGATAGTAGATATCATGCTCTACTTGACTCTTCTAATGGATTGCTTGTTCCGCTGTAGTTGTTGTCTATTGTATTCTATCAGTTGTTATACTGTTGAAGGCTAACGATAATTTATTCTGCATTATCTTAGTCATAATATTTCTTACTAGGCTAGTTGAGCTCACTCTTTTCTTTCACTATTCTCTTCAGAAAATGAGAATATAGCTGGGACTAGTCAGGGAATGAAGTGATGGTCCAGATGGTTGCTTTAATAGTCCTCACTATTTTATAAAATAGTGTGATAATAAATATAATGAGGACTCCATTTGAGTTTGAATACTATCTAGAAGATAATATTTGTGTAAAAACTCTCAGCTACGCTTTTATCGTATTGTATAAAATAAGTTTGTATTTAATTTCTGTACCATGTATTTGACAACTCAGAATGGGTGATGTATACCTATTTTGGGGGCGTCAAAGCAAAGATGAATATTTGATTCAAGATGTATATTAATTGATGTTACAGGGATAAGATATTGACGATGAACTTTTAAATCATAGAAGATAGTAGACTTCATTCTCTATTTAACTCTTCTAATGAATTGTTATTTTCGCTGTAAATATTGATCTAAAACTCGTTGTCCATTATATTTTATCAGATTTATTGAAGGTTAACGATAATTTATTTTTTATTATCTTAGTCATAATATTATTTACTGGGCTAGTTGAGCTCATCCTTTTCTTTTTTGTTCCATTTTTCTTCTCAAGAGGCGAGAATATAGCGGAAACTAGTCGGTGTGTGAAGTGATGTTTCAAGACAGTTATTTAGCAGTCCTCACTATTTTGTAAAATAGTGTATCAATAATTATAATGAGGACTTTATTTGAGTTTGGATATTATCTAGAAGACAATATTTATTTTAAAACTCACAACATATGTATTGTCGTATTTTGCACGATAATTGTAATAATGAAGTTGTAGTTATTTTTTGTACCATGTATTTGACGACTCAAAATGGGTTGTGTAGACCTATTTTGGGGGCGTCACAACTTGAACCAATTTTTATGTAAGATAGCTTATCTGATGGATTTAACATTAAACCTATATGTTGAATCGTTGAGTATATCCAAAAAATAGCCATGCTTTTTATAGTATTTCTATAAATTTCGGTTATTAGCCGAATAACCGAATAAAAAATTCGGTTATTCGATTACCGTACAATTCGGGTTGTTGCTCGGATAATTAAAAAAAAAGAATTTCGATTTTCGATTATAACTGAATAACTTATTTGGTTCGATTATAACCGAATGCTCAACCATAGTAACACATGATATTTTACAATATTTTATATTATTGAACATAATTATCATAGTAGCAAATTCATAATATTTTATATTATATATTAATTGAATCAATAATTGTCACTGTAACAAATATACAGTATTTTACATTATTAATTAAACTAATAATTGTCACAGTAACAAATTAAATGCACAGTATTTCACATTATTGAACTAATAATAATTATCACATTAGCAAATGCACAGTATTTCACATTCTTGAATCAATAATTATCATTGTAGCAAAGCTAAAAATGGAAAGTTACGTAATTAAAAGTCGCGAATATTAAATAGTTAGACAGACTCATTATTTAAAGAATATTGATATCTATGATATTAATACGTTAGGTCAATAATGCAGAAGATTAATAATATAATAATTATGAATAATGAATAAGAATGTAATATTGAAATGTAAAAAATGTGGATAATTAAAATGTGGCTGATTAAAAGGTAATTTAGAAATGTGAACAATGTGGATAATTAACATGTGATAGATTAAAGGTAACTTGAAATATGAAAAATGTGAATAATTGATCAATGTTTTAGATTAAAGATAATCTAGAAATGTGGATAATTGATGTGTAGTAAATGTTGATTAAATTTTTACTATAAATAGATTGCTTAGTATAAGAAGTTTCACAACTTTCGTGCTTATCTTTTCATTCTCTATAAAATGTTTAGTAGAAGTATCTCTCAGAGTGTGCTAAGGTTACCTTAATTATTGGTGAATATCAGTAAAAGTGCAAGAATTGTTCAAGTTGATTAATTATATAGAAAGTAGTATCTTGTCATGTGCTAAGGTAAGAGATATCATTTTCTTTCATACTTTTAAATTTAAACTTATTATGGTAAGAAAGTATTGTTCGTTTCAACAACCATTAACATTAAACGATTAAAATTCCTAAAATGATTAGAATTTCCTTAATAGTTAGTGCTTCATATATCTTTTAACCTGAACCTTCTTGTTGAATTTTAACCTTTATATTCGAATTGTGAACCTTCAATATTGTTTTTGAACTCAAATCGATATTCTGGATATTGTATTTACAATTTGGATATCAGTGAACTCCGAACATATTAAATTCCAAATCTCTAATGTTTATTCATTATCTCATTATTCTTATTATTTATGGTCATCATTTATGTGACGCCCCCAAAACAGATATACATCACCCATCTTGAGTCGCCAAATACATGGTACAAAATTTAAATACAACTTAATAATACAATTGTCGTGTAAAATACGACAAAACATAAACTGAGAATTTTAATACGAATATTGTCTTTTAGACAGTATTCAACTCAAAAGGAGTCCTCAATACATTTATTATCACACTATTTCATAGAATAGTGAGGACTACTAATGCTATCATCTGGACCGTCACTCCGTTCTCCGACTAGTCCCGGCTACGTTCTTATTTCCTGAATAGAACAACGAAAGCAAAAGGGTGAGCTTAACTAGCCTAGTAAGAATTATTATGACTAAGATAATGCAGAATAATTTATCGTTTGCTTTCAACAGTGTTAAACTGATAAAATATAACAAACATCAAATTTAACTGCAGCGGAACAAGCAACCCATTAAAAGAGTCAAATAGAGAATAAAATCTACTATCTTTTATGATTTAAAAGGTTTTTCATCACTTTTATCGCTGAGACTCAGCTTAATAAATAATCCACATCATCGAATCACCCCTGCACTACGGTCAAGGATATTCTTTAGTATCACGGCCATAAATTATCCATGCACTACGGGCCAAGGATATTCGTGTATTCATCAATGGTCATGATCATGCCAACAACTGTCCATCAATGCACTACGGGTAATGAGGACTTTTATCACATCATTTGTAACATTACGATCATGATTATGCCGAATAATTCCTGGTCATAATCATACCAAGTCCATCTATACACTACAGGCCACATATGACTTTCAACAGAATATAAACATGCGGATGATGACAATGATATAAGAATTTAATAAAATAAGTTCAAGGATAAATTTTTAAAGTTTTAAAATTTAATTTATCCAGAAATCAATAACGTCCAAATTGTCAACATGATACTGCTTTGTGGAGTAAAATTCAAGAATAATATTCTACCAAAAATAATTTGGACCGAAAACGAATCAATTTTTATCATGAATAGTATCCCGGGTGAATAGTACTCGAGTGAATAGTATCCCATGAATAGTACTTCGGGAATAGTAACCTCGTGCATAGTACTCCGGCATGAAAAAGTTAAAAACTTATCAAGAATGCTGAGAATAATATTTTCATGAAAAGATACTGGATGAAGCGCAAATATCAAGGATATTCTACTAATTTCATGGAGTATAGAAGTCAAAATTTTAACAAAATGAGTATAGAATTTGAAATCTGAAACGAAATAATATTACTTACATACTACAGAGTATGGAAGAAAATATTATTTCAAGTGAATATTGAATAAAAATAACAACCCTTACCTTAAAAAGAAGAATATTCCAACTTGTATAGCGGAGATATTCTTGAAAAAAACATTCACTATTTTCTACGCTCAAAGCTTTCTAAAACTCGAAAGAAATATGCTCAAGATTATAGAAGAAGAATTCTCTGATTCTGGTGTGATTTTTAATTCTAACTTAAGCGCCTATTTATAGAAAAATGCTAGAACGCCATAGGAGACTAAATAATAAAATATTATTATTATTATTATTTTTTTCTACGCATGCCAAGACCAAGCTTAGCATGCCTTCTTTGTACAAAAAAATAGCAGCCCACATGTTTTCAAAAAAAACAAAAGTGGGTCCCACCCAATTTTAATAAAATATTTTAATTTTTAAAACTTTAATAATTCATAAAAAATAGCCATTTTATCAGAAAAATACGAATTTTATGTCCATTCCATACGAAATCGAATTCTCAACAACTTTGTAGCTTTAAGTTTTTCCAAATTCCAAACCAAAAATCATCCGAAAATATCCGAAATCCACAAACGGATGATTTTCAATGCCTCATAAAATTCATAACAAATCATACGTTAATTTTTAACGGTTTAAAATTTGTCGACATATACTCAACTTATATATGTATAACATATCCAAAAATTACAACGATCCAACGGTCGGATCAAGATTATAACTCACGCAATAGAGCTTAAGAACACTGATTTGATTTTTAATACCCCCATTCCGACGAAACACCTCAACATTAATTCTTTCATTTATATCCACATAAAAAATTTATATTTTCTTATCATATAAATCAATAATTAGTTATTCACAAATAGTATTACAGAATCACAATTATGACAACCAGGCCGTTCCCAGGAAAGAGGGGGCTTTCCAATAAGGATTTTTCCTTACTGGCGCGCAATTAGGTGACAAAACCTCTCATTGACAGAACTTTCTAGATATTACCAATAATGCTATCTAATAATATTATTCAAATAATATGAATAATTGATCTGATAATGAGAAATACTGTGGAGTGATAATTATTGAAACAACAATAATATAAAACATCAACGTAGCAATTATTGAATCAATAAAATAAAATATTAAACAGTAATTACTGTAACAATTATTGGGTAGTGCCTTCTTACGTAAAAATCAATAATTCAAAAATACTGTGCAATACCGTGTGCTACTGTGCAACCCCGCGTATTACTATATTTTAACCACCGGGTATTCTAACAGTTAACGGTAAAACTTTCGCCGTTATTTTATAAAAATATATTTTTGTCATTTTTTCAATCCGACAATAATTCCGTTGTGGGGTCCACCAATGATTGTGCCGTCGTACGAATATTCCCTGTTAAAACGAATATTCTCCGACCAATCGAATATTATATAACAACTTGCGTACTTTACAAAATTTATAAATATTACCCACAACTATAACATTATATCAAATTCACTCCATAATATTCAAAAAAGATATTTATAAAAAATTCATCTTTATTCATAAAAGTTGGGGTCTTACAATTTATATTATTGTTATTTATTCTAATTATCAAATCTTAAGTTGTTGTGAATATCTTTAGCCTGAGAGCAAAATACAATATGATTGTTTAATGTCTTTAGCTGGTGTGGCAATGACACGTTAGTGAAAGTTCTCTTTGGCCTAAGTGCTAAGAGAAATTGTTGATTGACATGATCATTACAATTGGTGTTACAGTTGAATGTGTTTGGATTGAGTGCAAAGACAATATGATTGTTGAGTGTGTTTAGCCTGTGTGACAAGGACACGTGACGCAAATTCTCTTTGATCTGGGTGCAAAGAGAAGATGTTGATTGGCTTGATAATGATGGTGTTACAATTGATACAATATTGATGGTTATTTTTTAAAAAAAATTGAAGAATATAATAGATATAATAATCTATTTTACTATTCTAATGGATTGTTCATTTCGCTGCAGTTATTTGTTGAAAATTTATGTTGCCTATCTTTATCTAAATATTTAATTTATCACTGTTGAAAATTAAAAATAATTTATTCTTTGCTATCTTAGTTCTGATATTTTTTTTTTTTGGCTATTTGAGTTAACCCTTTTATTTTATAATTTTTTCAAGAAATGAGAGTGTAACTGTGGTTATTGGGAAGAATAAGAGGATGAAATGATGGTCAAAATTAATAGCTTTAATATTTATCACCAAGTTATAAAATAGTATGATAATAATTGTAGTGAAAACTTAATATATACGTCTTATCGTACTATACACGATATTGTAATAATTATAAATAAGAGAATTTATGTACGTTGTTTGTATTTTGAAGATTTAAATTGAGTTGTGTAGACTTAAATTTGAAGGCGTCGCAATAAAAAAGTTGTACAGGAAAGAGTTGGGGTTGGGGGAGAGATATAAATAGGGAAATTAGATGTAATTTGAAGGTGAAATCTGTATAATAAAATAGAACTCATTGTGAATCTTTTATTTGACAAAGCACAAGGACGGTTCAGATTCATTATTCTAACTTAATTCTTCCAACTTAATTTAATGGCTCATATTTCTTCCCGTCCAAATCAAATTCAGCCCTGCACCCTACTCTCTCTCATGTTCGCACACAAAATCTTTCTGTCTCCTCTCTTCTTCACACACAATAATAATAATAATAATAATAATAATAATAATAATAATAATAATAATAATAATAATAATAATAATAATAATAATAATAATAATAATAATAACAACAACAACAACAACAACAACAACAACAACAACAATAATAATAATAATAATAATAATAATAATAATAATAATAATAATAATAATAATAATAATAATAATAATAGTAATAATAATAATAATAATAATAATAATAATAACAACAACAACAACAACAACAACAACAACAACAACAACAACAACAACAACAACAACAATAATAATTATTGTGATGGTGTGGTGAATTATGATAATTGTTATTGATGATTGTAAATTTTGTAGACAAGTTTATATTTAATAATAATAACAATAATCTATTTTTAAAAGAAAATTAATTATTGTGGTAGTTTAAGTTGTAAAGAGTCTTTAGGTAATATAGTATTTTTTTAAATTTTAATCTAATTTTTTGTTATTATATTTGGTCAATTTAACTTAGTTAAAGTAACTTATAAATTATTTTTTGCGAAATAAAAAAATATAACTTGTCAAAAGTAATTTTTAAATTAAAAATTAATTTATACACAGATATGTAAATAATAAAAAATAACTTATAAGATACGGCGGAACAAACAGAATTATGTCTCTCAGTAAAAAAGAAGAAGAAGCAGCACGCGCAGGAAAACAGTCAAAATGACTAAAAAGTTTTTTGGGAGTAAAGTCCCTTCCGATTTGATCACTAAAATGTACAATTATTTATTTCATTCCATTCGGTTTCTTTTCTTTTGTTCGGTTCAGTCGGCCGTACGTGAATGGGTCACATCGACAGCAATCGCTATCCTACTTATTGGGCCCATTAACCGACCAAAATCCCCATCAAGCTACGGTGACCCATCACTACAGTGTGCCCAATCAATCAATAATAATGCATGGCCATTTGTAATTTGATCCACTTTAAATAGGGCCTGTTCGTCAATGACTGATTTTAACACAACTTAGAACTTAAAATATAAGTTAATTTATAAGTTAATTTAAGTTCAGAATTATAAGTAAAATCGTTCGGCATCAATTTGACTTATAAGTCATAAATTAAGTTAAAACAAGTTATGAAAGTGTTAGGCTCATAATGACTTATAAGTTAAGATAAATGTAAGAATTTCTAATAATGACATTAATAAAAAATGGGATAAAATAAACATTACATTTGGTCAAACTAACTTATTTTAAAATATTTTTTAAGTCATTTTTAAGTAAGTCACAAATAGTTCCTTAACTTTTTTGACTTAAAAACTAAACTTATAATAAATAAAAATATAAGTGGTTGTCTAACATCTTAATAGTAAAAAATAACTTATAAATTAATTTGACCAACTTATAAGTTGTTCGCAAACAGGACAGGAATAACTTCAAGGAAAAAAGTTCATAGGACAGTTATATCTTAACTCACTTTTATTAATATAGATTTTGAATTTTTAGTGCTAGAAAACCGTAACGCAGTTGAAGATTGAAAACAGTAAGTTATCTCATTTTTCATTTAGACCATTCCCTCTTAAATTAAGATAAATTATTGTAATAAATTAAGACATTAAAACAAAAAAATCTCATATATCAGAAACCATAAAAAATATGTGAATTTTATTTATTCTTTTATTTAATATATATATATATATATATATATATATATATATATATTATGTGAGACTAATATTTGTGGTTAGATGAATTTAGGGGAAAAAATGATGACGGGATAGAAGGAAGCAGATGAATTGTAGCACATTCTACTTTCCTTATTCAATGGATTTTCTTTTACTTTGGAAAACGATCGCCATTTTTGTTTGATAGACTCGTAGGTAGGTCTCACTTCCCATGACATGCTAATGCTAATGCTAATGCTAATGCTACCCCAATTACAAATTTAGAATATCACCACCCGTGAATGTGGATATCCATATTGGATGCAATAGTTGATGTCTCTATACAATCAATATATTTAAATTAATTTTCATATCACTCATTAATATTTTTTCTGTCATGTAACTGTTAAAATTAAATTTATTAAATCAAAATTAGTTATTTGAATTTTTATTTTTTTACTTACGATGTGTTCTAAACAAACTTTAAATTCTCTCCATGTAGAAAGTTATTTTTGTTTTCACTAATGACTAATGCAAATATGCTAATTAAATGCATGCAGGACGTGGTATGTCTCCGACGATTATCTCTTGATTATTTTATTTCTCTGCTTATATCATGAAAGTTTGTAATTCAAATTTATTTTATTTTTGGATAGAATAAGTATCTGCTCAACTCATATATATAATTCGTATATATGAATGAATTAATTAATATTCTCTAGTATTATTTTCAGGGTTTTTTTAAAAAAAAAAACAGAAAAATTATAAAATCTGACGAGCCTCGTTGCGAATTAAAATTAGCTGAAAGAAACCATAAAAGCCTCCATATGCACTGATAACTGTGAGATTTGGGCCGTTATAATTCGAATTGACTAAATATGGGCCCAAGTTAATGTGAAACACCAGCTTGTCTGACGGGTTGGCCTGCAATAATGATCCGCGCTAATCATCATGATTAACCGATTCAATATGATTTTTGATCAAACTGGTTTATGTTTAACTCTCTTTTTTTCTTTTGGCTAATTTAAGGACGAGAGTTGAACTCAATTTTTGGCTAATTTAAGGACGGGAGTTGAACCTAAGACCTCTTAATTTGTCAGAGGCCTAAAGTACCAACTGAGTCAAAATCGAAATTGCTAGTACTAATTGATGATTTATATTACAAATTGAGTTGTGCTCACAATTTAATTTTGTGCCTTTTAAATTAAATCTTCTTTTTCAGTTCCACCCTGATGAGTAGATTTTAAAGCGTTTGTTTTTTACTTTTAACTACATGTAATGTAATGTAAATATTTGAAGGGAAGGGAAGGAATATTGAGGATTGGCGTTTAGCCTAAATAAATTAATAAGTGCATGTCATCAAACTCAAAATGGAAGAAAGCACCAAAAAATTGAAAAACAAGAGAGACATATATATGTGGCAGGGGAAGTTTGAAACTTGTTACTCATGCAAGGCCTAAGCTGACATGTCACAACCTCCACGTGTCACCACCATGCATTCATCCCTCATCTTTATAACTCCACCCCCCATCAACTCTCCCCTTCACATCTCTTTCTTTCTCTCCAAAATTCTTTCATTCCAAAACTCATTAGCAGCATCAATGGCTGACCGTTCGCCACCACGCCAGCAGATCCAAGTTCAACCTCCACAGTACAGCCGCGATGCTGCAGGTGAGTACCGCAGTAGCAAAACTGGGCCATCAGCATCCCAAATTCTAGCTGTTGTCGCCCTCCTTCCAGTTGGCGGAATCCTTCTCGCCCTTGCCGGCATCATCTTTGTCGGCTCCATGATCGGCCTCGTCGTCGCCACCCCGCTTTTTGTCATCTGCAGTCCGGTTATCGTCCCCGCCATCGCCACCATCGGCTTTGCCGTCACCGGATTCCTTAGCTCCGGAGCTTTCGGCCTCACCGGACTTTCATCGCTCTCTTGGTTGCTCAATTACTTCAAGCAGGCCAACGAGTCCATGCCCGAGCAGATGGAACAGGCAAAGAAGCAGGCCCTGTAGCTAGCTGGTTATGCCGGCCGAAAGACTAAGGCCCAAAAAACTGGAAGAACTTGAAAAGGCAGGCCAAGAGGATGAAGGCCATATGTGGGCCTTGAAATAAAATGGGCTATCAATCACTTATTTTGCTTAGTGTCTTGGATTTTACAGCTGTGTAATTTAGCGTCTGTTGTATTTTGGAGTTAATTGTGCTTAATTTAGTGTCTGTTGTATTTTGAAGTTAATTGTTGTGTCACTCTCTGTTTAATAATTAATCTGTATGTGTATTATGTTAATGCTATTGTTGAATATTTGGGTCATATATGATTAATCTATTAGGTGATTGGTTTTGGATTGTAGAAAAATAGTTATGAATTAAAATCATATAACCCATTTAAAATATAGGTAAAATGGTTTAAATCCATAAAATTATGGGTTGGTTTAAGCCCATGTGTTGAATCTAGTTAAATGACTTTTTGGGCTTTCTACTGGAATATTAAAGCTTTTGGGCCGGGCCTTCTGCTGGAATATTAAAGATAGAGATGTTTGTCAAGTGCTAATTAACACAGTACATGAGAAAGTATTAAATCTTCAAAATGATTTATTCATTATCTTTTCATAAAAAATTTATAAAGAAAAAGAAAATATAGAATGAGAAAATGAATGATTTTTTTTTAAATAGAATGTAGAAAAGACTTTATTGATTAAATTTAAGTAGGAAAGTATTTTATACCTGACAATATCTTAATTAATGTAGCAAAGTATTTTACACAATTAAATCATTCAAAATTTGAAACAGAGATTTTACACTAATTCTAAAGTAAGATACGTAATTATACATATTTTACCACAATGTTCATATTTTTAATAACCAAAATATGCAAATTTTAATAAGTTTGTTCAAATTGATCAAAATAATTGAGAAATCTATTTTGATTGTACAGATAAAAAATGCAAGACAAATATAAAGAAAAAAAAATATTAATCATATATATTGAAATGGATAGCCTAAAATGTAATTAGGATTGCTTTATACCTAATTTATAATTGTATTATGAAAACAAAAGCATACTAATTTTTAATTTAAAAAAATTAATATTAATCTTCTATTTTGAAACTGAAGGACTATGTAAAAAGATTATATTGGTTAAACTTAATAGTTTTATTCCATTTGTTTTAAAATATAGGATCAAATTTAATTTTTTTAAATTATTTATAAATTTTAAATTGATGTTATTTATTTATCTCTTACATAAAATTTCCTAATAATAATTATTACAATGTTGTGTTTAATACAACATCACCAAGTCCTTATTAAAATTATTTACACATTATTTTATAACTTAGTGAAGACTACTACAAGTACTAAACTCGATTGTCACTCCATTCTCATATTCTCCCCATTAGCCCCAACTACATTCACATTTCTTGAAAGGAATTAAAAACAAAAAGGGCGAAATCAAATAGCCTAACAAGAAATATCATGACTAGAATAACAAAAGAATAAAGTTATCTTTAGTCTTCAATAGTGATATTTCGGATATTTAAAAAATGTTAAGCAACATAAATTTTTAACAAATAACTGCAGCGGAATAAGCAATCCATTAAATAATTCAAATAGACAATAATGTTTACTATTTTCTCCAATTTAAAACTCGTCATCAAGATTTCATCAACTGTAACACAAATATTCATTATCATGTTAATCAACAATTCTTCTGTACACCAAGGTCAAAGAAAATTTTCACCGCATGTTTTTGCCACGCAAGCTAAAAACACTCAACAACTATATTGTTAGACCTGACAAAATTGGCCCAAGCCCGCGGGCCGGCCTGACCTACCTGCCAAAACGCAGGCTTTGGGGTTCATTTTTTCAGCCCATGAAAACTTAGGCCATTTTGGCCAGGCCCGTCAATGGCCTAGCCCGGCGACGGGCTCGATCCATAAATATGTCAAAATTTAGTCATAAATCCGTCAAAGCCCGCAGGCCGACCTGCTCGTCAAAACACGGGCTTTGGGTTTCACTTTTTCAGTCTACCAAAACTTGGGTCATTTTGGGCCGGCCCGCTAATGGCTCTGCTCGGCTATTGTCCGGGCCAACCAGGTCTACATATTGTCTTTGCACCCGGGCCAAACACATTCAAAACAACTTGAGTATAAACAACAAAGAATAAACAAAATCAATAGAAATAATAAAACAATGAATGAATATTAAAGATCTAAAATTTATTTATGTTTAAGGAATAATTTACTTTGTTCACAGTCTAATAATGTCCAATTGTCAAAATGATGACCATAATATCACAATTAGTTTAGGATTAAGGGTACTGTCCAAGATTCATAGATAAAAAGTTCAATAATAAAGTTTACGATACAAAGAATATTTAAGAGTCTAAAATGTTCACAGTTGAAATAGAAAGTTCAAGTCAAATTATACATAGTCCAAATATAAAGTTCAAAGTTCAAAGTTCAAAGTTCAAAATGTTCACAGTCCGAAAGTTCACAATTCAAATACAACGGCTAGAATTTAACAAGAAAGTTCATGTCAAAATATATTAGATGAAGCGTAAACTATTAAATAAATTTTAACGAATTGTTATTTTAGAAATTTTTACCGTTTAATGTTAAGGATTGTAGACATGAATAATAATTTTTTATCATAGTATGTTTAAATTTAGAAATATAAAAAAGATGATATCACTTACTTTAGCATGTAACTATATTTTACTTCCTCTATAAGAGATCAACTTGAGTAATCCGTAAACTCTTATTGATATTACCATCACTCAAGAATTTTTAGCACACTCAAAGAAGTTATACTCACATTAAGAAATATTTAGAAAGGTGGGGAGTGGGGAGTGGGGAGTGGGGAGTGGGGAGTGGGGTGGGGTGGGGGGGGGAGAACATGTAAGAAGGTTATACCAACTCCTTGTGCCAATTCCTTTTTTATAGTCAAAACTTAACCAACATCTATCACACGTCAACTTTAGCACACTTTTTACATTTCAATATTATATTTAATCTACCACACATTATTTCACCACAATTTTCACATTTCAAAATTACCTTTAATCTACCACATAAATTTTGGCATAACTTTCACATTTCAAAGTTTCTTGCAATCTACCACATAATGTTGGCACAACTTTTACATTTCAATATTATTTTTTCTTTACTATTCATAATTATTATTATATTTGTCCATCTTTTTTTTATTTATTTAATGTATTAATATCTAAGATATTTTTATATACAAAATTCTTTATCTAACACATTAACGAGTCTCTTTAACTTTTCAGTACCTGTGACTTTTAAATACGTAACTTTTTATTGTTACCCTTGTTACTATGATAATTATTGGGTTAATACAGTGAAATACTATAGTGACACTATGCGTTACTGTTCATTTATTGCCCAATATTTTAACAGTTAAATGTAACAGTTCCGCCATTAACTTTTAGTAACAATTATTTTGTCGTTTTCTATATCAAAAAATTATTCTATCATTGGGTCCACCAATAATTGGTTGCTACGACATTGTTGTACGTTAACAAATATTCCTTGGCGTTTTCGCTGACATTCTTTTTATTTTTTATAATTTGCATATATCATCCTTAACTTCAACTTTTTATCAATTTAACACCTTACTATTTCATAAACATATAAAAAAAAAATTCATTAATTAAAAGTCGATATCTTACATATTAAATGTTGATGTGACGTAGTTTCTGTCAAGTTCATCAAGCCTCTCTACCTGATGACAAGCTTATTTCTCAATATAACTACCTATCCGACGACGAGTTTATTTGTCAATATCTCTTGTTTGATCTATCATAAACCTCTCTAAGAAGAGTCCACCATTTGCTCGTACCTAATCGAACAAGCATCTATATTTTATTGAGTTTAGCCCATCACGTCTCTCCCTAATGACGAGCCAACTAAAAACCTCTACGTGAATACCATATTCATGACTGAAACCTATAACTACGACACTGATACCAATTGTTGACTCATTTATGCTCATATGAAACCATATCTTGACCCAAAAATATAGTTAAAGTATATAAATCCTCGATCTTTCTCCTCGAGTTCCAATATTTACTATCATACGATACCTCAACAAATATATTTTAAAATTAATATTTCCACAATACTTTTTGATATTTTCACATTAAAATTGTCGCTATAAATGTATAACGGAAAAAACCGTCGCTATATGATTTATAGCGACACTTTTCATGTAAAAATATCACTTTCTGTCATGAAAATATCACTTTCCTATATATTTTATGTTCATAAATTTTATAAATGAAACCTTTATTTTTTATAAAACCTTATTTATTTTAATTGAACTCTTTTTTTATACGAATGGAATATATAAGAGGATGTTTAAATACATAAAACCCAAGACAGATCGAGTAAAATTTACTTAAATACCATAATGCCATTCATCCTAATTCCTAGCTCTAGATTACTTTTTCTTCCAAACTCAATTTGGTATACCTAAAAAATATGGGGTGGTTGTAGGCCTCGAGCTTCAGAATCAAGGGTTTCAGGCTTGGAATGGGTCGGTATCCAGAATGTGAGAACTGAAGAAGCTGCAGCAGCGAACATGATCCTCCGAGGTGCCCATTTCAAGCATGATACCACTCCTATGTTGCTGTCCCAGGATCCCACCTATGTATGGATCATTAATTCATACATTAAGTTGAGCACAGGTAAAAATAAAATAAAAGAAGATTGAATCACATAACAAATATCTATTAAACTCATCGCATCATCAGTTAATTGGGTTGCCAATAAAAATAAATAATCAGTCAATTGGGTCCACAAGAAAGATCCACATTCATGAGTAACCTTAGCTTTACCCATTTGGTAGTGCTTAATTAGTGACCACATTTCATGAGTAACCTTTACCTATTCATTAGTCACAGCACAACAGATGAACAGCCATTGAATCAAAATTCAATGTCTCTTTTTTGCAGATTGACCTCCAGTGTAGAATGAAGATATTTAATACTACACTTCTTTTATTTCCTTTTTCTTCCTAGCTGCAAATATTATAATTCACTACTAGTATATTATTTTAGTGACTTGACCTCAACTTTCCAACTGCCATTTAATAGCCAAAAGCACAAAAAATCATATTTAAAGAGGATGAGAAACTGAACTAATCTAAGAGGAAGGAATTCAAGTCATAAAGCCTTTCAACATATAAGTCAACTGGGAGTCCTATGCACATATACCATATATACAAAACTTGAGCACAATAAGAAATAATCACTTAACAGAACCTAAAAAGGCATTCTTACATGCTACTCTGTAAAATATGAAGAAGCCAAATAGCTAGTCAGCAAAGTTCCTGGGTAATAGCGCTGCATAGTCTTTGCCTTTATTAGCTAGAGGATATATGTTTTTAAGGTTAAGGAGGGTTTCACTCTTGTCTAACCTACATTTGTACCCACGTCATGAAACCTTTATCACTATGGTGGCAGGTAATGCTCAGATTATTAATAATTTATTAAAACCTGTATCACAAGAATGGTTTTTTTTAATTATTTTTTGTGTGGCATGTATTGGCAGAAGGCACCAGTGGTTACTTAGTAAGAAAAGATTCCATCAAAAACATGATTGAAAGAGAGAGTACCTTACTGCCGCTGGTAATGCTCCAAGCATGCAAAGTTCCATCCCCTGAACCTTTAAAATGGAGATGAACAAACCTCAGTTTTTTTGTTGTCAACGGGATAAGCAATGTCACAATAGCATTCAAATTAGTAAATGGTAGAGAATGTTTGAAACTGAAGATACAAAAATAGGCTAATGAGAAAAATAGGCTAAATAGGGCCAAAAGATAAAAATCATGATTTCTCTGTTGAAAACTTATACTATTCACACAGAGTAGATTCACAAGTTGAGCTTGAAAAGGGGTAATGAAGTGATCAGGGGTAATGACATGGTGGTTGTCTAATAATATTTCATCAAAATATATTACAACTTACCAGTACAGTTTTAGATCATCTAATGAACTGCATTTCTGATGAAATGGACTCATCCCAGTAAAGGAATCAATTATTATCATAAATTCAATGTCAACTACGTGTCTATTTTTATTGAGAGAAGTTAACATCTCTAAACTTGCGGGGACATTACAACTAATGTTACAATCAGCCCATGAAGCCAGTCTGCATCTTGGATAAATGACAACTCTATTTAGAGAAAACACTCCCAACAAAGATCACAGTTAAAGAGTAATCAAAAATTTGTTTAAAACTAGCAGTACCTTATAGTAGAGAGAACAAACAGATATTAAAGAATGAATTTCAAAAATACTACCCAAATAATGGCTCAAGTACAAGTGTGACACTTTTTCGCAAATTTATGAAAGTCAAATTAGAGGAGAGTATGAAAGTAGAACCAAATTTACCCATATGGTAGGCTTAAATAAAATATTAGTGAACCCATACAATTATGAAAAAAATACGAAGTAGTATAGTCTTTTCCCCACATCATACTTTTTACTTTTGTACTTAAAACCAATTATTTTGAGGACAAATATTTTTTTGTTCTTGTAGGAGGGATTATAAGGAAATGTGACGAATAATGAAAAAGATAATCAACATAAACTTCATGCTACTCTTTATTGTCAGTAAAGTAATAGCTACCTGAAACCACATATTGACCATCTGGGGTAAATGTTGCCTCTATTTCTGTATCTGGAGATGGATCCAAACTGAAACCGCCCCGCTGAAACCATGAATATTTTACATTTATTAACTTTAGATCTATATCACAGAGATCAAAGTGCATCCAAAATATAATGTAAACAAAAGGAATATCTTCATAATGAAAATAACCAAACCTTCTCCCCGCAATACGCATCAAGAATATATGTGTTATTCTTTCTGGTGGTCAGAAGCATTGATTTACCATCATTACTAAATTTAATATCACAGACCTCAGCCATGTCTCCACCAACTAAAAATGTCTCAAATGGTCCCTGCAAATGGTCAGTAGAATCAAACTCAGGCCCGAACTAGTTCCAAAGCATTTAGTGTGTTTTAAATGTAAGAACCTTATCATATGATCGTGAATCAAACAATTTAATAGCGCCACCTTCCATTGCCACAGCAAAGACAAGTCCTTGTTGGTCATAAGCAACAGCAGGCCTACCCCGCAGCCGTAAAATTCCCTGTAAACTACATCAGTAAGCATAAATCATAATTATGCATCTGCTTTCAGAAGACACAAGAACTTGTTAGAACTAAAAAATTGTCCAAACTAACTTTTAAAATATTTTTTGCCCAAACTATAAGTCTTAGTTTACTGTTCATTTCAGTTTAGTAATTATTTGCACGATTATGATAATGGGTATGATATATGCCGCCTGTTTTGAACTTTGACCAGTCCACTAAATAATATATATCAATCAATTTCAAATTCTTCTTCAAACTGATATACAGAGAAGGTAAAAAGAGTTCCAGCCAAACTCACTAGGAGGAAAGAAATGCTCAGTCCATTCGAATCCTAAAACCACATCTGTTTTCAATTAATGTTCTCATCTACCATTTTCAGTTACGGTGTCTAAATCAAAGAATACCTGAGCTTAGCTTAATATTTCGCAGCCTATAATTGCACTTGATTTGTGAGAAATTGTTAAACCACTAACCTGGCAGGCATTCACACGAAGATCCCATATTCTGACACTGTGGTCAAGTGAACCAGACATGAAGCTGTCATTAACTGGAGACATACAAAGGGACACAACCCTACAGTAAACAAAAAATTGTTAACCACTTAATGAACAAGATCTTTTATTAACAATATTTGCCATATCATTCAGCACCCTGAGCTCAGAAATCAGTAAGAAAAAAGTAGTGAGAAGGAATCATCAATGGCACATCATGTTTTGATTCCGAATTCCAAAAACTTGCAAATTTGTTATAGAGAGTACTAAAATGTTAAAGGTATGTCCACTCAAAGTGAAGGAGTGTATTCTGTGGGAAGTACATAGACAAATGATACCACCAATTATGGAGCAGATAAATGACACCGCCAATAATGAAGCTCTTTCTGTGTACGAGCATCTGTCTGTGTCTTCTACATGGTTAATGTTGGTGAAGTAACACTTTCTCCCTACGAGACGGGAGGATCAAAAGCCATAGCTGGGTTTCTTTTCTTTTTTCATAAATATTATATATATATAATTTCCACATAAAAAATGAAGATTATAACGTTTGATATCTTAAATATTTTAGTTTATTTGGTTCCATGCACGATTTGAAGAATCATTGGAGATTGAAATCAATTACTTAGCTTATATTTAGAACTCCCAAACAATCATTTCATTAAATTAGCAATCATGTTTATTTCCTTGTAATATATATATATATATATATATATACACACACACACACACACACACACACACTACTTTCAATTGAAAATCATTTGGACATATTCTAATGCAACATTGATGAATACTAATATGCAACATGTATTGATTAATAAACAATAACACAATATATATATATATATACACACACATATATATTTGTACATATTGCAAATGAATTGTTTGATACAATTACACATGATATTATTTAATATTTTTTTCAAAGGAAAATAATTTATATGTCGCCTAATTTTTTCTCGTATGATTGCAACTAACGTGAAACTGTACGGGATAAAATAGAACTCTTATATGTGCGTCCCTTCTTTACACCCTCCTATTCCATCTATCCACATAAGTCAGTATTTAACATCGACACGAATTGTTGTCATATATAACAACACTCTCTTTTAAAAAAGAAAACATAACATATATACATATATATAAGGATAATCCTTTCACATTAATTTTTTTTTTTAAAGAAAAATTATGTTGCCATAGCTGAACAAATTTCTTGGATACACTTCTGATACCAGAACTTCTCAACAAAATGTACATATCCATCCAAATAAACATCTTATTATTAAAGTAAGAGATTCAAACCTCTCCTTGTGCCCTTTAAAGTAACGAAGGCACCGATTGTCATACATAGATAGATACCGCAAGGATTCTGGAAATGAAAGAAAATTGTTTGTAGTTGCTAATGTCAATTAATCAACGTAGCTGGAGTATTACAATGTGATGCTTACCCCCAGTTGAATCCAAATTATATCTTGACGAGCATATAACAGAACTTGGGTGATGGGTAAAGCATATCCGATCAGCACCATGATTCTTATGATATGTGGTTTTTAGCAACCTGAAACTCACAGAAAAATTGTTAAGGGAAAAGTTGTATATAGTCAAGTATCAAACTCTCAGATTCTCCCACAGGCTGCATCCTCAGCCTCTGCAAGTCCCATGCTCAGAAAACTAGCTAGATATATTGCCTACCCAATTCAATCAATCTCACTAAATATGAATATCATCATCCAATGCAAGATCCCTAATATACTATCTTCTAGTATTTCAATAAGATCACTCACTTGGCATTTGCAATGTCATATAGGCGCACAGAGTCATCCTCACTGGCTGTTACCAATAAATCCGCAGAGCGATGAAAATCAAGTGAATTTATCTTTCCAACCTGAGAAGATTATTGTCATAATAAGAAACAAGTTTTATAATTCAATATATACAATTACAAAAAATTTAGACCAAAATACATAAATACTTGGATTTCTTCAAATGAACAGACTTGTCGATGACAACTATTAGTATATACTCCCTCCGTCGCATAAATATTGCAACACATACCTTTTTAGGAAATCCCAAAAGAACTGCAATATTTCCTTTCCAAGTAACTTTTGTGAAGTCAGATGACTAGTTTACCCATAATCATATCAACTTTACAATTTAAATATATAATGGATCCCTCCGGTAACTAAAGATTTTTTGGCTCATATTCTTGGAACACTTTCAACCACACATGTAATAGCGATCAATTAGGAAATCAAGATGAGATTTTGAAAGTTTCCTAAAATTTATGGAAAAAGGTGTGTTTCGATAATTATGGGACGGAGGGAGTATGAAAGAAAATCCAAATAGACGTGGTGAATGTCAGACAACTGCATTTCACGGTTTTCTAAATCTGTTGAAATTACCTTATACAGTTTTGATTCAGTGGTGCATCCCTTAAAACTCAGGTTAACAAAAGTAAAGTTCTATGTTCAGAGCGGTAATACGCAAATATCATTTGTACCTTTTTTCCATACCCCTACTAGTAGTTCGAAACATGTCAAGCTAAATCAGCTAATTATCCTACCTAAATCGTGACACTATCTTCCCTCTGTCCACTTCTTTTTCTCAGTTTTTCGTCTTCTCTCAATAGCTGAAGTCACTATAGATTCAATTATATATGATATTTCCACGCCAACCCCCTAAATCTTAGGGTGTGGATATTTTAAAAATTTTCAATTTAACTTTAAAGAAGAGCTTCACAACATGCAAGTCACTAATAACAAAAAGTGAAGGGAAGTCACCAAATATTTTTTAAAAAAAATCCAAAAGAAGGCATTAAAATTAGTCAATTGCTTAATATTTTCAGAACTCATTTATCTATAAAATTAAAAAATAACAAACAATACATCACGATTGGTGAAATTACAACTTACAGTTAGTTATACGTATGATAAATTTTGGATTTTTACAACAATTAGTCGTCAGCATGTTTTAGCTATCGATGTAACCAAAACAGCTAAAACAAACATCCAAAAACATAGTGTTCGTGGAAACAGTGAATAAGGTTGAAATCAAAGTTAAGCTCACATAATCTGAAAAAACAGCTCCAATGGACGTGTTGCGGACGGTGTCGTCATTGAGTTCAGTCAGCACCTTCATATTCGTTGATGATTCTAATACAAAGACACGGATAGGGATTGGACAAGTGAATTGAAAAGCTCAGTAATTTGTAAATTAAATGTGCAACACAACCGATTGGATGGAATGTCTAACTGGGATTGGACTTCTTGGGCACAATTTTCTTCTACTGCTCTAGATTTAGGTTTACCGATTGAATGAACGATGATTATACGAATTCAGGACTATTATGGTTTTAGCGGTTGAACCTAGGGTCAAATAGAGGTGTGTTTGGGTATCGGGTCGGATCCTTTCCATGTATATATTGATACCTTTTAAGCTTACAATTGCATCGCATATTCACACTTCAACTTGACGGGTAGGTTGTCAATCCGGCAATGTGAGTCGTGCTTATGGTTCTCTAAGTTCAGTTTATTTTAAAATTATTAAATTCGGGTTCAAATATGACCCATTCGAACTCAAGTTATGCCTAAATTAAACCACGAGATTTAGATTTTTTTTTCCAGCAAGTCTGTATTAAAATATAATATTATTAAGATTGACTTATAAATTTAAAAAATATATTTTAAAA
Source organism: Panax notoginseng (assembly GCA_016801055.1). NCBI lineage: Eukaryota > Viridiplantae > Streptophyta > Magnoliopsida > Apiales > Araliaceae > Panax > Panax notoginseng. Next base: position 260,775,510 of record CM029012.1, read on the forward strand.
TAATTAATTTAAAATATTTGACACACATTATTCTTTTGAATTGAAGTTTAAATTAATATAAACGAGTTAATTTATAATTAAATAATCTAGTATTTATTATTTAATTTTGATTTTTTTTCATATAATTACTAGATTTTATTATGAAAATGATAGAATTAACTACTTTAAAGGAAACTTTATACTTAATTTGTAATTGAAGATACTATATATAAATATAAATTGGAAGGACAAATATGTAACAATTAATATAAATAGTTTATATATTTTACACATTTTTAATATTATAATTTCGATCATGCCTATAATGGGCCGAACAATCTAATTTGCAAGCTCGTCTTGAATTTCATTTCGAATTTTTGTTTAAGTTCGGCTCGACTCACTTCCAAATAAATTTGAATAAATTTTTAATTGACCGAACGATTGGATTTCAAACTTGACCTACCCAATTGACAGTCCTTTTGAGGAGATAAGTCAATGTATAATTGTACATGAAATGTTAGCTAGTAATGAAAATATTGTTTATATTTGGTTTGGATTAAAAATGGTTATACCAAAAGTAATGCAAACCGATTTGAGAGAATTTAATTAGGGGTGATAGAGAATGTTTGAGTCGGATCCGGTTAGCATTGATCTCTCCACCTGTATATCGACACTATATTGAGCATGAAGTGAACTTACCATAAAATTCATTCTATGCTAACCACTCTCGCTTGAGTCGATTCAAGTTATGAATAAAATATTATTTTTATGGGGCATGTTAAGTATGAAAAAAAACATGACATAATGGGATAGATTATGACCGGCTCATTGTCAAAATCTAGGGATGAAGACGACGTTTTAGCTCAATTGGTGGATTAGGCATATCCTGTAAAGTAGAAAGTTCTAGGTTTGAACCTGCCGATATGAAAATTAAATACGAGTATTTTATAATTTTACCTATTTATATTTTGACTTTCGTTAATAAAGTATTACAAAACAAAAACTCTATGATGGTAAAAATGTATATTTGATAACTATTTTTGTTTTGAAAAAAGTTGAGGCAAAAATCACTTTGATGGTAAAAATGTAAAAACACAAAAAAGTTACTTCTTCAATTTTGTTAACACAAGGGATCATTCCAACCCTAATGAGGTCCAAGTTTGGAATCTTGTCACCAACAAAATGTTTAACTCTACCTACCCTTCATAAAATAAAATAAAGCTAAACTATTATTTAAATATATTATCAACCAACATTGTTTGACATTTGTTTTTACTAATAAAAGTAGAAACATATAAAGACAAAAATAAAAAAATAGAAACAGTTACCATAATCTGCAAGTAAATATTTCACAAAAAGTTTCTCATAAATTATAGCGAAAACGTTAAATTCTGTTGAATTAATACCAATAATTTAAAAGATGTGAAGTTATTAAAATGAATAGAAAAAATGTGAAGTATACATTTTGGGAGAAAATGATACAATATATTATATAAGTCATTTAAAATTATTCTTAAACCAACAAGTCAAAGAAAATTATGATTTAACTTTGTTGTATAAATATAGATGATAAATCTTGTTCCTGATCTTGGCGACATAGGAGGAGTTGTCAGTTGTGTTAACACGATATCTTTTTGGATGAAAATTTAGAGACATTCCCTCCAAATACATAGTCCATGAGTTATTATACAAGATAGAATACGCCATATGTTCACCATAGTGAAATTCTGATGACGAGAATCTACTAAAAATGCAGAATCCGACTTGATTAAAAAGGAAAAAAAAATACTTTCAGAAAAAACAGTTAATGGTGAAACCTACAATTTCCAAAACACTCTTGGCTTTCATTCATATGGAGCCTAGGCCCTAGCTAGGGGGCCATGCTCAGTATGTAATTTGGTAGGGTAAACCATCCTAACATTGGTTCTCGTTAGAAGCAAAGATATCAGACTTACATACGAATATTCATGTAAATAATCTACAATCAACAAAAACCATGAGATAACACATTTTCCTTACAAGGTTGAAACTCGTAAAATTTATACACTTGAAGAAACCAGAATTAAAAAACAAAAACACAAGTTGCTAAAAAGAAGCAAGAAAAGGTACTTAAAAAGCCAAAGACAGGAGGGCAAGGGTACAAAAGTTCTAAAGTAATCTCGAGTTATTCTGTAAAACTTTTCAACTTTAATACTCAATCTGATTAACCACATAATTCAACTTAACTAACTAACCAACCAGCCATAATCCACAGCTGGCAGTCAAAAATCAGAACCTTCCCACTTTGCATACCCCCAAGCATGTGGTAGGACAAAATTGAAAACCAGAATAAGCAATTGCTAAAACACCTGAAACTTATATTTGGGTAGACTTAACATTTACCTCACTGTACAACTTCTGACATTTGAGTCATTCTAAACAAGCATCATGCCCAGGTGACTTTTTCTCGAATGACATTGCAGTCAAACTAGAGTGGAGTTCATCAGGAGCCATATATTCGGCACCACTCTCTCTTCTTTCCGAAATTTCAGATTCCCCTTCTCTTGACATGGTTGTTTTCTGGGAAGCAGTAGATGCAACTTCTCCTGCAGGTAGACCATTAGCATCTGTACACACTTTTGACGAGGAAGTAGGATTTTCTTTGCCACTGTTGTCTTTACTAGAACTACTAGAAGTTAGCCATATAAACTGCATATTGTGGCCTTTCCAGCATTTTCCATTCGAAAATGCCCTCTCAGCTGGATGGCGTGTTGCAAAATCTATACGGGCAGAGCTTTTTGATGTCACCGAGTCACCACCAACATTTTCCAAGTCTAACTCTTCTAGATCCACAGTAGAAAGCTCGCCATATGTTGAGAAATGTTCTTTTAAAGCAGCAACCTAAAGAACACACAGCCGCCATATTTGCAATTTAGCGCATAAAGGTGCACAACTGTAAAAAAAACCATATAGATGCATAACATTTACTCCTACTAAAAGGGGAGTTATGTTTAGATAATTGGTGAAGCTTTTGTATAACCACAATTCAAAAGGCAGAGCCATTAAATGGAGCATGCAAACTCTAAACAAAGATTTAATAGCAGTCTTTTCCGTGGATGGAATTGATGTTGAACCAAAGGAATACTAAAATATCCAAATAAAGTTACATACCACCATAACTTCTTATAAAATGTATATTTTATATTAGATATAAGAAGAATATTTATTAGATGAAACTTAATATGTTTCTTATAAAATGTAATATGAGCCTATTAAATGAACAGAAGTTTTAAAAGTTCCAATACCTTGGGGTTAAAAGCTTGAAACACTGATCAAAAAGAAAATTTTGGATCAACTAAGAGCTTGAAGAACAAATGGCTAAAGGCACAAGTTCTCTCAGTTTTTTCTTCTAGAAAATGGATTTAGCAGACAGACAATTCCATCCCACATGATTAATAAAAGATCTTATATACATATAGGTAATGAAGGAGAAAGAGTATTACATTTGCAAGACCAGTAGGTAGAGGTGGAATGATCTTGAATGAGGTCGGCCGGTTGTCCAATTTAAATTTATTCATTTCAAAAGGTGTGCCAGCAGGTGCCAGTGGACGAATTGACTGTTTTAAGCTTGAAGGTTCTTGCAACTCCACCATCGTACCAATTTTGGAACTATGAGGTAAGACATTCTCCCCACTTCTGCTTTTATCAGTCATCATTTCAACTCGTGGTGATGCCACAACAGTACCAGGATCGACCAAAGTTGGAGTTGCAGCCTTTGCAGCATCAGCAATTATTCCCACTTTATGTCTTTTAGCTGTCTGCTCCACTGTTACTTCACCTTTGAGACCTGTAGCCTGTAGAGTGTGTAAAACACAATGATAAGCTTGCAGGGATAATATTTCACATTTATTAGAAGAGAGCATAATTTATAATTTACATAAGCTAATTAATTATATATGAATAAAGCCCACCACGTGACAAAAATAAATACCATTTTATGCCAACTGTTCAAACTCGGGCATAGCATTGATATAATTTTACTCACGTTTGAAAGCTTTACCCAGGTTCCAGGAAAGACACCAGATAGAATTTATATTATCAGTAAGAAAATGCATATTAAATAAAGCAAAGAGGGTGGTCTCAAATGCAGGGAGGATAAAAATAAAGAATAAAGAAATGAATACTGAAGAAATGATTAAGACCATAAACTTTATTGCCAAGCAATGTTCTAATAGGCGGGAGGCGGGAGGCGGGAGGTGGGCGGCCGGGGGCCTAACGTCTAGGGAGGCTAGGCGGGATTTTTTATTTTAAGCCAATTTTAATATTTTATCTTACATTTATCTAGACAAAATAATAATATAAAGCAAAACAATTTATAATAAAGATAATAAACATCTTTGCTTAAAGTTCAAACACATATCCATATTGCTAATGTTAAAGTTCAAACACAAACATGCAATTGTTCAAAGTTCAAACATATTTTCAACGTATTAGTTTTATTCATAAACAAGATTGCTATTAAATAATAAAATTTAAAATTTCAAGAATTTAATTCAATATTAAAACTTAAGAAACTAAACATAAATTTAAGAAGTATATTAAATTAAACTAAATATTACTAATGTATCATCATTTTATATAATTTGAAGTTGGTACAAGTTCAAAAAATTACAACTATAATAAATTATCCATTTTGACTTGATATTGTTCACTTTTTGTTATTATTTGATATACTACAACCTGTATTATTAATATGGTAAATCATTAGAAAAATAAATATATCAAGATTTGGTTTTAGTTATTAAAATAATAAAAAAACCTCTCCGCCTAAACCCCCGCCTAATTTCCTCTATTTTTTGCCGTCTTGGGCCTAGGTGAGGCGCTAAGCCAAGGGAGTCCTAGCGCCTAGGCGGGGCTCCAAGGGGGGCCTAGCACCTAGGCGGGAATTTTTAAAACACTGATCGTCAGGGAAACTAGGTGCTACCTGTTTCTCAAGTTTATCCAACTTGCGCCTGAAGTCATTTCGTTTCTGATCAAGCATCTCCTGCTTCTTGCGGAGCTCCTCCTTTAAAAACTCTAGAGTCTCCAGCTTTTTCTGTGTAGGGGTCGATGCACCATTGGTAATAACCACAGGCTTAGGGTTATCAGAAGCAAGCACAGGAGAAACTGAAGCATGAACAATACTGCCCTTCAGAGCTGTAGCCTGGGGAGAATCTCTTCCTATGTTAAAAGCAGCTGGACAATCTGGAACCGAATTAATTGTCAATACACGAGAAGCTATTGGTACACCATTGCCACTACTTATCCCATCATCAGGAATGTTGTCCCGGTTAGCCCACCATAGCTTGATAAAGCGATTGCCCATTACAGCATCAGGTGCCTTTAGAGCATTTTCTGCTTCTTCCCTCTTAGAAAACTGAACAAAAGCCCGCTCACTGTTCAACGGAACATATATGTTGATAACCTCTCCAAATTTTTGGAAATGTGAAAGGAGAGTGTCCCTTTTGTTGTTTTTTTTGGGAATATTATTGACAAATAAAGTACGTTGGGCCTTTTGAGATGGTTTTCGAATATTACGTGCAGTGTCATTAAGATTATTCAAAGATGAATATGTGGCATGTTGGAAAATGTCATCAGCATTTGTTCCCTTCCCCAGAAGGGCAGCAGCACCTTCAGCAGTGTTAAGTATCTCCTGATCTTCCTTTATTGTATTTCCAGTATAATCAGAAGAATTTATTCTAGAATCAATTTTCTCTTTTGTGTCTGGTCTATTTTTTGAACTACGAATTCGTCCCCACACAGACGAACTTGTACTACGAGATCCTACAGCAGTCCCAGTGTTTTTAACAAGAAGTTCATTATCAGAACCATCAGTAAGGATGGGTTGATTATGCGCTCCATTTATCTTAGCTGGATCTGGCGCTAGGAGTCCGGTTGATGTTTGGGAGCAATCATTTGTCCAGAGAGGTTGATCAGGATCATAAAAATCAGCTCCACTGGCAACAGAAGAACCATTGAAATCACCATTTGAACCCAATCCATCATCACCCACACCAGACTTGCCACTTTTGCTAAATAAACCTTTGCCATTTGCCAATGTGCTTGAAGGAGCACTAAATGCAGATAAAGGCCCTGGACAGGCAGGTGCACCCAAAAAGTGCGCACTTGGAAGCGAAACAGGTAGATTAAACTGGGAAAGGCTCTGTAAATTGAAAAACCTAAACTCAGTTAGCAGATTTGAGATATGTCCAAGTCAGTATATTAAATGTGCTAAAAAATTGAGGCTTAATACTAATGATATGTTTTCAGCAATGCAGGCACTACACAGCCTGTCTCCAGACATTTGTATGATGTATATGCAGGTCAGGTAGAACAGCTCTCATTGTTCCTCAGTTGTCCCAAAGCATGGAAATTGTGGTGTTCATTATTTGGAGTTTTTGGTTAGTGTTGAGTTTGTCCAGTGAGAGTGGAGGAGTTCATTCTTACCAGGTTTCAGGGGTTTCGCAAGAAGAGAGAGGGTAGGGATCTGGTAGTATGATGGCTTTGCTATTCTATGGTATATTTGGATGGAATGGAATACTCAGAATCTTAGTGACCAATACATGTCCTCTCACCTCACTAAAATACCACCCAAGCAATACCAATGCTTTTTCAAAATAAATTGAGGCACAAAGTTACTTACTGTGGTTAAAGAATATATACAAAATTACTTGTACATTATATATATACAGAGAGAAAAAAGGAAATATGTGGCATATGCCACAACCAAGTTTGGCTATAGATAAAACCTAAAATGACGTATAATTTGGCAATAAAATAGTGAAATGTCTTAAATGTCATTAATTTTCCGGTAATTCTAAGTAATTACCGAAAATTATGAAAAGACAAAGATACCATTAATGAATGAGTGTATAGCCAAACTTGGCTATGACAAGCCACGTAGTCTCTTTCCCCGTATATAAATGCACATATATATATATAATTTTATTGTATAGGGTTCCTGAGCTTGAAAAGTTGTTGGTTGCTATAACTGTTGTAGTTTTTGTTATTTCATTTATTAAATAAATATCTATTGTCACCAAGCTGCACCCATTTTTTCAATCTACCGAGGTATTCAACGTAAGGAAAGTAGAGTGCTGGTAGGTGCGTAGCACTGACATACCTGAACATCTTCGACAACGATACGATTAACACCATGCTCCAGCGGGCACATGTCTCCTCTCAGACAAAAGCCACGCTCCTCGAAGTCTCTACATCGTTGGCGAGAAATGCCTACACTCATTGACGGATTAATGGGTGCTCTGAGCGTTCTTTGTAAGCCAAGAGAATGGAGTGTTTCCAAGCCACCATTTGGTAATCCTGGAACCAATGCAAATGCACTCCAGGATGCACTTTGTGCACTTGAAACAGATGGCATCCCCCTCCCTGCAAACAAACTTGCAGCAACAGACCCTTGTTGAACCATTTGAGGAGTGATATCAACAGAGCTGAACCTAGAATCACGTTGGCTCCAAGAACTAGGATCCCTTCCTCTACCTCTACCAGAACCAGGATCACCGGACCATGATTGGTTCACCCTGATTCTCTGGTTCAAATCAAAGGAAGCTCGAGAAACTGGACCTAAGCCAGGATGTCTCCTATCGAACTTTCCAGAAAAATCTTTATCCAGAGATGACATATTGTAATTTCTCCATGTTACATTCGAGTGAGAATCACCTTCCCTATAAGGATTCCCATTTTCAAAGGGTTTGTTTTGGTTTCTGTATGGTCTTGCCAAAACTTGTTCCAAAGGATCTCTCTCCAACGAAGGAGACTGTGTCTCCCGCCTGCGATGCTTGTGGTTACGATCATCATCACTGATTTCTTTTTCCTCAGGATCGCTGACAGAATCAGAAGGTGAAAGGTCTGCCTTTGGAGATGAAAGTCTTAGATCCATTGAATCTTTTGAGCAAAATACAACATTCAACTTGTTCTACCAGATGAGGTGATCAGAACATTTCATTGGCCTGAATCAGTTCAACAATAACAAGAGAACCTGGAAAGGGGAAGGCGGATAACAAAGAATTAGAAACAAAATATTAGTAAAAGTTAAACTTATTAGCACTGAAAAATAGAAAAGCAAAGAATAATAGACCACTTCCAATAGCAACCACAGAGAAAAGAAAAGTTATAAGAAAAAAGTAACTTATATTTTGAACACCGATAAAAAAAGTAACTAATATTTTGAACTCTCCCTATCTCGGGTGGGTTTCCCAGGGGAGTTGTAAGGAATGGACATCTAGAACCATTTTACATGGCCACGAAGTATGGGGTTCACGACAAACCAACCAAATCTCGACTTTAAGACAACCCAGACTTCTAATAATACTAAGCAATTGATTTATTTATAACATATATGTGTTAACCAAATTTTAAGTTTTTAATTTCAATCATTGAGAAATGTAATGAATGTCAATAAGCTCTCCAATTCAAAATTTTAAAAAGGTTGTGTCTTTACCCTAACAATAAGTAAAACAAATGTACTCAATTAAAAGTGCCTGAAATAGGGTATATACCATGAGGTCTAGTCCCAAGTCCCTTAATATACTTTCAAGGAGTGACTCACAAAATTGTTCCAGACAACTCAAAGAACAGTTGTGAGTTCGGTTTCCATAGAGATAATACTCCCTCCATCCCAAACTAAACTAACATTTTTTTCTCTTTCCCTTTTTCGGATTTCCCATGACCTAAAAACATAGGAGTTTTCTACTTGTTGAGTAGGTTCAGGCATTTTACAGATCAAATATGGATTTGGTTTCATATCAACCAATTGATTAAGTGACAATACAGTGCCAACGCCAACAATCACTCAACATTCCAAAACATCAATGATCTCACAAACCAGCTAAACTTGTCCCGTATCACATAGAATAAAACAGCACAAAAGCCACTCAGGAGCTTATATTTTTTTACATACCTGTGTATGTGTATTTATGTACTCTTCAAGAAAGGAAAAAAAAGGGCTCCAAATCATTAAAAGAAAGGGCAAAATGCCATAGTCTGCAAACTCCAACTGGACAATTAAATAAATTTCAAACAGTTGTACGAAAAGTGAATGAACGATAACAATTGAAGTACCCAGACCAAAACTCTAGCCTAATCTAAATCAAATTGATCGCACGCAAGTCAAATTCCAACAATATACATAAACACGCCAAACATAAATTAATAACGGATAGAAGAAACTGAACCTCGATGCTCAGATGTGAGGTCTTAGGTTTTCGATTTTTCCCTTTCTCTTCGTGTGTATATATATACATATATCGCCTCGACGCATGTAGCTCCGTTTGGTGGCGATACTGACCCGGACCCTACTTTTAACCTCTTCTCTCTCTATATATCTACGTCACTTTTCTCTCTCTAAGATGAAGAAAAGGTAAGAGGGTTTTACAGAAGCATGGATAGGAAATAATAGCCAATTCGAACAGGCACCCCAATATTTTACAGAAATATAAAATGTTACCCCTCGATATTGCATTAGAATTGAAAATGATATTGTGTCGCTATTTAATGAATTATACTTTGACTCCTCAAAATTCAGGTCCAGATAATACAGTTAGGTTTCAATTCGGATTCGATTCGAAAAAATACGAGTAAAATTTGAATTTATTAACAATATGATCTAAATTTTAGCATAAAAAATAGTTTTAAAAAAAATAAGAATAGAATATGAGCAAGGTTATACTCGACTCGTTTAAAATTTAAACTACTCAAATTCTCGATTGTGATTCGATATATACTCGAATGATATAAATTCGATTAGATACTTGATACACTCTCTTATAATATATATAAAATCAAATCAAATTATGATAATTAATTATTATTATTTGATTTTAATTTTAATTTTAATTGTGATTTTATATTTGTAAAATGTAATGGTAAATATATTTTCTCATTCCTAAGTAAAATAACAAATTCAATTTATAATTATATTTATTATAAAGAAAGTTATTATGTGGACACTCGAATTCGAGCTTAAATTTAAATTTTGCGAGTAATTTAAATATAATTCGATCTGAGTCGTACCGAATTTGAGTCGAAAAAAAATACAATTCGAAATCGAATTGAATTCGAATATGAATTTAACGTTTCGAGTTAAATTCAAACAACTATTTATTTATTTCAATTCGACTTGTTTACGCCGTTAGTTTGAAAAACTGGATGGTGAGTTGAGGTCTTGAGGGCATATATATTGAGAGTATATTGGGAGAGAGGACGGCATTAAATTCCGTTTAGATCCCTAAAACTTATGACCATTTTCATTAAACTCCTTTGATTAAATTATTAAGTTGCTCTACAAATGATGTCAGTCGATAAACAATGAGATAATATTAAAAAAGAGTAATGTTAAAAGTTTTAAATGGGTTTCAAAGGATATGATATTAAATATTTTAATAATAATTTATGGCATTAACTAATCACATGAGATTTACTCAACTAGGTTATGATGACACATTATTTGAGACAAAAAAATTAAAACTCTTGACATCATCAATAAAAAAAACATAAATTTTGCTTAATATGATAATATATTAAAGAATTTAATAGGAGTCTCTTTTTCTCTTTTACACAAATAACAATTTGTTATATGATTTAGGTTTGTAAAATTTATTTAGTTTAGATGGTTCAAAGTGGTTATAACTATCATGCCTCTATTACTATAAACCTTTGATTATTCCGCTTACAATTCTATAAACGTAACATATCAAGGATTATTATATATAATTATCAAAACTAGGTGTAAAGTTAAAAGCATCTAAGCTCGTGTTAGGGTTGGACTTGGAAAAACCTATGTACTTAATTTTATTGTAATTAAAAAAAAAAAGAATTTTCTCCTTAAAAGTTTTAACTAGTGAAAGGTAAACTTGAAGGCCATGACAAACTTATGGAGTAGGGACAAAATGTCCAAAATAAACAAAATGGCAAGTTAGGGACATTAACCAAATGCACATCTTCTCCAACAGAGCTACTTCTGCCATTAAAACAATACTACCTCCATCCCATAATAACTGTCGTTTTAGAAGAAAAAAAATTTCTCAATTTATTTGTCGTTTACAACTTTCTAGGAGAATAAATTATTTATTTTCCTATATCACCCCTACCTTCTCTCATTGTCCCAAGAAATTTTTCTCTTGTATTAATAGTTTTCAACTTCCCATAAAGGGGTAGTGATGAAATTTCACACCAATTTTAATTAATAAATGATAGCACTAAATGACTTTCTTAATCTATGTGCATCAAGATAAAGCGACAGTTATTATGGGATGGAGGGAGTAATATCAACCCTTATTTCATGCAACATTGATGATGATTATTATAATTTTCTTATTATTACACTAGTGTGAAATTTACAGATAATTGTAATTATAAAGTTGATATTTTATGTTGATTGTAAAAATTAAAATAAAAAATCAACGTACTTGTATACAGAGATATTCTGAATGGGTAAAAACATTTATATTTATTCCAATTATTGATGTGTACTGTACTACATCCAACCCAATGAGTTAAGGGAATAAAATCGCAAGGTAGCAAGCAAAGCAATGGCAAATGAAAACAGCTACCTGAATATGTTTAATCAAAACTACACAAACTTCTATACATAATCACCGATCAGAATATGTTTAATTGTTACCGATTAAGCCAACCTCTTGGGGGCTGGACTTCCCCATCATTCATCAACTTGTCCAACACCACATTTAAATCAACCGACTGTCCATTGTCAGTTAACCTCTGAACTGTGGCTATCACGTGGTCTCTTGGAAATCCCATATTAGTCATCTTGTCAACCACATTGTCAATTGGAACCTTGTTTCCGGTACCAGCAGAACTAGATCCACCACCGACATCAGAAGCAGTACGGAGTCCGTGTGGTAATATCCGGGCTGTGGGGAGTTGTGGGTAAGCACTTCCGCCACTCTGGCCCATAGAAGGAAAAGACAGTTGCTGCGATTTTCTGGGGGAGGAGCCACGACCATACTGAGAAGCTGATCCACCATAAGGATATGGTTCACTAGGCACAGATGATGATGGGCCATATGCAGAGGAAAATCCTGGCCCAGGTCTACTAGAGGGAGACTCGTACATGTGGGATGGAGTCCCATAAAACTGATGTGAAGGGGGAGCTCCACTAGGAGGATAAGAGGGAGGTTGGTGCATGCTTGGTGGAAAGTTCTGAGACGGTATATAAGGTGTTTCTTCAGGATGGTTGCCAAGAGGAGGAGTTTGAGGTTGAGATTGGGGGGCATTAACAGCTGAGAGAGATGCGTGTGGCTGATAGTATTGAGGGAGAGAGCTTGGCTGAAACTGCTGCTGTGGAGGTGATGGGGGTTGGGGCTGCAGCTGCTGTTGGAGAGGTATTTGGTACTGCAGATTTGGGGTTTCAGGTGTTTGACCAGATGGTGGGAAGTATGATTCACGCTGATGCTGAGGAGCGAGGGGAATCTGGTTCTGAGAGAATTGGTTCGGAAGCTGTGGTGAAAGTGGCAGATTTTGTTGCGGCGGAGGGGGAGCATTAGGTGGAGGGTAAGTGGGAGGTGGTTGTGTGAGAGCAATAGGAGGAAGCTGGTGGTGAGATTGGAGAGGAACAGATGATGCCTGCTGCACAGGATCCATGTGCATGGTACTTTGGATTTCTGATTGCTGTTCACCCTTTGATACTTGCAGCTTTACCAGCTGCAATTGAGCCTCTAGTGTTTCTTGCTTATCCCTTACAACCTGTACGCCTGTTTCTACCTGAAGGAAATTGTTTAGAAAAACCTAAAAAAATAAAGAGTGAAAAGCATACAGGATGCAAGTAAACGAGCAAGACAAAAAGTGAAGATTAGAAGTGAGAAATTTGTCTATTTGATAATACCGAAAGCTTTAATGTCAAATTTCTGACATAATTGATTACATTCGAGAGGAAACCTGAACCACTGCAACTCTACAGGTTTAAAATAATTTTGAACTTTGTATGACTTGTAGATCCTTGTTCAGTCCAATCTAAACTCCTTCCTTTCTGGAAAAGGTAGTTCCTTAAAGTTGATCATTTCGTCTCTCAAAAATTTTCTTCTCAAGGAGGGTTCACGGGAAGTACAGGCCAAAAACTAAATAACATCATGCAAGTAACAATAAATACTGATTTGGTTTACAGGACAATGAAAAAACTAGATGCATGTTTTCATTTGTCAGAGTAATCTGGAAAGATTGGGGGTGAAAGAAATGAGCTTTGACCGAGTAAACTAGGGAGGAAGAAGCCACACATAAGTGGGGATAACTGAGACAAGGATCCTGGTTCAGTTAAATGGTGCAACTCAGAGCTAAACATCTCTAAGGAGTAGGAGTAGTTACTTAAGCCCAATGGAAAAACTACATTAACTTGAATGGTCTCTGTAACATGCAGATTCTAATTTTACTGTTGCTCTCTCTACTTGTTTCAATCATTTGCCTAGATGTTTTTTTCTTGAGGTTAAAGGCAAAAATAGAAATTAAAGTTTTTTTCTGAAAATGTTGTTCATGTGAGTACAACCAATCGTTGACGTAATAAGATAGAGTACTGAAACAACAACGTAACCATAGTATGCAAGTAACTCAATAGCAACTGTGAAACTGAAAAACCGTGGCACTGAACAAAATTCATCCAATCCCCGCATCTACTGAACTAAGCAGACTACAATAATGGTAAAAAGAAAGGGTACCTCTCGAAGAATATTCTCAAGCTGTCTCATTTTCACATCAGTGCTTCCATGATTGTTACCGACAGATTCCATCAAATCATCGACAGAATTCTCAAGATGGCGAGTTCTGCTCTCTAGCTGGGATAATCGTGAACTGACACCCTCTAATGCATGTAGCAAATTATCAGCATGTTTTTTCATTGTTTGGTCAATCTCGGACAACAAAGCCGCATCATAGATGTTACGATCCTTCTTGACTATGACTTTTGCAGGTTCAGTGGATTCAAGAGAACCATAGTTCTGTATAAACGTGGACAAAGTGATGGAGATTATCAAAAGCATTCGTAAAGTAAAGAGAACAAAGTCGCAAAAGACACCCCAAAAAGAATTCCACAAAAAAAATAAAATGAAAAAATGGAAAATTCTGGATAAACTTTGTCATTATAATATATAAGACACAATTCTCCTAGACAGAAGGCTAAAAATGAGGTTACTTCATGCCATTTATTCCTCACATTTTAAGCATCTTATCAAAATTCTAACATTTTTGGTTCAATGTCGGACCTGACACATCGGCTTATTTGGTGTATTTCAACAATAAAACAGTCGCTTGAATGTATTAGTCCACCATCCCTTATTTTGGTTATTTCTGAGAGTTCAAGGAGGCAGAAAAACTTGGTATTTGCTCGGAGGGAAAAATGTTCATTGGGAGAATGCACAAGTTCAGAATATCAACAAAATACTGACAATTGATTAAAAATTTTGATAAGCAAACATCAATACATCTACTTCACTCTCTCTCTCTCTCTCTATATATATATATACACACACACACACACATGTGTGTGTGTGTGTGTATAAACACAAATATAATTGACCATCAAGTAACTTTCCAAACTAGCACCCAACTTGATCAATATAAATAACATCAAGGAGGTGGTGGCACCATATTTGAATTTCAGTACTCTCTGGTGAAAATTATATATTCAAAGACAAAAAAGCTATGTTGAAATGGACTTGGAAACCCCTAGAAGGATCCTAAACAGTACACGCCTATTTCAAGAACATTTTGGTTCATTGTTTACCAAATTGCCGTGTCCAAGCCCCGCATCCGTACTCGTGTCAACACGGGTACTTCTGGATTTTAGAAAAATCCATGTAAGAAAAACAAAAAGATACATTCATTAAAAAATTCATCAGAGTATGAAGCAGTTTAAATATGATATTTTACAAGTTACAACACTAATAATAGATAGAAGCATAAAATGTTGTGTGTACTGACTGATTTAACAAATATTATCTTCAAGGTTCTTCCCTTCTATATGGAAGGCTCTTTTTTTTTTAAAAAAATAAAGGTTTTTGTTTGTTTGTTAATATCAGTGATGTGCTCCTCAGATTTACGTTTGATGTTTATGTAGGCCTATAAGTTCAGTCCACAGTTATTCTTCATTGTTAGACACTTAGACTGCATGGAGGCTCTCCAGAGCTATGTTTGATGTGTATGCAGACCTATGAGTTTAGTTCACACTTGTTCTTCACTGTTAGACGCTTAGACTGCATGGAGGCTTTGAAATTCATTATTTGTGGGTTTAAAGGAGAGTTGGGTTAGTCCTAAGTTGGTTAGGGAACTTCTTGTTGTAAGCTTTCATGGTTTCAGGGGCAGTAAACATAGAAAAACTACACAGTATTGTGGTTGTTTTCAGGTTCTATAGGGAATTTGGTTGGAGCATAATGCACATTTTAATTATCTTAATTATTTTTTATTGTGTTTAGCCCTTATTGTTTATAACATTATGATTCATTTCCTAGCATCTCTTTGGCTTTAGCCATGAGGCTGTTTAGAGGGTTGTCTATTATGCTTAGGAGGATTTCTAGCCCCCCCCCCCAACTATACAATTTTCTTCACTAATGGGAAACGTGCGTTTTGGGGAAGAGGGATATCTCACAAAATGTTTCACACAAAAAGTCAATCAATCCTTATACATTACTGTATCAAAAATAATAGAGTACATCCCTATTTATAATACTTCTAAATAACTTTCCTAACCCAAATTGGATTTTGATTTTCATGGGTTTCAAAAGCCTTTTATATTGGTCCAACCAAGTCTCGCGGGCTCGTCCTGCATCATTCATTCTAATGAAACCTTGTTCTTGTTCTCTATATATTAAAAAAGATTGTGCAGGCTCATTTTTGATACCTTATTGGAATATATTGATATGCAAAATTGTCCCCTCAACTGTATCAGTATGCACAAAACCCTTCAAAAACATAACATACTATTTCTACGTTCTAACTTAATTTTTAACCGAAATATTCATAATTCATCCATAAATAATGATACTTCTTCAATTTCTTATTCCATAACAAACCCATTGGACCAGAAATCTTAGTGATCTATCCTTAAAGTCAATGCGGAACTAGAACAACAAACTCAATGCTTCTCTTAGATCCAAAACGAAAATGTTCACCAGCAAAGACAATTTACATTAGCATTTACATAAATACAAAACTTGAATTGAGAAAAGATTAACTAGAAAGTGAAGGATACACAATTAACACATAAACCCCATTTTTTAATATCAATAGTTGTACGTATACTACAATATGTATAGAGATAAGAAAGATCTTACTCTGCTAATGGAATTAACTTTGGAATCCCTAGCTCCGCCAGTGCCAGAATCAATACTAGACGGCGGTGATGGAGTGGGACGGATTGGCTGAAAATCATAACTAGGCATGATCTCTTCTTTCTTACTGTGCTCTTGAGGATTTATTAGATTGATGAAATCGTTGTTGTTGTCGCTACTATGTGAATTTGATAGATCCATTATTTGCTTGTCCATGTACTGCGACGTATTCATCGAGCTCCCAATCTTCTCAATATATATATATATATATATATATATATATATATGGAGCGATCCATAACATCTGTATGCATGCTATGGCACAATTATTGACCTATAAGTTTTAAACCGCACAATTTTTATTGATTAACGGATTAACGGCTGGGATCAAATTATCGTCAGCTAGTAATACGTGTTTAATCAAAATCCATGACGCTTATGCCCTCGTGAGTTGCCCCTTCTAATCAATAAAACATGTGGTTATATGCCAATAATTGTGTCATAACATATAGATGTTATGATCGCTTCTTTCATATATATATATATATATATATATATATATATATATATATATATATATATTAACTATACACAAATTGAATATATATATGTATATATATATATATATAATGTATATAGGGTTTCAGAAAGAAAGGAAGAAGAGAATTTATGTTCTTGTGTTTGCAGGCTCTTCAAAGAGTGATCTCGATGAAAACGGGAAGTAACAAGGTGATGTTGGGATATTTGTCAATTTGTTTATGCCACCTAACGACATCGTGTTAGGAATACGTTTATAATTTCTTCATTAAATTTGGGCCTTTTGGATCAAACATATCAGTAAGTCTACCGAATGGTAGCCCGGTAAAACGAAACCGAGGGTCTAGTTTGAATGGAAGGAGTATATATTGTGACGCCCCCAAAATTAGGTATACATCATCCATCTTGGGTCGTCAGATACATAGTACATAATACAAATACAACTTAATAATACAACTGTCGTGTACAATACGACAAAACATAAACTGTGAGTTTGAATACAAATATTATCTTCTAGAGAGTATTCATACTCAAAAGGAGTCCTCATTACATTTATTAACACACCATTACATAGAATAGTGAGGACTACTAACTAATACTATCATTCGGACCATCACTCCGTACCCCGACTTGTCCCAGCTACGTTCTCATTTCCTGAAGAGAACAGTGAAAGAAAGGGTGAGCTCAACTAGCCCAGTAAGAAATATTATGACTAAGATAATGCAGAATAAATTATCATTAGCCTTCAACAATGTTAAACTGATAAAATATAATAGACATCAAGTTTAACTGCAGCGGAACAAGCAATCCATTAAAAGAGTCAAGTAGAAAATAAACTCTACTATCTTTTATGATTTAAAAGGTTTTTCAACACTGCGATCGCTGAGACTCAGCTTAATAAAATAATCCACATCATCGAATCACCCCTGCACTACGGCCAAGGATATTCGTGTATTCATTAATGGTCATGATCATGCCAACAACTGTCCATCAATGCACTACGGGCCAATGAGGACTTTTACCACATCATTTGTAACATTACGGTCATGATTATACCGAATAATCCCTGGTCATAATCATACCAAGTCCATCTATGCACTACATGCCACAGATGACTTTCAACATTTTATAAACATGAGGATGATGACAATGATATAAGAATTCAATAAAACAAGTTCAAGAATTAATTTATCCAGGAATTAACAACGTCCAAATTGTCAACATGATACTGCATTGTGGAGTAAAATTCAAGAACGCTTAGAAGAATATTTTCTTGAAAAGATACTGGATGAAACGCAACTATCAAGGATATTCCACAAATTTCATGGAGTATAGAAGTCAAAAACCAACTGAGTACAATAAAGAATGGAATAACAAAAGAAATCACCATGCATGCGATAGACCGCACAGACAGGTTATTCCAATAGAATAATAAATAATGGAACCAGGTCCGGCGTAAACGCACAGACAGGATATTCCGACAGAATAATAAATAATGGAACCAGGTCCGGTGTAAAACACACAGACAGGATGTTCCAACAGAATAATAGAAGAATGTCACCAAGTATAGGGTAGACCGCGTATACTGGTTATTCCAACAGAATAATAACAAATGGAATAACAGAAGTTCTCTTCATGAATATAAAAGAAATAATATTCCCTACCTTAAAAGAACTGGATATTGGAAAAGTGATGTAGCAGAATACTTTTAGTCTCTCTCTCTCTTATTCTCTCTATACTTTCTCTCTCTATAGCTTGAATGAATTCGTGAAAAATAATGAAGCCCTAGGCCTCTATTTATAGAAAAACTGAGGGTGGCTCTTGGTCTTAACGAAGGGTCAAATGACTCTTGGTCTTAACGAAGGGTCAAATGACTCTTGGTAATATTGAAGGGACAACTACTATTGACGAAAGTAATTACTATTAACCAAGGTAAATACTATTGACGAAGGTAATTACTATTGACCAAGGTAAATACTATTGACGACGGTAATTACTATTGACAACGGTAATTACTATTGACAACGGTAATTACTATTGACGAAAAGACTCTTAGATGATGACATATGGCCCCCCATAAAATAACCAAACTTACCACAACGTCTCAATAATATAACATATTATACAGATGATACTATGACAATAATTTAAGAGATATGATGCAGCAATTACTGTAGCAATAATTGAGTATAGCTGAGTGACTTCTCACGTAAGCATCAATAATCAATACCGTGTGCTACTATGCAACCACGCGTATTACTGTACTTTTACTACCAAGTAGTTCAACAGTTTTAACGATTTTAACGTAATACCTCAGCTGTTATTTTTATAGAAAGATAATTTTGTCGTTTTCTCAATCCGACAATAATTCCGTTGTGGGGTCCACCAATGATTGTGCCGTCGTACGAATATTCCCCGACAAAAAGAATATTCTCCGACCAAACGAATATTTTATAACAACTTGCTTACTTTGCAAAATTTATAAATATTACCCACAACTATAACATTATATCAAATTAACTTCATAATATTCAAAAATGATATTTATAGAAAATTCATCTTTATTTATAAAAATTGGGGTCTTACAACCTCCCCTTCTTATGAAATTTCGCCCTCGAAATTAGGGTACGCACCTGGTATGTCGAAGAGGTAAGGATACCTTGATTTCATTTCTGATTCTAACTCCCAAGTCATTTCCTCAACATCGTGGTTTCTCCACAAAACTTTAACTTGAGGTATAACCTTGGAGCGTAGAATATGTTCCTTCTTATCCAAGATTTGAACAGGAACTTCTTCATACGTCAAATCCTCCGCTATTTCTTCAGGTTCTAACTCAATAATGTGATTCGGGTCTTCCACATATTTGCGTAACATGGATATGTGGAAAACGTTATGAACACGAGACATACTTGGCGGTAAAGCGAGTCTATAAGCCACAGTTCCTACTCGATCGAGGATTAAAAATGGACCGATGAATCGAGGATTTAGCTTTCCTCTCTTTCCAAATCTCGTAACTCCTTTCCATGGAGCAACACGTAAGAACACATGATCTCCTACATCAAATTCCACGTCCTTTCGATGAAGATCAGCATAACTCTTTTGTCGATCTTGTGAGGTTTTTATACGTTGTCGGATCGTTTGAATCTTTTCTGTAGTCATACGTACCAACTCCGGTCCCAACAACGTTGCTTCGCCCACCTCATCCCAGCATACTGGAGAACGACATTTTCTTCCATACAATGCTTCGAATGGAGCCATGCCAATACTTGCTTGATAACTGTTGTTGTAGGAAAACTCCACCAATGGTAAGAACTTGTCCCAACTTCCCTTGAAGTCAAAGACACAGAGTCTTAATAGATCTTCAAGAGTTTGAATAGTCCTCTCTGATTGTCCGTCCGTCTGAGGATGATATGCTGAACTAAATCGTAACTCCGTGCCCATAGCTTTTTGTAAACTAACCCAAAATCGTGAAGTGAATCTTGGGTCTCGATCAGAAACTATGGATACTGGCATACCATGCAGTCTTACAATCTCGTTTATGTACATACGAGCAAGACGTTCAAGTGTATAAGTTTCTCGTATCGGTAAGAAATGAGCAGACTTGGTCAATCTATCAACAATGACCCAAATCGCATCAATACCTTGAGAGACCCTAGGAAGACCGGTAACGAAATCCATGGTAATGTGCTCCCACTTCCATTCTGGAATTTCAAGTGGTTGCAATGGACCTTTTGGTACTTGATGCTCCGCTTTGACTCGTTGACAAGTTAGACACCTTGAGATAAACAACGCTATCTCTCTCTTCATATTGCTCCACCAAAATGTATGACGAAGATCATGATACATTTTGGTACTTCCAGGATGGATTGCAAACGGTGTGTTGTGCGCCTCCATCATGATTTCATACTTTAAATCAGGGTTGTTAGGAACACAAAGTCTGGAGTTGACTCGAAGTATTCCTTCTTCATCGATTCTTGCTTCCGGCATAGAACCTTCTTGCACTTTCTTCCTCATACGCATCAGCTCCAGGTCTGTAGCTTGAGCAGCTTTAACTTTATCGATTAAAGTCGGTTCTACTCGTATATTCGCCATCATCACATGGGTCCCTGGAGTCTTCAACTCTATCTCCATCCTTTGCAAGTCACACAAAATGGGCCTTTGCGTTGTTAATATTGCACTTGTACCCGCATATGATCTTCTACTCAATGCGTCAGCTACCACGTTCGCTTTTCCAGGATGGTATTGAATGGTATGATCATAATCTTTCAACAGTTCAAGCCAACGTCGTTGTCGCATGTTGAGTTCCTTTTGAGTGAAGAAATATTTGAGGCTTTTATGATCTGTAAAGATCTCCACTTTCTCCCCATACAAGTAATGCCTCCAAATTTTAAGTGCAAAGACAACAGCTGCCAACTCTAGATCATGAGTAGGATAATTCCTCTCATATTCCTTGAGTTGTCTTGATGCATAGGCTATGACTTTTCCATGTTGCATGAGAACGCATCCCAACCCTTTGCTCGAAGCATCACTGTAGATGACAAATCCCTCCGAGCCAGATGGTATTGTTAGAACAGGTGCTGAAATGAGTCTCCTCTTGAGTTCTTGAAAACTCTGCTCACATTCTTCGCTCCAACCAAACTTTGTATCTTTCCGAGTCAGCTGAGTTAATGGAGTAGCGATTCGAGAAAATCCTTCCACGAATCTCCGATAATAACCAGCTAAACCAAGAAAGCTACGTACCTCGGTCACTGATTTAGGTTGCTCCCAGCTTTGAATAGCTTCAATCTTTGCCGGGTCAACAGATATTCCACGACTTGATACTACGTGCCCAAGGAATGCTACCTCTTCCAGCCAGAACTCGCATTTCTTCAACTTGGCATAAAGCTTGTATTCACGAAGCTTTTGGAGTACCAGCCTCAAGTGTTGCTCATGATCTTCACGGCTTTTGGAATAAATAAGGATGTCATCAATAAAGACGACCACAAAATGATCCAAATATTCCTTGAATACCCGGTTCATCATATCCATGAAGGCAGCAGGAGCATTAGTCAATCCAAAGGACATAACTAAGAATTCATAATGCCCATACCGAGTTCTAAAAGCCGTCTTTGGAATATCCTCAGTTCTAACCTTCAGCTGATGATATCCAGAACGAAGATCGATCTTTGAAAAGAATTGTGCTCCTTGCAACTGGTCAAACAGGTCATCAATACGTGGCAATGGGTACCTATTTTTGATGGTGACATGATTCAACTCCCGATAATCAATACAAAGTCGCATACTCCCATCTTTCTTCTTCACGAACAGAACAGGAGCACCCCAAGGAGAAGTACTAGGACGAATAAAACCAATGTCTAACAATTCCTGCAGTTGGGTCTTTAACTCCTGAAGTTCAATAGGAGCCATTCGATATGGGGCTTTGGAAATGGGTTTTGTACCAGGTTCAAGGTCGATACAAAATTCAATTTCACGCTCTGGGGGTAGGCCAGGAAGTTCTTCGGGAAATACGTCAGGAAATTTATTAACAACAGAAATATCATTCAAAGCTGACGTATTTTTGTTTAGATCTGTGACATGAGCTAAGAAAGCTTGACATCTGTTTTTCAATAAACGAATAGCTTTATGGCTTGAGATGACAGCGATTGATTTTAATGGTTTGGTTGCTTGAATTCGCATAATAGGTCGATTAGGAATATGAAAGCTAACAACCTTACGAAAACAATCAATTTTTGCATGATGAGTAGTTAACCAATCAATCCCTAGAATCACGTCAAATGCAAGTATTTTTAATGAAATAAGATCGACAGGTAATGTGTGGGTACCAACTTGAACCAAACAAGACTTATAAACCGTGGATGTAATGAAGGTTTCTCCCAATGGAGTTTCAACTGCTAAGTCAAAGTCTAATTTCTCCGGAATCAAATTTAATCGATGAGCGCAAGTAGGAGAAATAAAAGAATGGGTTGAACCGGTATCAAATAAAGTATAGACTTCGTTAGAGTTTATGATAAGCTTACCCGTGATGACCTCATTCGGGTTCCTTGCGTTCTGGGAGTTCACAACAAACGCTCTCCCTTGCACAACCGGTTTTGACTTTTTTGGGACGGCTTTTGGTGCCTCCATCCTAGCTGAATTTGTCTTCGGTAAACGACAAAATCGGGCTAAATGACCTTCTCTTCCACAATTATAACATGCTTTGGACGGCATCGCGCAGTTTGGACTGATGTGTCCCTCCCCTCCGCATTTGAAACATATGATAGGTGGTCGTTCTCCTTCCTTAACGACAGGTGCTGGTGCTGACGTCTTTCCGTCATTGTTGAATCTCCTCTTCTTGAAATGTCCATTCTTATTGTTTTGGCCCTGATTACCACCGAAGTGGTTACCATTTCTGGCCTGTTGATTCCCTCCACGCTTGTTGTCACCGCTTCGATGACTGCTCTCACTGGTATTATCATTTTGCCGGCTGCTCTCTTTTGGTTGCGTTATCTCGTTATCGCGCTCCACCAACTGAGCCCTATTTACAACATCTGAATACAAACACAGTTTATGAGAAACAAGATGTTGACGTATCTCCGGCTTCAAACCTCTTAAAAACATCCGCGTCATTCTTTCTTCATTATCCACCAGGTGGGACGCAAACCGGGATAACTCCGCAAATTTTGCCTCGTACTGCGACACGGTCATATTATTCTGCTCCAATTTGATGAACTCCACCTCCTTCATGTGACGAATACTCTCGGGAAAGTATTTGTCGTTAAACAGATCTTGGAACTTCTCCCAAGACATCTTCAGTGCGGCAGGTTGAGTACGCTTTATCGATTCCCACCAGTAATCTGCCTCTCCTCGCAACATAAAGGCGGCAAAGGGAACCTTTTGCTCCTCGGAGCAACCCAAGACATCAAATATCTTGGTGATCTGCTTTATCCATGTTTCAGCTACAAGTGGTTTGGGTTCTCCCTTAAACTCCGGTGGTCCCAGCTCCTTAAACTGTTTAGCGGTGACCGCCTGAGAGTTTCCAGTATTTCCACCTACGTTGTGGACAGGAGCCGCTTTCACCTGTTGTTGCATGAATTGCATAAAGCCTCTGAACATTTGATCATTCATCATTTGGTCAGTGTTGTTGTTTGCATGAGGATTGACACCTTCCTGATGCACATTATCATGATTATTGATGTGTGGTGAATCAACAGTCGTCTGTGCTCCATTGCTATTCTCAACATTCTCGGATGCCATTTTCAGATACTGCCACAAAATAAAAATTAATTGATATGTCATATATTATCCTTATATTATGACCGACCAATTAAATACCATGCAAATAAACTTAGGTATGCCATACTAGCGAAGGAATTCTCCGTCTCTCCCCTCCTAGTTCTATTCTCACATCTTAGCCAGGGATCATATCCCTAAGCTCTGATACCAAATGTGACGCCCCCAAAATTAGGTATACATCACCCATCTTGGGTCGTCAGATACATAGTACATAATACAAATACAACTTAATAATACAACTGTCGTGTACAATACGACAAAACATAAACTGTGAGTTTGAATACAAATATTATCTTCTAGAGAGTATTCATACTCAAAAGGAGTCCTCATTACATTTATTAACACACCATTACATAGAATAGTGAGGACTACTAACTAATACTATCATTCGGACCATCACTCCGTACCCCGACTTGTCCCAGCTACGTTCTCATTTCCTGAAGAGAACAGTGAAAGAAAGGGTGAGCTCAACTAGCCCAGTAAGAAATATTATGACTAAGATAATGCAGAATAAATTATCATTAGCCTTCAACAATGTTAAACTGATAAAATATAATAGACATCAAGTTTAACTGCAGCGGAACAAGCAATCCATTAAAAGAGTCAAGTAGAAAATAAACTCTACTATCTTTTATGATTTAAAAGGTTTTTCAACACTGCGATCGCTGAGACTCAGCTTAATAAAATAATCCACATCATCGAATCACCCCTGCACTACGGCCAAGGATATTCGTGTATTCATTAATGGTCATGATCATGCCAACAACTGTCCATCAATGCACTACGGGCCAATGAGGACTTTTACCACATCATTTGTAACATTACGGTCATGATTATACCGAATAATCCCTGGTCATAATCATACCAAGTCCATCTATGCACTACATGCCACAGATGACTTTCAACATTTTATAAACATGAGGATGATGACAATGATATAAGAATTCAATAAAACAAGTTCAAGAATTAATTTATCCAGGAATTAACAACGTCCAAATTGTCAACATGATACTGCATTGTGGAGTAAAATTCAAGAACGCTTAGAAGAATATTTTCTTGAAAAGATACTGGATGAAACGCAACTATCAAGGATATTCCACAAATTTCATGGAGTATAGAAGTCAAAAACCAACTGAGTACAATAAAGAATGGAATAACAAAAGAAATCACCATGCATGCGATAGACCGCACAGACAGGTTATTCCAATAGAATAATAAATAATGGAACCAGGTCCGGCGTAAACGCACAGACAGGATATTCCGACAGAATAATAAATAATGGAACCAGGTCCGGTGTAAAACACACAGACAGGATGTTCCAACAGAATAATAGAAGAATGTCACCAAGTATAGGGTAGACCGCGTATACTGGTTATTCCAACAGAATAATAACAAATGGAATAACAGAAGTTCTCTTCATGAATATAAAAGAAATAATATTCCCTACCTTAAAAGAACTGGATATTGGAAAAGTGATGTAGCAGAATACTTTTAGTCTCTCTCTCTCTTATTCTCTCTATACTTTCTCTCTCTATAGCTTGAATGAATTCGTGAAAAATAATGAAGCCCTAGGCCTCTATTTATAGAAAAACTGAGGGTGGCTCTTGGTCTTAACGAAGGGTCAAATGACTCTTGGTCTTAACGAAGGGTCAAATGACTCTTGGTAATATTGAAGGGACAACTACTATTGACGAAAGTAATTACTATTAACCAAGGTAAATACTATTGACGAAGGTAATTACTATTGACCAAGGTAAATACTATTGACGACGGTAATTACTATTGACAACGGTAATTACTATTGACAACGGTAATTACTATTGACGAAAAGACTCTTAGATGATGACATATGGCCCCCCATAAAATAACCAAACTTACCACAACGTCTCAATAATATAACATATTATACAGATGATACTATGACAATAATTTAAGAGATATGATGCAGCAATTACTGTAGCAATAATTGAGTATAGCTGAGTGACTTCTCACGTAAGCATCAATAATCAATACCGTGTGCTACTATGCAACCACGCGTATTACTGTACTTTTACTACCAAGTAGTTCAACAGTTTTAACGATTTTAACGTAATACCTCAGCTGTTATTTTTATAGAAAGATAATTTTGTCGTTTTCTCAATCCGACAATAATTCCGTTGTGGGGTCCACCAATGATTGTGCCGTCGTACGAATATTCCCCGACAAAAAGAATATTCTCCGACCAAACGAATATTTTATAACAACTTGCTTACTTTGCAAAATTTATAAATATTACCCACAACTATAACATTATATCAAATTAACTTCATAATATTCAAAAATGATATTTATAGAAAATTCATCTTTATTTATAAAAATTGGGGTCTTACATATATATTATCAGAAACAATTGTAGGCACAACACAATATTTCCTCCTAGAAGCTCTATCACTAATCTTATCGATTTTTATTTTTATTTTTAGCTATAACTATTAAAATGATTTCAACTTTTAAAAAAGTCGTACCGTTTTTTATTTTAAATTTTCACAAATTGATTTTAAAATATAATTATAAATTTGGAAGTATATATGTGAACAAGACCAACACCGAGTCTGGGAGTATGAAATTAGCCAACAAAATAGTCATGTATATGCCCAATGAATTTGTAACTGTGGTCTTTGGAGTGATTATTTAGTTATTCCTAACTAATAATTCACACAACTTAGGTGTAAAAAGTAGTAAAATACATTACAGGGTAAAAGATACATGTACATATAATGAATGAATGACATAAATACATCATACCTATTTGTTAAATAGATTAGGAGGGTAAAAGATAGTAGAAAAATACATAATCATTAATTTTTAAACCACACAAATATGCTGCCTGGTAAAGTCATTTGAAATTCCCAAATCAAAATAGGAACACAATTTCAGAGAAACCAGAAGTATTAGGCCATGGCACTTGAATTATGACCATGTTCCCATCGTAAGCGAACGCAACGCCTTCCCCATTGATCATACAAGCTCTTGGTTTCTCCGAGGCAAACACCCTCATTTCCCCAGTTCCCTTCACCCCAATTTGAACAGAATCATCATCAAATGCCAATGACTGAATTGCACCTCCTGAGTTGAGCATGTTCACTAGTCCAATAGGAGCAAATTGAATAGCTTTATTTGCCAAAATACTGACGGGAGAAACTGTTATTAGCTCAAAGTTAAAGGGCTCGAGCGAAATTTCCAAGTTATCGGTTGGCTTCACTAGTACTAGCTTCTTTTCGCGGAACTTGTACATTGCGAAAACTTGAACTTGTTCAATTGAGATTGAGCTGTTTCCATTTTTCCACTCGATATCGTTGGCGCTGATCAAAGAGGTGACAACATGAGAATATTCTGAGGCACAGATGTTGCGCCTAGCTTCACGACTCCATCCTCCGCCTTGACAATTAAATGCTCCAACAACTCCAGTATACTGTTTGTTCCGAATGAAGAAAAAAGAGTAATTAGCCTAACAAAAGTATTTAAATATTGTACGTTATTCAAGAAAAAATGAATCTTCTTGCCTTGTTAAGGTTCCATATCTTGAGCATGGTCTTGCCATCATGGAGGGGATCTTCAAAGAGGGAATCGCGACTAGGAAGAGCATAGTACTCGCAGCGCAAGATGGAGCCATTGGGCAACACTAGGGTTTTGAGGAGTTGAAAATTGTGCTTTCCAACAGAGTCACTAACATAAATTGGTCCACCAGAAATGGCTCGGGAAGCAGCATGGAACTCGGCACAGGGGTGCGTGGACTGGAACATATCCCAGTCTGGTTGGATGAAGTTGCCCATCCACAAGCTATTGTAAGCACAGTGCACCATGTGACATCCTTGTAACCAAAATGTACCATTGGGATCCCCTGAAGGATCAGTGCACCAAAAATCATCTCCTGTTGAAATTAAAAAGGTGGATGATCAGTCATAAAATTAAGGGTGTATATATTAGTAAGTACAAAATTGTTATTTTTGTTTATAAAATAAATTTACGTTAAAATTATTAGAAATTAAAATCAAATGAGATTTTATATTTTTAACCCGAGTTAGTAAGAAGTATTAAGATGAGGAACGTACCTACACGACCAAGCGCAATGGCCTCGGTGCCAAGGAACATGAAGTCATTGCAGTGCTCCATGCTAGCAATTACACCATTCCCTTTGAAGTGCTTCCTCACTGATGATGTCAATGCTTTGTAGTATGCTTTTGCCAGCTCCACTCTCCCACCATATTCTTCACACAACATCTCCAACAACTGTTCAACACAAAATTAATTAATAGCCATATTATTATTTAAATTAAATGATATTGTATATATGCAAGGAGTAGTAGTGATATTAAAGAATTTCCAGTGTAATAAAGAATATATTTCTAATACATTCAAATTATATATGTTCAGCTGAAATATCACTATTTTATGCAAAAGTCTTGTGACCCAAAAATGAAAAAGTTAATTAATTGTAAAAGTGATGACAAAAGCCAAAGAAACACTTGAAAATTATGAACAACATCAACTTTAATCTCTGATCCTCTAAGATAAGGACACCTCTCATAGATTGTGCGACATAAAAAGGTAAATACAATTGAACTTACGTGGATAACGTCCACTTTGACTCCGTCAATCCCTACCGACTCCAAGTGTGAGTGTAACCCTTCATACAAATGATCAACTAACTCTGGTGGGACCAACCCAACGCCGTTGTTAACGATCTTATCAACTGCCAGATCTTCCATTGTCATCTCCAACCCAGGGGACAACTTTGGGGCGACGACCCTGGACTCAGGTAGACCCGAAACGTTGGGCCTTAGCCCACCCCAGTAGCCACAAAGTGCATGCCACACGTACACATACTCCACACTCTTGAAATTCTTCTTAAGGTCCCTAACAAAGGCCCCCATGCCCTTCCTAAGGGCACCGGATTCAGCCTCTTTGGGACTCTCATACTCCCTAAACTTGTAGTTCTCTTCAAACTTTATGAGCCTGCATGGCATTTGCTCACCGGCAGCAGTCCTATTCATACCTTCTTGTGTGATTGGATCCTCATCATGAGAGATGGACTGCCACCCGTCATCAATCAACACGAGTCCCGGTGGGCACCCACCATCGACGAGCCCCTGAACGCCTTCCCGCACGCCCTGAGGGTGCACCTTAAGATAAAATGCATCCCACGTGCACCACCCAAATTTGTCCACAATACCGGGAGGAGTCTTTTCCTCCAAGAGCTTGAAGGTTCCTAGGTGAGACCTAACAACCTTCATGACCTCTTTTACGAGATTAAATGGATTCTCACCGGATTGAACGTAAAGAGCAGCCCGAAAGGAGGCCTCACAGACTTTCGTTGAGCCACTTTCAACACAAATATCGATGTAATCGTCCTTACCGGGCTGGAGTGAAGCCCGGAAAGGACCTTCTAGGAGTGGAAGAAGCAAAACATAAGGGCGACCGGAGCTGGACTTATTAAGAATGACCATTTGGGTTTCGTGTTCAAGGTCTCTACCGTTTGATCCAATCCAGTGGGTTGTCCACCAGACTTTGAACCTGAAAATACTCATAAATTTGATGCCTTTAAGCTTGCCAATCGGCACAACATGCCGGCTTTTCGCCTCATCAGCATCAAAGCCTATGAAGCTGCCGGCCGGGCTTGGGGAGGCTATTATATTAGAAGGAACTTGAGAGAGAAAAACACGACCATTAGCCATCAAATTTGATTCTTCCAAGGTGATTAAACCGGCATCAACCACCTTGGCAATATTAGAACCAACTTTGGTCAGACTTGGAGCCATATTGATCACGAAAGCTTAGCAAAAGAGAGAGGTTTATAATGTAAAAAGAAGGCAGACAATTTTTTGAAAGGCCAGGATTTTTGGTGAATTGCTATGAAGCCAAGAGGGTGCTTATATAGATTGGTTAAAGGAATAAAAAAGGTAAAATCTTTATAGAATCTGGACGATATAATCAAAAGAATAAGTTGCCTTTAATTTTGATGAGTGTACTGTGAATCTAAATTTGGGAATTAGAATTGCCAAATTTATAGAACATTGAAGCGTGAGGAAATTTCGAACGAAGGTGCTTGGGGTGGTGTGTGTCGGTTCATTCTATATTTTTGGGGGTGGGTCACCCCAAGTGCAAAAGTCTAAAGATCTTTATATTAATAATAAAGATGATCCCATAACGTCCTTCTCATGCGGGAAATGGTTGAAGGGTGTACTAATAATAAAGATTATCCCTCGAGTCCTTGTCATGGGGCAAATCGTTCAAGTGTCATGCGGCAAATGGTTCAAGGGTGTATTAATAATAAAGATTATCCCTTGAGTCCTTGTCATGGGGCAAATGGTTATAGCTGGCCAATAAACTTTGACCAATTGATAAAATGACTAATTTTTCTTTAGATATATTATATATAGAAAATAGCCTTCAAATGTTAACTCGATATTGAAATAAAATTGAGATTTTTTTTTCCTTGCCTTGTTTAAAAGGTGGGGTACTGCAATATTAGTACTTTATATGGAGTCACCCATTGACGATATTACTTTATAAATTGTATTTTTGTGCATATATTATTTATTTTTTTACATTTTATATAATTATATATGCACGAATTTTAAAGTTGATAAAGTAATTTATTATTAGTAAAAATTGTAGCTTTTCTTGAGATATGATAATTAATGTTTTTCTATATATAATTTGGACTTATCATCACAATCATTTTGGACGAGCGGAATATATGTAAATAGAAAGCTTATCTTAAGTCAGTCATTGTAATTTTTATCATCATCATTTAGAGTTCTTGTGGCTTTAATATCATGAAGCAACTCTTTATTATGTAATCTTTTCTTTTTGCTGATCTTTTTTTGTTCTGGAGACTGGAATCTACACTTCACATGAGTATACTTTTATGGTGCTCAATTTAAGGTACTGCATGCATAAAATTTTCTTTGTAAGATATATATGATCTTTGAAGATTGAATAAACCTTACAAAATATACTCAAATAAATAGAGATTTTTTTTGTTTTATATAATTAAATACACTCCCTCTCATATTATGTATTAAAAAATATTTTTATATATTTTTTTTAAATATTATTATTATATAAAGATATATCTCATAAAAGAGTATAAAGTAACCCTCAACTCGGTTCTCTCGTAAAAAAATCCTAGCTAGGTTCTTATTTTTGAATGTTTAATTTTGTGTCGGACTAAAGTAAAGATATTACTGCTCCTGTTTGACTTCTGACACCCTGCATTTTTAGTTCTACGGACCGTCTGGATCTCGAATTTAATTAAGTTGAATGAAATTTGATATTCACTCCTTTCTTTAATATAGATCGCTTTAGAGTTGTGCACAAGTATTAAGAAAATGATTATAAAATATTAAATATATTATCAATTATCTATATTGTCTTTGTATTGAAAAAAGATATTGTTATTTATTGGGCAAAAAATAGTGAGAAAACTAAAATTATATTTATTACTTGGAGTAATATTGGAAACTAAGTAATTAATATTTTCTTAAAATTCTAAAATGACATATATTTAGAAACAAAAATATTTCTCTAAAACGACCTATATTAAAGAATCAAGTAACGGAGGGAGTACATATTTGGTATACACTATACAGATCTATACACTGAAATGTGGGGTATACATTCTGTTTTATAAGAAAGAGTATTATTTGATTATTTTAAATTAGTTATGAAAATTTTAAAGACATAATTATTTAGTCTTGATTAATTTAATACTAATTAATATCATAAAGTACTTAAAAAGTATATATAAAATGAAATTCTAAAAATTAAAATACATCACAATCCATATACACTTGTCCACGGGAAAGGTGTCAAAAATTTAAAAGTGATTCTAAAAATTAAAAATTAAAAATTAAAAAGTATATATAAAATGTAATTCAGCCAGCTACCGTACGTTCGTTCTCAATCTCTTTAAAAAGTAGTTGTATTAGTAGAAAAGAACAAATTTTTAATAAAAGAGAAGAGCACGTAACGTAACAAACATTACAGTTAACTTTAAGACTTTATTTTATATGTATGTTTGGACAAACTTAATCCATATACACTTGTCCACGGGAAAGGTGTCCCCAAATTCAAAATAAGCGAAAGTTTATGAATTTTTGCAACAAGATTCAGTGGGCCCATGCACCAACCCTTCTAGACTCAGAAAAAAGATAAGGTGGCCGGCTGGCTGGCTGTCCGCACATGATTCCGCCATGCAGATTTCTTCCTGCAGAAGCAATATTAATTAGTATATTACGTAAACTTGCGGTTGGAGGATTATCTCAACCGTTCCATTAAAAGTTTTTTTCCGGTCATCGGATCAAGAAATATATTGTAATATTTCAGTATTATATAGAAAAAATTTATTTGTATATAAAGAAATTAAGTTATTAATAATAGCACTTTCGGTCATCATCTTTTAGATGATCTTATGATGGATTAAGATGATTCAAAAAATACTCCATCCATCTCTACCAGAGACGGAACCAGGGAGGTCGAGGGGGGGCATATGACCCCCCTAGGATGAAGTTTATTGCTGTCTACCGCCTGCCGCAGTCGCCTGCGACCTGCCCCTGCCCTTACCGTCGTTCGATGTTCTTATTTATTGGGGTTTCTTCTCTAAAATTACAATAAATCAATAATCTATTGGAGAGAGATTGCTCAGTGGCCCCTTCAATTCCTGTATTCTGAGATTGCCTTTGAGCTTGATGGAAGGAGAAAGCTTGATCGATGGAAAGAGAAAGCAACTGATAGTACAAAATGGTTGGATATTTGTTTTCTTTGTTGTTATTTGAAGTCGGTATATGGAAAGGAGAAAGTAGTGATGGAGTATAATTTGACCTTTCATTATCAAAAGTAATATAATTGAAGCAAGAGAAAGAGGGTTATGACTTATCAATATAGATTTAGTATTTATTTAAACTATATGAAGTAAATATTGTATAAATAAATTTAGTTTCTTTATAGATAAATTAATTAATTTACATATTTATTAATTATTATATAAAATATATAATAATTAATATATTTAATTATTTATTATTTATTACATATTAATGATGTTAGTTAGTCAATAATGGTTCGACCATTGATTGGACCAATAAACCATCAACTCAATACTTTTCTCAGTTCGAACGGTCCGAATTTAAAAACCTTGCTTTAAAAGGCAAAATAATTTTTTAAGAAAATAAAATCCTTCCATTCTTTTCAATTAGGAAATTGTTAAATTCACAACAAAAAATATTATTTTCACAATAAAAGTGTCGCTATATATCCTGTAGCGACGATTTTTACCGTCATTATACATTTACAATGACACTTTTATTGTGAAAATAATAAAAAAATATTGTGAATTTAACAATTCCCTTTCAATTAACCTCCAAGAGAAAATACAAAGGCAAAAGGTTTTTTAAGAAAATGTACTCCTTACATTCTAAAACTTTTTAAATTCTTTTCAATTAGTGTTTAAGAACACATTAATATATAAAATATAGCTAATACTTTGTCTAATATATTAAACTTTTGATTTAATAGATCTCGAATTAACCTACACGTCGCTGCTTCGGACCTTCGATAACCGTCTTCAAATTTTGACTCCCCTCAATTTTTGTTCTGGTTCCGCCACTGATCCCTACCTCAGCCGGTTCAACCGCAGAGCACCATGCTATTAACTACCTCAACTGCAACACTACCCAAAGAAACACTAGTCAAAATAGGGTGGTTTATTAATCATTTTATTTTACGCGCATTCAGTTACTTTTTGAATAAAAAAGATCCAAATTTTGTGTTTTTACTAAGCATATAATCTCTTTATTGTATTTTTCCAAAGAAAACTGTTAGGGGCCTGAACCCATCCTTATGGCCCGATAGGTCTACCGGCCATGTGAATTGTGCATTAAGATGCAACAAACGCACGAAGATTGTACTCCTGGCATGGGGAGCTTTTAGTACTTCCTCCATCCCATAATAACTGTCGCTTTAGCTTGATGCACATAGATTAAGAAAGTTATTTAGTGCTATTATTTATTAATTAAAATTGGTATAAAATTTCATCACTGCCCCTTTATGGGAAGTTGAAAACTATTAATACAAAGAAAAAAAAATTTGGGACAATGAGAGAAGGTAGGGGTGATATAGGAAAGTAAATAATTTATTCTCCTAGAAAGTTGTAAACGACAAATAAATTGGGAAAAAAATTTCCTTCTAAAACGACAGTTATTATGGGATGGAGGTAGTATTAATTTTTGAAAGTCAATTTGAAATTTTTTCAAATTTAAATTTAAAATAATTTATTAAAAGATATGAAACATTAGAATTTACATTGTATTCATTAAAATCGAAAGAATCTATGTCTATTTTGAGTTTATGAATATTTTAAGTTAACTTTAAAAAGTCAACCGTGATCAAATAATACTATGGAACAAAGGATGGAGTTTGATTGTATCTTAACAGTCTATCTTTTAAGAGCCCACATATTTGTATTAAGAGGTCCTCTAAATAGTTTAGATATAAATACGAGTCTAGACTATTCAGAGGTCTTCTTAATACAAAAATATGGGTCGTTAAAATGCATTAAGAGATGAACTATTAAGATACAATCAAACATCACCGAAATATTATAGTTGATTATTAACTTTATTATCGGAAGTGGACTGCGCATTCATTATTTTCATATATTTCGAAGTATATACCAAATATCTTATGGTTATTTTCATATCTTTCCACGTACCAAACATCCTCCGATGGTGAAAGCTGCGAAAATTAGCATAATGAGAAATGACAAAAAAAGTGAGAAATAGAATAGATTATTTTGATGTTTAAATATTTTAAAAACTTTTTGGGTTTACATTGTTTTTTCCTTTTCATCCCTTTTAATTTAAACACGCGCACAGTTTTCACAATGATGATAAAGTTTTTAATTACAACAGTTTTTTAGTTTTTCATTTCCCTTTTTATTTTAAATCACACTCCTAGTGTATATAAGACGTAATTAACTCGCAAAATACAATCTTAAATTTGTGGTAAGCTTTTTATTGTTTTTTAGAATATATATATATATATATTTTTTTTAAAAAAAAGATGTATTATTCAAATTCCATTAATCAGTTAGGAATTAGGACTACGGATCATCCAACTTAATGCATTTTGAATGCGCCAGGGGACAATATTTACCAATTTGCCTACTTTATCCACCATTTATTACTCATTATTAATTACCCCAACAATCCTGTAAATTCTTATCGGATTCCGATTTCTCTGCGAGGATTTTGTTGGTTCACAACTTTTATTTTTATTTATGTATTAAAATAACGTCGTTTTGATAGGAAATTTTTTTTACAAGTTGACTATAATTTTTTTACAACAGTAAAACAAAAAGAATATTGAATATAAATTTTAATTGTTTATGAAAGGTATGTAGGTAAAAATATTATTTTATATTATTTCTTACTCATTCAATCATAATTTTTTTGATGAACCGTTTATATTCAGACGCATTTAGAAGGGTGTACTCAATTAAGATTTGTAAAGACTTTTAAAATTTGATTGTATTGAATCAAGACATTTAAAGAGTTTATAAAAGTTTATTGGTATTCAATTACAACTTTTGTAATGTTTTTAAACGTTAGGTGATATTGAATTGAGATTTTTATAAATTTTATAAAAGTATTTTGATATTTAAAAAGTCATAGATTTTTTAGATACGTATCAAACGTGAAGATGAACCGAGGACAGAGATAGGGGATATCAAATAAAGATAGAGCAAATTCATATTTATAGCATGTGAGCAGAGATAAAAAGGAGGAGGGGTTAAAAAGAGAGAGTAGTTTTAAATATTCCAAATATAACTAAGGGTATAAATAGAGATAATAAATATTTTAATATTATTTTATATTTTTTCTCTCACATAAAAAAAGCTCATTTATTATATTTGTAAGTATTAAGGAGATATTTTATTTTATGTTTATTTTTAAAAGTAATAATTTGTTAATTTTGTTAT
This sequence comes from Panax notoginseng, assembly GCA_016801055.1. Taxonomy (NCBI): domain Eukaryota; kingdom Viridiplantae; phylum Streptophyta; class Magnoliopsida; order Apiales; family Araliaceae; genus Panax; species Panax notoginseng. The sequence continues at coordinate 260,811,627 of CM029012.1, forward strand.
TTGTTAAAAAATTTAAATTGTTAGTTTGGTAATAACGACTTGATAGAAAAACGACAATGACAATTTTAAAATCGAGATTGTTATTTTATATTACTGTTAGTAGAAAATGACATTTTTTTATGAAATATAAAAATTATAAAATAAGACATTTTCTTGTAATAAATTGGGTATGATCTAATAATTCAATTTCAACAATACATTTTATTTCAAATTAGATTGTGACATGGTCAAAATATTTTAATATTATTTAATATCGTACTCATTTCATCTAAAATATAAGTTCTTTGCTAACTTTTTAACAATTAAATAAGCTCCAAGATATATTAGAAGTATACAAAAGTTTATCAAACTAATTTTTGGTAAAAAATATATAAAAGTTTGTCAATTGTTTCATAGTCTTTAAAAGTCATTTTAAAAATTATTAAAAATTCACAAATTTTACAAAAATCTGTCACTTAAAAAAAATCTTTAAATTTTTTTATTAGATACACCTTTCTTATGTTGCGTTTGGATTAAAGGAATATAATGTATAGTTGGATGATTCATTACATTCTAGTTGGAATGAGTTATTCCATAGGTTATCCCTCCTCTAAAGAATCAAACACAATTTTTTTTCATTCCAATCGCAATTAAACTTAATTTTTTTCATTCTATATGAATGAGGTTGTGTTTGATAAATCTGGGAATTAAAATCTGAATGATTATGATATCTTAATAAATTAGATCATCTGAATGGTTATGAAGTCTGAATCTAAAAAATTGTTTGAAAATAAAAAGTAAGTCATTTTATTTTATCTTTATTACCCCAATTCAAAATGACTTATTCAATCAGATTCAGACGTGTTCAAAAGTAAACAAATAGCCACTTATAAACCTATCCTGGTAACCAAACGTCGTCGTTGGTGGCGTTATTGGCTTATCATGAATTTGGGAGCGAAGTCGATAGAATTTGGAGCTCAGTAACAAAGATGTCAATGGAGTCATCGTCTCTTCCCTCTCAATTCAGCTTCAATAGGTAACTTTCTATTTCTTTATCTCCTTACATGAACATCTATATGTGCATTTGAATCCCCCCTTCAAGATACGCATAAACAGTTCTGTTGAATCTACTTTAGACTGTTTCTGAATTTTGATTTGAATTTAATAAAAGCCCTACCGAAACCCTGTACATCTGTTTAATTTGTCTATGACATGAAAATTCATTAAATTAGTTCGTGATATATATATATATATATATATATATATATATATATATATATATATATATATATAGCCTGGTCTGGTTGTATAATTGTTGTTTGAATTAATTTTGGGACAATATTAGCTCTATATTAAGAGAAACTGGAAGGAACCCTGGATGGGCAGTTCCAGGATTCGTAAAATTAAGCAAATATCCCACAAATAGCAGAAATGTACCAACAAGGTTATGTTTGTCCACTTCAAATGGTGGATTTAGACAGGAAACACTCGCTGTTGGCAGCAGAGACGGTGTGATCATTGTTGACCACGGTTCACGTAGAGAGGAGTCCAATCTTATGTTAAGTAAGCTACACCATTGATCTTATACATGTTATCTATATACAGCTCTTATGCTATGTTTGGATGGAAGGAATGAAATGGAGGAAAGAATGAAATTGAAAATAGTGTATTTTTTAGCATTTCAAGTGTATGTTTGGTTGTTGTTTGTGGTGGGTGGTGTGATAGCATGTCATAGTTGTCACATCCATTCCACCACATCTCACATGAAATGAAAATCAAAGTGAGGAAATGATTCGAATGAATTTTCATTCCATCGGAATGATTTATCCCCCAAAATAATCGCCAAATACACTATTTTCATTTCATTCCTTCCTCCATTCTATTCCTTCAATCCAAACGTAGCATTATAACTTTGGTTGATTAATTGTTGGTGTAGCTATACACTCCAATGCCGTCATTATTACTATGATTTTCAGATGAGTTTGTGGTCATGTTCAGAGATAAAACTGGGTACCCGATTGTGGAGCCTGCTCATATGGTAATGCTTCTTTTTTTTGTTCTTATTTGATATCTGATTGAGGAAGAAAAAGGATAAAGATATTAAATACTACTTGTATTTACTCATAATATTATATATAAATGCATATGTCATATGTGTCTTATCATCCTACATTTTCTGACTAACTAGATGTAGGGCTTTATATTCGTAATCCTTAATCTAGTTCTTTATCTTCTTTCTGACATCTCACAAAGTCTATTCGCTTTCTAGTTCCTATTGTATTGCTACAAGGTACAAAGCCAAGTTAATGCACATGTATGATAGATCTTTATGGCGTATTGTGCTATAAAGCATGCAAATGCATTTCGGTTTATTTTGGATTTTGAGACCAATATATTGAGTTCCTGTATGATTTCATACTTCTTTAAATCCAAGTTCACAGTCCTTCAAATGTCTTTGATATAATTAGGAGTTGGCAGAACCATCAATAAAGGGTGCATTTGCTTCATGTGTTCAACAAGGGGTGACTCGTGTAATTGTGAGCCCATTTTTCCTCTTCCCCGGACGACATTGGCACCAGGTAACTTAGCATAATAACCTCCTGTACCAGATAATAAATTCGATAGTCCGTAGTTTATACAGTTATGTCAATTGGTAACTAAGAGAACAAAGGAAGCTTACATGCAATATGACCTTTGTTGTTTTTTCAGGATATTCCTTCTTTAACAGCTGAAGCTGCAAAGGAGCATCCAGGTGTATCATATATCATAACGGCGCCTCTTGGACTGCATGAACTACTTGTGGTAAAAGTTATTTTCAATTTGTGATAGATTTTAGGCTGTTTCTGTTGTTCTTTGGTATAGTGTTTATCATTCTAACCGACTGTAAATATTGCAAAAAATACTGATTTTGATTATGCAATTTTAATCTACAAGAATTTCGTGTGATTGTATTTCTGACTTCCACTTAAGTGGTTTCTTTTCTCATTATTATATCTATTTTAGAGAAATTGATTGCAAAATTTCCCTGTGATTAACTGTGATTCAAAATATTGTTCGTCATTATCACTCCTGCCAAATTTGAGGATTTCGCTTTTCCTTGCAACATCCCGATTTTCAACACAATACTGGCCTATGAATCACATGATTTCATCTCTATGGATTGCATGCACTATTACAAAATACTTTGTAGTTCAAATCAAAAGAAAACTAAAAACCAGTTTCAAGGCTGCCAGTAAATCATTCTAATCTTGAAAGATTTGGAAATGCAGGATGTTGTGAATGACCGAATTAAATATTGCTTGCGCCATGTTACCGGAGATGCAGATGAGTGTTCAGCATGTGCTGGAACAGGCAAATGTCAGCTCTACTGATTAATGTTGGTGTAAGCCCATATTTTGTTTCTCTCATAGCCACTGGTGTCTCAACTTTATTATTTGTAAATAACTTTCTAGTTATATTACCACACTCTGTATTTTTGGGCTAAATACTGAGATGCTAGGACTGTTCTATAGAGACAGAGTAAGTGGATGTGAAGATCATTTGTGGGATGCAGAAAATACTTAAATCAGCATCGACTTTTTTCCCTTAATGTGGTTTGGCCTTGCAGACAAGTTCTGGAAAGATTAGTATGCTCTAATGGTTTGTACACTAGTGATATCTGTCAGAAAGACAGAAGATGGCTCGCCAGAAGTTACACATCCTTGTAATCTTGTATTTCTTCTTCTTTTTCCCCCCAGAATGGGAGGGTTACCATTGTAAAATTTATTTATTGTTGTAGCAGTTTGATATGTTATGCATCTTCTGCTGAAATTCCTGAGAAGAAAAACTAACCTAGATTGCAGCGGGGAAAAATAAACTAATGACAATTTCTGATGAAGATCCTCCAGGAATTTCTCTACTATTGCTTTATTGTAAATTGATTCAATAATCGCATTATGTGAAATCTACAGCGTACGCTCTACCCTCAATGTAGGTTGAGTTTAAACGACTTTTGAACTTTTAAACATCCAATAAGCTGGTAAATGAATACACACATTAACTCTTGATAGTTGATTCTAACTCATTTTGTTCACGGTTAGCTTTCATTGAAGGTTATTTATTATTTATTTAAAAAAATTGTTATTTTTATAAGTAAAATTTATTTTTAAAAGTTTTATTTATTATTTATGCGAGTGTAGATTTGTAGAACTATCACTACTTTTGTATTTGTGGAAATATCGAATTTCCTTAATAAGAATTAGAGGGTAAAATAAGGTTTAGGAATATGGTTAACTCAGAAGATGGGTTACTTACTGAATAAATTGTGAGTTATGACTTCGTAACCAATCCCCAACATCCTCCAAGACACAAGTGTAGCAGTTATTTGTTTCCAATTTCACCCATTTCTCGTACTTTTCCGAGGCACCGTCACAAAAGCCATAAATTAATTTTCATTTTTTCTCGAATTTTATTATCAACGAATATAACTGCATCTTGCGGTATGAGTGGCGCCTTCAAAAGTCTTTTTGCTATCAACCCAAGAAAAAGCCTCAAAGCTTACATACAGACAAGTGTTTCCCTCTTAAAAGATTTCTCGAAACAATGCTCTATCACTCAAGGGAGCGCCCTTCATTGCCATTTGATTAAAATGGGTATTTCATCTGACAATTATATAGCCGTTAAATTGCTTATTATGTATCTAAACTGTAGAAAATCTTCCGAAGCTAATCAGATTCTGAAAGATTTTAATGGGTTTAATCTAGTTGTGCATAATTGTTTGATTTCTGCTAATGCTGATCGGGGAAATATTGATGAAGCTCGTAGACTGTTTGATGAAATGCCTGAAAGGAATGAGGTTTCTTGGACTGCGTTGATTTCTGGGTTTTTGAAAAATGGCAGAGTGGAAGAGGCTATGTCTTTCTTTCAGAGGAACCCATTTCAGAATGTATTTTCATGGACTGCTGCAATTAGTGGGTTAGTCCAAAATGGGTTGAGTAATAGAGCAATGAAACTCTTTGTTGAAATGGTTCAAGTTGGGGTTTCACCAAATGATGTCACTTTTACTTCTATTGTAAGAGCTTGTGCGGGTTTGGGTGACTTTGCATTGGGTATTAGTGTTTTGGGTTTGATTGTTAAATCTGGCTTTGAGCATAACGTTTCAGTTTCTAATTCTTTTGTTACATTTAACCTAAGGTTTGGTGAAATTGACTTAGCTCGGAGAATTTTTGATCAGATGGAGGAAAGAGATGTAGTTTCTTGGACTGCGATTTTAGACATGTATGTTGAGATGGGGGACATGCGAGAAGCTCGTCGGATATTTGATGAGATGCCTGAAAGAAATGAAGTTTCTTGGAGTGCAATGATTGCAAGGTACAGTCAGAGTGGTTATGCAGAAGAGGCAGTGAAACTGTTCCCCCAGATGGTTCAAAATGGGTTCAGGCCGAATATATCATGCTTTTCTAGTGTGATTAGTGCGTTGGCCACTCTTGAGGCTCCGAAAGCAGGAACGAGTATACATGCAAATGTACTGAAAATTGGGATCGAGAGAAATGTTTTCATCAGTAGCTCACTTGTTGACTTGTATTGTAGATGTGGCAATATTGAAGATGCTCGATTAGTGTTTGATCTGATTTTGGAAAAGAACGTTGTTTGTTGGAATTCTATGATCAGTGGCTATAGTTTAAATGGCCAACTGGAAGAAGCTAAGGAGCTTTTTGACCAAATACCAAAGAAAGATATTGCTTCTTGGAACTCTATGGTTGCTGGTTACTTAGAAAATGAGCAATTTGATAAGGTTTTTGAAGTGTTTAATTTGATGCTTTTGTCTGGGGAAACTCCTGATAAATCTAATTTCTCAAGCGTGTTAAGTGCATGTGCAAAAATTGCCTCGCTAGGAACAGGCAAGAACCTCCATGGCAAAATTATCAAACTAAAGTTTCAATACAATACCTTTGTGGGAACAGCACTAACTGATATGTATGCAAAATCCGGGGATATTGACAGCTCTAAGAAGGTTTTTGATAGAATACCAAGTAAAAATGAGATTTCTTGGACAGCTATGATTCAAGGGCTTGCAGAAAATGGCTTTGCAGAAGAATCTCTTATTCTGTTTGAAGAAATGCTAAGGACTTCATCTATTGCACCAAACGAGCTGATTCTGGTAGCAGTTTTATTTGCATGTTCTCATTGTGGTTTAGTTGATAAAGGGCTCTGGTATTTCAGTTTGATGGAGGAGGTGTATGGTATAAAGCCAAAGGAGAGACACTATACCTGCGTGATTGATATGCTGTCTCGATCAGGACGACTTTCTGAGGCAGAAAGGTTTATTACAAGCATGTCATGCCAACCTGAAGTTAATGCATGGGCATCTTTATTAAATGGTTGTAAAATACACATGGATGATGGAATAGCAGGAAGGGCTGCTAAAAAGATCTGCAAACTGGAAGAGAAGTCGTCTGGAGGTTTTGTTCTCTTGTCAAATGTTTATGCATCAGCCGGTAGGTGGATTGATGTTATGCGTACTAGACAACTGATGAAGGAGAAAGGATTAAAGAAAAGTGGCGGATGTAGTTGGGTTGAGGTGAGAAATCAAGTTCATCTTTTTTATTCTCAAGATGGAACTCACTCTCAGTCAACTGAGATATATGGGGTTTTAGAACTATTAAAGTCAGACATGCTGTATGTTACCATCTGATATGGTATATTTCTACGTGGAATTGAGAATGACAAGCTTTGGACTTTTGAGAAGCAATTATGAGGCTTCTACTGGGGAATACATATCTTATTCGAAGTTCATTCACATTTGAATATCTTATCCAAGGGGACAATTCCTAGTCAATGGTAAAGCCAAGTGTGACATACATGGGCTGAGACTGAAGACAGCCTCTTCGTATAATGCCCCTGAGTAGGTGTTTACTGAACCGCCACTCCTAGCACTCCTCATTGGCAGGACCAAACAACGGTTAATTGCTTTTAGCTTTCCCTTTAAGGAGCATGGGAGGACATTATTTATGATGAAAGGAGCCGGTTGTTGGTATTCAAGGAAAGGGATCTGAAAAAACTTTTTTTTAACAAAAAGGTGAAATTGCTGGTTACAGTGCTAGTGGATTGGAATTGTGCTTCCATAAAAATACTCCACAACTGGTATGTCTCACAGTATTCCATATTGTTTTAAAAAATTCACTGCTAATTGATCATCTGATTCATCTCTCTCTCACACACAGACACAGACACAGACACAGACACAAACACACACATAGACGCGCGCTCGCACTCACATACACGAGAGCACACACAGTTACGCAAAATACTAATATTTTGTGCTGGCCCTGAGAGCCATCTAGAAATTTGTTGGAATTAGATGTATGCTAACCCTAAAGTGGATTATAGACACTTTTTCATCTTTAAATGGCATTGTAATATGATTCTCGTCTCCATGAGTAACTTTGGAATTCTAAAGAACTATATAAATATATGACCCAGTTACATATTCTAACCTGAAATTTACCCAATCTAACTGATTTTAGCTTACCACGTGAATGGCTATAACCTTATACAGAGGTGATTTCCTTAAAGGGGGATATTAGAGAATGAAGCTTGCCTCAGGCTAGGAATTTTGAATTTAATGAAATATATAGATGTCTGAGCTTTTTCTATTCTCTTACCTGATTAATATGCCTAAGATAGCAGATTAAAGCCTTGCAAATTGCTAATTGTCTCGAGGATTCTTGAGTGCATTATAAAATCATATGTACAATTTTGAATATCTAATATAGATGATAATGGAGCATCAGGTAAGAATCCTGAGAGGAAAAGACTCTTCTAACATTGGGTGCGTGACGAAAGGCAGTTAACATTCTCACTCGGCATAACAGATACTGGTTCACGCGTAGGACACTCTGACGGAGTAATTAAGAACGCCGCCCTTATCTCCTTTCGTGTTTTTTACCTAAAAAAGTAAAAATACACACAAAATAACATTCTTCTCGTTCCTATACATTTCAGGAAGGGAATAAAAGAGCACCCATCCACCCTACATTCTTGCTATAGAACTCCTAACGTATACAAAACCTCCGTACCTCTATGTCCAAATATTAGAATCAAATTGCTCTTTTTGTGTCCTATATATTTTCTTTGAAAATGATTTGATTGATTTGTCTTAAAATTAATCTGACGTATATAGGGATCAAATCTACTAATTCCAACTGCTCATCTCTTGATTAATGATCCTTCATAACTTGGCATGCTAGAGGAATCCGTTGAGGTATAGGACACATTTATTTTAGTTAATGCACTCGATACCAAACTGCTGTTAATGCTAGAAGACCTCGCGGAGCTAGCTGAGCCTTCCATTCTAGCATTCAGAAAAGGAGGTTGATTAGGCGTGGGAACTTCAGAATCTTCATTAATAAGCATCCGAACCACTTCATCCATAGATGGCCTTAAGGCAGCTGATGCTTGTGTGCATAAAAGTCCAATTTGGAGAACATTTGACACCTCTTTTACTGGAAAATTACCTTGCAGACGAGGGTCAATTACTTCAGACAATTTATGGGTCTTGTAAAGCTTCCAAATCTGATTCCAAAACGATAAAATTCAATAAATTTTGCTTCTTAATTTTGTATTGAATAAGAAATGAGGCAAGCAAGTCTTACTGTTTGCAAAAGGGAGCCTGAATCCTCTACGAAGGCCATGTTTTTTCTACCACATACAATCTCAAGAACCACCACCCCAAAGCTAAAAATGTCAGCCTTCTCAGTGAGCTGTCCGCGAACAAGATATTCAGGAGCCATGTAACCTCTGTAATCATTCATTAATCATTACATATTAGCAGGCTATGATATGTACATTTGCGGTAAAATTGCTGATATGTAGAAAGCATAAACTTTTTCCCTACAGAGTTCCTGCAATTCCAGTGCTAAGATGAGTCTTATCAGCTCCAAAACAACGAGCAAGTCCAAAATCAGCTATCTTTGGAATGAAATTCTCATCAAGAAGAACATTGCTACTCTTAATGTCTCTGTGAATTATCCTTATCTCATAACCACCATGAAGATATGCAAGCCCTTCAGCAGTTCCAACTATGATATTAAACCTTTGCTTCCAATTCAAAATTTGAACATTGTTCTTATCTGCATAAGTAAACAAAACAATTTTAATAAACTCACATTCTCAAGTATATGCATTTGTATTTACATGAAGAGAAGAAATAGAGAGAGAATCACCAAAAAGGAAATGATCGAGGCTCTTGTTGGGTACATATTCATAGACCAAAAGGCTCTCGGGGCCTTCAATACTACAACCCAAAAGCTTCACAAGGTTCTTGTGTTGAATCCCACTTATCAAGTTTACCTCATTGAAGAACTCATCTACCCATTGCCTAGTATTGAAAAACAATCTCTTAACCGCAACAGTCTTTCCATTTGGTAGTGTTCCTTTGAATACGGAACCAGATGCTCCTTCGCCTAATTTCATCGAAATACTGAAATAATCCGTTGCCTTCTCTAGAGTTTCGTAGTTGTAATTCAAACTCAACTTGTTAACTGAAGAGATAAGGCTAAGATGATTGCCTTCTGCATAAATAAAATTGAATCTAGGTTTATAATGATAGTTTTTCACATTAGTTTTCAACTTTAGCTTATTAAGTTGTTAATATTTTAGAATTCTACCTTTTTTCAACTTTGTCGATCTTACATAAAATGAATAAGATGCAACTAGTGAGAGCATGAAGAATGCTGCTGCAGACAAAGCAATACCTACAGTTGCTCCTATACTAGGTGCCCCTGAAAAACCATGATAAAAAATGGGAGTGGTTAGTATTAAGTTAATTTTGGTCAATTGACTAATACAGTGTCAACACGCAGTACTTGTCAGTACTGTATTGGTCAATTGACCTATATAGTGTTAATTTTGCTGATCTCTTCCTCTACTTGTCAGCACTGTATTGGTCAATTGACCAACTTACCATAAAGTTAACTTCATGATAATCGAATCCGTAAAAAATGCACTTTTTGTTAGCAAGACTCAAAACGGTCAAACCTACCCATGATCGGTAAAAAAAAAAGGATATACTTAAAAGTCAAAATAATGAAAGTCAGTCTAATCCATTTAGAGAGAGAGAAAGTAAATATTGATGTCAGAAAATTGATGTCTTTAAGAATTTAAAAAGTTGGTACCTAATCCAGCACTTGATAGGAAAAAAACAAAACATTTAGAATACTTGACTACAACCAGCGAACAAAGGAAAGAGGAGGAGGAGGAAAGGCACAAATGATGAAGCTATTAACCACTACAAAGAACTGATCAACATTTAATAATTTTTTAACTTAAAATAACACAAAAAAACAAACACAGTCAAAATTAAAGAAAGAAAACATACATCTCTCTAAAAAAAATTATGCACCAAACAAGCTACACAAAAATGAAAGACCCATATTTTTCAATCAAATTCCAAAAACACATTTTTCATCAAGTTTGTGCAAGAACTTTGCAATTAAAATAACCACCAACAAACAATATGAATTCATGAATCAAGATCAAGTACACTCATATTGGATCAAAACAAGATTACATTTTTTCCAGACTGTAATTGCAGCAAATTCAAGTCAATATACGAAATTATTGAATTATCAAGAAACCATAAATTAAACAAACTTACCAGAACTTCCCTTCTTATCTCCTGCTTCATCAAAGAACTTCTTGTCTGAATACCTCAAATAACACCCAGCATTCAACCCCCTTCCTTCTCTGCTAGGCAAACACCCTCTCACCTCCTCCCCTACTTTCTCCAAACACTCCCTACACCCCTCACTGCTCACAGTCTTCCAACACTGCGCCAAACCAAACACGCCCTTAACTTCCATCACCCCAAATCCCTCGTTCAAAACAGCAACTCTAGTAACATTATCGATCAAAACCCCAACACTCTTCCTAAACTCCACCAACTTTTTGTCCCCCTTCCCATTTGATACAAAACTCAAACTGCTACAATTCACAGAAGCTAAATTGGAGTTTACACTCTCATTGAAAAAATTATAACTATCGTAGCGCAAAAAGCAGCCGTCGAGATATAAGCTCGCCGAGAGGGCAGGAAGGCAACGGGGGATTCTGGTCCGGCTTGCGGCGTAGCAAGATAGGCAATCGTTGCGAGAAAGATCATGGAAGCATTGAGCTAGGCAATACATCGGTAAGGTGATGTTCACAAATTGGCTGCCCCAATTATTATCAGTTAGGAGCTGTGAAATTTTCTCCATTTCTTCCACGAATGTTGGGACGATGGTGGTGTTTGGCGGCGGCCTGGATTTTCCGCAGAATAGGCCGGCCTCCGATATCCGGGGATCGGAAGAAGATGGTGGGAAAAGATTGAGGAACAAAATTGAGATGACCCATATGAGAATTGAGATATGCATGTAATTTAACTTCTTTGGATTTTTGTATGATTTTCTTTTTTTAATTGAGTTTGGCACTTTTCTAGCTTTATTTGTGGGGGTGAATTTGGTTGGGAGAGCCGAGGGATGATCAAATGGAAATCGGATGTTTTAAGAATTAGAAGTTAAACTTATTTCTACCATCTCTGCAAATATGCTCAATGAACTGTTGATAGAAGATTCTCTCTCTGTGTTTTTTTTTCCTTTGACTATAGAGTGATGTCAAATATATAAATCTAAAATGGTTACTTGTTCAAACTTCTAACCCAAAAACACATCATGTTCAAAACAAAGGGTTTCTCGTGGTCAGGAATCAGGATAACTTCACCTCTCTCTCCTCTCTCTCTCTCCCTCTCTCTCTCCCTCGTTTTGGAAGAAAAAAATTATTTTAAAATATTTATCGTTTATAATTTTTAAGGAGAATAAATTATTTATTTTTTTATATTACTCCTATCTTCTTTCATTATTCTAAGAAATTCTCTCCCTTGTATTAATAGTTTTTAATTTCTCATAAAGGATAGTGATGGAATTTCAAACAAATTTTATTTGGCAAATGATACTTTCTTAATTTATGTGTCAAAATTTTAAACGACAATCTTTTAGGAACGGAAGTAGTAGTAATTTATTTATCAATAAAAACATTAAATTGTAAATTTCGTTCCTTAATTTCTTTCTTTTTTTATACTGTGTGTACAACTTTTTTATGTATAAATGATGTTTCTAACCTTACTCATTTTGGATAATACTATGTGCACTAACTGTACACAAAATGTTGTACACCAAGAATAGAATTCATATATTGTTTACCAACGAAAATGTGTAAAACATTCAATTGTAGATCTCATTCCTTAATTTCTCTCTTTTTTATACTGTATATGCACAACTTTTTGTGTATAGTTGGTGTCCCTAGTTAGGGGTGTAAATGAACCGAGTCGAGTCGAGTCGAATATTTAGTTATTCAAATTTGATTCACAAAATTTATCGAGTATGAAATAAGCTCGTTTAGTTACTGAGTCGAGTACGATCTCGAATCGAACCTAAACAGTTTGAACTTTTCAAGCGAATATGATTCGAGTATCTATAGAAAATTATAATTTGAAAAGGTTCGAGTAATTTATCGAATTTTAAAATTTATTCATATTTGAATTATTTTTATTTCGAGTCGAACTCAAATCAAACTTTTAGTTAAGACGGTACGAATCGAGCCCGAACGTTTTAATTCATTTTACAACTTTATTCCTAGCATTACTCTTTTATCTTTAACTAATTAGAGTTAAAATTTACAACACATCTCTTCTTATTTTATTTTAGGTAAACTCTCTCCTTTTTGGAAGGTTGAAAAACGTGATTTGGAATTTTGGACATCGACATATACCTACTAAAGTCGTAAGCATAGGGAAATTTTCTTTTTATTTCAAATTTTTATCCCGGAAAGGTTACAACTATATATAGATTTAATATTTACACTACTAAATTAATTATATCAGTGCGACTGCTAATAGGGTCCTGGCCAACCCGTATTCGGAGCCCGAATCTAACATGACATCCGAGTTCAATTTGATGTCTGAATAGAACGACTCGTTCTTATAAAATAAAAAAAATATATTTAATTGCGAATGGAATAGAATGGAGTGAAACGTAACAGTGGAGATTGGTTTGGCACGATTTGGACTCTCATGCAAATATATTCACTCATACATGGGCTTATTATTAATGAACCATATTCAAAAATTATGGAAACATGCAACTTAAATATTCTACTTGGATAATCATTATTCCATAAACACCTAACAAACAAAGAGATTGTATTGAATCACTTAATCGATCAGATTATAAATTAGGGACATCTGTTTTGGAGGCAGATTCATAAATCCCCTATTCATCCACTCAAACGGGTGGTAAAGGCGGCAAAAAATAGCATCATCAGTGACTTAATTTAATTGTGACTACAAAATCTATAATTCCACAAGAATAAATACAACCAAATGTGGCAACAGAGATGCATTTCAAAGGGACTTTATACCTAGGAAAAATTTCAAAGTCGGTGCAATGTTCAATCAGATGTATGAATATTTTTATGGAAGACTAATCTCTAACATAGAACTAGAACCCAGTCATCATGATAATTGAATGGTTTATATGAACATGGGCATTCTTGATCCATGCTCTCTCTTCAGAAAAATTTTGCAGATTTATTAACATCCGCCGCCACTGGTGCATGTATTTCACATCATTGTTCATTCCTGTTGCCATCTGTGATGTGTTCGGAGTATGTATAGCCAATACAATATTAATCATTTTCCACCATCGACATTACTGGAATCCCCTTGCTAGAAAAACTACAACACTTCACTTGCACCTCTTCATCAACCTCAAAGTCCCTCCTCCTACCAGTCTGCACCGAAAAATAAGACATGAATCATCAAATTTAAAAGTATCTAAGAGTATCCAGATTGTATTTCCACAAGTTGGAGAGACAGAAAGAGGGTAAAACAGGAACAACATGTTTATCAGCAGGACCATGAACTCATGAACCAAGTCTTGCTCACGCGAGCCAGGATAAAATATATATTACAGTGCAATCAAAGCCAATACCACAATCAACATATGTAATTTAAAAGCTGCCGAGAGATCATAAAGTAATATGAATGATGTACCTCAAATCGATACATTCCACGATTTCCACCACCCAAGTCGAGGACTAACCCATGTGCACGGATTTGATGAACCTTAGCTGAGACCTTCATTCCAAGCTTCAGCATTTGCGTACTAATGGGAGCCTCGACTGTAGCTTTTGTATCACTTAGAACACCCTTAAATGTTGTGTCTTCATTCTCTCTAACAAAGTTAAAACTGAAATTATTTTTAGACCCCTTGGATGGAACATGTTTGGACTTTTTAGCATTTCTGGATGAAAGCAGACCAGAATCAAAGAATGGAAAGTTGAGCTCATTATTTTGAGATGAGAATGATTTCGACTTGTCAACAGATTTTGAAGTGCTTGAGGTCTTGGAACTACTTTTTGAATTCACATTTAAAACAGCAGACTTTTCCTCCTCATCACACTTCGCAGCACTTTGAATTAAAATTGTTGGTGGTGATGACGAAGAAGAGGCAGATTTTGAAGTGCTTGAGGACTTGGAACTACTTTTTGAATTCACATTTAAAACAGCAGACTTTTCCTCCTCATCACACTCCGCAGCGCTTAGAATTAAAATTGTTGATGGTGATGACAAAGAAGAGGAGGATACATCACTACTTTTGTTATTGTCCACTGGTGAATCCTCCACGACAGATATTTGCTTTTCCTGTTGATTACGTACATCATTAACAGGTGCCCAAACTTTAGGCTGTTCTACCGTGGAAGCCCCAGAACCAACAGCCACATTACTCGTCTCAATTCCTGGTTGAGCTAGAGTAGCTTTAAGAGATAATTTAATGTTTCCACGAACATCTTGTCCTATACACATTAAAGAAACTTGTTGCCCAATAGATAGGACGTCTGAAACCCTGGCAACCTAATGAGAAACAGATAAAATAAAATTTAAAATTTACCAAGACAAGAAGATATATTTGATTACAAGTTAAATATAGAAACAAGTTCATTCCAGATAGCAGCAAACTATTACAACAGGATTAGCCACAAAAAAAGTAAAAACAAATAAAGCACAAATTTGCTAAAGAAGAAAGAAGTCAAGAAAGTAAGAGCAGCCAAGATTGTCCTAAATTAGCCTTCAAAAAATCTACATACCGGTTCATGAGATAATTCAGAGATGTGTAAGAGGCCTTGTTGGGCACCGTTAAACTCCACAAAAGCACCATATTCTTTGATTGAGCTTACAACACCTTTGTAAGTCCCTCCAATTTCAATCTCACGACCAACTATAAAGTCTACCTGGGGCAGTGAAGTTATAAACACATCAATTTCATAGTCACAATGGTATATTGCATTCAAATATTAGTAACTAATTGTTTAATGAAAATGAAGATGTGATTCTGTCAATCCAGTAGGAAACACCATTGTCTACAGAAGAAAACCAGTAGTTACAAAAACCATGCAAATTAAGAAAAAATATGGGTCTTACTAGTTGGAGATTGCAAAGAACAAATTTCTAAGATATCAATCCATGATTTCCTTCATATTATATGAATCTTAGCAGATCAAACAATTATACAACTATCTAACCATGAAACTCAACGTCCCCAATATATATTGTCGTGGGAGTTATTTTTTTTATAACTTAAAGATTGTGACACCTGGTTTTCTGCTTTCCCCAGTAGGTCATAGTATTATTATAAACTAAGGATTGTGAACCAGTTCCTCGGGTACTTGACACAGAACATCTTTAATAACACAAAATGCAACTTCAGAGAAACACCAAAATTCAGTTAAATTAGTTGATTCAATGTGTCACTGTCATTAAAACAAGGACCAACATAAATGCCCATACCAAACAAGAGCACTAGTAACTTGTGAATACAATAAAGTAGATAGAATACAAATAATACCTTCTCTTGTACTTTTTCCATTACAGATTGATTTTTCGCAACTATTGTAAGTGTTCCATCACTCACAGACATCCGTGCCCCTGGTTTAGAGTAGTCATATTGCATCAATAGAGAAGAGTTAAATGAGAATTTACAAAAATAGTTTAGATCTAGTTACTAGGTTTCTCAACATCGAACAACTTCTTCAACAAGGCATACTTTAATGATTAACCACATAATTATATAATGGGTAATCCATGATTTTTTATTTATCTGAAAAATAAGTCACAAGTAAGCAGCTTCCATATATGTTTAATATATAACCAAGTTCAGTGCCACGAAAATCAACAGATTCCACGTGTAAGAAAGCTATCGTTGACTCC
This sequence comes from Panax notoginseng, assembly GCA_016801055.1. Taxonomy (NCBI): domain Eukaryota; kingdom Viridiplantae; phylum Streptophyta; class Magnoliopsida; order Apiales; family Araliaceae; genus Panax; species Panax notoginseng. The sequence goes on from CM029012.1 coordinate 260,827,882, forward strand.
ATAACTGCCAAAAGATAATTGCAGTCATGTAAAATAAAATCATTTTACTGCTTATGAAGATTTTTATTTTATTTTTTTGAATAATGTCAACAATCCCAAAAAATAATTTGAAGTTTCCTCAAAATCTCCAAATATACTTTGAAACAAAGTAACGTGCTAGCAAAGTTAACATACAGAATTAGGACAATGAATATTCAATGGAATGGATTCTTGCAGGAACAGTAAGGATGTCAGATCTTCTGGGCTGATTTGCTCAAAATTCAAGCCAGTACAGAGCCCATGAACAATTCAAGTGTGTATTTCAATTGACAGATGAGAAAAATTACAAAAGACGACATACTTTTATGTAAATAACCTTGATTGGCAATGAAATTAAGCAATCTCAATATAAACAGACCTGTTTCTTCTTCAATTTTTCTCTTCAAGACACCAAGCGGACCAATCAAGTTTCGAAGAGCATCATTGCTGTATTTTAAGGTAGCTGCAACACAGATTTTTAACAGAAATCAACAGGGGAGGGGAAGAAGTATGAACCGTTAGCTTTAGTGGTATCTTCTCTCCCCTAAGGTGGACATGCAAAAGAATTATTCCTATTATTATTATAATTTATTTTTTTGATACGTGGAGGTGCAAGATGCAACTCCATTGAGACATGGATGTTACAAATTGTTTAACCAAAATTTAAAGAGGGAAAAGTTGGGAAATAATTGGTGATAAAATTGGGAATCAAACCTAATCGAGGAGAGTTCCTGCCACCCTGAGTACGTGGTGCATTTATTTCTCGCTCCATGTGATCAAGGATTTGTAATCGACCTTTAAGTGCTGGTTCTAAACTCTCACAGATAATATCAAGAGGAATTCCAGCAGGCTTTATATCCAACTGAATTGCCGTTATTCCATTCCGTGTTCCTGAAACTTTGAAGTCCATGTCCCCAAGATGATCTTCCAACCCCTAGAGAAAAAAACAGAAATTTAAAAAACAAAATACAAAAATAAACTTAGTATTAAGAATTTGAACATAATAAAATAACATATTACAAGACCTAATGGAACCAAAGATGCTTTCTACATGGGACATAAGAAGTGCAAATTGAAAAACATAAGCAAAAGGATGAATTGCAAAAATACAAAATCAAGACAGAACAATCATGCAGCTTTTTTCCTGCTGGCATTGATAGACATCTGAATTTTCAGGTCAAGGAAATGCCACAAGCTGAGTAAAGTGCTCACCAAAATATCAGTTAGTATACGATAATCCTTGATAGCGCCAGTTGAAGGGTCAAGTTCAGTAACAAGGCCCACCGACACACCTGCTACATGTTCTCGTAAAGGAATTCCAGCATCCATCAAAGCCATACTGCCTTCAATAATACATAAATTAGAAAAAATCGTAAAGTATATCACATCTTGCTCAACAAGTATACAAAATAAAAGGGATCAACCATTGATAGCCATTCAATAGCATGATCATTAAGAATTTTTAGATCCACCAATATCAATACCAAATCCATGTTTCTTAGTTCAGGGTTCATCTTATGACCCAGAAATAAAGATTATAGACTCCAGAATGATGAGAGTAAATAAGATGCTTGATGAATGTAATGAAAAAATTATTGTGCAAAAGATGGAGACAGTTGATACAGGATGAGAAATCTGTCGAGTAAGAAAGAATATAACTGGATGCTTGATGGACCAATTACACAAGATTCCCATACCTCCACAGACAGTTGCCATTGATGTAGAACCATCAGAAGCCATGACTTCCGAGTTGATGCGAACTGTATATGGAAAATCATCTTCAGGAGGTAACACAGCAAGCAGCGCTTTCTCAGCAAGAGTGCCTACATAAATTGAAGAATCCCAATACAAGTCAGTATATTCGAGGTATCCTTTAGCTTATTGGATAATAATGTGTTATATATTTATATTAATTAATTTAAGAATGATCCACAAAAAATATGACCACTAATTAGAAAGAAGTGTGAGCATGCATATATTTGCAGTTCGAAAGTCAATTAGCTTACCATGCCCAACTTCACGCCTATTCAGCCCAACTCTTTTACCAACTTCATTAATGCAGAATGGTGGAAAACTATAGTGGAGCATGAAGCGCTTGGTTGAGGGACCAACTAGGGATTCCAAGTGTTGAGCATCTCCAGGTGCTCCAAGGGTAACAGTACAAAGGACCTGTATCCATGGTAGCGTAACTTAAAATAAAACCCGACACAACATATTAGCAATATTATATCCTAAGAGATTCAAGTCAACCAAAACGACAGGAACATTTAGGTACAGGCCTGAGTATCTCCACGTGAAAAGAGCGATGATCCATGCACTACAGGTAAATTACCGGCTTCACAATATAGAGGTCTAACTTCATCAAGGCGCCTTCCATCCACTCTAAATCCTTCAGCAATAATCCTTCTGCGAACAACCTGAAATTTTTCTAAGTTGAGACATGTAGGATCCAAAATGAACAGATACATATTTCATTAAAAATATAACGGAAATACTAAGTGATTAACCAAAAAATCCATCCGTCTCCCCCAGATTTTACTTAACCTCGTAATGAACTTCTAACTGCCAAATCCAAAGTTTAATGATCAAATAATGTAAAACATCTGTATCTTCTTCAATGTAAAAAGTTAAAAATTGGCGGAGCACACATGAATAAAAAAGGTCTAGAAAAATATGTAATATTCTACTAGCAACTCATATTGTAATCAAAGTAAACACTTTCATGCTATAACTAGATTCCAGAAAATTGATGTGTTAATAAAAAAGAAAAAATAGAAAAAGTACAAACATCTCTGAATTCTGATAACTAGTTGAGCTAGCTTGAGTGCAAGTGATCAACTTTACTGAGCATTATATACCTTCAATTTCAGGTAAGCATGCGTACCTCTTTCCTCACTGTATCAACTGTTTTTGATAATACTTTCAAGCTTTCTTCATCGCATTCTTTTTCAAGTGCTCTTTTTACATCTCGAGTAATGTTATCCAAGGCCTCTCCACGTTCAAACTGATGTAAATAATTAAAAAAATGCTTACTTCGGAATGAAATGTTGGAGAAAGCGTAGTAAAGTGATTTTATGTTATATTAGCAATGCAATATCACAAAGATCAAAAAAGTTACACAAAATAGCATATTTCTTAAAAATAAAGTTTGCATGCACCTTTCCATATGCAGGATCCGTAAAAACAGCTTCAATGGGTGCTTCAGCCAAGTTTCTAATCTTTTCAAACGTGTTCTCTGACACCATAGACAACTTATATTCCTTCTTCTGTTTACCAGCTTTCCCTGCCAGTCTGAGTTGAGGCTCAATATATTTAATGGCCTGTGTCATCAAAGTTGCATGATATAGACTATAGTTCAGCATTCAAAGAAATTGAAGAAAAAGATAATAAGATGCTATAACTCACTTCAGGATGAGCAAGCCTCAGTGCAGCTTCCAGATCTTTTTCTGAAATCTCTCGAGCTTGTACATCTATCATCAAAGTTTTGTCCCTTGTGCAGGCATATATCAGGTTCAGATCACTTAAAGTAAGCTGTATGACATCCAAATCCAATATGCAATAAGATGCCTGTCAGACTTTGAAGAGAATTGTTATGACGCTGTAATGCTGCATAAGGCCCCAACAAATTGTCCCAAGTGAAAAGGGGTAGAGTGTTCTACCATTTTGTGTTTAATCAGGCCACTATGAACATTAAACAACATAAATGAATTGCTAAAGGATTTTCTGCAACTTCATAAAGATTCAATAATAGCTACTTTTGATGAAATAAATAATGTCAGACACCACGACAGCTGGAAGATAGTTTTATACGAACAGTTTGGCAAACAAATCAAATGTTTGAAGAGAGGAAAAAAACAAGACAAAAAAAATCAGTAAAAGAATAAGGACGTGTTACTTGGAAACAGAAACTCAGTATACTCATCAGCTTTAACTGAGATCAAGACTCTGCAGAACAGCCAGCAGATTTTTTCTTAAATGTAATTGATATAAGACGGATTATGCAGGCAAAAACACTTCAATAAACATTTGCTGATTGGTATCCCCAAAAAAGAGAAACAAAAAGAATAACCGTGAAATTAAATAACTGATGTGAGTTTAACCTCATCCATGCTTGGGTTAACGATAAATTGCCCAAAAATCCTCCCTACACGAATCATTCCAATAGGGCCACCCCAAGGAATATCTGATAGCATAAGAGCAGCGGATGTGGCATTAGCTGCCATCACGTCTGGATCTTGTTTCCCATCAGAAGAAAGAACACTTGCCGTTACCTATAAAGCAGGACAAAATTATTATTTTTTTAAAAATAACATAGCAAAAGGAGATGGTGGAAAAAAATGCTAAATGACAGCATACCTGAACCTCATGGTAGAATCCAGCAGGAAAAAGTGGCCGTATAGGTCGATCAATGAGACGACCACATAAAAGTTCACGTTCTTTTGGAGCACCCTCCCTCCGCATGAATGTATTTGGAATCACACCCCGAGCGAACTGTTTCTCTTGATAATCAACCTTACAGTATGGACAATGCAATTAGGACTCTCATGGTGACCAAGAAACAAATTGATTATCTGTGAGCCCTCCACAAAATTAGAGGGGTTGTGCACTCTAAAGTGAACCCACAACAATCCAAAGGCATCAATTTAATATACATGACACTGGACTTTAAATTAATAATGAGAATACCTCAAAGTTTACTCTTAAAGTCATCACATTGTAGCTGTCTGATTGTAAAATACAGGTATGGGCATCCTCTCGTACTCCTCCACTCAGTCCTTAAAGGACATGTTCTCAATTATATTTCGCTCCTCTATGTTTCTTTGTAACACTGAAACACGACTATTTTTCAGACTACCCCTCTCTCTTCTTATATTTTATTTCTGATTCAAGATTTCTCTTCTCCCAGATGCATGTTGGATATAATAAAAACAGTGTTTTAAATATCTCTAGGCAGAGGACGAGGCACCTAGGCAGTTTCCTAGGCATTTTTTCTATATATATATATATATATATATATATATATATTATGCATATAAAATGAATAATAAGTTAGCAATTAAGTCAAAAATATATGACATATTGCAAAGAGTACATCAAAGTCTTAAAAGGATGCTCGTTGAATTGCTTCCGTTAAAGTTTTAAGGACAACTCATTTGTATCCAAACAAACTATTAATTCCAATGAAAATACAATAACAACTATATATATAAAATGTATATTAGGTGTAAAGATTTTAAATTTTAAACTTGTACATGAAACATTATGCTATTTATTTAGATTTTGGACCTATATTACTTCTATGGCTGTTCATGGAAAGGTACTTTTATTCTTTCAAAAAATCTAAGGACTTCGGCAGCCAACCTAGACCAAATCAAGGCCTTTGACGGCCTATTTTGTGCAGATAGGGTCTAAACCAATTTGTAGAACATTGTTTAAAAACTTATCAACCAATACTCCCTCGTCAATTTTTGTAGAACACTAGATAAAAACATCTCAACCACTACCCTTCATCTTCTCCGCGATCAGTATGTGGATAAAAATATAATTGCATCAAACATCCCTTCAATTCCTTAATTTTGTTTCAAGAAGCATGCCATTCCTAATGGATAGGCATTCCAAAACAAGACAAAATGAATAAATTTCCAAATTACAAGTTTCTACTCTGTAAAAAAAAAAAGTCTAAACCTTAAACTTTAACACAAATGCGCTCGGTATTTATAAACAACGTACAGTGAGAGGGAGGAAGTCACGAACGGAGTCCCCTTTAGCTGAAGCAACAGTTGAGAGGACTTTAGTCTCTTCCATGGCTATAACCACTGCACCATTAGCGAAGCGAGCATACTTCCCCGTTTCAAATGTAATTTTTCGTGACCCGATTTCGAATTCTTCTTTGAATGTTTCGAGAAGCTTCGTTCCGGCCACAGGAATCTCGGATTCGGCCAGTGACGGCGACGGCGCGAAGCCCAGACGGCCGCTGCAAATGGTGCGGAAGCCCAATCTCCTCCATGTGAGAATGTAAGGAAGGGATGAGATCAGAGGGTTTGTTCTACTAGCTACTGATGCCATGAAAAATTCCGAGTAGTGTTAAAGTTTAGGGTTTAAGCGTTTTTAGCGCGCCAGAGACCATAAGTGAGAAATGGGGTTTTAGTTGGGAATAGAATCGACTGCTTCACGGCATTGGAGCGGTAAATACAACTCTTCGGTCCCACCCAAAATAAGAATTTCATCCATAAATATTTACAAAGAGAAAATTCTAATTTTAATAATAATACACAGTACCCAATGTCCTCAATAGTATAATTAATTACTTTAATAAAAGTTTATATATATATATATAATAGAAATTTTCCTTGCATTTTATAAATTCTGCAATTAATACTTTTTTTTAAAAAACGTACATGATATTATTCAAATAATTTTTTTCTCTTGTTACTTTTTTCGCCCCACAAAATATATATAAATAACAAGAAAAAAATATCTTCTAAAATAAGTTTAAAGCACACTAATCAAGTTCAAATGTTATAAAAATAATTATTTTATTTTTAAAAATTCTTCAGTATGATTCACTCTTTTAAGATAGGGGTACATAAATACCCATACTTGAGTAGGAATTTGTAGGATTTGTAGGGGTTGTTGTAGGTCCTGGTGAAACAACTCGGTTAAATTCGAGTCCGGAACAAATTTTGGGTCAAATCGAATCAAATTCATTTAAATAAGTTCTTAAATCATTGTCCCAATAATACTCACCCAAAAATCATAACTTAAAATTACTATTGTTAGTAATTTAATTCATAAATTTTTCTCATATCTTTCGACGCGATCCTGGGGTATTACACCTGGCAAGGCAATTCATTAGCTGAGAAATATGGCATTGTCTCACAAATTCTTTGACCTGTGTGTAGTCATGTTTGGCCAATAAAATATCTGTTGTAATTTCTTTAAGGTCACATTTATTCCCCTAACTGCTGAAGTATCTACTTGTGCAATTAATCTCTTATGTAACTCTCCATTTTCTCCAACATAAAGCACCCCATTGCATCTCACTACTCTTTGACTGCATGTGTTAACTTGGTTTCCAGGTTTTAGTAAACACTGTGTTATCAACTGTTGTGCATTTGAATCCCCTTCACAACTATTTGATAGTTCCACCATCCATGTAGGAATCACTGCTGAAATAACAGAACAGTTGGCATCAAAATTTATTCAAAAAAGAGCATCAGCTTCAACATATTCCTCAAGTCCCATTAATTTGCATAACCACTTTTGTTGTATAACAGCCTTTGCTCCATGAAGTACCTTAAGGATTGGTGATCAGTTTTGATTATAAACTATCCACATGTCAAATAAGGTCTCCATTTATCAACTGTCATTACAATTGCTAGCAATTCCTTCTCGTAAGTAGAAAGTCCCAAAAACGCAATAGGTCTATCACCATGCATGAGAACTGCACCTACACCCTTGTTGCTAGCATCAGTTTCCAACACAAAAGGTTTAGTCAAGTCTGGAAGTGACAATACGGGTGTACTAGACAATGCAAGTTTCAGTTTGTTATAACCTTCTTCAGCTGCTTCGCCCCATAAAAATTGATCTTTTTTTAACAAACTTGTCAATGGCTTGCTCAACTCCTCCTAAGACTTAACAAATTTTCTAGTCATAATATGACCCAACTATTCAATTTTTTCTTAACCAAAAGAGCATTTAGACATTTTTGCATAAAGCTGCTTCTCTCTAAGTATCAAGAAAACTTGTTTGAGATGGCACAAATGAGATTGAATGTCTCTATTGTAGACCAAAATATCATCGAAGAAGACCAACATTGATTTCCTTAAGTAATCACAGAAGATAGTATTCACAGTGCTTGGAAGCATTTTTTCAGCCAAACGGCATAACTAAGTATTCAAAGTGCCCACTATGAGTTTTAAAGGCTTTTTTCTGATCATCACCTTGGCTCGTTAGCACTTGCATATAAGCAGCTCTCGAATCTATTTTCTAGAAATACATGGCTCCATTGAGTTCATCCAAGAGTTCTTCCACCACAGGTATGGGAAATTTATCTTTAACGGTTATGTTGTTGAGGGCTCTGTAATCTATACAAAATCTCCAGGTATTGTCCTTGTCTTCACCAAAAGCACTGAAGATGTAAATGAACTAATGTTATGTTGTATAATACCATTATCCAGCATCAATTTCATTCTTTTGAGCAAAAGGATACTTGTAGGGCCTAGCATTCACATGCTGAAACCCTTCCTTCAATTTCATTCTTTTTAGATGATCTAATTTATTAAGATGTATTAACCATTCAGATGTTAATTATTCAATTTTATTAAACACCACCTGACTCATCCGGTCAACACCTAAAACCGCATCATAACTACCACGGGGCAATACCCTGACCTCATGAGTGTACTCCTGACCTTGCATAGACCATTTCAATATTGGACATTTCGCATCACTAATCAACTTACTGCCTTCAGCCATTGTAACTAGTAATTTAGCTGTAGTTTCCAAAACACAACCCAAATTTCTGCATCCCTCGAGTAAATAAAACTATGTGTGCTACCACTATCAATCAAAATTGTCAAACGTTTTTTTCTTAAGCATGCCTCTTACCTGTAGAGTATTGTGAGTTGCTTTCCCATTTAAGGCCCTCATAGAAATTTCCATGTCACTGGGAACTTCTTCTGAATAGTCCAGCTCCTCTATTTCATCAATGACCTGAATTTCCTTATACTCTTCTTCTGAGTCAAATTTTAACATGTAAATTTGTTGCCTCTTACACTGATGCCAAACAACATATTTTTCATCACAGTTGTAGCATAAACTCTCTCTTCTTTGTTGCATTTCTGCTGCAGATAGCCTTTTAATGGGAAATGGACTAGGTTTAGTTGTGCTGGTGGAGGGGTTTTGTGTTTTGGTTATGATTAAAGGGTTTGGGTTGCTGATTTTGTGGTTTGAAGGTGCTTGTTTTTGGTTTGGGCAACAGAGGGGGTAAATTGTTAGTAGTCTGTGGCAATAGAGGAAAAGGGGTGTTGTTTGTTGGAACAAGGTCAGTTAACATTTTTCAGTCCACTGATAAAATTTGAGACAATATTCTTTTGTATAATGTTCATCTTTAGACTTCAAAATGTTTTTAAGCCTTTCAAATTCATTTTGATACTCGCTCACAGAACCAATCTTAAGCCTTTCTTCATTTTAAAATAAAGGATAAGTAAAAAATTTAAGCCTTTCTTCGTTTTAAGCCTTTCTTCAAGATGTTTTTAAGCCTTTCTTCATTTTATATTAACAATAGTAAAATTTATATTTTTGGAGAAAAATAAAGGATAAGTGAGATACTCTCTCTGATGCTTTATACAAAAATCACAAAAATTAACAAATATAATTAATATTTTGTTAGATGATCAAAATAGTTATAAAATCTTAATATTACTGTAACATTCCTTTTCCGAAATAGAAAGAGAAGTTACTCAAAACACAACATAGTTGAAGAAATCATAATAAGGCTCTAAACCATAAAAGAATAGTCTCATAATGATTAATTATCACAAGACAAATCATAATAAATGTCATATTGGCTCAAACCACAATCTAAGATAATTATTACAATTTCGAACAAACTAATGTATCACAACCTAAACAAAATATATATAAATCATTTGGATAAAAGGGAGCTCTCGTCACACTTGCCCTAAATCCCCCTGATTACCTATCGGAAAAAAACACATCATGAGCCATATGCCCAGTACGGACATAGAGTACAAGAATAATAAAACAAAATAACTGACTCAAATAAATGAACTGAACCGAACTGAAACAAACAAAATTAATACAATGAAATAATAGGTTGAATCAAATGGATGAGTGTTATTTCATACCGAGCTCAAAACAAAGCAGAAATATACATTGCGACACAGGCAAGTCAAATAATGTCACACATGCAAGTCACCTTTCACAACAAATCACCAAATGGTCAACTCTCACCGGAGCACAAAACGGACACGCCGTGAACTAATAACACCGCCACGGAAGGTGTCATGCCTCGGTGCCAAAATGACATACATATAATACCCCCACAAGTAGTTATAACTCACGTATACTCTCTGGTATATTCTAACAAAGATATAATGTCACAACACATGCGACACAATATCAACACGAAAAGGGTTCTAATAAGCAAGGTTTTCAAACCCGGACCGGACCGCCGGTTGAACGGGAAAAAATCGGACCCAGTTCACTCAACGGTCCGGTTTGGACCAATAAACCATTTCTGCTCAAAAACCGTTCAGAACCGGTGAACCGGCGGTTGAACCGATTGACTCAGTGAACCAGTGACCGGTTCACGGGTTTGCCCGGTTCTCTCCTTAAAGATTAAACATGGACGGAGCTGCGACGACCGACGACAGAATAAGCAGAGGCGGCGACACCCTTTCTAATGACTTGGAGTTCGACGAGAACGACTTTGTGGTGCGAAATCCACCAAACTTTCTTCGACTTTTAGTTCCGATCTATTTCATGAAATAACAATAATTTCTCCAGCTAATATCTATGCTAATCAACCTTATTAATAATATAATGTTGAATTAATTTGTTGTGTTATGAAGTTTTGGTTGGGCGCTGGTTTTGGTTGGCTGTAACGAGTGGAAATGGAAGGGGAGAAGGAGAAGTTGGGATGCAATGGGAGGGGCATCGGGAACCGGGGATGGGGAGAAGAAGAGGAGAAATAGAGAGGGCGTCTTTTTTCCTTGTTTTTTTTTAATATTTAATATAGGTCAATTTCGGTACATACAGACCAGTGCAATTAAATTGATTTTTTTGTAGATAAATTTATTAATTTTACATATTTATTAAATATTATATACAATATATAATAATAATTAATATAATTTATTATTTATTACATATTAATGACGTCACTGGGTCAATAACGGTCCGACCACTGATTGGACCAGTGACCCATCTACCTAATAACTTTTTCGGTTCGATGACCGGTCCGGGTTTAAAACCCTTGCTAATAAGTACATGTCAAATCAAAGCGAATCAACAACACAAGTCTCCAAAATATATTAACATGAACTTTTCTACTAATATCGAAATAAATACTGTGACGCCCCCAAAATAGGTATACATCTCTCATTCTGAGTCGCCAAATACATGGTACATAATTCAAATATCAACTTAATTATACAACTGTCGTGTAAAATAAGACAAAACATAGCTGAGAGTTTTCACACGAATATTGTCTTCTAGACAATATCCAAACTCAAATAGAGTCCTCATTACAATTATTATCACATTATTTTATAATATAGTGAGGGCTACTACAACCACCATCTCGGACCGTCACTCCATTTTCCGACTAGTCCCGGCTACGTTCTCATTTTCTGAAGAGAACAATTAAAGCAAAAGGGTGAGCTCAACTAGCCAGTAATAAATATTATGACTAAGATAATGCATAATAAATTATCGTTAGTTTTCAACAGTGTTAAATTGATAGAATGTAATAAACAATAAGTTTAACTGCAGCGGAACAAACAATCCATTAGAAGAGTCAAGTAGAGCATGATATCTACTATCTTCTATGATTTAAAAAGTTTATCATTAATTTTATCGCTGAGACTCAGCTCAATAAATAATCCACATCACTGAATTATTTATGCACTACGGGCCAAGGATATTCATTAGTATCACATCCACGAATTATCCATGCACTACGGGCCAAGTGTAAGACCCCAACTTATTATAAAAAATCGAATTTTCTCTAATTATTATCTTGAATAATAATGTGTTAATTCGATATAATACTTTGGTTGTAAGACCCCGAATTTTATGAAATAAAAGTATTCAATTTTTTTTATAGTTACTATTCAGTAAATAGTTAAATTGATAAAAGTTAAAGTTAAGGGTGATATATGAAATTTTTTCAAACTACGCAAGTGGTTATAAAATATTCATTGTTGTCGGGGAATATTCGTTTGGTCGTGGAATATTCTTTCTGTCGGGGAATATTCATACGACGACACAGCTATTTGTGGGCCCCATAACGAATAACTGTCGGGTGAAGAAAACGACAAATTTGAGTTTTTACAAATAACGGCGTAGTTGTTACCGTTAACACTGTTGGAATACCCGGTGATTAAAATACAGTAATACGCGTTATTGCACAGTAGCACACGGTATTGCACAGTATTTTTAAAATTATTGATTCTTACGTAAGAAGGCACTACTCAATAATTGTTACAGTAATTACTGTTCAATATTTTATTATTGATTCAATAATTGCTGCATTGATATTTTATATTATTGTTGTTTCAATAATTGTTGCTGTACAGTATTTCCCATTATCAGATCAATAATTCATATTATTTGAATAATATTATTAGATAACATTATTGGCAATGACTAGAAAGTTCTGTCTAAGGAGAGGTTTGGTCATCTAATTGCGCGCCAGTAAGGAAAAATCCTTATTGGAAAGCCCCCTCTTTCCTGGGAACGGCCTGGTTGTCATAAATGTGATTCTGTAATATTATTTGTGAATAATTAATTATTGATTCATATGATAAGAAAATATTTATTTTATGTGGATATAAATGAGGGATATATTTTTGTGGTTAAAAAATGAAGGAGTTAATGTTGAGATTTTTATTCGTATTTTTGTCGGAATGGAGGTATTAAAAATCAGGGTTTTTGAGATATTTTGCGGGGGTTATAATTTTTAATCCGACCGTTGGATCGTGGTAATTTTTGGATATGTTATACATATATAAGTTGAGTATATGTCCACAAATTTTGAACCGTTAAAAATGAACGTATGATTTGTTATGAATTTTACGAGATGACTGGTTCAGAAATTGTTGAATTTTTGGAGTTTATCATTTTGGTGGAAAATTCTAGAATTGGTGGGCCCCACTTGTGATTGGTGAAGAAATGTGCTGAATTATATTTCAAATGTGGTGGGTGGGAATAATAGCAGGTAAAGCCATCAGGTTGCAGGTCAAACCTACCAAAATTTTCCTATAAATAGAGGGCTAAGTTAGAATTGAAAATCACACCAGAAACATAAGCTTTCTCTCTTTCTCTCTCTCTCTCTATATTATGAAGCATATTTTGTGAGTATTTAGATACTTTGAGAGTTGCTATTCAGTGCAAGTTTTCTTCAGCCTTATACCGATCAGAAGTACTGCTCTTTTGAGGTAAGGGATTGTAAGGGATATTAAGAGATTTTAAGGGTTGTTATGATTTTCAGTTTCGTAATTTTTCTGATCTTCAAAAATTCTGGAAAAATTTGAAATGATATTTTGATGAGTTTTCTTGATTGTGTCCAAAAATGGTGATTTTTGGATGTATAGATTGAGAGTTATGAATTTTATGAGAAAAGATTATTTTAAAAGTAACCGCTTATAATTCCTTGTGGTTAACTCCAAAATTGATGAAATTTTTATTGGGAGTACATGTATATGATAGGAGTATACTCTGTGAATTTTAGAATTTTTAGATAAAAGTACATTTTTTGATAAATGTCTAAATATTCGGCTGTTTTGGCCATATGAAAAATAGTAAATGACTTTTAAAAATTCTGAGAAAAATATATGTTCACTATGGGACTATATTATGCTAAATTCCAGAAAAGAAATATTTTTGGAACTGATTTGGTATTTTTCATAAAAATAGTCTAGTTATGAGTAAATGAATTAAATATGTTTTGTGAAGAAAGAAAATTGGAAAATAGGATTTTATGGCTTGAGAATCCTATATGAGGTATATGCAGATTTTTGATGAGGATTTTTGGTTATTGGTGATGAAATCTTATGAGTTTGGCATTTTAGAATGATTAAATGATTTATTTAGTAAAGTGTAAACAATTAAAATAAATTGTTTATAAATTTAAGAAATGTTATTCTTTCAATATCATTATACCAAAATATTGGTATGGATTTTATTGTGGAATTTCTATCTTTTGTGTTGGGGTTACTATTCACGAGTTACTATTCATGAGTTACTATTCACGAATTACTATTCACGAGTTACTATTCATGGGTTACTATTCACGAGTTACTATTCATGATAAAATTGGTTTCTTTTTCTGACCAAATTATATTTGAGTTATGAATATTACTCTTGAGATTAAATCTATATGTTGATCATATTGTTTTTATTATCATATATAACATTTTTATAACCTTGATGTTGAAATTCTCTTTCACTGGAGTGTAAAGATGGGTAGATTATTGGTATGATCATGACTAGGGTTCTCTTTGGCCTGTAGTGCAAAGTTGAATTGTGATTGGTATGATCATGACCATTGAATTTATAATTGAATATCTTAAGCTTAAGTGCAAAGGTGAATTGATCAACATGGTTATAATTATTGTTTATATAAATTCTAAAATGATTATAATTCTTTGAGATATTAATATATTTGGCATGTAGTGCAAATATGAACTGTTGATGAATATATTTGGCCTGTAGTGCAAATATGAACTGTTGATGAATATCTTTGGCCTGTAGTGCAAAGATGATATGTTGTTGAATATCTTTGGCCTGTAGTGCAAAGATGAACTGTTGTTGAATATCTTTGACCAGTAGTGCAAAGATAAACTGTTGACGAATATCTTTGGCCCGTAGTGCAAAGATGGATTTGTTAGTATGATTATAAACAGGAATTATGATTTGGTATAACCATGATCTTTGATGTTTCAGGTAAAGACAGGTGATAAAAATATTCTTCGTCCTGGGTGCGAAGAAAAATTTATAGTCACAATTATGATTATGAGTTATTCATATGATTGTGGAAAGGAACTGTTGAGTGATGTTACATGGATAAAATATTGTTGGTGGATTTTTAACATGGAGAAGATAATAGACTTTATAGTCTATTTGACTCTTCTAATGGATTGCTCGTTCCGCTGCAACTATGGTTGAAATTTTTATCATTTACCATATGTTCTAAATCTCTGATTTATTATTGATGAAGGCTATTGATAATTTAATTATCTTTAGTCATGATATTCTTTACTGAGCTAGTTGTGCTCACCCTTTTGCTTCACAATTCCTTTCAGGTAATAAGAGTGTAGCTGGGTCGAGCGAGGGTAACGGGGAAATAGAACGGTGGTCTCTAGCTGTGGATGTTCTCCCGAAGCAGTATAGAAAAGTTCATTTAGTAGTTATATTTGGTGAATCCAATAGGGTAAGGTGTACTCAACGTTAGAAGGGTGGTTTGCCACTATCATACAAGATGTCTAACGACATACAACCTCGTGTCATCATAAGACAGGGATGTGCTCATCCACTTGCTGAGTATATATACGAGCACTACCTATATAATTTTGGTGTTTATTTGAAGTATAATTCTCAATTAGAGACAGTAGAGATAATGATATGTCAAGAGAAGACTCACCATTGGGAAGAATATGATAGTAATCTTCTCGTTTTTCTTTGGGGTCTATTGGGTCAACCAAGGATAATTCTGTGGCCATATGATATCTATCATAACCTAGACGCGTGGCCTCCCATGTACGAAGGTTTCCTTGAGCACTTCCCAAAGATTCTAATTTCTAGAACAGTTTTTGACTATACCTTTATGTAAGGTACCTTTGTGAAGTGCTGATACATGATGGTGTCCAATGTCACATTTGGTATATATTTGTATCCAAACTCACAGCATATGTGTTGTTGTATTTTGCACGACAATTGTTGTAATAAAGTTGTAGTTGTTTTCTGTACCATGTATTTGACGACTCAGAATGGGTTGGATGGAATGGACCTATTTTGGGGTCGTTACATTTGGTATCAGAGCCATAAGTAAAGAGCCCCGAGCCTCTCGCTGGTGACTTCCTGTTGATGGGGGATGCACCGAAGCCAGACTCTCCGTAGAGGACGCCGTTCTGCGGTGGCAAACTGATAGGTATCAATGTAAGGTGCTGACATAGGTTGGTGTCCAGAGTTACATTTGGTATCAGAGCTTGGGGATATGATCTCTGGCGGAGATCGGGGAATACAACTAGGAGGGGAGAGATGAGTAAATCCTTCGCTAGTGTGTCCTACCTAAGCTTATTTGTTGGTCAGTCATAATATCGGGATATTATGTGATATGTTAATTTGTTAAATTAACACTTGTTTTGAAGCTGTATTCTAGAATGTTATTTGAAATACAGGAGATGAGCAATGGAGAAATTATGATGACAGAGAAGATGGAAATTGAAATTAAAGGAAGGTATTCTTAACTCTTTGAAATACCAGGTACGTAAATTTCGAGGACGAAATTTCATAAGGAGGGGAGATTGTAAGACCCCGAATTTTATGAAATAAAAGTATTCAATTTTTTTTATAGTTACTATTCAGTAAATAGTTAAATTGATAAAAGTTAAAGTTAAGGGTGATATATGAAATTTTTTCAAACTACGCAAGTGGTTATAAAATATTCATTGTTGTCGGGGAATATTCGTTTGGTCGTGGAATATTCTTTCTGTCGGGGAATATTCATACGACGGCACAGCTATTTGTGGGCCCCATAACGAATAACTGTCGGGTGAAGAAAACGACAAATTTGAGTTTTTACAAATAACGGCGTAGTTGTTACCGTTAACACTGTTGGAATACCCGGTGATTAAAATACAGTAATACGCGTTATTGCACAGTAGCACACGGTATTGCACAGTATTTTTAAAATTATTGATTCTTACGTAAGAAGGCACTACTCAATAATTGTTACAGTAATTACTGTTCAATATTTTATTATTGATTCAATAATTGCTGCATTGATATTTTATATTATTGTTGTTTCAATAATTGTTGCTGCACAGTATTTCCCATTATCAGATCAATAATTCATATTATTTGAATAATATTATTAGATAACATTATTGGCAATGACTAGAAAGTTCTGTCTAAGGAGAGGTTTGGTCATCTAATTGCGCGCCAGTAAGGAAAAATCCTTATTGGAAAGCCCCCTCTTTCCTGGGAACGGCCTGGTTGTCATAAATGTGATTCTGTAATATTATTTGTGAATAATTAATTATTGATTCATATGATAAGAAAATATTTATTTTATGTGGATATAAATGAGGGATATATTTTTGTGGTTAAAAAATGAAGGAGTTAATGTTGAGATTTTTATCCGTATTTTTGTCGGAATGGAGGTATTAAAAATCAGGGTTTTTGAGATATTTTGCGGGGGTTATAATTTTTAATCCGACCGTTGGATCGTGGTAATTTTTGGATATGTTATACATATATAAGTTGAATATATGCCCACAAATTTTGAACCGTTAAAAATGAACGTATGATTTGTTATGAATTTTACGAGATGACTGGTTCAGAAATTGTTGAATTTTTGGAGTTTATCATTTTGGTGGAAAATTCTAGAATTGGTGGGCCCCACTTGTGATTGGTGAAGAAATGTGCTGAATTATATTTCAAATGTGGTGGGTGGGAATAATAGCAGGTAAAGCCATCAGGTTGCAGGTCAAACCTACCAAAATTTTCCTATAAATAGAAGGCTAAGTTAGAATTGAAAATCACACCAGAAACATAAGCTTTCTCTCTTTCTCTCTCTCTCTCTCTATATTATGAAGCATATTTTGTGAGTATTTAGATACTTTGAGAGTTGCTATTCAGTGCAAGTTTTCTTCAGCCTTATACCGATCAGAAGTACTGCTCTTTTGAGGTAAGGGATTGTAAGGGATATTAAGAGATTTTAAGGGTTGTTATGATTTTCAGTTTCGTAATTTTTCTGATCTTCAAAAATTCTGGAAAAATTTGAAATGATATTTTGATGAGTTTTCTTGATTGTGTCCAAAAATGGTGATTTTTGGATGTATAGATTGAGAGTTATGAATTTTATGAGAAAAGATTATTTTAAAAGTAACCGCTTATAATTCCTTGTGGTTAACTCCAAAATTGATGAAATTTTTATTGGGAGTACATGTATATGATAGGAGTATACTCTGTGAATTTTAGAATTTTTAGATAAAAGTACATTTTTTGATAAATGTCTAAATATTCGGCTGTTTTGGCCATATGAAAAATAGTAAATGACTTTTAAAAATTCTGAGAAAAATATATGTTCACTATGGGACTATATTATGCTAAATTCCAGAAAAGAAATATTTTTGGAACTGATTTGGTATTTTTCATAAAAATAGTCTAGTTATGAGTAAATGAATTAAATATGTTTTGTGAAGAAAGAAAATTGGAAAATAGGATTTTATGGCTTGAGAATCCTATATGAGGTATATGCAGATTTTTGATGAGGATTTTTGGTTATTGGTGATGAAATCTTATGAGTTTGGCATTTTAGAATGATTAAATGATTTATTTAGTAAAGTGTAAACAATTAAAATAAATTGTTTATAAATTTAAGAAATGTTATTCTTTCAATATCATTATACCAAAATATTGGTATGGATTTTATTGTGGAATTTCTATCTTTTGTGTTGGGATTACTATTCACGAGTTACTATTCATGAGTTACTATTCACGAGTTACTATTCACGAGTTACTATTCATGGGTTACTATTCACGAGTTACTATTCATGATAAAATTGGTTTCTTTTTCTGACCAAATTATAGTTGAGTTATGAATATTACTCTTGAGATTAAATCTATATGTTGATCATATTGTTTTTATTATCATATATAACATTTTTATAACCTTGATGTTGAAATTCTCTTTCACTGAAGTGTAAAGATGGGTAGATTATTGGTATGATCATGACTAGGGTTCTCTTTGGCCTGTAGTGCAAAGTTGAATTGTGATTGGTATGATCATGACCATTGAATTTATAATTGAATATCTTAAGCTTAAGTGCAAAGGTGAATTGATCAACATGGTTATAATTATTGTTTATATAAATTCTAAAATGATTATAATTCTTTGAGATATTAATATATTTGGCATGTAGTGCAAATATGAACTGTTGATGAATATATTTGGCCTGTAGTGCAAATATGAACTGTTGATGAATATCTTTGGCCTGTAGTGCAAAGATGATATGTTGTTGAATATCTTTGGCCTGTAGTGCAAAGATGAACTGTTGTTGAATATCTTTGACCAGTAGTGCAAAGATAAACTGTTGACGAATATCTTTGGCCCGTAGTGCAAAGATGGATTTGTTAGTATGATTATAAACAGGAATTATGATTTGGTATAACCATGATCTTTGATGTTTCAGGTAAAGACAGGTGATAAAAATATTCTTCGTCCTGGGTGCGAAGAAAAATTTATAGTCACAATTATGATTATGAGTTATTCATATGATTGTGGAAAGGAACTGTTGAGTGATGTTACATGGATAAAATATTGTTGGTGAATTTTTAACATGGAGAAGATAATAGACTTTATAGTCTATTTGACTCTTCTAATGGATTGCTCGTTCCGCTGCAACTATGGTTGAAATTTTTATCATTTACCATATGTTCTAAATCTCTGATTTATTATTGATGAAGGCTATTGATAATTTAATTATCTTTAGTCATGATATTCTTTACTGAGCTAGTTGTGCTCACCCTTTTGCTTCACAATTCCTTTCAGGTAATAAGAGTGTAGCTGGGTCGAGCGAGGGTAACGGGGAAATAGAACGGTGGTCTCTAGCTGTGGATGTTCTCCCGAAGCAGTATAGAAAAGTTCATTTAGTAGTTATATTTGGTGAATCCAATAGGGTAAGGTGTACTCAACGTTAGAAGGGTGGTTTGCCACTATCATACAAGATGTCTAACGACATACAACCTCGTGTCATCATAAGACAGGGATGTGCTCATCCACTTGCTGAGTATATATACGAGCACTACCTATATAATTTTGGTGTTTATTTAAAGTATAATTCTCAATTAGAGACAGTAGAGATAATGATATGTCAAGAGAAGACTCACCATTGGGAAGAATATGATAGTAATCTTCTCGTTTTTCTTTGGGGTCTATTGGGTCAACCAAGGATAATTCTGTGGCCATATGATATCTATCATAACCTAGACGCGTGGCCTCCCATGTACGAAGGTTTCCTTGAGCACTTCCCAAAGATTCTAATTTCTAGAACAGTTTTTGACTATACCTTTATGTAAGGTACCTTTGTGAAGTGCTGATACATGATGGTGTCCAATGTCACATTTGGTATATATTTGTATCCAAACTCACAGCATATGTGTTGTTGTATTTTGCACGACAATTGTTGTAATAAAGTTGTAGTTGTTTTCTGTACCATGTATTTGACGACTCAGAATGGGTTGGATGGAATGGACCTATTTTGGGGTCGTTACATTGGTGATGGGTGAAATGTGCAAATTTTACATAGTAACAAGTGGTTATAAAATATTCATTGTTGTCGAAGAATATTCATTTGGTCGTAAAATATTCTTGTTGTCGGAGAATATTCGTACGACGGCGCATCCATTTGTGGACCCCATAACGGAAAACGGTCGGATGAAGAAAACGACAAATTTGAGTTTTTACAAATAACGGCGTAGTTGTTACCGTTAAAATTGTTAGAATACCCGGTGGTTAAAATACAGTAATACGCGTGGTTGCATAGTAGCACACAGTTTTGTACAGTATTGATGAATTATTGATCCTAACGTAAGAAGGCACTACTCAATAATTGTTACAGTAATTACTGTTCAATATTTTATTTTATTGATTCAATAATTGCTGCGTTGATATTTTTGTTTCAATAATTGTCACTGCACAGTATCTCTATTATCATATCAATAATTCATATTATTTGAATAATATTATTAGATAGCATTATTGGCAATGTCTAAGAAAATTCTGTCTAAGGAGATGTTTGGCCACCTAATTGCGTGTCAGTAAGGAAAAATCCTTATTAGAAATTCCCCTCTTTCCTGGGAATGACCTGGTTGTCATAATTGTGATTCTGTAATATTATTTGTGAATAATTAGTTATTGATTTATATGATAAGAAAATATTTATTTTATGCGGATATAAATGATGGATTTTATTATGTGGTTATAAATGAAAGAATTAATGTTGAGGTGTTTTATCAGTATTTTATCGGATTGGAGGTATTATTAGATCAAACCAGTGTTCTTGAGATATATTGCGTGAATTATAATTTTTAATCCGAATGTTGGATTGTTATGATTTTTGGATATGTTATACATGTATAAGTTGAGTAAATGTCTATAAATTTTGAACCATTAAAAATGAACGTATGATTTGTTATGAATTTTATGGGGTGTTAAAAATCATCCATTTGTGAATTTTAGATATTTTTTGTCTGGAATTTGAAAAAATTTAAAACTACAAAGTTGTAGAAAATTCAATTTCGTGTGGAATGGACATAAAATTCGTATTTTTCTGATAAACGAGCTATTTTCTATGAATTACTGAAGTTTCAGAAAATAAAATAATTTTTATTAAGTTATTGTTGGGGCCCACTTGTGTTAAAAACATGTGGGCTGCTGGAAAATTTTCAGATTTGGCATGCTTGAATTTGTTTTCCAAGGTGTGCGTAGAAATTTGTTTAGAAAAAATAATATTTTATTATTTTTGTCTCTTATGGCGTTCTAATATTTTCCTATAAATAGGCGCTTAGGTTAGAATTGAAAATCACACCAGAAACAAGTTTTCTTTCTCTCTATATTGTCGAGCGTATTTTAGTGAGTATTTTTGTAACGACCCCAAAATAGGTCCATTCCATCCAACCCATTCTGAGTCGCCAAATACATGGTACAAAAAATAATTACAACTTTATTACAACAATTGTCGTATAAAATACAACAACACATATGCTGTAAGTTTGGATACAAATATATACCAAATGTGACACATGTCCCAACCATGGACAGCACCTCACAATGACACCTTACATAAAGATATAGTCAAAAACTGTTTTAGAAATTAGAATATTTGGGAAGTGCTCAAGGAAACCTTCGTACATGGGAGGCCATGCGTCTAGGTTATGATAGATATCATATGGCCACAGAATTATCCTTGGTTGACACAATAGACCCCAAAGAAAAACGAGAAATTTACTATCATATTCTTCCCAATGATGAGTCTTCTCTTGACATATCATTATCTCCACTATCTCTAATTGAGAATTATACTTCAAACAAAAACCAAGATTATATAGGTAGTGCTCGTAAATATACTCAGTAAGTGGATGAGCACATCCCTGTCTTGTGATGATACGAGGTTGTATGTCATTAGACATCTTGTATGATAGTGGTAAAATACCCTTCCAACGTTGGGTACGCCTTACCCTATTGGATTCACCAAATATAACAACTAAATAAACTTTTCTATACTGCTTAGGGAGAACTCCACAGCTAGAGACCACCGTTATATTCCTTTGTTACCCCCGCTCGACCCAACTACACTCTTATTACCTGAAATGAATTGTGAAGCAAAAGGGTGAGCACAACTAGCTCAGTAAAGAATATCATGACTAAAGATAATTAAATTATCAATAGCCTTCATCAGTAATAAATCAGAGATTTAGAACATATGGTAGATGATAAAACTTTTCAACCATAGTTGCAGCGGAACGAGCAATCCATTAGAAGAGTCAAATAGACCATAAAGTCTATTATCTTCTCCATATTAAAAGTCCACCAATAATGTTTTATCCCTGTAACATTAATCAACAGTTTCTTTTCACAATTATATGAATAACTCATAATCATAATTGTAATTCTAAATTCCTCTTCCCATCCAGGACGAAGATAATTTTTCTCACCTGTCTTTACCTGAAACATCAAAGATCATGGTTATACCAAATCACAGTTCCTATTCATAATCATACTAATAACTTCATCTTTGCACTACGACCCAAAGATATTCGTCACCAATTCATCTTTGCACTACTGGCCAAAGATATTCAACAACAGGTCATCTTTGCACTACGGGCCAAAGATATTCATCAACAGACCATCTTTGCACTACAGACCAAAGATATTCCTCAACAGTTCATATTTGCACTACAGGCCAAATATATTCATATCTCAAAGAAATATATAATCATTTCAGAATTTATATACACCATAATTATAACCATGTTAATCAATTCATCTTTACACTTAAGCTAAAGATATTCAATTATAAATTCAATGGTCATGATCATACCAGTTAACAATTCATCTTTGCACTACAGGCCAAAGACATTCCTCAGTCACGATCATACCAATAATTTATCCATATTTACACTCAAGTGAAAGAGAAATTCAACATCAGAGTTATAAAAATGTTATATATGATAATAAAAATAATATGATCAACAACTGCATTTATTTTCTAGAGCAACAATCATAAATCAACGATAATTTGGTCAGAAAAAGAAACTAATTTTTGTCGTGAATAGTACCCGTGAATAGTAACTCGTGAATAGTAACTCGTGAATAATAACTAGTGAATAGTAATTCATGAATAGTAACTCATGAATAGTACTCCGTATTCGTACATAGCACCGTATACGTAAATAATGTCATATACGTAAATAGTGTCATATACATGAATAGTGCCGTATACGTGAATAGTAACTCCGACTCAAAAAAGTAGAAATTCTACAATAAAATTCATACCAATATTTCGGTATAATGATATTGAAAGAATAAAATTTCTTAAACTTATAAACAATTTATTTTAATTGTTTACACTTTACTAAATAATGTATTTAATCATTCTAAAATGCCAAACTCATAAGATTTCATCACCAATAACCAAAACCCTCATCAAAAATCTGCATATACCTCATATAGGATTCTCAAGTCATAAAATCCTATTTTCCAATTTTCTTACATCACAAAACATATTTAATTCATTTACTCATAACTAGACTATTTTTATGAAAAATACCAAATCAGTTTTAAAAATATTTTTTTTATGGAATTTAGCATAATATAGTCCCATAGTGAACATATATTTTTCTCAGAATTTTTAAAAGTCATTTACTATTTTTCATATGGCCAAAATAACCGAATATTTAGACATTTATCAAAAATTATACTTTTGTCCAAAAATTCTAAAATTTATAGAGTATACTTCTATCATATACATGTACTCCCAATAAAAATTTCATAAATTTTGGAGTTAACCACAAGGAATTATAAGCTGTTACTTTTAAAATAGTCTTTTCTCATAAAATTCATAACTCTCAATCTATACATCCAAAAATCACCATTTTTGGACACGATCAAGAAAACTCATCAAAATATCATTTCAAATTTTTCTAGAATTTTCTGAAGGTCAGAAGAATTACGAACTGAAAAACATAATAACCCTTAAAATTCCTTACTATCCCTTACTATCTCTTACCTCAAAAGTGCAGTATTTCTGACTGGAATGCAAAGCCGAAGAAAACTTGCAGTGAATAGCAACTCTCAAAGTATCTAAATACTCACAAAATATGCTTCATAATATAGAGAGAGAAAGCGAGAAAGCTTATGTTTCTGGTGTGATTTTTAATTCTAACTTAGCCCTCTATTTATAGGAAAATGTTAGCACGCCGAAGCAAACTTAACCTGCAACCTGATGGCTTTACCTGCTACTATTCTCACCTACCATATTTGAATAAAAATCTCAGTACATTTCTTCACCAACCAAGAGTGGGGCCCACCAATTCTAGAATTTTCCACCAAAATGATAAACTCTGAAAATTCAACAATTTCTGAACCAGTCATCTCGTAAAATTCATAATAAATCATACGTTCATTTTTAACGGTTCAAAATTTGTGGACATATACTCAACTTATATATGTATAACATATCCAAAAATTACCACGATCCAACGGTTGGATTAAAAATTATAACCCTCGCAAAATATCTCAAAAATCCTGATTTGATTTTTAATACCTCCGTTCCGACAAAAATACAGATAAAATACCTCAACATTAACTCCTTCTTTTTTTAACCACAAAAATATATCCTCATTTATATCTACGTAAAATAAATATTTCCTTATCATATGAATCAATAATTAATTATTCACAAATAATATTACAGAATCACATTTATGACAACCAGGCCGTTCCCAAGAAAGAGGGGGCTTTCCAATAAGAATTTCTCCTTACTGGCGCGCAATTACATGACCAAACCTCTCTTTAGACAGAACTTTCTAGAGATTGTCAATAATGTTATCTAATAATATTATTCAAATAATATGAATTATTGATCTGATAATGAAAAATACTGTGCAGTGACAATTATTGAACAACAATAATATAAAATTTCAACGTAGCAATTATTGAATCAATAAAATAAAATATTGAACAGTAATTACTGTAACAATTATTGAGTAGTGCCTTCTTACGTAATAATCAATAATTTCAAAAATACTGTGTAATACCGTGTGCTACTGTGCAATAACGCGTATTACTGTATTTTAACCATCGGGTATTCTAACAGTGTTAACGGTAACAATTACGCCGTTAATTATAAAAACTCAATTTTTGTCGTTATCTTCATCCGACAGCTATTCTGTTATGGGGCCCACAAATGTCTGCGCCATCGTATGAATATTTCCCGACAGAAAGAATATTCCACGACCAAACGAATATTCCCCGACAACAATGATTATTTTATAACCACTTGTTTATTTTGAAAAATTTTCACATTTCACCCATAACTTTAACTTTTTATCAATTTAACCATTTACTGAATTGTAATTATAAGAAAAATTGAATACTTTTATTTCATAAAATTCGGGGTCTTACAATTTTGATACTTTGAGAGTTGCTATTCAGTGCAAGTTTCCTTCGACTTTATATCCGATATTCCGAACAGAGGTACTATCATTTTGAGGTAATGGATGTTATTTTCATCTAAAATGATATTATTTTCATCAATATCATTATGCTGAAATATTATGAACTTTTTATCAAATTTAAAACTTTTTGTGTCGGGGTTACTATTCACGTATACGGCACTATTCACGAATATGACACTATTTACCGAAAAATAAAATTTTTCTTTTTTATCCAAGATGTCTATTATGGTTACTATCTTTGATTGTATCCATATTTTGATCTTTATTTTTGAATTCTACTTCACAATTGGTTATTATGGAGTATTATTGTACTTGGATAAACTGTAATACGAATCCCTAATATTTATCCTTCTGTCTCATTGGATTCGTTTTCTTTAAGATATTTTTCATCATCCTCAGTGCTAAATATTGATATTATTGAATATCTTTGGCATGTAGTGCAAAGATGAATGATTAACTGATGAATATATTTGGCCGTAGTGCAAAGATGAACAGGTGTTGAGGTGAACATGATCGACTGGTGATACAAATGAATGTCTTTGGCCTGTAGTGAAAAGATGTATATTTGATTAAAGATGGTTATTGATTATTGTTATAGGGATAAAATATTGGTGATGGACTTTTAAATCTTAGGAGATAGTAGAACTCATTCTTTACTTGACTCTTTTAATAAATTGTTGTTTTCGCTGCAGTTGTTGATCTAAAACTTATTGTCTGTTATATTCTATCAGATTTTTCCCTATTGACGACTAACGATAATTTGTTGTATATTATCTTAGTCATAATATTCTTTACTGGGCTAGTTGAGCTCACCCTTTTCTTTGTTGTTCCATTTTTCTTCTCAGGAAGTGAGAATATAGCAGGAACTAGCCGGGATATAAAGTGATGGTTCAGGATAGCTGTTTTAGTAGTCCTCACTATTTTGTAAAATAGTGTATCAATAATTATAATGAGGACTCTCTTTGAGTTTGAATACTGTCTACTAGACAATATTTGTATTTAAACTCACAGTATTGTGTTATCGTATTTTGCACGACAACTGTATTAATAAAGTTGTATTTGTTTCTGTACCATGTATTTGGCGACTCAGAATGGGTGTTGTATACCTATTTTGGGGGCGCCACAGTTGGTATCAGAGCTTAGGGATATGACCTCTGGCGGAGATCGGGGAATAGAACTAGGAGGGGAGAGACGAGTAAATCTTTCGCTAGTATATCCTACCTAAACTTATTTGTTGGTTGGTCATAATATAAGGATATTATGTGATATGTTAATTTATTTAATTAACCCCTGTTTTATGGCAGTATTTAAGAATGGCTGCTGAGAACGTTAACAATGGAGTGTATGAGACCGTGGAAACACCTTTAGTTACCAATCAGGAGAATGTGCAACAGGCTGACAATGTTCCTCCTGTAAACAACACCACTGATCAGACGATGAACGATGGGATGTTTAGAAGCTTTTTGCAGTTTATGCAAAATCAGACGAGGGAGACTCATGTGCAGAATACGGGTGAAAATGATAGCAACGCACGGTTTGTCACGGCCAAGCAGTTCAAAGAGTTGGGACCACCAGAATTCTGGAGAAAACCGGATCCGATTAAGGCGGAGATGTGGGTCAAGCAAATTACCAAGATATTGGATGTCTTGGGATGCACGGAGGAACAGAAGGTTCCATTCGTCACTTTTATGTTCCGTAATGAGGCATATTACTGGTGGAAATCTGTGAAACGTACTCATCCAGCTGCACTCAGCATGTCTTGGAAAACATTTCAGAAACTGTTTAATGATAAGTACTTTCCTGAAAGTATTCGTCATATGAAGGAGGTAAAGTTTATTAGACTAGAACAAAACAACATGACGGTGTCCCAGTACGAGGCGAAGTTCGCGGAGTTATTCAGGTTTGCACCTCATTTGGTGGAGAACGAGGAACGTATGACGAGGATGTTTCTGAGAGGTCTAAAACCCGAGATTCGGCAATATCTTATCTCTCATAAATTTTTTTTATATTCAGATGTTGTAAATAGGGCTCAATTATTAGAGCGAGATAATGAGTATGTTCAACCGTAGGACAACAACCAGGGTCATACCGGTGACAGCAATTATCGGAGCAATGATAACCAGCGGGGAGGAAGGAATACAGACAAAAGCGGTAATCACTCTGGTGGTAATCGTGGCCGTAAAAATAGAAGAAGCGAGTCGGGAGGAGATTTTAAGAAGAGAAGGTACAACAATGATAACGTGAAGACTTCAGAACAAACATCAACTGTTTCTAGGGGAGGAGAACGACCACCGGTCGTATGTTACAAATGCGGGAAAGAGGGACATATCAGCCCAAACTGCCCACAACAATCCAAAGTATGTTATAACTGTGGAAAGGAGGGTCATATAGCTCGAGAGTGTTCTGTAGCAAAATCAAGTTCAGCGGGGATGGTGACTCCAAAAGCTGTCCCGGATAAGTCGAAATCAGCGGTTCCTGGAAGAGCGTTTGTCATGACTGGCCAAAATGCGAGAAACCCAAACGAGGTGATCACGGGTAAGCTAATCTTAAATTCTTGCGAAGTTTATACATTACTAGATACCGGTTCTACCCATTCTTTTATCTCTCCTGCTTGTGCTCAACGTTTAAACTTGACTCCGGAGAAATTAGACTTTGACCTATCTGTGGAGACTCCGTTAGGAGATACTTTTATTACATCTACAGTTTATAAATCTTGCTTAATCCAAGTTGGCACCATCATATTACCTGTTGATCTTATTTCTTTAAAGATACTTGCTTTTGATGTGATTTTAGGGATTGATTGGTTGACCACTCATCATGCCAAAATTGATTGCTTTCGTAAGGTTGTTAGTTTTCATATTCCTAACCAACCTGTTATGCAAATTCAAGTAACTAAATCACTAAAATCAATCACTGTCATATCCAGTCATAAAGCTATTTGTTTATTGAAAAACGGATGTCAAGCTTTCTTAACCCATGTTATGGATTTGAATAAAGACACGTCATATTTGAATAAAATTTCTGTTGTTAGTAAATTTCCTGACGTATTTCCTGAAGAACTTTCCGGTCTATCCCCAGAACGTGAAGTTGAATTCTTTGTTGACCTTAAACCTGGTACAAAGCTCATTTTTAAAACCCCATATTGAATGGCTCCTATTGAACTTTAGGAGTTAAAAGTCCAATTACAGGAGTTGTTAGACATCGGTTTCATTCGTCCTAGTACGTCTCCTTGGGGTGCTCTTATTTTATTCGTAAAGAAGAAAGACGGGAGTATGCGACTTTGTATTGACTACCGAGAATTGAACCATGTCACCATCAAGAATAGGTATCCGCTACCTCGCATTGATGACCTTTGCGACCAGTTGCAAGGAGCACAATTCTTTTCAAAGATCGATCTTCGTTCTGGATATCATCAGCTGAAGATTAAAACTGAGGATATTTCAAAGACTGCCTTCAGAACTCGGTACGGGCATTATGAATTCATAGTCATGTCTTTTGGATTGACTAATGCTCTTGCTGCTTTCATGGATATGATGAACCATGTGTTCAAAGAATATTTGGATCAGTTCGTTGTTGTCTTTATTGATGACATCCTCATCTATTCCAAAAGCCGTGAAGATCATGAGCGCCATTTGAAGCTAGTACTGCAAAGGCTTCGCGATAACAAGCTATATGCCAAGTTGAAGAAATGCGAATTCTGGCTTGAGGAAGTAGCATTTCTTGGGCACGTGGTGTCAAAACATGGAGTATCTGTTGACCCAGCGAAGATTGAAGCAATCCAAAGTTGGGAGCAACCGAAGTCGATTAGTGACTGAAGTGCGTAGCTTTTTGGGCTTAACTGGTTATTAGCGGAGATTCGTGGAAGGATTTTCTCGAATTGCTACTCTGTTAACTCAGTTGACTCGGAAAGATACAAAATTCGTATGGAGCAAAGAATGCGAAAAGAGTTTCCAAGAGCTCAAGAGGAGACTCATTTAGGCACCTGTTCTGACAATACCATCTGATTCGGATGGATTTGTTATTTACAGCGATGCTTCAGGCAAAGGGTTTAGATGTGTTCTCATGCAACATGGGAAAGTCATAGCCTATGCCTCGCGACAACTCAAAGAATATGAGAGGAATTATCCTACTCATGATCTAGAGTTGGCAGAAGTCGTTTTCGCGTTGAAGATCTGGAGACACTATCTGTATAGGGAGAAAGTGGAGATTTATACGGATCATAAGAGCCTGAAATATTTCTTCACCCAAAAGGAACTCAACATGCGACAACGACGTTAGCTCGAGTTGTTAAAAGATTTCAACTATATCATCCAATATCATCTTGGAAAAGTAAACGTAGTAGCTGACGCATTGAGTAGAAGATCATATGCGGGTACGAGTGCAATGTTGTTAACACAAAGTCCCATTTTGTATGACTTGCAAAGGATGGAGATAGAGATGAAGGCTCCAAGTACCCACGTGATGATATCAAGCATACGAGTAGAACCGACTATAATTGATAAAGTTAAAGCTGCTCAAGCTACGGACATGGAGTTGATGCGTATGAAAAAAAAAGTGCAAGAAGGTACTATTCCAGAAGCAAGAATTGATGAAGAAGGAATACTTAGAGTCAACTTCAGACTTTGTGTTCCTAACGACTCTGATTTGAAGTACAAGATCATGATGGAGGCACACAACACATCATTTGCAATCCATCCTGGGATTACCAAAATGTATCATGATCTTCGACATACATTTTCGTGGAACAATATGAAGAGAGAGATCGCGGAGTTTATCTTTAGGTGTTTAACTTGCCAACGAGTAAAGGCCGAGCATCAAGTGCCAAAGGGTCCATTGCAATTACTTGAGATTTCGAAATGGAAGTGGGAACACATTACCATGGATTTCGTTACGGGTCTTCCCAAGGTTTCTCAAGGTATAGATGCGATTTAGGTTGTTGTTGATAGATTAACCAAGTCTGCTCATTTCTTGCCTATGCGTGAAACTTATTCCCTTGAACGTCTTGCTCGAATGTACGTGAATGAGATTGTGAGGTTGCATGACATGCCAGTATCCATAGTTTCGGATCGTGACCCAAGATTCACTTCACGATTTTGGGTTAGTTTACAAAAAGCTATGGGCACGGATTTACGATTCAGTTCGGCATACCATCCTCAAACGGACGGACAATCAGAAAGGACTATTCAAACTCTTGAAGATCTATTAAGACTCTATGTCTTAGATTTCAAAGGAAGTTGGGATAAGTACTTGCCATTGGTGGAATTCTCCTACAACAACAGTTATCAGACAAGTATAAGTGTGGCTCCATTCGAAGCGTTGTATGGACGAAAATGTCATTCTCCAGTATGCTGGGACGAGGTAGGTGAAACAACGTTGTTGGGACCATAATTGATACACATGACTACGGAAAAGATCCAAACGATTCGACAATGTATACAAACGGCACAGAATCGACAAAAGATCTGTGCGGATCTTCATCAAAAGGACGTGGAATTTAATATTGGGGATCATGTATTGTTACGTATTGCTCCATGGAAGAGAGTTATAAGATTTGGAAAGAGAGGAAAGCTCAATCCACGATTTGTTGGTCCATTTGAGATTCTTGACCGAACAGGAAATGTGGCCTATAGACTCGCATTACCTCCAAGCATGTCTCGTATTCATAATATTTTTCACATATCCATACTTCGTAAATATGTGAAAGACCTGAACCACATTATTGAGTTAGAATCGGACAAGATAGTCGAAGATTTAACGTACGAGAAGGTACCTGTTAAGATCTTGGATAGGAAAGAGCACGTCCTATGGACCAAGGTTATATCACAAGTTAAGGTTTTGTGGAGAAATCATGCTATTGAATAAATGACCTGGGAGTTAGAATCAGAAATGAAAGCGAGGTATCCTCACCTTTTCGAAACACCAGGTACGTATATCAATTTCGAGGACGAAATTTCATAAGGAGGGGAGGGTGTAAGACCCCAACTTATTATAAAAAATCGAATTTTCTCTAATTATTATCTTGAATAATAATATGTTAATTTGATATAATACTTTGGTTATGGGTGAAATGTGCAAATTTTACAAAATAAATAAGTGGTTATAAAATATTCATTGTTGTCGGGAAATATTCATTTGGTCGTGGAATATTCTTGTTGTCGGGGATTATTCGTACGACGGCGCAGCCATTTGTGGGCCCCATAACGGAAAATGGTCGAATGAAGAAAATGACAAATTTGAGTTTTTACAAATATCGACGTAGTTATTACCGTTAACACTGTTGGAATACCCGGTGGTTAAAATACAGTAATACGCGTGGTTGTATAGTAACACACGATTTTGCACAGTATTGATGAATTATTGATCCTTACGTAAGAAGACACTACTCAATAATTGTTACAATAATTACTGTTCAATATTTTATTTTATTGATTCAATAATTGCTTAGTTGATATTTTTATTTTAATAATTGTCACTGCACAGTATCTCCATTATCAGATCAATAATTCATATTATTTAATTAATATTATTAGATAACATTATTGGCAATGTCTAAGAAAGTTCTGTCTAAGGAGAGGTTTGTCACCTAATTGCGCGCCAGTAAGGAGAAATCCTTATTAAAAAGTCCCCTCTTTATTGGGAACGACCTGGTTGTCATAATTGTGATTCTATAATATTATTTGTGAATAATTAGTTATTGATTTATATGATAAGGAAATATTTATTTGATGCGGATATAAATGATGGATTTATTTATGTGGTTATAAATGAAGGAATTAATGTTGAGGTATTTTATCAGTATTTTGTCAAATTAGAGGTATTATTAGATCAAACCAGTGTTCTTGAGATATATTGCGTGAGTTATATTTTTTAATCCGACCGTTAGATCGTTGTGATTTTTGGATATGTTATACATATATAAGTTGAGTAAATGCCCACAAATTTTGAACCATTAAAAATGAACGTATGATTTGTTATGAATTTTATGGGATGTTGAAAATCATCCGTTTGTGGATTTCAGATATTTTCTGTCTGAAATTTGAAAAAACTTACGGCTACAAAGTTGTAGAGAATTCGATTTCGTGTGGAATGGACATAAAATTTGTATTTTTTTGATAAACGGACTATTTTCTATGAATTACTGTAGTTTCGAAAAATAAAATAATTTTTATTAAATTATGAGTGGGGCCCACTTGTGTTAAAAACTTGTAGCCTGCTGGGATTTTTCAGATTTGGCATGCTTGAATTTGTTTTCCAAGGTGTGCGTAGAAATTTGTTTAGAAAAAATAATATTTTATTATTTTAGTCTCCTATGACGTTCTAACATTTTCCTATAAATAGGCGCTTAGGTTAGAATTGAAAATCACACCAGAAACAAGTTTTCTTTCTCTCTATATTGTCGAGCGTATTTAAGTAAGTATTTTGATACTTTGAGAGTTGCTATTCAGTGCAAGTTTCCTTCGGCTTTATATCCGATATTCCGAACAGAGGTACTATCATTTTGAGGTAAGGGATGTTATTTTCTTCTTAAATGATATTATTTTCTTCAATATCATTATGCCG
This sequence comes from Panax notoginseng, assembly GCA_016801055.1. Taxonomy (NCBI): domain Eukaryota; kingdom Viridiplantae; phylum Streptophyta; class Magnoliopsida; order Apiales; family Araliaceae; genus Panax; species Panax notoginseng. The sequence goes on from CM029012.1 coordinate 260,861,173, forward strand.
AAATATTATGAACTTTTTATCAAATTTGAAACTTTTTATGTCGGAGTTACTATTCACGTATACGGCACTATTCACGAATACGACACTATTCACTGAAAAATAAAATTTTTCCTTTTTATCCAAGATATCTATTATGGTTACTATCTTTGATTGTATCCATATTTTGATCTTTATTTTTGAATTCTACTTATTATGGAGTATTATTGTACTTGGATAAACTGTAATATGAATTCCTAATATTTGTCCTTCTGTCTCATTGGATTCGTTTTTTTTAAGATATTTTTCTTCATTCTCAGTCCTAAATGATGATATTACTGAATATCTTTGGCCTGTAGTGTCAAGATGAATGATTAACTGATGAATATCTTTGGTCGTAGTGCAAAGATGGATATTCGATTAAAGATGGTTATTGATTATTGTTACAGGGATAAAATATTGATGATGGACTTTTAAATCTTAGAAGATAGTAGAACTCATTCTCTACTTGACTCTTCTAATGAATTGTTGTTTCCGCTGCAGTTGTTGATCTAAAACTTGTTGTCTGTTATATTCTATCAGATTTTTCCCTGTTGACGACTAACGATAATTTGTTGTATATTATCTTAGTCATAATATTCTTTACTGTGCTAGTTGAGCTCACCCTTTTCTTTTTTGTTCTATTTTTCTTCTCAGGAGGTGAGAACATAGCAGGAACTAGTCGGGGTATAGAATGATGGTTCAGAATAGCTGTTTTAGTAGTCCTCACTATTTTATAAAATAATGTATCAATAATTGTAATGAGAACTCCCTTTGAGTTTGAATACTGTCTACTAGACAATATTTGTATTTAAACTCACAGTGTTGTGTTGTCGTATTTTACACGATAACTGTATTAATAAAGTTATATTTGTTTTTGTACCATGTATTTGACGACTCAGAATGGGTGTTGTATACCTATTTTGGGTGCGTCACACCAAGGATATTCGTGTTATCACCAATGGTCATGATTATGCCAACAATTGTCCATCAATGCTCTACGGACCAATAAGGACTTTTACCACATCATTTGTAACATTACATATGATGATTATACCGAATAATATCTGGTCATAATCATACCAATTAACAGTCCATCTATGCACTGCGTGTCAAATATGACTTTCATCATAATATAAGTATGAGAATGATGACAATGATATAAAAATTCAATTAAATGAGAGAAATGATAAATTTTAAAGATTTGTAATTCAATTTATTCAGTATTCAATAATGTCCAAATTATCAACATGATACTGTTTTGTGGAATAAAATTCAAGAATAATATTGTATTAAAAATGATTTGGACCGAAAAGAAATCAATTTTTATCATGAATAGTACCCGGGTGAATAGTACTCGAGTGAATAGTACACCATAAATAGTACTTCGGGAATAATACCCCGACATGAAAAGATTATTATCAAGAATGTTCAGAATAATATTTCTATGAAAAGATACTAAATGAATCATAAATTTCAAAGATATTCTATTAATTTTAAGGAGTATAGAAGTCATACTTCAACAAAATGAGTGTAGAATTCGGAATCTGAAACGAAATAATATTACTTACATACTACAGAGTATGAAAAAAAATATTATTTCTTACGAATATTGAACAAAAATTATATCCCTTATCTTAAAAATAATATACCGATTTTTAGGTATCGATTTCGGTACAGAGTTTTTATGGTTCGGTATTATCGAACCGTACCGGTATATATCGGTTTTCCATTTTTTTATATTATTAATAAATAATTAATAATAATAAAATAATGATTATAATAATAATATTAATAAAAATAATAAAAAAAAATTAATAATTATATTAATTTTCGGTAAAAATCAATACCGAATCGGTAAACCGGTTCAGTATATTAGTCCAATCGGTATCGATTTGACTAATTTTGATACCGGTCCGATTTGATCCGTTATTTACCAGTTGCATACCCCTAAATACTTCAGTTCACCACTCTATATAAATATATGTGATATACATAGCACTAATCAAGGAACGATTCCAAACAACTAATTATTAGCAATAATATTTCGATATCTATTTTTTTGCTTTCAGTTCTTTGTTGTCGTCGCTTCCTCTCTTCTTTTTCTCTCAACTCGTATCAGGTGCAACGTTTAAGTAAATTAGGTTTTAAGTATTTATTTATTTATTAAGAGGTCTTTTTAATTTTCCTAATTATAACATGAATTAATATTATCCACATATAAATTAAATATAATTAATTAAATCTAAATTAATTTATCCATCACTTAGTAATTTTTATTAGCCTAGATAAATTAAATGACTAGTTTGACCCAAATAAATGACAAATTAAAAAGGATGGAGGGATTATATATAAAATTAAATTATTATAATTTTTTTAAAATTTACAAATGTCAAATAAAAAAAAATATAAATTTTACTTTCTTAAAAAACAATTAAAAAGGATGGAGGGAGTATTTTTACACGCATGAACCGCGTCATATTCGTCTCGTCTTGACTAATTTTTGAGACTCGAGCAGATTACGAAGAGAGAGAGAGAGAGATGGCGATGTCTAAGGCAAAGGAGCTGGTTTCATCCAATGGAGTCGTCGTCTTCAGGTATCTTTTCTCCTGTGATTCCCTCAATTTGTTTGTTTGTTTATAGATGTTGATTTAGTTTGGATGAATTGAATGGATCTAATCGGAGTCTAATTTATCTGAATTTTGGGTAAAGCAAAACCTATTGTTCATACTGCCATACTGTGAAGAAATTGTTGACCGACATCGGTGCCTCTTTCAAAGTCATCGAGATGGACAAAGAAAGTCAGTTTTCTCTCTCACTCATATATATATATATATATATATATATATGTATTTAAATTACCTCTCTGATGAAGTTAAGCTAATTGTACATGTATAATATTTGATCATTGAAAAAGTAGCTAATTTTTTGAACTGCTTTATACACTAACAGTTTTGTAGGTGTAGATATTTTTCACCCAAATTTAATTAAATAGGCATTCATACATATATGTCTTCAAGATTAGCATCATTTAGACCTAACAGATATGAAATTGATAGAGATTTTTAATTCTATTGATTGGAGAGGGAAGGTTAGGGAATCCAGTTTCATTTGTTTCTCAGGAGGGATATGCACCTAACCAGGCAACAATATGAAGTTGCACACAGAATTTGAATCGCTTTCTGGGTTCTTAATTAAGGAAAGATAAGAAACTCATATTGGTTGTGGTAATCAAACTCCCATTTACTTACAACCCCCAATGTTTGTTGAAATGGAGAACATATGATGGCAAGATGGAGCCATCTGAAATTACCATGCGTTTTATGAATCTGTTAGGTAGGCGCATAGTCTGGTAGCTTCTTCATTTTGCAGAGAAAATTAAAGGTTGGGAGACACCAAATAGTTTTGATCAAGCTTTTTCATTCTGTTATTTGTGAAAGGAAAATAGGAAACCATCTTTCGTTGCTCATCACGTTTTCTTTATATACTCGTGAACTGTTGAGTAGACTTGGATAAACATTATTTTGTAAAAATTTCCTTTCACTGATAAAAATGAGCATACATGTACTTTTTCTGAAGGTGATGGGAGTGAAATTCAATCAGCACTAGTAGAGTGGACTGGACAGCGTACTGTGCCAAATGTGTTCATTGGCGGAAAGCACATTGGTGGCTGTGATTGTATGGCCCCAATTCCTTAATCCAAGTTAGTTATTTAAATTAAGTTATGTAATTGTTTTGTTTTCAATTTGCTTAAATAATTTTAATTTCATGCAGTAACGACGGCCATGCACAAGAGTGGGAAACTTGTTCCTTTGCTGACTGAAGCTGGAGCTGTTGCTAGCAAATCTTAATCCTTGAGGAACTGAGTTGTGAGCTAATTGCACCATGAAGACTACGATAAGATAAAGTGTTGGATTTCTGTATTACTTCTCCAGGAAAATCCAATTAATGTTAGAATGTTGTTGGGAATGTTGAATCTGTATTTCAAATCTGAATATTCATTCGGTTCTTTTGTGCACCTAGTAGAAACAATCCAAGTTCAGAAGTATATGAACTTGTGAAAAGAACCCGATGAAATTGGCCAGTGTGTATGTGTGTGCAACATGATAAACGTGCATTACTTTTCTCTAAACTTTGTGCCATGGTGTTTATCACACTGCACGTGGTGAATAATTAGCTCATGTAGACCTAAAATCAATAGCTCATTTAACAACTCAATGGCTGTAATTATCAGGTCTGACGGAGAAATTTTATGAGCACAGCTTCCTTTTCCAACGAAAGAAAAATATGCAGGGTATTCCTATGTCTCCACAATTCAATTGAAATTCAACATGTTTACTTCATTATTAGGCAAAAACTGGAAAAATAAAGCACTTGTGTACTGTGCTTTGTAGTGAGAAAGCAACAACAAAGACTAGTGAAAATTTCAGACGTTGCTCTTGAGTTCTGATTGTAGTACACAGCCTCTCTCTCTCTCTATATATATATAACCATCAACAACAAATTGGTCTACTGAATATTATTTGGCCCAAATTGGAAGCTTGGAATGTGTCAAGTTAACAAAAATTGTGTGTAAAAAATAAACATTGCACCTAGCTTAGCATTACGTAGTATTCGTACGACGACATTAACAGATTAAGTATCGTGCCATAAAAAGGGTACCAATACCAACTGAGGGGCCTATATCCACCTGTGGTTCCACCAATGTAATGAAAATATAGTCGATAAGAATGGATAAAATGAGGAAATACAGTCATAGCTAGGGAAAAGAGATGACTTTTTTGTTGTTCATTTTGAGGAATAGTATGTGAACTTTACTTAACTACAGCAATACAATTTCTCACCTGTTTCACAATAGCACTGCAGAAAATGAGAGCCACGAGCGTCATACAAGTAACTCCTGCTATACTGTGATTTAAACTGCAACTTTCACAAGGTGTAAGCAACTTATGTGTGTCCTAAATGAAATTATACTTTTATCTCAAACGTTGATGAGATTGAGGGAACAATTTAGACAACACGTAGTGTTTTGTTTTAACAATTAATGCAAAGAGGGCATAGCACGGAAGATGTAGCAACGCCACAATTAAGTACCTGAAGAGAATTATAGAAGCCACAAGTCAGATACACAAGGAAATTCCATGCATATGTTAGAAGTGTCTTGTGAACAAAAAAAGAAAATGGAGAAATTAAAGTACATGAGTTACAATTCAAGGCAGAAATTAAATTCACAGGTAAAACAGTGAGCGCAAAGATATTCGATCCATGTCTGGACTATGGAGTTTTTCCATGTATAAACAAGTCTGATCTGAACAAAATCTGGGTGAAATGGTAGGCTTCTTCTTCAAATGATAGCTTTATTATTATTTCGGACTACCATTTTAGTATTTTCTCTTTTCAAATGAATGCATTGTGAGCGAGAGGATTGTAATTTGTAGCAAAAGTCAATCAGATTTTATAAATTTAAGAAAATGTTGAGATTCTAAAAATATATAGTTCGCATGCATAAATATAAACAATAGGGATAATATTATAACTCAACACATTGCATGCTTAAGAGATAGCTCGGTTGTATTGTTCAATGCCTTCAGAAAGATGAGAAATTTGGGACATAGCGACCTACCATAAAGGAGCATATGGTGAAGACAAGTCAAGAATTGGGTAAGGCCACCTGAACAAAGAGAAATCAACTAATAATTATGAAACTGACATGTATCTAATTGAGAAAAGACAGATTGGAAACCCCCATACCATATTGAGACAGATGCATGCACAATCCACTCAAAGATGACGTAAACACCAGTCAGTAAGATAAAGTAAGATATCCGGAACCACGGAAACCGCTGAAAGGAAGACTTAGTTATTAATTAAGAAAAGATGCTTCTGAAAAACTGGTGAATGACAGAAATTGAAAAGAAGGGAAAAAGAAAAGGAGAAAACAGCATTTACCAAGCCATTCAAAGCTGCATCACCAAGAAGCAAAATGGCATTAAGTGAATGCTCAATAACTGTCAACTGTCATTAAAAGGAAAATATTATTTTCAAAAATAAGGAAAACATCAACCAATAAAAGAAAATGCAATAACAAAAGTAGTAAAAATATAAACAGTATAGAACATACAAAACATAAAAACGTTGTTGAGCAAACAACACTCAGAACACACGTCTGATTGAAAATTAAACGTAACGAGAAGCAGCAATTTGGTAGTGTGGGGTGTACTCAGAAGGTTTCCACGGTGATTTAGTAAGAATTGAAGAAAAGATGCCTGATAAACTCAATAATGAGTACATTGGAAATAAATTTTTCTAGATATGTTATGTGAAATCATCATATATTTATCCTCCTCAATCAGTTGATTCAGTTCAAAAAAAAGAAAGTAATTTAGTTGAGTTGTTTAGGTTGATTGTAAAGCTATAGGGCCTCAATTGCTTACCAAGTTTTTTAAGAAACTGAAAATAAGTAATGGACCTACAAGATAACTTGAAAGACATAAAGTACTTACGATATTCAAATTGTGATCTTTCGCGGTAAGGAATGGGAAAATTATGCACCAATAAACACAATCTGTAAGTACTACTGCACCAGCAGTCATCTGTTTAGGACAATAAGATACCAAAGAAATATATATATGAGCAACTCGTAAAATCAATGCATGCAACCAGGTGGAAAATTGTGAAATATATCAAGAAATGTGGATTTTAACAATGAAAGCATATCTAAGTTACTGAACATTCGAGTTTTGAATGATACTTCTTTAACACCAAATCCCTTGATGGCTGAAGATAAGTTTTAACACAAATTATCATAATTCCAAGGATCTATAATCCCAATATCCAGAAGCATTGAATCAAGATATATATTCCTTCTTTGATAAACCAATAAGTTGATCGAACATGATGAGGATTACAGAAACAGTATGTTCGTCAAATATATACCAAATGTCATATATGTGTGTGTACATTACATCTTGTGCAAGGAAGAAAAGAACTGGAATAACAGGTCTTCACGACACAAGATGAAGAGAAAGAGAATTGAAGAATAATAGCTAAGAAAAGAATGTGCACATAAACATAAAAAACCATTCAGGAACAAGCTAATATAAAGTCCATAGCAGGCAGACAAACTGATGTAAAAAACTAAGAGTATCAGCCCCTTGTTCTCCTATCACACCACAATTAATGATTCTTGAGAGGGGACATACCTGGAACATAATTTGAAATACATGACCCCAACCCAGATCAGTTCTAAATACATAGTATTTCCCATGATGATCTGGGTCTTTTTCCCCTCTTACTCCATTTACAGCTTCGCCATATATAAGAGATACATAAGATCCTCTCTCTGCATCAACCCCCTCGTGACGAACATTATACACATTACACGTTCCGTAGATGGAGAGCAGTGATCCAAACTATTAATAAAAAGTCGAGAACATAAATGGAAAGATCTAGATATAAGTGCGTTTGAATTGTTGGAAATCTATTATGCTAGTATTAATGGATGCAGAGAGTAATGAACATAACCATAAGCATTAAGCAACCATCCAAAACAAACGCTATAAAATTGATAGAAATATAAGACAAAACAAATTAATATGTAAAAGCAGAAGCCCGTAAAGAAGCTGTAATGCATACCCCAAAATAGATGGTAACCAAAATAAAAGTCCACCTATCCAAAAGCCAAAAACATCAAATTTGTAGTTAGAAAAGATTCAAAACCAGAAGTCATAGTTAACTCAAAACCAGTATTAGACAAAGTTTTTGATAGAAGATGCTTTTGGATTTTGATATGCTTTAGAAATTTGTTTCCTAAATAAGTACACAAGTAGAGGTTGTCCAGAGTGCATCAACTGTTCAAAGGTTGAATCAGTTATTTTACTACAGAATGTAATTACAAAATTTCATCAAATGAAAGGATGACTCACTGTGTATAATAGTACAATAAGCTTCCTCCCTTAACAACAAAATCAACAATGAGCGCCGTCAAAATCAAACAAAATGCAATAATTCGGAAAGTCATCAAACAGATGGGGTGTATTTCTTTCACACATGGCCTCCAAGCTTCATCGGAATACCAAAACCTTGCACTCTCTTGCTCAGTCCCGCTGTCAGATTCTAAACGGTCCGAATATTCGTATTTGAAAATTATAAATGCTGCCATAAGCATGGGTATAATGACCCATAATGCACAAAGAAAGAACCTCCGGTTCAACCAATAACTTAGGGAGGTAGAATCGCTAGCCATCAGTAGCTCCATTCTGTTACAAAAAAAGCACATGGTAATACCTTTGCTGCAATATTGTGGTTGGTTAATTTACCAAACACAAGTACCTAGTAAAATAGCCTTTTCTCGAGGAGTTATGCTTAAGGGTCTGCAGTCTGCTACTATTTCGATAACCAACGATTGAGATAACAATTAATCTTCGACCAATATTAACTACAAAAGAAAACAGAGAAAAGCAAATCTGATGATTTCCCTTCATAAGAAAAATATGAAAAGGAAACCCCCAAAATAATCTTGTGTGTACGCATACATTGCAAGATATATTGGTTTTCAATCCCTACCTTTTTAGTATGAGTGGCTTAAACAACATTTTAGCATGTTGCTCCTTAAAGTGAAAATTCTGAAAATCAGAGATAATGGTACATCATTGTGTTTGAAGTTCAACAATTCTATTTAGATAATTATGCAAGTTCTCTAAAATCAGTGCAGATAGGCAGGATTAAAAGACTTATCAGCACATGACAAAACATGTGTTTGGAATATATATATATATATATATATATATATATATATATATATATATATATATATATTCAACAAGCTTATTCTAGCTACAAGTTACATGGTCTGTACCCAAAGTAGGAAGGAACGCTTCAAGCAACAGGTGCCCTAAATAATTGTCCCCCTCTTGCTCTGGCCTTTCAAAGCGAAAATTCAAGCGAAATTACAAATTAAGATTTCAAAATTTTGTGAGCCAAGTTTGCATCCTTGATGATTGGACCCGCAATACAATCCAAGCATAAACATGCCCAATAACATGTAACCCATCAATAGGTTTAATCTAATATACAATAATAACTAATTCTATAAAAATATGAACACTAATAACTAACATAGCATAGTATCCTAGTATCACAAACATATACCCTTACATCTTACATTCAATTCATAAATATTCATTCATCTTCTTAGTGTTTATCAGGTTTTACACGCACATCATTTTCTTTATCTTTTTACATGAACTTTACATTATAAAACCAATCAAATATACAGTAATTATACTACATAGCCTCTTAAAGAATATTAATCCACAAAATACTAGGCTGCATTAATACCGTCACTCATATAGCAGACAATCCAATCTCCATTCATAAATTCATGCACACAATTACAAATAATTTTCATTTGTGTCCATTAACAAACACCTCTTAAACTTTAATCAATGAAATTTAAGGTGGGGATATTAAAATCGAAATGGGTCTTCATAAATCAATAAAAACAGCATTACTAAAGATCGAAATATGCAGAATAAAAACATACAGAAATTCAAAGATTGAAGACTGCTGATGTCGGTTAACTTGTCTGCTGTGGATTCAAAGGTAGAGAGAGAGGAGAAGAGGTTATACAGAGACTAGAGCCGGGTCGGCTTCTCCTCTCCTGGGAATCAATAAGGACATTTTTCAACGTAAATTCATAACCATATAGAGTGGGTGGGTGTATGTGTGGATATGGAGAAGAAAAAGAGAGGGGAGCCGTGTGACGTTGGAAGACAGGAGGGATTGATCCAAGAAAAACGAAGCAAGCAGTGTACTCCCTCCTGCCCATAATATATATAACGTTTTGGATAAATTTTTTTAAATTATTTAATATTTTATATAATTTAAAAGAATTAATCATAATATTATAAAAAAAATAGACAATAAATATATAATAATTAATATTATATTTACTGTAATATAATTATTTTTTTAATTTTTATACATAAATTTAAAATGCCATATATTATTAAACGTAGGAATTACTCGGTTGAAAAATCGTTTTATATTTAATTGGGCATGTGCTTAGGAATTTGTACATTTATTTGCGACCCACATTTGACTTGGACATGTTGGTCTACCCTCCCCTGCGGGCTCCACCCCAATTTCTTTATTTATTTTTATTTTTTTTATATTTTAGTTCTAAGAAATTATATGGTATAAAAATAAGTGAAAACATATGTATTTTATATAAAAAATTAATAAAATAGTATGTAACTTATGCAGTCTAAGGCAAAACAAATAGCTATTTTTAGTATCAGAATTAATTAATAATTTCAACTATCAGATTAAAAAAAGAAGATGCACATAATTATTTAGTGTCACGGAAGTAATGATCTTAGGTTTTTCAAATTTTATAAAAATATAAAGATACTCTTTATTTTATTTTTTTCATATTATTTTCGTTTGTAAAATTAAAAGCTTTAATTAATGTGCAAAGATAAACATGATATGCACACAAAACAATATTACAAACCCCACGCACCAACGTCAAGAAACCCTGTGATCATAATTTAATATTTAAATGGAAAAACAAGAATATATTCCCAAGTTAAGTTAATGATTCACAAATTCATTTTACTTATTTATTCTCCAAATAAACTAATCGAGTTGATATGATTGGTACGTACATCATATTTTAAGAGGAAAATTAAATTTTAGTTAAATACTCCGCCTTACTAAGACTAAATTAATTTGAATAGGATGAGTTGTTTTGTTTCAGCAAATCTTAAATATAAAATGATGGAGATGACTATTAATTTCTGCAAATTAATTACTTTTCTAATCTAACTCAACTAAGAAAAGTACTTGATCGGTTAATTAATTGAATCAGTTGAGATTGATTATGGAGTAATTAAACATGCACAACGACTTGGATCATTACTACTAATGCATGTCAAGTCTCTGACGTGACGAGGCTGAGGCAAAAATTAGACTACTTAATTGATGCCATTTATTGAGATCAACTTAGGGTTAACTTCTATAACTTGTACTTATTGCATTAGTTATAAAAGAATATTGCATTGATTAGTAATAATACTATAATTTTTTATTGCATCGGTTAATGAGATAGATCGAGTAGTATTTTTTTATAACCAACGTCATGCAAAATTATATGAACTTGTTAGGATAAAGTTGGTGCTAATTTTATCCTAATCATATTCAATTAATTATTAGGCTCGTCCGCTCGCGCGCGTGTGTGTATATAAGTATATACTAAATTAATTAAGCCCGTGTGGATTACTACTCACCATTGTTATTAACCAAGTGGCTTGGGGTAACTGAATGGAAATATGCTTGAAAGAAACTCCAGTTTTCTTTTCGTAGCTCTTCCCACACTGCAATAATTAATTAAGCTTCACTTCCGTTATTAATTATCGATTAAGATGTATATATACATATATATATATATATATATATATATATATATATATATATATAGTACTCCAGCAAGTAATAAAAAGTGCGAGCAAGGAATAGAAAAAGATATTTTTGTGTTAGATAATTAAATATATAATAATATAAATAAAGAAAAAGACAAGCTAAGAGGAAGGAGGCTGCAGGATAGGAGGAGTTGTTATCCAGGAATATCCAATTAGTGAAGGGCCGAAAGAGCACGAGAATACCAATACCAATACCAATACCAAGGATTGACCTCATCCTCAGTCAAGGCTCCGATCCAGACTTATGAGTACGAGTTATTATGATGTTAATTACTTTTGGACTCTTTCTTCTATCAAAATAAACATATTTTTTTTAAACTATGAGCTATCACATGTTGTAAATAAATAAAAACTACCCGATAGTTTTAAAATTTAATAGAAATTATATTTATTATCTTTATCTATTTTTTTCTGTTAGGTTATGTTTTTAAAGATTAATATATATATATATATTCTAAAAATAATTTACTAATTAATTAAGAGTCTTGTATTCACATTCATAGAGTAAGTGATTATTAGAAATATAATAATTTGTAATTAAACACAAATGATTTTTTTCATAAATTTAATCATTATAAAACAATAAATAAGAAATTATTAGTAGTAATATAAGTATTTGTAAAATGATTTATAAAATTGTGTTTTTTTTTTTCTTAATTTCCTTTTTTAGCCTCCCAATAAAAATAAACACAAATTTTCTTGCCTGCCTTCATTTACAAACTCCCAACCAAGCGGAAGGAAAATATATTTCTTTCTTTCCTCGGAAGAAAACTCATAAATATAAATTTTGGGAAGAAAAATAAAAATAGTAGTGATAGTGTAAGACCCCAATTTTTATAAATAAAGATGAATTTTCTATAAATATCATTTTTGAATATTATGGAGTTAATTTGATATAATGTTATAGTTGTGGGTAATATTTATAAATTTTGCAAAGTAAGCAAGTTGTTATAAAATATTCATTTGGTCGGAGAATATTCTTTTTGTCGGGGAATATTCGTACGACGGCATAATCATTGGTGGACCCCACAACGGAATTATTGTCGGATTGAGAAAACGACAGAATTATCTTTCTATAAAAATAACGGCTGAGGTGTTACCGTTAAAACCGTTAAAACTGTTGAACTACTCGGTAGTAAAAGTACAGTAATACGCGTGGTTGCATAGTAGCACACGGTATTGATTATTGATGCTTACGTGAGAAGTCACTCAGCTATACTCAATTATTGCTACAGTAATTGCTGCATCATATCTCTTAAATTATTGTCATAGTATCATCTGTATAATATGTTATATTATTAAATCAATAATTGAGACGTTGTGGTAAGTTTGGTTATTTTATGGGGGGCCATATGTCATCATCTAAGAGTCTCTTCGTCAATAGTAATTACCGTCGTCAATAGTAATTACCGTCGTCAATAGTAATTACCGTCGTCAATAGTATTTACCTTAGTCAATAGTAATTACCTTCGTCAATAGTATTTACCTTGGTCAATAGTATTTACCTTGGTCAATAGTAATTACCTTCGTCAATAGTATTTACCTTGGTCAATAGTAATTACTTTCGTCAATAGTAGTTGTCCCTTCAATATTACCAAGAGTCATTTGACCCTTCGTTAAGACCAAGAGTCATTTGACCCTTCGTTAGGACCAAGAGCCACCCTCAGTTTTTCTATAAATAGAGGCCTAGGGCTTCATTATTTTTCACGAATTCATTCAAGCTATAGAGAGAGAAAGTATAGAGAGAATAAGAGAGAGAGAATAAAAGTATTCTGCTACATCACTTTTCCAATATCCAGTTCTTTTAAGGTAGGGAATATTATTTCTTTTATATTCATGAAGAGAACTTCTGTTATTCCATTTGTTATTATTCTGTTGGAATAACCAGTATACGCGGTCTACCCTATACTTGGTGACATTCTTCTATTATTCTGTTGGAACATCCTGTCTGTGTGTTTTACACCGGACCTGGTTCCGTTTATTATTCTGTTGGAACATCCTGTCTGTGTGTTTTACACCGGACCTGGTTCCGTTTTATTATTATTCTGTTGGAATATCCTGTCTGTGTGTTTTACACCGGACCTGGTTCCATTATTTATTATTCTGTCGGAATATCCTGCCTGTGCGTTTACGCCGGACCTGGTTCCATTATTTATTATTCTATTGGAATAACCTGTCTGTGCGGTTTATCGCATGCATGGTGATTTCCTTTGTTATTCCATTCTTTATTGTACTCAGTTGGTTAAGTTTTGACTTCTATACTCCATGAAATTTGTGGAATATCCTTGATAGTTGCGTTTCATCCAGTATCTTTTCAAGAAAATATTCTTCTAAGCATTCTTGAATTTTACTCCACAATGCAGTATCATGTTGACAATTTGGACGTTGTTAATTCCTGGATAAATTAATTCTTGAACTTGTTTTATTGAATTCTTATATCATTGTCATCATCCTCATGTTTATAAAATGTTGAAAGTCATCTGTGGCCTGTATTGCATAGATGGACTTGGTATGATTATGACCAGGGATTATTCGGTATAATCATGACCGTAATGTTACAAATGATGTGGTAAAAGTCCTCATTGGCCCGTAGTGCATTGATGGACAGTTGTTGGCATGATCATGACCATTAATGAATACACGAATATCCTTGGCCGTAGTGCAGGGGTGATTCGATGATGTGGATTATTTTATTAAGCTGAGTCTCAGCGATTACAGTGTTGAAAAACTTTTTAAATCATAAAAGATAGTAGAGTTTATTTTCTACTTGACTCTTTTAATGGATTGCTTGTTCCGCTACAGTTAAACTTGATGTCTATTATATTTTATCAGTTTAACATTGTTGAAGGCTAATGATAATTTATTCTGCATTATCTTAGTCATAATATTTCTTACTGGGCTAGTTGAGCTCACCCTTTCTTTCACTGTTCTCTTCAGGAAATGAGAACGTAGCTGGGACAAGTCGGGGTACGGAGTGATGGTCCGAATGATAGTATTAGTTAGTAGTCCTCACTATTCTATGTAATGGTGTGTTAATAAATGTAATGAGGACTCCTTTTGAGTATGAATACTCTCTAGAAGATAATATTTGTATTCAAACTCACAGTTTATGTTTTGTCGTATTGTACACGACAGATGTATTAATCAGTTGTATTTGTATTCTGTACTATGTATCTGACGACCCAAGATGGGTGATGTATACCTAATTTTGGGGGCGTCACAGTTGGTATCAGAGCTTAGGGATATGATCCCTGGCTAAGATGTGAGAATAGAACTAGGAGGGGAGAGACGGGAAATTCCTTCGCTAGTATGACATACCTAAGTTTATTTGCATGGTATTTAATTGGTCGGTCATAATATAAGGATAATATATGACATATCAATTAATTTTTATTTTGTGGCAGTATCTGAAAATGGCATCTGAGAATGTTGAGAATAGCAATGGAGCACAGACGACTGTTGATTCACCACATATCAATAATCAGGATAATGTGCATCAGGAAGGTGTCAATCCTCATGCAAACAACAACACTGACCAAATGATGAATGATCAAATGTTCAGAGGCTTTATGCAATTCATGCAACAACAGGTGAAAGCGGCTCCTGTCCACAACGTAGGTGGAAATACTGAAAACTCTCAGGCGGTCACCGCTAAACAGTTTAAGGAGCTGGGACCACCGGAGTTTAAGGGAGAACCCAAACCACTTGTAGCTGAAACATGGATAAAGCAGATCACCAAGATATTTGATGTCTTGGGTTGCTCCGAGGAGCAAAAGGTTCCCTTTGCCGCCTTTATGTTGCGAGGAGAGGCAGATTACTGGTGGGAATCGATAAAGCGTACTCAACCTGCCGCACTGAAGATGTCTTGGGAGAAGTTTCAAGATCTGTTTAACGACAAATACTTTCCCGAGAGTATTCGTCACATGAAGGAGGTGGAGTTCATCAAATTGGAGCAGAATAATATGACCGTGTCGCAGTACGAGGCAAAATTTGCGGAGTTATCCCGGTTTGCGTCCCACCTGGTGGATAATGAAGAAAGAATGACGCGGATGTTTTTAAGAGGTTTGAAGCCGGAGATACGTCAACATCTTGTTTCTCATAAACTGTGTTTGTATTCAGATGTTGTAAATAGGGCTCAGTTGGTGGAGCGCGATAACGAGACAACGCAACCAAAAGAGAGCAGCCGGCAAAATGATAATACCAGTGAGAGCAGTCATCGAAGCGGTGACAACAAGCGTGGAGGGAATCAACAGGCCAGAAATGGTAACCACTTCGGTGGTAATCAGGGCCAAAACAATAAGAATGGACATTTCAAGAAGAGGAGATTCAACAATGATGGAAAGACGTCAGCACCAGCACCTGTCGTTAAGGAAGGAGAACGACCACCTATCATATGTTTCAAATGCGGAGGGGAGGGGCACATCAGTCCAAACTGCGCGATGCCGTCCAAAGCATGTTATAATTGTGGAAGAGAAGGTCATTTAGCCCGATTTTGTCGTTTACCGAAGACAAATTCAGCTAGGATGGAGGCACCAAAAGCCGTCCCAGAAAAGTCAAAACCGGTTGTGCAAGGGAGAGCGTTTGTTGTGAACTCCCAGAGAGCAAGGAACCCGAATGAGGTCATCACGGGTAAGCTTATTATAAACTCTAAAGAAGTTTATACTTTATTTGATACCGGTTCAACCCATTCTTTTATTTCTCCTACTTGCGCTCATCGATTAAATTTGATTCCGGAGAAATTAGACTTTGACTTATCTGTGGAAACTCCGTTGGGAGAAACCTTCATTACCTCCACTGTTTATAAGTCTTGTTTGGTTCAAGTTGGTACCCACACATTACCTATCGATCTGATTTCATTAAAAATACTTGCATTTGACGTGATTCTAGGGATTGATTGGTTAACTACTCATTATGCAAAAATTGATTGTTTTCGTAAGGTTGTTAGTTTTCATATTCCTAATCGACCTATTATGCGAATTCAAGCAACCAAACCATTAAAATCAATCGCTGTCATCTCAAGCCATAAAACTATTCGTTTATTGAAAAACGGATGTCAAGCTTTCTTAGCTCATGTCACAGATCTAAACAAAAATACGTCAGTTTTGAATGATATTTCTATTGTTAATAAATTCCCTGACGTATTCCCTGAAGAACTTCCTGGCCTACCCCCAGAGCGTGAAATTGAATTTTGTATCGATCTTGAACCCGGTACAAAACCCATTTCCAAAGCCCCATATCGAATGGCTCCTATTGAACTTCAGGAGTTAAAGATCCAACTGCAGGAATTGTTAGACATTGGCTTTATTCGTCCTAGTACTTCTCCTTGGGGAGCTCCTGTTCTATTCGTGAAGAAGAAAGATGGAAGTATGCGACTTTGTATTGATTATCGGGAGTTGAATCATGTCACCATAAAAAACAGGTACCCATTGCCACGTATTGATGACCTGTTTGACCAGTTGCAAGGAGCACAATTCTTTTCAAAGATCGATCTTCGTTCTGGATATCATCAGCTGAAGGTTAGAACTGAGGATATTCCAAAGACGGCTTTTAGAACTCGGTACGGGCATTATGAATTCCTAGTCATGTCCTTTGGATTGACTAATGCTCCTGCTGCCTTCATGGATATGATGAACCGGGTATTCAAGGAATATTTGGATCACTTTGTGGTCGTCTTTATTGATGACATCCTTATTTATTCCAAAAGCCGTGAAGATCATGAGCAACACTTGAGGCTGGTACTCCAAAAGCTTCGTGAATACAAGCTTTATGCCAAGTTGAAGAAATGCGAGTTCTGGCTGGAGGAGGTAGCATTCCTTGGGCACGTAGTATCAAGTCGTGGAATATCGGTTGACCCGGCAAAGATTGAAGCTATTCAAAGCTGGGAGCAACCTAAATCAGTGACCGAGGTACGTAGCTTTCTTGGTTTAGCTGGTTATTATCGGAGATTCGTGGAAGGATTTTCTCGAATCGCTACTCCATTAACTCAGCTGACTCGGAAAGATACAAAGTTTGGTTGGAGCGAAGAATGTGAGCAGAGTTTTCAAGAACTCAAGAGGAGACTCATTTCAGCACCTGTTCTAACAATACCATCTGGCTCGGAGGGATTTGTCATCTACAGTGATGCTTCGAGCAAAGGGTTGGGATGTGTTCTCATGCAACATGGAAAAGTCATAGCCTATGCATCAAGACAACTCAAGGAATATGAGAGGAATTATCCTACTCATGATCTAGAGTTGGCAGCTGTTGTCTTTGCACTTAAAATTTGGAGGCATTACTTGTATGGGGAGAAAGTGGAGATCTTTACGGATCATAAAAGCCTCAAATATTTCTTCACTCAAAAGGAACTCAACATGCGACAACGACGTTGGCTTGAACTGTTGAAAGATTATGATCATACCATTCAATACCATCCTGGAAAAGCGAACGTGGTAGCTGACGCATTGAGTAGAAGATCATATGCGGGTACAAGTGCAATATTAACAACGCAAAGGCCCATTTTGTGTGACTTGCAAAGGATGGAGATAGAGTTGAAGACTCCAGGGACCCATGTGATGATGGCGAATATACGAGTAGAACCGACTTTAATCGATAAAGTTAAAGCTGCTCAAGCTACAGACCTGGAGCTGATGCGTATGAAGAAGAAAGTGCAAGAAGGTGCTATATCGGAAGCAAGAATCGATGAAGAAGGAATACTTCGAGTCAACTCCAGACTTTGTGTTCCTAACAACCCTGATTTAAAGTATGAAATCATGATGGAGGCGCACAACACACCGTTTGCAATCCATCCTGGAAGTACCAAAATGTATCATGATCTTCGTCATACATTTTGGTGGAGCAATATGAAGAGAGAGATAGCGTTGTTTATCTCAAGGTGTCTAACTTGTCAACGAGTCAAAGCGGAGCATCAAGTACCAAAAGGTCCATTGCAACCACTTGAAATTCCAGAATGGAAGTGGGAGCACATTACCATGGATTTCGTTACCGGTCTTCCTAGGGTTTCTCAAGGTATTGATGCGATTTGGGTCATTGTTGATAGATTGACCAAGTCTGCTCATTTCTTACCGATACGAGAAACTTATACACTTGAACGTCTTGCTCGTATGTACATAAACGAGATTGTAAGACTGCATGGTATGCCAGTATCCATAGTTTCTGACCGAGACCCAAGATTCACTTCACGATTTTGGGTTAGTTTACAAAAGGCTATGGGCACGGAGTTACGATTTAGTTCAGCATATCATCCTCAGACGGACGGACAATCAGAGAGGACTATTCAAACTCTTGAAGATCTATTAAGACTCTGTGTCTTTGACTTCAAAGGAAGTTGGGACAAGTTCTTACCATTGGTGGAGTTTTTCTACAACAACAGTTATCAAGCAAGTATTGGCATGGCTCCATTCGAAGCATTGTATGGAAGAAAATGTCGTTCTCCAGTATGCTGGGATGAGGTGGGCGAAGCAACGTTGTTGGGACCGGAGTTGGTACGTATGACTACAGAAAAGATTCAAACGATCCGACAACGTATAAAAACCTCACAAGATCGACAAAAGAGTTATGCTGATCTTCATCGAAAGGACGTGGAATTTGATGTAGGAGATCATGTGTTCTTACGTGTTGCTCCATGGAAAGGAGTTACGAGATTTGAAAAGAGAGGAAAGCTAAATCCTCGATTCATCGGTCCATTTTTAATCCTCGATCGAGTAGGAACTGTGGCTTATAGACTCGCTTTACCGCCAAGTATGTCTCGTGTTCATAACGTTTTCCACATATCCATGTTACGCAAATATGTGGAAGACCCGAACCACATTATTGAGTTAGAACCGGACGAAATAGCGGAGGATTTGACGTATGAAGAAGTTCCTGTTCAAATCTTGGATAAGAAGGAACATATTCTACGCTCCAAGGTTATACCTCAAGTCAAAGTTTTGTGGAGAAACCACGATGTTGAGGAAATGACTTGGGAGTTAGAATCAGAAATGAAATCAAGGTATCCTTACCTCTTCGACATACCAGGTACGTACCCTAATTTCGAGGGCGAAATTTCATAAGAAGGGGAGGTTGTAAGACCCCAATTTTTATAAATAAAGATGAATTTTCTATAAATATCATTTTTGAATATTATGGAGTTAATTTGATATAATGTTATAGTTGTGGGTAATATTTATAAATTTTGCAAAGTAAGCAAGTTGTTATAAAATATTCATTTGGTCGGAGAATATTCTTTTTGTCGGGGAATATTCGTACGACGGCACAATCATTGGTGGACCCCACAACGGAATTATTGTCGGATTGAGAAAACGACATAATTATCTTTCTATAAAAATAACGGCTGAGGTGTTACCGTTAAAACCGTTAAAACTGTTGAACTACTCGGTAGTAAAAGTACAGTAATACGCGTGGTTGCATAGTAGCACACGGTATTGATTATTGATGCTTACGTGAGAAGTCACTCAGCTATACTCAATTATTGCTACAGTAATTGCTGCATCATATCTCTTAAATTATTGTCATAGTATCATCTGTATAATATGTTATATTATTAAATCAATAATTGAGACGTTGTGGTAAGTTTGGTTATTTTATGGGGGGCCATATGTCATCATCTAAGAGTCTCTTCGTCAATAGTAATTACCGTCGTCAATAGTAATTACCGTCGTCAATAGTAATTACCGTCGTCAATAGTATTTACCTTAGTCAATAGTAATTACCTTCGTCAATAGTATTTACCTTGGTCAATAGTAATTACCTTCGTCAATAGTATTTACCTTGGTCAATAGTATTTACCTTGGTCAATAGTAATTACCTTCGTCAATAGTATTTACCTTGGTCAATAGTAATTACTTTCGTCAATAGTAGTTGTCCCTTCAATATTACCAAGAGTCATTTGACCCTTCGTTAAGACCAAGAGTCATTTGACCCTTCGTTAGGACCAAGAGCCACCCTCAGTTTTTCTATAAATAGAGGCCTAGGGCTTCATTATTTTTCACGAATTCATTCAAGCTATAGAGAGAGAAAGTATAGAGAGAATAAGAGAGAGAGAATAAAAGTATTCTGCTACATCACTTTTCCAATATCCAGTTCTTTTAAGGTAGGGAATATTATTTCTTTTATATTCATGAAGAGAACTTCTGTTATTCCATTTGTTATTATTCTGTTGGAATAACCAGTATACGCGGTCTACCCTATACTTGGTGACATTCTTCTATTATTCTGTTGGAACATCCTGTCTGTGTGTTTTACACCGGACCTGGTTCCGTTTATTATTCTGTTGGAACATCATGTCTGTGTGTTTTACACCGGACCTGGTTCCGTTTTATTATTATTCTGTTGGAATATCCTGTCTGTGTGTTTTACACCGGACCTGGTTCCATTATTTATTATTCTGTCGGAATATCCTGTCTGTGCGTTTACGCCGGACCTGGTTCCATTATTTATTATTCTATTGGAATAACCTGTCTGTGCGGTTTATCGCATGCATGGTGATTTCCTTTGTTATTCCATTCTTTATTGTATTCAGTTGGTTAAGTTTTGACTTCTATACTCCATGAAATTTGTGGAATATCCTTGATAGTTGCGTTTCATCCAGTATCTTTTCAAGAAAATATTCTTCTAAGCAATCTTGAATTTTACTCCACAATGCAGTATCATGTTGACAATTTGGACGTTGTTAATTCCTGGATAAATTAATTCTTGAACTTGTTTTATTGAATTCTTATATCATTGTCATCATCCTCATGTTTATAAAATGTTGAAAGTCATCTGTGGCCTGTATTGCATAGATGGACTTGGTATGATTATGACCAGGGATTATTCGGTATAATCATGACCGTAATGTTACAAATGATGTGGTAAAAGTCCTCATTGGCCCGTAGTGCATTGATGGACAGTTGTTGGCATGATCATGACCATTAATGAATACACGAATATCCTTGGCCGTAGTGCAGGGGTGATTCGATGATGTGGATTATTTTATTAAGCTGAGTCTCAGCGATTACAGTGTTGAAAAACTTTTTAAATCATAAAAGATAGTAGAGTTTATTTTCTACTTGACTCTTTTAATGGATTGCTTGTTCCACTACAGTTAAACTTGATGTCTATTATATTTTATCAGTTTAACATTGTTGAAGGCTAATGATAATTTATTCTGCATTATCTTAGTCATAATATTTCTTACTGGGCTAGTTGAGCTCACCCTTTCTTTCACTGTTCTCTTCAGGAAATGAGAACGTAGCTGGGACAAGTCGGGGTACGGAGTGATGGTCCGAATGATAGTATTAGTTAGTAGTCCTCACTATTCTATGTAATGGTGTGTTAATAAATGTAATGAGGACTCCTTTTGAGTATGAATACTCTCTAGAAGATAATATTTGTATTCAAACTCACAGTTTATGTTTTGTCGTATTGTACACGACAGATGTATTAATCAGTTGTATTTGTATTCTGTACTATGTATCTGACAATCCAAGATGGGTGATGTATACCTAATTTTGGGGGCGTCACAGATAGAGACACAAACTATTTTATAAATATTTTACAAACTGTTAATATGGTATACTCCACCTCCATCTCAGTATATTGATCAATAAATTATTTTAATATAATTTTCGATCCCATATAATACGCTGAGGTAAAGTATGACAGACCAGTAATTTATAAAATATTTATAAAATAATTAGATTATTCAAATTAAAATTGTCCGAAGTCTTTTCTTTTCCGCCCCTTTTGAAACTCACGCACACACGCACCTTTTTCCCTCTCTCATTGACGTTTCTCATATTTGATTTCTTGTGGCCGGAATTTGGTTGAACTCAGGGCGAGGATACAAGTAAGTGTATTCTTTATAGTGTATTTATGCATATACATTTAAACACTAGCCTCAAATTTCGTGTATTTGCTTATACACAGTGAAATGCCGAATTCCAATTCATATAATGGCGAGTTTGCTGTACGAAATTAAAATTCTGTTACAATTCATTGTTTGGTTCCTAAACACACCGTAAACCTTCTTTTCTGATTGCTTTGATTTGGCTTTGTGCGCAATAATTTATCCTCTTTTAATGAATAATGTGCGGTTTATGATTATATTTGGTTGTAGCATTCTGAACCACGAGTCTTCATGAATTTGGACATAAATTTATGGAAACTGAAATTAGCCAATTTTCAAGACTTTTGCATCTTACTAAATGCAGAGTGTTCATGTTTTGGCAGGGAGTTTCCCTACTCAAAACTATATTAGCATATTCCAAATCGCAAGGATGCTGCACATTGATCCGGCTAAAAAGTTGTCCTTCCATCGTTGCATTACAGATGGGGATTTGGTTATTGTATACGAGAGACATGATAACATGAAGGCAGTTAAAGTCTGTGAGAGTTCAGTCCTTCAAAACCGTTTTGGTGTATTTAAGCATTCGGATTGGATTGGGAGACCCTTTGGTTGTAAGGTGTTTAGCAACAAGGGTGGGTTTGTTTACTTGTTAGCTCCAACTCCTGAGCTATGGACTCTGGTTCTGAGCCATAGAACCCAGATTCTCTATATTGCAGATATTAGCTTTGTTATTATGTACCTGGAAATAGTTCCCGGTTGTTTGGTACTCGAGTCGGGCACTGGAAGTGGATCTTTAACTACCTCGCTTGCAAGGGCTGTAGCTCCTACTGGGCATGTCTACACATTTGATTTCCATGATCAAAGGGCTGCCTCCGCTAGGTAAGGATTTGAGTGGTGTTCGGGAGTGTTTTCCCGACCCTCTTTTGGGCTGAAGGCTTGGGCCGGGTCAAAGGAGGTCGGGCTCGTATGTTCGGAGATGTAAGATCGGGGTCGATTACCCGATCCCAATAGGCCGGGGCCCGTGGTCATCGTGTGGGTTGAGTTCGGGCCTATTGGATTTGGCTATTGGTTTGGGCCTGAGCATATGAGCAGTCCACATGCGGAGTTGGTGTGACAAGGAGTTTACGTGATTAAGGGTATCAACCCTAATCCTACGTTAACAAGGCAACTCTGGAAGTAGTGGTGGAAAGGGATTCCACTTGCACTTTTTAAGGAGATTGTGTTGGACCCAAATATGGTAGCTAACATATTTAGGAGTCCTACTCTAATCCAAAGAAGAGGATACCAAGGTGGTGGGAGCTCTATAAATACAAGGCCAATGTTACAATTAACAGGTAATATCTACTTTGAGCACTAAACACATAACCTCCATTGTTAAACCTTGTGAACGGCCTGTACTTATTCTCACACCGGAGTTATCCCCCGGCGGCACGGCCGTCAAGCTTCTGTGTGATCTGTTATTGTGCAGGATTCAGCGCGTGGATTTTGTGATTGGACGCGCAGACGAAATTTGGCGTTAACATTGGCGCTAGAAGGAGGGCCAAGTGCTTCTTTGCAACCACAAATACTTTTCTTCGGCAGCAATCATGGCGAGTAAGGATAATGTCGCTGTATCGGAAAGGGCCAAGACCCAGCAGTCCCACCAAACCTCTCAGGCGAGGGGGTCAGTAAAGGACAGACTGAGGTCTAAAGTCCAGGAGGTAGAAGAGATACCGATCCATGATCTTCGGCGGAAGCTCTTCCCCGAGAGTCAACACACGCCTCATCAAGCGAGTCAGGCCGACGAGAGACACTCTCAAGCCTTCGTGAGGCAAGACCGAGGAGCAGGAAGCCGAGACCAACGAGAGTTTCTCTTGCAGAAGAGACTGGACCAGAACAAAGACGCCATGTTGGCACTCCAGCTACAACAAGTGGAGTTGGAGAGACAGATGGCCAACATGGTCGGAGACCAAGAGGCGAGTTCCAGATCGCGTAGGAACCGAAGCTGGTCCCGATCGCCTCAACGGAGAGAGGCAAGAAGAGGACTGAGCAGACACAGGAGTCGCTCTAGAGACGAAAGGAGTAGAAGAAGGAGTCCTTCGGCCGGGCGCCGATCAGAACACCGAGGCAGGACGGGACGAACGGAGAGGGAAGCGTCTCCTGACTATGGGAGGGACAAACCCCGATCGTCCCCTCATAAGGAAGGATCCGACCCCCTTACCCGAAGAGTGGCTGAATTAGAGAAACTGCTAGGGACAAAAAACTCGACAGGGACATCTTCGGCATGTTTAGGATCCCCCTTTTCGCCCGAAATCAACCGGGTGATAGCCGATCCAAAGAAGAAGATGCCCCCGATGGAGACTTATGATGGATTGGGAGATCCCTACGACCATTCGGATGGGTATGATCGGCTGATGTCGTACTATGGGCATTCGGATGCAGCCAAATGCCACATGTTCGCTACAACCCTCAAGAAGAGCGCCAGGGAGTGGATGGGGACACTGGCATCAGGATCAATCGGATCATGGAACGATCTTCGAGAAAAATTCCATGCTCGGTTCGGAAGCAACCGAAGACGAGGGAAGATCACGACGTCCCTCATGTAGGTACTGCAGAAAGCAGATGAGACCCTGAGCCAGTACGTCAAAAGGTTTCGAGAGGCAGTGGGATCGGTAGCGGAGCTGAATTCCCCACAAGCCCTGGGATTTTTTACAACCGGCTTGGACATCGGGAGATCTAAGAAGCTGGTAAAGGATTTGATGATTAACCCTCCGGCAGACTTGACCGAGGCCTTTAATCGGGCAGAAGGGTTCATCGCTGTAGAAGAAGCTTTGGGAAATTTCAAACCACCACAACCTTATGAGAAATCGAAAGAGCGAGAAAAACCGACCTACCAACGTTCGGACAACAACCAGTGGAGATCAGACCGAACGGAAAAGAAAAGCTACAATGGGGGAGGTTCAGGTAGCAACCGACCTCCACTACCCAACCGTAACGTCAACAAGGTCTATACTCCCCTCATTGCGGACCGTTCGAAAATCCTGCAGGAAATGAAAAACCAACCATTCTACGAGCCATGCCCCAGGCGAACCAAGCCCGGAAGGCGTGGTCGGGATAAGTATTGTGAATACCATCAGAGTACCGGACACTCGACCGAAGCATGCGTTAATCTGATGGATATGATCGAGAAAAATGTCCAAAACGGACAGCTGTTACAATATGTGGCGGGTCGAGGAAATGCAGTGGTGCCCCGAGAGGAGACCACAGATCAGATCCTGGATACCCAGACTCCACAGAACCCCCCAGCCCGAGGTGTAGTTGATGTCATTTCGGGGGGTTCCGTTGGACGGGTATCGGGAAGAAAAAGAAGTGGGCATCTGGAAGCAGTGCTGTCGGTTGCGGGGTCAACCCCCAGAAAGGATCGGGCATATCCGGGAACGTCTATCTCATTTACGGACGAGGATTATCCGACGGATCTCATCGAGCCCCATGATGGTGCGTTGGTAATAACGGCTCAAGTCGGGATAGTGGATATGAAAAGAATGATGATAGATAACGGGTCTTCGGTCGACATCCTATATTCACATGCCTATCAGAGGTTAGACCTACAAGGAAAGAAGATGGATTTGGGAGGAGAAGGACCCTGTACGGATTTAGTGGAGATCCGGTGCTTGTGTCGGGCACCATCGAGATGCCAGTCAAATTCGGCACAGCACCTAATCAGGTTGAAATAGTGGTGAGATTTTTTGTCGTTCAAATAGACTCGGCATACAACGCGATCCTCGGAAGGCCTACCTTGGCAGCCCTGCAAGCAGTAACATCGATACCCCATTTTAAAATCAAGTTTCCAACACCGAACGGGATCGGGGAGGTAAAAGGAGACCTAGATATAGCCCGAAGGTGTTACCGAAATAGCTTGATTTTTTCAGGGGTCGGGGTCTGCAAACAGAAACAGACAATGACCATTGAGATCGAGCAATTCACAGAGGGGAGCACAGAGCCACTTGCTCTTCCGGCCGAAGAAACTGAAGATGTAGAATTAGTACCGGGGTAGAAAGAAAAACTAATTAAGATCGGGTCAGGGTTATCAGAACCCTTCCGGAACGGGCTGATAGAATTACTCCGAGTCTACGCTGATATCTTCGCATGGGAACCCAGCGACATGCCGGGGGTAAGTGAATCAGTGGCTCTGCACCGGTTGCACGTGTACCCGGACAAGAAACCGGTCATACAGAAACGAAGGATTTTCGCCCCAGAAAGACAAAATCATCGACGAAGAGATTGCCAAGCTCCTGGAGGCCGAATTCATCTTTGAGATTGATTACCCGGAGTGGTTGGCCAATGTGGTATTGGTCCAGAAGCAAAACGGAAAATGGAGGTTGTGTATCGACTACACGGATCTAAACAGGGCGTGTCCGAAGGATTTCTACCCACTGCCCAACATAGATCAACTGATCGACGCCATGTCGGGATATGGTATGTTGAGTTTTATGGATGCATTCTCTGGGTACCACCAGATTTCGATGAGTAAGGAAGACATCCCGAAGACAAGTTTTATCACACATCGGGCGATATACGCATACAGGAAAATGACCTTCGGGCTACTAAATGCCGGGGCAACTTATCAGCGGATGATGAACCTGGTGTTTACGAAACAATTGGGGAGGAGTATGGAGGTCTACGTAGACGACATGATCGTTAAAAGCATGTCAGTCCGTGATCATCTTGAAGATCTGGAGGACTGTTTTGAGACGGTCCGAAAACGCAAGCTAAGGCTAAACCCGACCAAGTGCACTTTTGGGCTGGGATCGGGAAAATTTCTAGGATACTTGGTCAGCAAAAGGGGAATCGAAGCAAACCCAGAGAAAATCCAGGCAGTCCTGGATATGAAATCCCCAAAGTCATACAAGGATGTGCAGAGACTAACAGGACGGATCGCGGCCCTCCGAAGGTTCGTCTCTAAATCAGCTGAGAGGTGCCTTCCATTTTTTGACACCTTAAAAGGGTCCAAGAACGAGAAAAGCTTCCAGTGGACTTCAGAATGCGAGGACGCCTTCCAAGGGATCAAACAATATCTGTCCTCGGCACCTCTGCTGATGAAACCGATTCCCTCGGAACCCCTATATCTTTATCTGGCAGCGAGTTCGATGGCAGTGGGAGCAGCACTGGTTCGGGACAAAGGGGGAAATCAGTTCCCCGTGTACTATGTCAGCCACGTGCTTCGGGACGCAGAACTCCAATACCCGAACCTGGAAAAATTCGCCTATGCTTTAATCATTGCAAGCAGAAAACTTCGGCATTATTTCCAGGGTCGGGTGGTGGTGGTATACACCGATCAGCCGTTGAAGAAAATTCTACATCGACCTGAGGTTTCGGGAAGACTGGCGGCATGGGCAATGGAGCTAACACAGTTTGCGATAGAGTATCATCCCCGAACGGCAATCAAAGGACAAGCGCTAGCAGACTTCGTCGTGGAATGTTCGTTTTCGGAGCCAGATGTGGGATCGGTGGCCGAAACGCAACACATAAAGACTTCATGGACACTATATGTCGATGGCTCGTCAACGTCAGACTTCAGTGGAGCAGGGGTCATACTGACGAGCCCCGAAGGATTCAAGGTCCAACAAGCTATTCGATTTAAGTTCAGAGCGACCAACAACGAAGCAGAATATGAGGCCATTCTAGCCGGGTTAAAATTGGCCCGAAGCCTAGAAGTACAAAACTTGGTCATCTACAGTGACTCGCAGCTGGTCGTCAAACAGATTTCGGGAGAGTATGCGGCTCGGGGGGCAAGAATGACGAAGTACTTAGCCGAAACAAAGAATAAACTGACATACTTCCACTCGGTCAGCTGTCAGGGAGTTGACCGATCCGACAATACAATAGCAGATGCCCTGGCCAAACTGGCGACAACCGAAGCCAACTCCTTCAACGGTTCGGTATATCTAGAGACATTGGAGCAGCCAAATGTCTCGAAAGAGGAGGCATTATGTGTTGATCGGCTGAACTGTTGGCTTACGCCCTACATCTATTATTTGGCTGACGGAACATTACCATCAGACCGCATCCTAGCAAGGAAGATCAAGCATCGAAGTTCGAATTTTGTACTGATTGATGGAGATTTGTACCGAAGAGCCTTCAGCTCTCCCCTTCTTAATTGTTTAACACCGTCAGAGGCGAGCTACGCACTTCGGGAGGTACATGAAGGAATCTGTGGGGATCACATGGGAGCTAAGTCACTGGCACATAAAATTCTAAGGCAGGGGTATTACTGGCCGACTATCTACGCAGAAGCCAAGGAACTTGTCAAAAAATGTCCCAAGTGTCAACTAAACAACAACATCCCACATCAACCACCCGAAGAGCTCTATTCGGTTCTATCCCCGATCCCATTCGCAGTATGGGGGATCGACATCCTGGGGCCTCTGCCAAAGGCCAAGGGGCAAGTCAGCTTTATAATAGTGGCTATCGATTACATGACAAAGTGGGTCGAAGCCAAACCACTGCAGAAGATCACTGAACAGGAATGTCTTAAATTTTTGAAAGAAGGAGTAGTTTATCGGTTCGGCACTCCGATGGCAGTAGTCTCGGATAACGGTAGACAGTTCGTGGGGTCAAAGTTTGGAAGCTTCCTGAAAGAGTTGGGAATTCAACACCGGAAGACTTCGGTTGCCCACCCTCAGTCAAACGGTCAAGTGGAAGTGACAAATCGAACCCTACTCAACGGGATAAAAAGAAGGCTTGACGAGTTGAAAGGTCGATGGCCCGAAGAACTATTCAGCGTTTTGTGGGCATACCGGACAACCCCAAGGACAACCACTGGAGACTCCCCTTTCCGGCTGGCCTATGGGACCGATGCACTCATACCAGTAGAGATCGGGTCACCAACTCTTCGGGTCAGCCAGTATAAAGAGCTCTACAATGATGAAGGTCTGAAAGTAAATTTGGACCTGCTAGACGAAGCTCGTGATGCCGCGGTGTTGAGGTTGGCCATTTATCAACAGAAGACAACCCGACACTATAACCAGAAGGTGAAGTTGAGGAGGTTCGAGGTAGGAGATTTGGTGCTTCGGGAGGCAGAAGCATCAACCCCCCAGAACACAGGAAAATTAATGCCTAACTGGGAGGGGCCTTATGAGATAGTAGAAGTGCCGAAGCCAGGGACTTACCGGCTTCGAGCAATGGATGGGTTGGAAGTAAAGAATACATGGCATGCTGGAAGACTTAGGAGATATTACCAGTAAATACATGTCTGTTCTTTCCCGATAACGGTGTAATTTATTCGATTTATCAATGAAATGAAAACTTCTTTCAAGAGAGACGTTTGTACTTCGTTTTAATCTTGCACTGCTTTACCGATCATATAAGCTTCGAGCGTAAGACGATCAGACGGTCCTAGAGAACTTAACTGATCGATAAACGCCACAAGTATAACTGATCGACAAAGATACACATCCGATCAGATAAACTTCGAGTGTAAAATAATCAGACAGTCCGAAAGAACTTAACTGACTGATAAAACGCCACAAGTATAACTGATCGATAAAAGTTACATATCCGAGACAGTACACTTTAGACATAAATGGACCAGGCGGTCAAAAATGACCTAACTGGGCTATAAAAATAAAGTTAAACTGATCGAGATAACTACTTAGAAATCTTTTGTCTTCATTCATATTATAAAGGTTTTACAGTTCCCGATCAGATAGGCTTCGGGTACATACACCGTCGGCCTCTCTGGTCAGGTTGAATTACAAAACTTAGAAAAGAAGAAATTACAAGTATGAACAAGTTCAAGAAAAAAATTAAGGGGAACCAGCATCGGCTTCGGCCTCGGACTCCTCGTCGGAAGAATCAAGGATCGAGGCGTCCAGACCAGCATCCACAAGCTTCGCTCGGGCCTTCTCCCGATAAGCTTCGACACCCTCTGCAAACTGGGTCATGATCTTATCGGTCAGGACAGGCGATTCTTCGTATTCTCTGATGGCAGCCTGCTTAATGATGGCCTGTTCGGCCATCAAAGTGTTGTTCGCATGGATCAGGGTACTCAGCTGAGCATGAACCCCCGCGAACTTTCCCTCGATGACCTGAAGGTTCCCCACCAAGGTCCTATTCTCTTTGACCAGGAGTTCCTTATCCTGCACCAGCTTTTTGGCGTGACCATCGAGACCGACGAACTCTTGTTGAAGTAATGAATGTTGGTCTTCGAGTTCGGCGATTCGGCAGTTAGCCTGGGTCACCTTATTTCTGGTGTCAGCATGCAGATCCCGCTCCCTCCTCAGCTCCGAATCCCGACCCGATAATTCGGCTTGGAGAAGCTCCACGTCGGTTCTCAGCTGGACCTCTCTCTTGGTAGATCGGGCAAGAGGAGCGATAGCTCGAGCGAGGATGGCGTTGGCCTAAATACATAGGCGAATTGATCAGACAACAAAGAAGCAAATGAAGACATATATACAAATGAGGATAAATACCTGAGTCTGGGCTCGAAGATAGGTGACCAGAAAATCCTCTGACGAAAAGTTCTTGAACCGCTCATCGTCACCGGAAAGCTTGAATTGATCAAGCAAATGGAAAGGAAATTTGTCAGCTGGACTCTTCGGCCAACAGGTAGTTGGTGATCTTCCGGAAGAGCTAGCTTTGGACTTCGGGGAGGAAGCTTGGATCGGGGCAACGACCTCCTCGGCTTGGGAGGGCCCTTCGATCAACCGCGGCTTCTTAGAGGCGGGCTCCGGAAGCTGATCTTCGGTACCCTCCGAATCTTCGGCCACTGTCACTATGGTCGGAGGTGGGGGAGTTGATTTGAGAACAGGCTTTGGCGGGGCCACAGCGATGGCCTTGGGGGGCGCTCGAACAGAAGACTTTTTCTTTGACTTCTTTAGCAAAGCCATCTTGTCGGCCCCCTTCATCTGCAACACACTTTTCGTGGAAGCATCAGCCTTGGAAGGTTCGGGAAGAGGACCGGTTGACGAACCGACAGACATCTCGGCAATGAGAACAGCCTCGTCGGAAGGAGAGTCATCAGCGGCTGGGAGATGGATGGGCTCGACGAGGATCGGCAGTGGGGACAGAGCCACTTCAGCATTGTCAGGCTTGAAGATGGTCACTACAACATAAAATAAAAGGATCATTAATAAAATCGAAGCAAATGATCGGGAGAATAAGAAAACAAGGTCGGATAGATTATCTTACAGCCGTGTTCGTAGAGCCAGGATTCGTTGGACACGATTCCTAGACCCCAGCTGGTCTGCTTCAGAAGGGCGTAAAACTTCTTGAAGGCTGCCGAACGACTCTTCGGAAATTTGTTGACTTCATGGGGACGTCTTCGGGACCGGCCCAGTTGGGGAGTAGGTTGAGATCGGTTCCCATCATGAAGAACCATTGTGAATGCCACCCCTTGTTACTGGATGGGGTCTTCACGAAGGTGTCCCGTCCAGGAACACGGTTCAGATGGCGAAGGCCGGGCTCTTTTGACCGACCAACCGAGAATAGGACGAAGAAGAAGTCCAGCCCGGGGGTGATGCCAGCCTCCTGGCAGAGGGCGATGAAGCTGATCAGCTGGATGTAGGAGTTGGGAGCCAGCTGGGAGAACCCGATCCCTACCAGGCAGAGGAAAGAAGAGATGAATTCGTGGAGGGGGAACCGAACCCCGTACCTTAGGGCATACAGATGGACGGCTACCCAATCGCCCTTGGGTCGGTGATACATCCTCTCGCTGGCCTCGGGAACCCGAAGCTTGTATTCTTTGGGGATGTTGAACAAAGTTTGGATGTCCGACAGTTGAGAGGGGGTGATAGAAGATTTGGTGTTGATGACAGCGTAGTCGGTTTCCGAAGCATAGAGTTGGCGAATACGGGTTTCGGCGTTCTCCACGGAGAGGTCGACCGGAGCAGCCTCCAGCTCGATTTGGAGAAGGTCGCCGGAAGTAAGAGTGGAAGTGCCGGCTGCTGTGACTGGTGTGGGACGAGGATCGCTGGAATTAGCCATTTATGGTGGTTTGAAGGGAAGAAAGGTACAAGACAAGAGTTTAGAGAGGAAATGGCACGGATTGAAGAAATCTGGAAAAATGAGTATCTCGCCGGAAATCGCCCTTGCCGGAAAAGTTTGACAGAGATTCAAAATATTAAAGGCTCGAAAAAGTGACGCTGATGAATGATGGGGAGCTTATATAGCCCGTCTGGCACGGCTTCCAAAGGCGGTTATTTATGGCAGGTGGGCCCAGTTATGAAAAAACGTGTACCCGCTCGCGGACCGAGGAGAAACCGCTTGGGTTCCCGAGACAACTCATCATTATGGCGTGACTATCCGAATTCATGTCCTTTCAAGTCTCGTGTCATAAATATCTTATAACAAGAGACTGGGGGGCAATGTTCGGGAGTGTTTTCCCGACCCTCTTTTGGGCTGAAGGCTTGGGCCGGGTCAAAGGAGGTCGGGCTCGTATGTTCGGAGATGTAAGATCGGGGTCGGTTACCCGATCCCAATAGGCCGGGGCCCGTGGTCATCGTGTGGGTTGAGTTCGGGCCTATTGGGTTTGGCTATTGGTTTGGGCCTGAGCATATGAGCAGTCCACATGCGAAGTTGGTGTGACAAGGAGTTTACGTGATTAAGGGTATCAACCCTAATCCTACGTTAACAAGGCAACTCTGGAAGTAGTGGTGGAAAGGGATTCCACTTGCACTTTTTAAGGAGATTGTGTTGGACCCAAATATGGTAGCTAACATATTTAGGAGTCCTACTCTAATCCAAAGAAGAGGATACCAAGGTGGTGGGAGCTCTATAAATACAAGGCCAAGGTTACAATTAACAGGTAATATCTACTTTGAGCACTAAACACATAACCTCCATTGTTAAACCTTGTGAACGGCCTGTACTTATTCTCACACCGGAACTATCCCCCGGCGGCACGGCCGTCAAGCTTCTGTGTGATCTGTTATTGTGCAGGATTCAGCGCGTGGATTTTGTGATTGAACGCGCAGACGAAACTTGGCGTTAACAAGTGGCATTACATATCACTGGTTTTATTCTAGTATTGCTATTAGTTCTGAATCATTAATTATGTCGTGTCAGGCCAGTGTTAAACTGGGAAGGAAATAATAGTTAGCATATTCTAGAGTGATATTTTGTATGCACATGTACGCACATGGGTTGTTAATTAACATGTGAGTAATGGATAAGAAAGTGGTGTAGATTAGTAGAATAACTTTTTCAGCATTTTAGTAGTTATATATATGCGTATAATGGAGTAACCTTCAAGCTTTTGAATATTATGCATTTTATGAATGGGAATAGCTTGTTAAGCTTTATCTCTTTATCTCTTTCTCTCTCTCTCAGTCTCATGAATTCAGTAAAAAAACTGAGTTCTTCTCCTTCCTCTTCCCTTATTCTCTCTGAATTCTCTCTTATTTCTATCTCCGTTTCTCTCTTATTTTCTGGTTAGGCTTCAACAAGGGCATGACAAATTGGTATCAGAGCTCAAGTTATATTCAAACTCATCATTTTCTTCCTCTACATCCTCTGTTCTCCTAGGTTGAATCTGCTCCTATACCCTCTACCTGTATTCTATCTCTCTACCTTCTTCCATCCTTCAAACACTACCCAAAACCAGCACAAAACCATCGGCAATAGCTGCAAATCTCTACCCCATAGCAACAGAAGCTAGTTCTATGAGGCTCTGTTTTTTTAGCGTATCAGCAACTCAACAAATTCAGGTGTTAATTCACTTGTTTCAAGTATTAAACACTTTCATCTCACTCGTTCCTGTCACATACAGATAGCCCATTCCAGAAAACTTGATTACAGCATTACCCACACATATATTAATTCATATTTTGCTTGTTCTTCGCTATCCATAATTTTTTTTTCTAGATTCTATGAATTAGTTCTGTTTGATCCGTTTTGATTTGTGTTAGGAGATTCACATTAAGTTGTTTCAGTCGAAGAGTCTTACAAACTGCTACAATCGAAAAATCTTACAAATTGTTCCAATCGAAAAATCTAACAAAATTGTTTCAGTTGTAGAGTCTAAATCGTAGTCTTACAAAACTGTTTAAGACATAGAGTCTTACAAATTATTTCAATCAGAGTCTTACAAAATTGTTTCAGTCGTAGAGTCTTACAAAATTGTTTCAATGGTAGAGTCTAAATTGTAGTCTTACAAGTTGTTTCGATCGTAGAACCTTATAAGTCTTCCAGTCAACGATCGTAGAGTCTTATAATTTGTTCCCGTCTACGATCGTAGGGTCTTATAAGTTGTTCCAGTCTACGATTGTTGTCTTATAAGTCGTTCCGTCTACAATCGTAGTGCCTTCCAATATTAAATTTGTTTGGCTAAGGATACTCAGTTTGTTTCACTGAGGAAGTCCATTTCTCACTTAAATAGCTACTTAAGCTCACTTGCTCGTAATCAGGTAGTGTTGTTGCTGCTTGATAAATTTTTCAAACTCAAAATCACACTTGTCCTGTGATTCATTTCATTTTTAGTCTCTATAAACATGGTTGGACCATCACAAATGTTGCAGTAGGACTTTCTGAGTTACATAAAGTATACAAATGTGAAGTTGCAACTTATTAATGAGAGAATGGACTACTTCATAGCTAGTATGAATGAGTTGTTGAAGCAAAATGACTCAGATTATGAGGTGGGTTTTGTTAATCATGTTGGAGATAAAAGTAAGGGCAAGATGACAGTTCACATGGGCTATAGAGGAAACAAGGGATATTTTAGAAATTCCAATCATGCTGAGAAGATAAGGGCCAAAACAAATGTAGAAAATGATGTCCAATGGAGGAGGAACAATTGTGACGGAAAGGAACTTAAGCATCTCAAGTTTTTGTTTTCATCATTCCCTCAATGTGAAGATGCTAGGAATTGGGAGCAGGATTGCGAGGAGACTCCATGTTATGAGGGTCTACCCACCTAAGATGAACCGCCACAATATGAAGGGAATTATTTTTTTTGATGAGAAGGTTGAATTCATTGAAAACATTCAAGAAGGTACTGCACAGCCAAAATCTGAAGAAGAATTCTGGTATGATGAAGTCCCTATGTTTGATAATAGTCCTGAAGTGGAGCAAGGATTCATGAAGGAAAAAGGATTGTCAGCACTTCTTAAACAACAGTAGGAAGTTTTCTTGGTAAGGGAGTTCTCAAGGAAGCCTCACATGTTTCAACTCATGCTAGAAAATGAAGATAGAGACACTAGCATTCCAGCTCCACATGGTCCCAAGCTTTATGCAGAGATTTTAGATAAAATGGGATGCAGTCAGGTGGTTGTTGCTCTTCCAAATCAGTACCAGAATGAATGGTTTACATCTCTTGAACCTTGGAGAGATAACTAAAAAAACAGATCAAATTTATTTCCCTACGCCTATCCTGAGTATGTTGAAAAAGCCATTAGCCTATTGCTCCAACCCTATTATCATACTAAGGCCTACACCTGGCAAACGGGCGGGCGGGCGGGCGGGCGATGGCCGGGCCGAGCCAAAACGGTCCGGTTTTTGACGGGCTGTAAAATGTAAGCCCAAAGCCCGCGGGTTCAAGCCCGGGCCGGCCCGCGGGCCGAGCGTGTTTTATGCTTATTTTTTGGATATTTTTTGGGCCCAAAAGTGAACGGGCGGGCGCAGGCCGGGCTTCAACGAGCCGGGCCAAAAAGGCCCGGATTTCTATGGGCAAAAAAAATGCGGCCCAAAGCCCGCTTTTTGGCTGGCAGGCCGGGCCGGCCCGCAGGGTTTGGGCCCGTTTGCCAGGTCTAAGGCCATTGATTATGGTCTTGGCAAGAAATTTTTAGCAATAAGTGTTGCACAGAAACTTTAAGGAAGAAAAGAAAAAAATTCTGCTGAATTGCAACCATTGAATGTACTAATTCCTAAGGAAGAAAAAAGGGCAAGAGGCAACCAAAGTTCAAGGTAATCAAAATCTTAAGCAGGCCAAATTCATTTTCAAAAGAAGCAAACATCAACTCTTGAGAGCCATTGATGTTGAAGACAAGTTATCTATTATCAAAAGGGAATGGGTTGCGAAGCCTAATCTTTGGAGGGGCAAACCAGATTTTCACCTAGAAGATAACCTTGATAACCAGCAGGTCTCTGTGAAGGATCAACTTCTCAAGACAAGACCATCTATTTTGATCTTCAAGAGGCTCCATTTCATTGGAATGCTATCAGCAAAAGGAATGACCATGGCAAGACAATTATCTATGCTTTAAATGTTCAGGAAGCTGCTTTAAGTAGTGTTGGTAATGAGAATGTTCGGGTGCTTTAAGCTGCTGCCCTGTTAGTTCATTTTTTGTTGAGAGATGGCCTTGAATGGAAATCTTTAGCTGTTGAAACCTTTGAGAAATTCAAAAGGGCATTGATCAGTCTCCCTAAAGAGGACCTACAACCTGAAACCAAGTCTTTTGCCATAAAAACTGGTCATAGTTGGAAAAAAATTCTAGTTGTTGCTGAAATTGTGCAAGGAATTGAAATGACCAACAAAGAAAAAATGAAGAACTTAAATTAAGGTTTGGAGTCGAAGTAGCTTGGAGAATCTCAAGTAAAAGCAGTTTTTTTTATAATAAGGAACATATGGAGGCTACTATCAGCTGAACCTTTTTCAAACAAATTCAAATGGGGCAAATGTCACCTCAAGATGACGAGGTCATGGAGTAATTTCATACCAGTTGTTGAATATACTTGTACATCAAAGAGGTGGAGTAGTTGGTGTGCAAAAGAAAGAATATCCACTGCTTATGATGGCAAAAGTTTCCAAATTCGAATTGGGGCAGAGTCTTTCACACATCATATGTACTTTCAAGACATTACTTTGCAAAGAGTAGATGTTTCTAGCAAGAGGTTGCAAATGATACAAGATAGCAGAATTGGTGTTACTATGAATGGAGAATTCATCCTTTGGCAGCTATAAGTGGTTACACTTGAAATGGAAAATGATGTCAGAGTCTCTCCTTTAAACTATGGGGTATTCCCTAAAATTCAAGGGGAACAACAGCTGAAAATTCAAGAAGGAAATTGTAAAGCAAGACTTTTCATTGAACATGTGGACAGGCCTTGCAATGACAAAGTTTTAATGAGCATAATCCAAAGCTTGCCCTTCCCAACTCCATTATTTTTCTGTAACTTAAATATTTGGCTTCATCCCTGCTTAGTGATAGAAGTTTTATCATTATATGTTATTCTGCTCTTCACACATTGATTGCACACATATGTAATATAATTTATATTTCTATACAGGGAGGATTTCGGGAGGACAGGATTGAGTGACTTGGTCACAGTTGGAGTCGGGGATATTCAGGGTGAGGGGTTTCCTAATGATTTTACTGGGATTGCAGATTCTGTCTTCCTGGACTTGCCTCAACCTTGGTTGGCCATTCCTTCTGTTGGAAAAATGTTGAAACAAGATGGGATCTTGTGCTCTTTCTCGCCATGCATCGAGCAAGTACAGCGTTCATGTGAAACTCTTGGATCAAATTTTACTGGTAAGCTTTCTGTCAGCTTATTCTGTTTATTGACATTGTTGCATTTTTTTTGTGGGTCCAATTCTTCCGATACCAAAAGTGTAGGTTTCTCTTTCTTCATTTGATTTTAACTAATTACAGTCTCTAGTAGGTCAGGTGAAGTTGCCAATCCTCGTTAAATTTTTGTTGATAATAGTGTACATGTCTTGGATTTCTGTAGATATAAGAACATTTGAGGTACTCCTTCGAACATATGAAGTTCGAGAAGGGAAACTGGAGAGCTGCCAAGGTGATGAAGGCAGTTCTGCTGGGTCCCTTCCTTGCAAGAGGAGAAAACAATTAAATGAGGGAAGCAATGAGAAGGAAATTTCTAGTTCTCCAGTGGTCATGGCTAGGCCATCCAGTAGTGAGGCAAGAGGTCACACGGGTTATTTGACATTTGCTAGACTCAAATGTGTGTCGTAAACCCATGTAAGAGAAAGGAGTGTCACATTTTTCTTTTTTTAATCTGGTTCAATGAAGAGCAATTATTGTTGACCACTGTCCTTTATTTGGTTTGTAAGATGTTTCGGATCAAATGTTGAATCTCTCTCGTTTGCTTGCTTTTTGGTATTTCTTGAAAGCCGATACGCTTCAATTCTTTTGCTATAGAAATTTGAAAGCTTCTTCTTGAAATTGAGATACTTGTGTTTGAGGAATTATTGATCCTCTTATTTTGGTTGGTTTTCAATCAACTGGGGGTAATGCTGTTGGAAAATATCTGTGGAATAGGAACAATTGTTTTATGAAAATGCATTTTCTTTAGGTTATGTTTATTTATAAGGATTATAACCATGAGATTATAAACTTAACATTATAATCTCGGAATTATAATTATAATCTCAGCTATTTTATAATCTCTAGACTAATAATTCAAAGTCAAAATTTAAAACTAAACAAAGTACTTGAGATTAATAATTCTATCCGAAGTATAATCTTTACAAATATATTTAACCATAGGATTATCCGAAGTGTAATCTTTTTTTTTTCTTCAGAATTTCAACCGTGTCCCTGTATAAAGTTGTCCAACCGTTTCCCCCGTATAATTCAACTCGAGTTTCATTCTGGATAACCATTTCTAAGCCGTTCAAGGAGCAACTGCTAGCGTGCCACGTCTTCTTCAAGGCCCATAATTCTGAATCTACATTAGTTTGCCTTAGCCCACATATCATCTAGCACGGCCTAGAACCCGGTAGCCATGACAACTAAAAGGTCCACCACTTTCAGCTGGCCTTGGTTCTCCTTTGGGCCCCCTGTAGTCCACTATCAGGAGGACACTTTTGCTGTCTTCTATTTTTTTGTACAGCACCCACAAAAAACAGAGGAAAAAATTATATTCAAATAAACACCGACTATGTATACCAGCCACATAGCACACAACATAAAAAAAAAAAAAGGCAAAACGGTATCGCAATTATTTGGCACTTTATTATAGGAAAATGATATTTTCATACGAGTCTCTCTGACATGGAGGTGAGACCCACTCACTATTCACGTGAGAAGGATAATATGAAAATATCAATTTTGTATATAAAAATATCAGTTTCCTTATTATAATTTAAGTGAAGTATTTAGTACTTGCACAGGTAATAATATTGTCTCGGAAAGAAAAGGAAACAAAATTAAGGTAGATATTTATATTGCGTATAACATTTTACCTACCCTTCCTCCTGTGGCATATTGTAATCGTTTTCCAGAAAAAAAATAAAAATAAAAATAAAAATAAAAAGCTATGGTACCAAAAGAATACGAGCAGCCATGATCACGTTGAGCTTGCAGAGCAGCCTGAGTTCATTTTTCTTTAGTTTGGTGCTGTACTTACAATGGACTAATTTGGTGCAACTATGTTTCTGAGTTCTGGATGGGAAAAAATAGAATAAAAATATTAATATGCAATGAAAAATAAAAGAATAGAAAACTCATGTTATTACTGAGTTTATAAATAAAAAATAATTAAGTTTTATATTTAAGTTACTAAGTTATTCTTATATTAATTTTATTATGTTTATAATCTAAACTGTATAATAGAGATTATAAAATATAATATTATGTTATTTATTTTTTCGTTCAAAACTCATCATTTTTAGACAAAAAAGTTTGACAAAAAAATATGCTAAATTTTTTGTTCATTTTAAAACTTAGTAATAGAGCAAGTGTTAGAACTGAGTACGGCCGAACAAGAAATCGAAATTAGTTCAGAAACCGCATAAAAAACAATCAAATTGCGGCGATTGAGTCGCATCAATGGTTCCAACATATATGGCAATTTTAAAATGGCTAGAAAATCGCACAATTTAGATATGATTTTGGGAGGTTTCCGCACCACTCAAACAGCACCGCACCGTTCTTTTATATATATATATATATATATATATATATATATATATATATATTAGAAGTTATATGTGACTCCCCCAAATTTGGGTATATACAATTCAATTTGAGTCGCCAAAGATATAAAATAATATACATAAAGTTTTTTAATTATAATTATTATAAAGTCGTGTAAAGTACGGCAGCAAGCACACTAAAATTATTTGCACAATATTTTACAACTTAGTGAGGACTATTACAACTACTAAATCGGACCATCACTTTATTCTCATACTCTCCTCATTTGCCCTAACTACATTCTCATTTCCTAAATGAATTTTAAGAAAAACAAAAGCCCAGCAAGGAATATCATGACTAGAATAACAAACGGATAAAGTTATATTTAGTCTCCAATAGTGATATATCAAAGATTTAGAAAATGTTAAACAACATAAGTTTTTAACAAATAAATGCAGCGGAATTAACAATCCATTAGAAGAGTCAAATACATAATAATGTTTACTATCTTCTCTAATTTAAAATTCATCATCAAGATTTCATCAGCTGTAACACCAATGATTATAATCATGTCAATCAACATTTTTCATTGCACCAAAACTAAAGAGAACTTTCGCTACGTGTCTTTGCCACACATGTTAAAAAATACTCCACAATCATATTATATTTGCACTCACACCAAGATATTCACAACTTTAGTCCCGATGGTTAGTACAAACAACAAATAATAAACATAAATAATATGAATAATAAAATAATTAATTAATATTATAGATTTGCAAATTACTTATGTTTATAGAATAATTTATTTTGTTCATAGTCTAATAATATTCAAATTGTCAACACAATATCTAGAATATCAGTATGAGTTCATGCCCAAGGATATTGTCCAATATTCATATATAGGAAAAATTCAACGATAAAGTTCACGGTACAAAAATTATTTAATAGTCTAAAATGGTCACAATTCAAATAGAAAGTTCAAGTCTAAATGTTCATAGTCTAAATGTAATGTTCAAAGTTAAAATGTTCACAGTCCGAATGCTCACAATTTAAATACAACAATTAGAATTCCATATGAAAGTTCAGATCAAAAGATATTAGATGAAGCGCAAACTATTAAAATTTTAATAAATTGTTATTTTAGAAATTTTCACCATTTAATGTTAATGGCTGTAAAAATAAATAATAATTTCTTGCCATAGTAGATTTAAATTTAAGAGTGAAGAAGATGATATCTCTTACCTTAGCACATGACTATATTTTGCTTGCTATGTAGGAACAACCTGAGCAATCCTTGCACTTTTACTAATGTTATCAACACTCAAATATTTTTAGCACACTCAAAGAAACACTAAGAAGGTTATGCCAACTCATTATGTCAAATCCCTTTTTACTAGACCTGGCAAACGGGCCCAAAGCCCGCGGGCCGGGTCAGTCGGCCCGTCAAAAAGTGGGCTTTGGGCTGTATTTTTTTGGCCCATAAAAACCCGGGCCTTTTTGGCCCGGCCCGTTCAAGGCCCGGCCCAGCCCGC
This sequence comes from Panax notoginseng, assembly GCA_016801055.1. Taxonomy (NCBI): domain Eukaryota; kingdom Viridiplantae; phylum Streptophyta; class Magnoliopsida; order Apiales; family Araliaceae; genus Panax; species Panax notoginseng. Next base: position 260,902,829 of record CM029012.1, read on the forward strand.
CCGTGAGCCCGCGGGCTATGGGCTTACTTTTTTTGGCCCGTGAAAATTCGGGCCTTTTTGGCCCGGCCCATTTTAACCCGGCCCGCGCCCGCCCGTCCGTTTGCCACCTCTACTTTTTACGGTCAAAGCTTAGCTAACTTCTACACTACATCAACTTTAGAATATTTTTCATATTTCAATATTATTTTTATTCTACCACACATTGTTTTATCACAATTTTCACATTTCAATATTACCTTTAATCTAACACACATAAATTTTGATACAACTTTTATATCTCGAGATTACCTTCAATCTGCCATATATAATTTTGGCACAACTTTCACATTTCAAATTAGCTTTTCTTTACTATTCATAATTATTATTATATTTGTCTATCTTCTGTATTATTTACTTAATGTATTAATATCACAGATATTTATGTATACATTACTATTTACTTTACGTATTAATGAGTTTGTCTAACTTTTCAGTACCTGCGACTTTTAAATGCGTAACTTTTCATTATTACCATTATTATTATTATAAGTATTTGTTCAATACTATTGAATATTTTGTAAGACCCCAACTTTTAATAAATTTTTTTTATATAAATATCATTCTAAACAGTAAGATGTTAAATTGATAAAAAGGTTAAAATTAAGGATAATATGTGCAAATTATATATAAAAAAAGAATGTCGGAGAATATTCAGTAAAGTATGGTGGCAGCGAAACAACTAATCATTTGTAAACTCCACAATGAAATAATTGTCGGATATAGAAAATGACAGAAATAATATTTTCAATAAAAATTATCGACGAAACAATTACATTTGTAAGACCCCAACTTTTATAAATAAAGATGAATTTTCTATAAATATCATTTTTGAATATTATGAAGTTAATTTGATATAATGTTATAGTTGTGGGTAATATTTATAAATTTTGTAAAGTACGCAAGTTGTTATATAATATTCGATTGGTCGGGGAATATTCGTTTTAACAGGAAATATTCGTACAACGACACAATCATTGGTGGACCCCACAATGAAAATATTGTCGGATTGAGAAAACGACAAAAATATTTTATTAAAAATAACGGCGGAAGTTTTACTATTGTTACTGTTGAACTACTCGGTAGTAAAAGTACAGTAATACGTGTGGTTGCATAGTTGCACACGGTATTGATTATTAATGCTTATGTGAGAAGTCACTCAGTTTGATTCAATTATTGTCAGTTAATAATATGAATTATTTAGCGATAATGACGTTTTGTTTTATTCGTATTATTAACGTAATAAAACAGAAACATCTTTTTATATAAAACAGAATACTTTATTAAAGTTATTCTATAAATAGAATATATTATATTTTATTTAAAAGATTTTTCTTTAAATATGGACCGTCAGATTAAAGTAATCAATCTGGACCGTTCATGGATTAGTTACTATGCATTCTATTTTTCTTTAAATAGCAGCTCATTCCTTCATTATTTCTTACGAATTCACTGAACTCTAGAGAGAGAAACTATAGAGAGAGAGAAGAAGAGTATTCTGCTACTTAACTACTTCCTTATTTTAGCTCTTCTTTAAAACGGTAAGGGGTGTTATTCTTTCTTATTCATGAAGAGAACTGTTGTTATTCCATTTCTTATTATTCTGTTGGAATAACTTGTATACGCGGTCTACCCTATACTTGGTGACATTCTTCTATTATTCTGTTGGAACATCCTGTCTGTGTGTTTTACACCGGACCTGGTTCCGGTTTTATTATTATTCTGTTAGAACATCCTGTCTGTGTGTTTTACACCGGACCTGGTTTCGTCTTGTTATTATTCTGTTGGAACATCCTGTCTGTGTATTTTACACCGAACCTGGTTCCATTATTTATTATTTTGTCGGAATATCCTGTCTGTGCGTTTACGCCGGACCTGGTTCCATTATTTATTATTCTGTTGGAATAACCTGTCTGTGCGGTCTATCGCATGCATGGTGATTTCTTTTGTTATTCCATTCTTTATTATACTCAGTTGGTTAAGTTTTGACTTCTATACTCCATGAAATTTGTGAAATATCCTTGATAATTGCGTTTCATCCAGTATCTTTTCATGAAAATATTCTTCTAAGCATTCTTGAATTTTACTCCACAAAGCAGTATCATGTTGACAATTTGGACGTTGTTAATTCTTGGATAAATTAATTCTTGAACTTGTTTTATTGAATTCTTATATCATTGTCATCATCCTCATGTTTATAAAATGTTAAAAGTCATATGTGGCCTGTAGTGCATAGATGGACTTGGTATGATTATAACCAGGGATTATTCGGTATAATCATGACCGTAATGTTACAAATGATGTGGTAAAAGTCCTCATTGGCCCGTAATGCGTTGATGGACATGACCATTAATGAATACACGAATATCCTTGACCGTAGTGCAGGAGTGATTCGATGATGTGGATTATTTTATTAAGCTGAGTCCCAGCGATAACAGTGTTGAAAAATCTTTTAAATCATTAAAGATAGTAGAGTTTATTTTCTACTTGACTCTTTTAATGGATTGCTTGTTCCGCTGTAGTTAAACTTGATGTCTATTTTATTTTATCAGTTTAACATTGTTGAAGGCTAATGATAATTTATTCTGCATTATCTTAGTCATAATATTTTTTATTGGGCTAGTTGAGCTCACCCTTTCTTTCGTTGTTCTCTTCAGGAAATGAAAACGTAGCTGGGGCAAGTCGGGGAACGGAGTGATGGTCCGAATGATAGTATTAGTTAGTAGCCCTCACTATTCTATGTAATAATGTGTTAATAAATGTAATGAGGACTCATTTTGAGTATGAATACTCTCTAGAAGATAATATTTGTATTTAAACTCACAGTTTATGTTTTGTTGTATTGTACACGACAGTTGTATTAGTAAGTTGTGTTTGTATTCTGTACTATGTATCTGACGACCCAAGATGGGTGATGTATACCTAATTTTGGGGGCGTCACAACATTTAACTGTTAAAATACTCGATAATAAATGAACAGTAACACACGATACTCCACAGTAGCATACGGTACTCCACAGTAGCACACGGTATTTTACAGTAATATACGGTATTGCACAATATTTCATATTATTGAACTAATAATTTTCACAGTAGTAATTACACAGTATTTCATATTATTAAACCAATAATTATCATCGTAGCAAGGTTAGTAATGAAAATTCACGTAATTAAAAGTCATGAATATTAAATAGTTTTATTTGGAAAGCACTGATATCTGTAATATTAATACATTAAATTAATAATGTAGAAGATGAATAATATAATAATAATTGTGAATAGTAAATAAAAATGTAATCTTGAAATGTTACAAATATGGATAATTAATATGTGGTAGATTAAAGATAACATTGAAATGTGAAAAGTGTGGATAATTGATTAATGATGCAGATTAAAGATAATCTTAAAATGTGCAAAATTGAAAATTAGAGATAATTGATGAATGATATAAATTAAATAAAATCTTAAAATGTGAAAAGTGTAGTTAATTGATATGTGGTAGATGTTAGTTAAGTTTTGATTATAAATAGGGGAACTTAGCATAGAGAGTTTCATTAATTTCTTACTTATCCTTTCTTCCACTCTCTAAAAACTCTTTAGTGTAATTGTCTCTCTGGATGTGCTAAAAATACTTTAAATATTGGTTAATATTAGTAAAAGTGCAAAAATTGTTCATGTGAGTTTTTTTATAAAAGTTACACAAGTATCCGCACACATATGACACAATGATTACAAATCTTCCTTTAGAAGATTCATTTCGAAAAGTTTCATCTCAAAGATTGTTTTCAAATATTATAAATTTATTCCTTGAAAAACTATTCTGAAATTTATTTTACATTATTTTGTACATTACACAAATTTATACTATCAAATCACTTTTGACGATTTCATAATATACAAGTTAGTGTACACCATAAAACTTTTATGTGATAGTTATTAATTGAATTATAAATATACATATAGTTTGATCAACTACATAAAAAATGATATTTAATCATACGCTAAGTTAAGAGAGATAATTTTCTTTCTTACTCCTAAATTTATGGTAAAAAATTATTATTCGTTTCTATTGCCTTATCATTAAACGGTAAAATTTTATGAAATGATTAGAATTTCCTTAATAGTTGGTGTTTCATCTAATATCTTTTGACCTGAATCTTCTTATTGAATTTGAGCCGTTATATTTGAAACATGAACCTTATATATTATTCTTGAACTCGAATCAATATTATAAAAATCGTGTTGACAATTTAGACATTATTGAATTCTAGACAAATTAAATTACAAATCTCTAATGTTTATTTTTTTATCTTGTAATTCTATTATGTTTATTCATTTTTTATATCATTGATATAATAATCAGGACTTAAGTTGTGCTAAAAGTTCTCTTTGGCCTGAGTGCAAAGATAAACTGTTGATTGGCTTGATCATGACCATTGGTGTTACAATTGAAAGTCTTTAGCCTACGTGTAAAGATAATATGATTGTTAAGTGTTTTTAACCTTTGTGACAAGGACATGTGATGAAAGTTAGTCTAGGCGCAAAAAGAAACCGTTGATTGACATAATTATTAGTTTTACAGTTGATAAAATCTTGATAATAAAATTTTAAATTAGAGAAGATAATAGACATTACAATTTATTTGACTCTTTTAATAGATTTCTCATTCCGCTATAGTTGTTTGTTGAAAACTTATGTTGTCTATTGTTTTTTAAATCTATAATTTATCATTGTTAAAACTAATGATAACTTGTTATTCGTTATTTTTGTCATGATATTATTTACTATGCTATTTGAGTTCACATTTTTATTTTATAATTCCTTTCAAGAAATGAAAGTGTAGTTAGGGATAGCAGGAAAAACAAAAGAATAAAATGATGGTCCAAGTTAGTAGCTATAGTAATCCTCACCATATTGTAAAATAGTGTCAATAATTGTAGTGAGGACTTAGGTGTTGTTTGTTTACATCTGATTGCCTCTTAATGGACTGTCTCTTATTCGCTAAGAGGCATGATGCTGTTTGTTTTGTTTTTTGTTACCTCTGAATGCCTCTTAATCGGTAAGACAGAAAATTAAATCTTAATAATTAAGAGGTACCTTTTAATGAAATTTTTTTGATAATTTTTTTTTATATAAATATATTCAACAATATTATGCACTTATTTTTATTAAATTGAATATTTAAAATTATTAAATAAAATTTTACCCTTTAAAATGGTAAAATAGTGTCATTAAGAGACAACTTACTTTTTTGTTATCAAACAATTTTTTAGATTCAGACCTTATAACCATTCAGATGATCTAATTTATTAAGACATCATAATCATTCAGATCTTAATTCTCAAATTTATCAAACACAACCTTAGTATGTGCGTTGTCGTACTAGACACAACATTGTTAGAGAAATTATGTATGTTGTTTGTATTTCGACGACTTAAATTAGGTGGTGTATAAGGTTGTAAAATAAGTAAATAGTTTGGGCTTAATTTGTACTTTCTTGACTAAAAATTCAATTCGTGCTCGAGTCGAAATATAAATGATTTAAATATGAGCAAATTTTAAAGTTCGAATTTTTTTTCGAACCTCCTCAAATTGTAATTTTTTATTAATACTCGGACCATATTCATTTGAAAAGTTTAAATTGTTCGGGCTCAATTCGAGATCGAGCTCAACTCGATATTTAAATAAACCTCAATCAAACATCATTTTACACTCGATAAATTTTGTGAATCAAATCTGAACAACTCAATACTCGGCTCGACTCGGTTCATTTACACTCTTAGTGGTGTAGACCCAATTTTGGAGGCGTCACAATACTATAATGACATTGTGCGTTACTGATTTTTTTTTGTCAAAAATTTTAACAGTTAAATGTAACAGTTTCACCAACAACTTTTATTAACAGTTATAATGTGGTGTTCTGTATTCGATAATTATTTTGTTGTGGAGTCCACCAATTATTGTTTGTTACGGTGCCGTCGTAAGTTACCAAATATTTGTCGGCGTCTTCGCCGACATTCTTTTTGTTTCTTATAATTTGCATATATCATCCTTAACTTCAACACCTTACTCCACTTCAACACCTTACTGTTTCAGAAACACATATAAAAAAAATTAAGTTTTGTTAATTAAATCGGGGTCTTACATTATATAGGCAAATTCTTAAAAATATATTAGACAATTTTAATTATGTTATGCAATTTTAAACTTTTTGTTTGTAGCTAAAAATTTATTTCTAATTGAATGGTAATGATTAGAGTAACATACTTCAAATGTAAAACTTTTTGCTTCATGTTACTATGTTAATGTTATGTATGTTTTTTTATACATAAAGATCAATTAGATGTGTTGAATATTATCGTTAATTATATTAATTAATTTTAAAATCGAATCAAATAAAATTATATCACAAGTTTTAAAATTGTATTGCACCAATTACAAATACAAACAGCACTCAAATAATTTCATGTGCGATTTAAATTTTTAACCCTATCAAATCGCATCATGCTGTACATCAGAACTGAGGGTAGGCGGACCGGCTCTGGGTTTTGCCATTACAAAGCAAATAAAGCGTAGCCACAATAAGAATGAAAATAAGAAACGTGAAAAGCATTGCAAAAATTAATATGCTTTTTTTGTCTTGTGTATCTAATTTGGTGGGTCCAGCCCACTCCCATGTCCACAGAAGCAGTCCGTGGCCTTGATACTTCTTAATTGTTTATTAAAATAATAAGTCTTGGGCGACCCGTAATTTGTTGAATCTAAAATTTTTATAAAATTCAGTAATTTAAGTATTATTTAAATACATGAGTTGTATAGTCTGTATAATCTTATTTTTTTTCATGTATTCAAATAACACTTGAATAATTGAATTTTATAAAAATTTCAACTCTAATAAATCACATTAATTATTTAAGAGTTATCGTTAGGCCGATCGATACCCATCGGTCGTGGCCGTAGAAGGAATCTTATTAAAACAACCGCATCTTGGGATAAATTAATTTTGTAAACACGTGTACTTTCTCCATTTATCTAATTTTTGTTCTTACCATATGTAACGATTCGTGTCTTGAGTTCGGAGTAAAACTCAATTAAAATATTAATTGTATCAATTCAGTCATAAGAACTCGTTATAAATCCATCTAAAAGTTATAATTAGTTATCGGTATTCTTAAATATAAAAATCTATTTCACATGTTCCTGTAGGGTAATAGGAATTGATAATTTTATATAAAAAATTGATATTTTCACACGATTATTCTCACATGGATAGCGAATGGGTCCACCTTCATATAAAATAGACTCGTGTGAAAACATAAGTTTCTTAACATAAATTACTGGTACTTACTACATACTTCCTCCGTCCCTTAATATACGTCGTTTTAGAGTTATGCACAATAGTTAAGAAAATGATTGTATAACATTAAATATAATATCAATTATCAATAATATCCTTAAATTCTCATAATTACCATACTTATCTCTCATCTGTAATATTTTCTTATAAGAGATAATTTTAAAAGATTATAGTTAATTCTCATAAATTATATAAAACGATAAATAATTAAAAAAATAAAATTATTTAAAACGATATCTTTAGAGGCGGAATTATTCTATTACGTGCATGTTTTGATGCACCGATCTCATTTTATTTATATTATACACAATGTAATAGCTATGAGTATATTTTTAAAAAAAAAAATTGAATTAACTGAACAACTAGCCTTGTACTAGCAAATTCCACAACCTTTGTATTTTTTTAAATCAATTCTTCGCTACCATTAGTATATTATGAAGTGGTCCCACTCTTCCACCTATTTATAACTAGCTCAATATTGTATGCTATTATAAAATGATTATATTATTGATACTTTTTTTGTAAATATTTTAATTTTTAAATTTATAATTAAATCTACAGGTTGTTAATTTTATAACGATATTTTAATTAATTTGATAAATTAATATTTGTGCAATATGACATTCATAAGAAAATTGTTTTTTTTTACTTAAAACATATTATTATTTAACTAGTAATTGTATCTATAATACAATTTGAAATTGTGATATTTGATATTATTTGAGTATAAATAGTAAAATATAAATGGTAGTAATAGGTTAAACATAAATTATTGAAGAGTTATATGTATATTAAAATTATTGCACATATTTTTTAGTATATTCATGTAATAATATAATAAAAGATATGAAAAGTTTTGTAAAATCCCGAACTAACTCGGGATCAATTAATATGACTTTATTTAAAAAAGATCTCTATTGTTTTGTCATATATAGTAATAAATAATAAATTTGTAATAGTATTAATAGTGACATGTTGTACTCTTCAAGTTCATTAATATAGATTTATTTTTTCTCAATATTCAATGGTTATATATATATATATGGATAGATTTTTGCCTTAGTTTCATTAAATTATTAATCAAAAATAAAAAAATAAATTCTTTTTTATTTCTCATCTCTCAAAAATGGTGACCAATGTTGACACATCAATTTACTTTCTGCCTGGCAATTCTCACGCATTACACATGCAACACAATTCATAACCAGACTATTCGAGGTACTCACAAGTCATAATAATTCTCTTATAGGAGTATAAAACAATGATAAACGACGTCGGTTTGATAATATCTACATTTTAAAATCTTTGACTTTTTTAAACCGCTTTTTAATTTAATTGGGTTATTTTATCCCTCTTAATCTATCTCTCTACCCTTATTTAATCTCTCTCACATTATTAAAACACACTCTCTTCCCATCGTCTCTTTATTTTATTTTAAACATAATTTGTCTTTAAAATTTTTATTTTTTCAATAAAAAAATTAAAATTATGTGTGTCAGGTGACTATTTAAATAAAATAGAACCCCCAATTTTATACACCATGCAAAATTGCAAATTCCAACGGTTGAATTGAGATTCTCTCTCCTCCCCTTCCCCCCCTCTCTCTCTCCTCTAAACAGAGTCGAAAATGGAGAGCTGTGCTTTAGCACTTTCTCCTTCGACTCCATTATTTCTCAAAATTCATCGGAACCCTAAACTTACTAGGAATTTGAGCCAGCAGATTTACTCTTGTAATTCTTTGAATTCCACATCATGTCATAAACATACACAGACCTCCTCATTTTCTTCTTCAATTAGTTCAAGTTCGGTCATTTTCGGTAACAGAGGAAACTTATCATCATCGTTGTTACTTTCAAACGATTTGCAGGCCAGAGCTGCCTCGGCCTCCGTTCCGGAAAACTCAGAAAATGAGGCTGCAAAACAGAGCGATTTGGTCGGGACTTTGCAACTTGGAGCTATGTTTGGAATATGGTATTCCTTGAACATCTATTTCAACATCTACAACAAACAGGTAATAAGAGGGCGCCCCTTTCTGTTTTATTTTCTCTTTTTATTATTCTTACCTCAAATATTGGTTTAGTTTTATATTTTTTTTTTTATTAAATTAACCTATTTTAGAATTAAGAATTAAGCATATTTAGTTATCTTGAGAGTTGCATTTAGAAAATTTATAAATATTAAAGAAGTATTTTGTTACATGTATACTCTTATAAAGCACTGACATAGTAATGATAGTTAAATAATACTCTATTTGTACTAAAAAGATGTTCAAATTACATATTTTACAAATTAAGAAAATTAAAGTAAAGGAAAGATAATAAAATAAGTACTATTTTTCCCTATAATTACTAATGAGTAATGAATGTTTGTTTTTTCTAAACTTACTAAACCCCATTTAAACTAGTCTTTTATGTATATTATATTTCATTTGTAAACTTTTATACACCTTTTTATGGACAAAATTTTCTGTACTTTAAGCCATAGTTTTGACAGAGAAAATTTGAAGAAACTATGTCATTTTATATTAATATCAGTAAACTAACACTTTTGGGAACAAATCGGGTATCTTATCCTGATTATATTTCAATAATTGGATTTTACTAATTTATTTCTAGCATTTGCCTCTAAAATTACTTTTGAATTCATTGTAATTAATTTTTTTATTTTAAACTGTTGAACCCATTCTGCAAGGGCCAGCCATCAGATACCCACAAAATATGCACATGGGTTAAAGCCCATAATTTTGAGTGACCCACAGTGGAGTATCTGAACCAAGCTATGTCTTTTTCAAGCACGAAACTAAACATATCACTAAGATAACTCATTGGGATATAATTACTGTTTCTTATATACAGGTTCTGAAGGTCTTTCCATTCCCAGCAACATTAACTGCATTTCAGTTTGCCTGTGGGACAGTGCTGATTTTGATAATGTGGGGATCCAATCTTTATCCCAGACCAAAGCTTAGGAGATCTATGGTGGGTTTTTACTTCTTCTTTTTTCTATGCACTTACTTTTCTTTATCATTCAATTAAACATTACATAATTATTCTTTATATATAAATTTTCAGGCTGTGCCAATCCTGACTCTGGCTTTAGTTCATACAATGGGCAATGTCTTGACTAATATTAGTCTCGGGAAAGTTGCCGTTTCATTTACTCACACAATTAAAGCCATGGAGCCCTTTTTCACAGTTTTATTCTCTCTTCTGTTCATGTCTGAGGTATGGACTATTGATATATTTAGTCTCCTATTTTTTCTTTGATCTGATGTATAAAATAATTTAGGCTAATATTTATTAGAGATAATCTGTTACTTGACTAAGTCTTTCTCATCAGTTTGTATTATTCAAATATATTCAAATGTATCTAACTGTCATTAGTAGATATAGGATTTAGTTGTAACCTTCCTAGTTTGTAGGATATTCAATTACTCTTGGTTTTGTATTTATACCGATGTTTATTCAATGAGAATAATCAAGCTTTGCAATCTATTATGGTATCAAAGCAAAATCAGAGGTAACATATTCCACTCTTCTCCCCAATCTCTCTCTTCTCTTTAATCACAAACCATGGCTACCCCTTCCCCCTCCATTCTCAACACAAATGACTCTCACAACACCCTTATCAGCATTAATGTTGCTGCCCAAACCCCTCTAAAACTCACCTCCACCAACTACCTCTCATGGAAATTACAATTCCATACTCTCTTCATTGGATATGACCTCTTAGGATATATAGATGGCTCCAAGCCATGTCCCCCAGCCACTCTCACACTAAATGATACAACCAGATCCAACCCTGCTCACAATTTTTGGATCCGACAGGACCAATTGATCTTGAATGCAATCATTGGTTCCATCTCCCACACCATCATACCATTTCTTGCACACGCCAAGACAGCCCGTGAAGCATGGACTATCCTAGCCACCACCTACGCCAAGCCTTCTCGTGGCCGCATCAAACAGGTCAAAAACCAACTAAAAATGATCACCAAAGGCTCTGACAGTGTCACAACATTTCTACAGACCATCAAGACAAAAGCCGATGAGCTTGCCATTCTTGGGGCATCACTAGATGCAGAAGATCTCACTGATAAGATACTTGATGGTCTTGGTGATGAATATAAAGAACTCACACGTGCTGTCCAAGCCAGAGACCAGCCTATAACCTTTGAGGAACTACATGAGAAGCTGCTTAATTTTGAAGCCTCGGTGATCATCTCAAAACCTGACCTCCCTCAATTTCCTATCACTGCTAATCCCACAAGCAGGAACCCAGCACCTTGGCGCTCCCCTGCCTCATCAAGCACCAACAATCATACGGTAATCGCTCAAAACAAGTATACTCCTACCCAAACCAGCGGCCAATCCACACCTCAAGGTAATCGCTCATCTCGACCATACTTGGGTTATTGCCAAATCTGCGGGATACAAGGACATACAGCAAAAAAGTGCCCCTCCTTTCGGCTAGTCCCAGTCAACACATCCAACAGCGCTTCTCCTGCTTCAACCACTCACCCTGTCACCCCATGGCAATTTTCTCACCAACTACCTCTCATGGAAATTACAATTCCATACCCTGTCACTCAGCGAGTCAATTTTCTCATTCAAATTCCATTTCCAACAATCCCCCACATGAATGTAAATTGGCTGTACAATATGCAAAATATGTTATGAATATGCAGACACTAGTTCGAGTACATAAGAAAAGATATTTCATCAGGTTAAGTAGCCTAGTGGCTTTGAACTTGCCTTAGTAAAATCTATCGGATTTACTTGGCTAATCAGTAGACTTGATGTCTTTGAACTGTCAGCTTTTTGTGTAAACCAAGACAATAGAATTCACAAAATATCTCTTCAGACATAGTTGGTTCTCACGTTTGTGTTCATTTTGGCCTTGAAACACCTCTTGGTTCCGTAAGTATATTAGAGAATTCAGCCTTCAAAATTCTCACAGAAGTGGCCCCCTTCTTACTCACGTAGGTGACTTCTATCAAGAGTATCCTGCAATACCCCACTTGAACATATTCAAAGATATAAAAATCATTAAAAGCGTATCTTATCCTGATTCTCGCGGCAGATGTGCACTGTCTCATTTTAGGAATGGTTAGGAGTAAATATCTCCTCAGTGCTTTACTGAGTACTACATAGTTCGGTTTGCCCATTGAACCTAGATCTTGGGATCTCCAGTCAGCTAGGTTGGGTTGCCACTATGACGACTCTTATTTAAACAGTAGGCTTTAAACCCATTCCCTTCGATGATTTTTCCACTTGCTCTCTTGTTAAACCTTTCGTAAGCGGATCCGCAATATTATCTTTTGACTTTACATAGTCAATTGAGATAATTCCATTTGAGAGCAATTGTCTAACGGTATTATGTCTTCGTCGTATATGACGTGACTTACCGTTATATAAATGACTCTGTGCTCTTCCAATCGCTGATTGGCTATCATAGTGTATACATATAGCTGGCACAGGTCTTGACCAATTTGGGATATCCTCTAAGAAATTACGAAGCCACTCAGCTTCTTCTCCAGTTTTGTCTAACGCAATGAATTCCGATTCCATTGTAGACCTAGCAATACACGTTTGTTTTGAGGATTTCCAAGATACTGCTGCACCTCCAAGGGTAAAGACATATCCACTTGTGGATTTCGAGTCTTTATTATCAGATATCCAATTAGCATCACTATATCCTTCTAATACTGCTGGATATCTTATATAGTGCAGACCATATTTTTGAGTATGTTTTAGATATCCTAAAACTCTCAAATTTGCTTTCCAGTGATCTTTACCTGGATTACTCGTATACCTACTTAGCTTACTTACCGAATAAGCTATATCTGGTCTAGTACAATTCATGACATACATTAAACTGCCTATTATACGAGAATATTCTAATTGAGATATGCCATCTCCTTCATTTTTAGCTAGATGAAGATTTATATCAACTGGGGTTTTTTTCAGAATTATATTATACTTGTTAAATTTTTCAAGTATTTTCTCAATGTAATGAGATTGAGATAACATAATTCCATCAGAGGTTCTAGAAATCTTGATTCCTAAAATTATATCAGCAATCCCCAAGTCTTTCATGTCAAATCTATTTGACAACATACGTTTTGTTGAGTTGATAACTTCATTGTTGCTACCCATGATTAACATATCATCCACATAAAGACAAACAATGACATATTCCTTTTGAGTGCTTTTGACATAAACACATTTGTCACGCTCATTAATTTTAAATCCATTTGATAACATAACATTATCAAATTTCTCATGCCATTGTTTTGGTGCTTGTTTTAATCCATATAAGGATTTAACAAGTTTGCATACTTTCTTCTCTTGTCCAGGAGCTATGAAACCTTCAGGTTGTTCCATATATATTTCTTCATCTAATTCACCATTTAAGAATGCAGTCTTTACATCCATTTGATGTATTTCAAGTCTATTTAAGGATGTTATTGCTATTAGCATTCGAATAGATGTAATTCTTGTAACAGGTGAATACGTATCGAAATAATCCAATCCTTCCTTTTGTCTATAGCCTTTAACAACAAGCCTTGCTTTGTATTTATCAATTGAGCCATCTGCTTTCATCTTCTTTTTGAAGATCCATTTATACCCTAAGGGTTTTGAACCAGGTGGAAGGTCCACCAATTCCCATGTATGATTTTGCATAATGGACTCAATTTCGCTATTTATTGCTTCTTTCCAATGAGAAGCATCTGGAGAGGATACTGCTTCCTTGTAGGTTCTAGGATCGTTTTCTAACAAAAATGTTAGAAAATCTGGACCAAAAGACGTTGAAGTCCTTGCCCTTTTGCTACGTCTAGGTTCATCCACTACAGACTCATTGTCTATATTTTCAGGATTATCACTAGTAGCATCTAAAGGTCTTTTGTTTGAATTTGAATCATTATTTCCATTATATGGAAAACTATTCTCAAAAAATGATGCATCTCTTGATTCAATAAATGTATTAACATGAATATCATTAATTTCAGATTTATGAACAAGAAAGCGATAATATTTGCATAACCAATGAAAACACAGTCAATTGTTTTTGGTCCTATCTTAACCTTTTTAGGTTTAGGAACTATTACCTTTGCTAGACACCCCCACACTCGTAAGTATTTATAGTAAGGTCTATGACCTTTCCATAATTCATAAGGTGTTTTGTGAGTTTTCTTATGAGGCACTTTATTAAGAATATAATTGGCAGAAAGCAAAGCTTCCCCCCACAAATTCTGGGGTGCTCCAGAACTGTTTAACATAGCATTCAACATTTCTTTCAATGTTCGGTTCTTGCGTTCAGCAATACCGTTAGATTGAGGTGAATCAGGAGCAGTAGTTTGGTGAATAATACCATGAGTAGAGCAAATCTCTTCAAATGGTGATTCATATTCACCACCTCTATCGCTTCTTATTGCTTTAATCTTTTTGCTAAGTTGATTTTCAACTTTATTTTTATAAAGTTGAAACTTTTCTATAGACTCATCTTTGCTTCTTAGCAAATATACATAACAATATCTTGTGCAATCATCAATAAAGGTTATGAAATATTTTTTTCCACCTCTAGTTTGCACAAACTTTAAGTCACATATATCAATGTGAATTAAATCTAGAGGTTCAGATTTTCTTTCAACAGAATGAAAGGGTAATCTTGTCATTTTTGATTCCACACAAATTTCACATTTATGTTTTTGATTAATATCAAATTTAGGCAAGAATTCTAAATTAATTAATCTACGCAAAGTATTATAATTAACATGTCCTAATCTAGCATGCTATATGTTTGAAGATTCCAACAAGTAAGCAGAAGAATTAATTTTATTATTATCAATAGACTTCGGTACAACAGTCATAACATTCATCTTAAAGAGCCCATCATTCATGTAGCCCTTTCCTACAAACATATCATTCTTTGTAAGTACAAACTTATCAGACACAAACACCAACTTAAAACCATTCTTGCTAAGTAGTGACCCAGAAACTAGATTCTTGCGAATATCTGGCACATGAAGCACTTCATTCAAAGTCAGTTCTTTGCCAGATGTCATTTTCAGTATAATCTTTCCACGTCCTTCAACCTTTGAACTTGAGGAGTTTCCCATGAAGAGTTGATCATCATTTTCTACTGGTTTGTAAGTAGAAAACATCCATTTGTTGGAACATATGTGGCGAGTAGCCCCAGTGTCCACGTACCACTCTTTAGGGTTTCCTACCATGTTACATTCAGATATAACTGCACAAAGATTCATGTCTGAAACATCTTCAGAAAGCTTTTCCAGTTCTGTCACATTTGCTTGAGGCTTTTGTTCTTTCTTCAACTTCTTTGGCTTTCGACATTCATTAGATTTATGTCCTGGAATGCCACAGTTGAAGCATTTGCCTTTGAATTTCTTCTTGGCCTTGAAAGTCTCTTTTCCATCACGCTTCCTTTTGTTGTTGTTTGGCCTTTGTTCTACAACATTTGCCTTGGCTTCAAAGAAGTTCTTTCCACTCTTCTTCTCAGATCCTCGATTGTCCTCTTCAATCCTAAGTCGCACAATCAGTTCTTCAAGATTCATCTCTTTGCGTTTATGCTTTAGATAATTCTTGAAGTCTTTCCATGATGGTGGAAGTTTTTCAATCATTGCTGCAACTTGGAATGAGTCACTTAATGACATTCCTTCAGAATGAATGTCATGTAGAATTACTTGTAATTCTTGAACCTGAGTGATGACTGCTTTAGAATCTACCATTTTAAAATCAAGAAATCTACCGACTATGAATTTCTTCATGCCAGCATCTTCAGTTTTATATTTTTTGTCTAAAGATTCCCATAGTTCTTTTGCAGTTTTAATTGTACAATATACATTATATAATGTATTATCTAAACCATTCATCACATAGTTCCTGCAAAGAAAATCTGCATGTTTCCATGCATCAACAGCAGCCACCTTTTCCTTGTCAGTTTCCCCTTCAACAAGAGTAGGGCAGTCCTCTTGTAGAAACCTTGCCAAGTTCAACGTGGTGAGATAGAAGAGCATTTTCTGTTGCCAACGCTTGAAATCAGTTCCATTGAACCTTTCAGGCTTTTCTCCATGAGACATACTCACGGCAGGAATGGTGCTTGTAGAAGCCATTTCTGTTATACAAATAAAGACTATTGTCAATAGACAGAAACAAATTTCTGTTTGTACAAGATGTAACAATAATATATATTAGCAATAAAAATAAACTGTTATTTGAAATTGAAAACAATAACAGAATAGTATCTATTAATATGCAAACAATTTTCTGTTTACATAAAACACTATTACACATTCAGAATATATATAAACAAAATATTATATATATTACACGTATATAAATATTAGAAATAACAGAATATTATGTGTGTTAATATGTAATATATATAATA
Source organism: Panax notoginseng (assembly GCA_016801055.1). Classification (NCBI taxonomy): domain Eukaryota; kingdom Viridiplantae; phylum Streptophyta; class Magnoliopsida; order Apiales; family Araliaceae; genus Panax; species Panax notoginseng. The sequence continues at coordinate 260,919,636 of CM029012.1, forward strand.
TTTCTGTAAACAGAATATTTTATATGTAGTAACATACAATAATATTACAGCACATAATAAGTATATTATAAATATTATATATATAATATCAGTACGCTAATCTATATTATATTCAAAATATGCAAGTTAGTCTTGCATTTACACGCATGCAGGTGTGCATAACTAGAAGTGTGGAAATGTAAGTTTTATTCATAAAGCTGCTATGACGCATCATGTAATAGATAAGAAAATAATAAAAAATAATATGAAATATATAAATATAGCATTTTTTTATTATTTTTATTTTTATACAGTAAATTTCTAACAGTAAAATATTTACTAACAGTAAATTTCTGTAATATTTACCAACAATAAATTTATGTTATTATAATATGAATATATTCTGTTAAACATATGAACAGTAAAACAGTGTACTTAGATTCAACAAAATTTGCAGAATATCTTTAAAAAACGTATTATATATATAAGCATAATCTGATGACTTTAGTATATATCACAAATATTTACTGCACTCATTGTTCATACCAATAATAATTTCATGCACCATGCAATATTAACCTTACTGCATATTAAAAAATAAAAATAAAAATAAAAATTCATGTAATGTTAATCTTGCTGCACTCGTATACATATATCTATCTTTAGCATCAATACTATGTATTAACAAAGAGATAAATCTAAACAAATAATATAATACTAATTTGTTACAATCTTCTGTTATTATGTACTATTCTGTTCACATAAATAACAAAGTATTAAATATGTTCATATTCTGCAATTTGCATGTTACTAAATAAAACCATAGCAATTAATTTGCAAAAATTAATGAAAACCGGTACAATTAATTTGCAGAAATTAATGCAATTTTCATGTTAATTTGCATGTTTATAACAGTAAATTAATTTCTTAATGAAAACAAGACATGCAAATGGTATGCAGAATGGCTTCGACGGTCATTTCTCATTTCTTAATTTCTTAATTTCTAAATTAATTTTTTCCAGAACATATAATTATTAAACAAACATAGTATTGTGGAAGGGAAATATACTCACAGAAATATGAACCACGAATAGTATTGCAGAATATGAAGAAATATATTTACTAATTACTGATTACTGCATCTAAACATATTCTCATCCAATATTGCACATTCAAACTAATTACTGCATTTTAACGGTAACTTTTGTTCGGTTAATATAATATATTACTCATATAACTGCATTCATATATTAATATAATATATTATATATTTATATATTTAATATGAACAAATGCAACACTTGCACAAACACACACACCTTCAGCAGTTATCATGCATGGCAATGGTAATATATATTTTAGAAAAGTGACGTGTTTTTTTTTTCCTTCACTTGAGTGCAACAAAAATGAATCACGGTAATGGACAAAACAAATATGATTGTTTCCAGAATTTCTAGAAATCCAGTTTTTATAAAACAATTTTCTATTCACATAAAATAATTTTCTGTTCACAAAAAACAATACTATAATTACAGAAAAATAAATTTGCTTTAAGATTGTTATCTGTAATATATAGTATTATTTAGTATATATAAATATGATAAAACAAAACATAATTTTATATATATATAACACAGAAAATATTAATCAATAAATCCGAGTCCTTTGAATTCACAAAGTCTCCTTAAAGCAAATTTATTCCCCCACAGATGCTAAGGGTTAATTGAATAATTGTTTCCCAAGATAAAACGGATTTCAATTCTTAATTAGTAGCATTACAAAATTAAGAATTCATCGAACGCAAATTCTATGTTTAACATATACTCGAACTTTACTATTAATAATAATGATGCATGAAAGTGGTGCATGAATACACTTACTCAGAAAACGGAAAAAGTTTGCAGAACGGGAAAACACTGCAGAACGGTGGGAAGGAACGGAATCTGCAGAAACGGAATTCTTGCAGAAACAGAACGGGAATTGCAGAAGGGAAGGAACGGGACGGGAATTTCTTACTGCAGAACGGGAATAAGGGAAGGAACGGGACGGGAATTTCAGAAACAAAACGGGACGAAAAATTTGTTCTTTCAAATGTTTTCCCACATCATTTATTTATAGGAAAAATTCGCACGTAACCGTCGTCAAAACGACGTAGTTTTGTGATGATAAAAAATATATATCACGAACCCGCCCGATCCGACCACGATCCGACCCGACCCGATTCGAGTCAATTTTCTCATTCAAATTCCATTTCCAACAAAAGAATCTTATTTCCATCTCTCAATTTTGCACCTCAAATAATGTCTCCATTGAATTCTTACCAACTGCTTTTCTTGTAAAGGACATTCGAACGGGGGCAACTCTTCTGAAGGGCAACACTAAAGATGGCGTTTATGAGTGGCCTAATCTCCACCCTTGCTTGCTTTTTCCAGCATCAAAACAACTCTATCCGAGTGGCATCAAAGATTAGGACACCCAGCTTTTCATATTTTGAAACAGATTGTTTCCAACAATAAACTTGATTTTTCTTCTTCATTTTCCAACAATTTTTCATGTAATGCTTGTTTGAGTAATAAAAGTCACAAATTGTCATTTTCCCAGTCCACCATTATATATTCTCAACCACTTGAAACTATCTTCTCTGATGTTTGGACATCTCCAATTATATCAAATAATGGATTTAAATATTATGTCATTTTTGTGGATCATTTCACCCGATATATTTGGTTCTACCCTCTTAAACAAAAGTCAGAAGTCAAGGATATTTTTATTAGATTTAAAGCCATTGTTGAAAAACACTTTGATAAAACCATCAAAACACTCTATTCCGACAATGGTGGTGAATACATTGCCCTTGCCAAATTTCTTTCAACAAATGGTATTTCTCACCTTGCTACACCGCCTCATACACCTGAACACAGTGGATTTTCTGAACGTAGACATCTTCACATTGTCGAAACTGGTCTAGCACTACTCTCTCATGCATCTCTTCCTTTAAGTTATTGGACTTATGCTTTAGCCACAGCGGTTTATCTCATAAATCGTATGCCAACACCCACCTTGAACCTTTCCTCTCCTTATGAAAATTTTTTTACAACAGCTCCCAATTACTCAAAACTCAAAATTTTTGGCTGTTTATGCTATCCGTGGCTAAGACCATATACTACCAACAAACTGGACACCCGATCCAAACCATGTGTCTTCCTTGGCTACTCTTTAACTCAGAGTGCCTATTACTGCCTTGATCCATCCACTTCCAAAATATATATCTCTAGGCATGTCAGATTTGTTGAAAATGTCTTTCCCTTCACTAATCTCTCTGCTCCTGCCTCTTGCTCTCCATTACATTCCATTGCTACTTGGATTCCATCACCACTTCGAGTTCCCATCTTGCCTGTGATACCACCACTCAATTCGTCACCTGCAGGTGATACCCAACAGCAATCCCCACGTGAAGCTTTACTACCACCAGACCGGTCCGCTACATTTACTCCATCACCATCACGTGAACTCCCACTTCCATTAGACCAGGCTGCCACTTTTTCTCCACCACAAACACGTGAATCTTCAAATACTAGCAACTCTCCACAACAAGCACCACAAATAAGCCCACCTGAGCCTCAGCCCCAACTCACCCACACCATGACTACTAGAGCCAAAAACAATATTCGCAAACCTCTCACCAAAATGAATCTTCACACTCAATTAACCAAAGGTGATGATCATGAACCAACAACCTTAACCCAAGCCCTCAAAGACCATAAATGGCGTCGGGCCATGTCTGACGAATTTGATGCATTAGTAAGGAATGGCACTTGGGCTCTAGTTCCACACGATAGCAGTCAAAATCTGGTTGGTTGTAAGTGGGTGTTTAGAACTAAACGAAAATCTGATGGCTCTGTTGACAGGTTCAAGGCCCGATTGGTTGCTAAAGGATTCCACCAACGTCCTGGAATAGACTACCAAGACACGTTCAGTCCTGTTATAAAACCGACTACTGTCCGAATCGTTCTAAGTATAGCAGTCAGTCGTGGCTGGTCCTTAAAGCAACTTGATGTAAACAATGCCTTTCTTCAAGGGAATCTATCAGAGAATGTATACATGTCACAACCACCGGGATTTGTTGATAAAGACAACCCCTCTTATGTCTGCAAACTCAACAAAGCAATTTATGGCCTGAAACAAGCCCCTCGGGCGTGGTATCATGAACTCAGAACCTTTCTTCTTCGGTTTGGTTTTCAAAATTCTTATTCTGATACATCACTCTTTGTCTTTCATGCTGATGGCCACACAATGTATCTTCTTGTTTATGTTGATGATTTAATTCTCACAGGAGACAATGATACCACGGTTAATCACTTCATTTCCATTCTTGCTCAGCGATTTTCCATCAAAGATCTTGGTTTCCTCACCTACTTTCTGGGTGTGGAAGTTATCCCAAACAAACATGGCTTGTTACTCTCACAAAGGAGATATATCATGGACCTTCTCACTCAAACCAAGATGAAAGAAGCAAAGACTGTTCTCACTCCCATACCAACAAGCCCCACTCTCACGCTCACCTCAGGTTCTTCTCTTTCTGATCCTACTGAGTATCGCCAAGTAGTGGGGAGCCTTCAATATTTACTAATCACAAGACCTGACGTTGCCTTTGCTGTCAACAAATTGTCTCAATATATGCACTGCCCCACAACTGAACATTGGTCTTTTGTCAAACGACTACTACGTTATCTTGTTGGTACTGTTGATGATGGGTTGCAACTTTACAAAGACTCGAATCTCAGTTTACATGCATTCTCCGATACTTCCCTCAGTTTACAAGCCTTTTCTGACGCTGATTGGGCAGGAGACAAAGACACTTTTTGCTCCACCAGTGCTTATGTTGTTTATCTTGGTAAAAATCCTATCTCCTAGAGCTCTAAAAAGCAACGAACAGTTGCTAGATCCTCCACTGAGGCAGAGTATCGCGCCGTTGCAAATACAGTTGCTGAACTTAATTTCGTTTGTTATCTCTTGACTGATCTTGGTATTTCTCTTCCCTACTGTCCTGTCATTTACTGTGATAATATAGGGGCAACTCAACTCTGTTCAAATCCAATTTTTCATTCCCGCATGAAGCATGTTGCCATAGATTTTCATTTTATCCGGGATCAAGTTCAAAATGGAGCTCTTCGTGTAGCTCATGTCTCTTCTGAAGATCAGCTAGCAGATGCTCTTACCAAGCCCCTTCCACGCCAACGATTTCTCAAACTAAAACACAAGATTGGACTTCTCTCTCGAGCTCCATCTTGAGGGGGCATATTAGAGATAATCTGTTACTTGACTAAGTCTTTCTCATCAGTTTGTATTATTCAAATATATTCAAATGTATCTAACTGTCATTAGTAGATATAGGATTTAGTTGTAACCTTCCTAGTTTGTAGGATATTCAATTACTCTTGGTTTTGTATTTATACCGATGTTTATTCAATGAGAATAATCAAGCTTTGCAATCTATTAATATTTGCATGACTGAATTCTTTTACATGGAACCAAATTACCGATAGCATAGTAATGGTTTGAACTCTCCCAGGTCAGTTAATATTGGCCCAAAACAATTGTGAAAATATTGCGGCTTTGCTATATTACATATTTATGCCTGGAAGCACCACTAGATTCTAATGGTGATTTCCATTCAAGAATGAGATTTGCAAATGTTAACTGATGAATGGTAATTCTAGTTAAGGAGATTGATAAGTATCTAGTTATGTGCTCCTATTTAGGACAAATTAAAACCATCAAGTGTTATTAAGGTCCTTAACTATTTTAATCTACTACTCTCCGAACATTATTAGTTTATATTTCACTTGACTTGCAGAAAATTCCAAGTTCTTATTTTACTATGAAATAGCTATAATTGTTATGTGATAATCTTTTATCATTCAAGCGAATTTAATCACCCTGTGCAATGCAGAGGCCCTCACTCTGGGTAGTTTCTTCCCTGGTACCAATTGTAGGTGGTGTAGCATTGGCATCATTCACTGAGGCTTCGTTTAACTGGTACTCAATTCCATAGCTACTTCATCAAGAAAATTGACCTGATTAAGTAAAGGTCATTTAGCCTGAATTCTGACAAGTGGTCTTTTATTTTGGTACAGGATAGGTTTTAGCAGTGCAATGGCTTCCAATTTCACCAACCAATCACGTAATGTACTTAGTAAAAAATTCATGATCCGAAAAGAGGTTCACTCCATAACCTATTACAAATTTTGCATTTTGTAAAGTTTTTGTATATCTCTGCGACCTACTATATAAGTCGAAAAAATTCAGCAATATATTGGATTAGCCTTTGGTTTATATTTGTTTTGGAGTATTTTCTCATTGTTGTATTAGACAATTTAGACTTATGATTGGCAATGAATTGTAACCAGGATGGTTTGGACAATATCAATCTCTTCTCAATCATAACAATCATTTCCTTTACTCTGCTGGTTCCTATTGCAATTACCATGGAAGGCGTCAAGTTTACTCCGTCATTCTTGCAGCAGTATACTGTGTGTATTACTCTCTCTGTCCTCAAAATAACGGCTTAAATAAAATTTAAATTACATGGATTTGGTATGATTATGATTTGGAATACTATATCTTGAATGGGTTGGTTTCAGGCAAGTCAAGGATTAAATCTTAGAGATTTATGTCTAAAGGCTCTTCTGACTGGAGTTTGCTTCCATAGTTATCAACAGGTGAGTGAGGTTCCAAAATTGATCATATACATTTAAAAGTGTGGTAGCTGAAGGAACGAACATACATAAAACATAAAACATGATGATGATGTTTGTGAGCGGCAGGTGTCGTATATGATACTACAAATGGTATCAGCAGTGACACATGCAGTGGGAAATTGTGTGAAAAGAGTGGTGGTCATTGTGTCCTCTGTTCTCTTCTTCCAAACGCCTGTCTCGCCCGTTAACTCCCTTGGTAAATCTTTTCTTTTCCGATCTGGTTATATATGTACAAACAAATATATATACATACATCGGCACCAACACTGACATGATGAGTGGGCTTGTGTTTTCAGGAACCGGTTTGGCTCTTGCTGGTGTCTTCCTCTACTCGAGAGTAAAGCAGATAAAGCCTAAGCCAAAGCCAAAGGTTGCATAAATTCTACTAATTGTACTAATAAAAATTTTAATTTTGTTAATTGTACTAATATTAAGTTTTGTTCAATATAAAAGAGTCTGATTTTCTTTATAACAATAAAAGTGAAATTAAAAATATTTTTACTAATTTTTAACCATTGAAATTTTAATATATCTAATGATAGAAAAAAATATTGACCGGTTTTAATTTTAATTATACTATCTAAAAGTAAAAAATGTAATGTATTAAATAAAAAAAAAATTCGTTTTTTACTGTATTGGATAAAAGTTTCATTCGACCTATTGTATTATTATTAAATAAAATGTAATAGTATTAAATAAAAAAAAATTCGTTTTTTAATTTGAGGCAAGAAGATCATCACACGACTTCCTCTAGGACTAGCAGTCTAGGAGGGTTAAGTCTATTTTTGCCTACTGAAACTAAACATCAGTTTATATTTATATTATTAATTTTCTTTTTCATTCGACCTATTGTATTATTATTATTTTTTTACAAAACGTTATAAAATTTATCCAAATTAATTGACTTTTGGCGACAAAAAAAAATTATAATGTTATTCAGGTATCCACGTAGGCCTCACAGATTCATCCATGTGGAATTACATTCTATAAGCATAAATAAACTATAATACAAATAAAAATATAATTAAAAAGGTAAAAATCTTTTAATTTAGAAAATTAAATTATATTAAACAAATTAAAATATAATTAATATTTATAAAAACTCGAACATTTCAATCTATGCAAATCAATTGCCAGATTTAAATCTTTCGTCAATGACAAATCCAACCAGAATGAAGGTTTCCAACATCAATTGCGAAGCTAGAGTAAATCTGCTTCCTCTATTCTTCTTCACCTTTTTTTCCCACGAATTGTTAGTTTCGATTAGACCTAAGATTTCGCAAACCGATGAATTTTGAAACTTCTTGACCGATATAATTTCGTTGATGAGACTGAGGGAGACCTATTTATCGAATTTTATTGACAGCGGTTAGTTTGGTTTTATTTTCTATTTAGATTTGATTTGGCGTAAAGCCATTTGAGTTGAAGCTTTTTAGTAGAGCATTTGGCTTTTTGGGTTTGATCCACATTCACATATTTGAATCTATGATTAAGATCAAGTATTACTTGTTCATATTTTTTCAATTACTCTAGAACATACATGTAGGAGTTATTACTCAAGTGGGTTATAGTCAATGATTCATTGGACTTAGTACTTTTCGTTGGATGGTATTTTGATTTGCTGCTTACTTGATATGCACCACATATATGTATACATGCCAATAGAGAGAGAGACGATTACGGACTCTTTGATAAAATTGAATGAAATATTTTTGAATGTTTAAGTAATTTGAATGAGCTAAATGAAACAAAATTCTAAATACTGAATGAAAAAAGTTGTTTGATAATTGACATATTTAAAATATTTGAATAATAAATTTTTATTATTTTACTCCTCTGAAAAATTCAAAATTATTGTAAATTTATTTAATATTACTCAATATAATAGTTAATATTGTAATATATATATATATATATATATATATATATATATATATAATACTTCATTCAACAGTCATTCAATCAAAAAAATTACACTTGGCCATTCAGTCCAAAAATCTGACCGATTCAACCATTCAGACGATTTTTATTTAAAATAAACGTTCTCAATTGCTGACCGATTCAGTCATTCAGCTCTAAACAAATACCCCCTAAATCTTTTATTAATTTATTTAAAATGGATGTTATATTATTTCTTGTTTAATTTATTTAAGTTGTTTGTCATGTTTAATTAGTTTAATATATATTTTATTTAGTTATTTGTTATGGAATTGAGTTTAATTTAATTTAATTTTCCAACTCAACTTTCTCTCTTTATTAGCATATCACATAGATGCTATGCAGATCAGCTGTTAAAATTTTAGCAGAATAGACTATATTTTGAATTTTTATAAAAAAATTACAGTAAATTAGTTAGCTGGAAAAAAAATTAGTTCAATAATATAAATATAAATTGAGGTTCAGTTCAACGGGGAAAAAAGTTATTTAAGCCCATATCTAGAATGACCAAATCCACGTTAAACACTAACAAATTTTTTTGACTTTTTTCGTTGGGTTCAATTTGTCGAGTCACGCGCATTACTATGGGGTTGTTTGGTTCATATGCATACGTAATTTAGGGGCTGTTTATTACGCATTGAATGATTAAATCGATCAATCAATACATTTATTTTTTAAAAAAAAATCATCTTAATGACTGAATTAATTAACTATTCAAACAATTTGGAATAAATAATTTAATGCCATTTTTTAAGCTAAATGAGCTAAATTAAGTATTTTTTTTACAATATTAACTATTATATTAAATAAATTTATAATAATTTTAAAAAATTTCAAAGGTATAAAATAATAAAAATATTTTATTATATTTTAGACATTAATTATCAAACTTTTTTTTTTTTCAGAACCATTTCATTCAATTTTTATCAAACAGTCTTAACATTATAATCCCAATATTATAATCCTAAAATTATAATCCCGATAATATAATTATTATTTCAAGACTATTAAATTATTTTATAATCCCTATACTCATAATCCCAAGTCTAATTTAAAAACAAACAAAACACTTAAAATTAATAATCATATCTCAAGTATAATACTTAATATTCTTGTTTGCAAAGATCATAATCTTAATCCCTAGATTAATAGTCATCTAAATTTAAAAACAAACAAAACATTTAAAATTAATAATCATATCCCAAATATAATCCTTACCAACAAAAATAGCACTATAATTTCCTCTACATCTAGAAACATACGGAACAAAATCTACAATAGCAACACTAGACATCAAAGTTACCTTCATTTCTCTCCCCTTCTCTTTTTCATCAAGTGCTTGAGCGTCAACAGTCTTGCCAGAGCATTTTAGCAAAAAGTACTTGGGCCTTTGTAAGTTGTAACAACAAATACCCAAAACATCTACTTACTATATAACACTAAATATCAACACACCCAAAAAGGTGACTGGAAGAATTCATTCCATCAGCCCCTAAAAAACTCCAGAAAGCAACGTTCATGAAAAAGATTCTCCTATTGCTGTTTGGAACATGCCACCTTCATCCTGCTGGTGTATCATACATGATACAATCATAGTAATAGGAGATTCTCTTCATCCTCTCATTGGTTTCCTCTAGCCCGCTCCATCATGGCTGCATGGAAACTACGAGGCGGTGGAGCGCTGTCAAAACGGTCAACACTTGGGCTGCGACTACGGTTGTCGGCCCATCCTAAACCACCACCCCTATTGGGGCTTCTACTTCGGCTCCGCTTCTCAGGACCACCAACCATGCTTTCATGAAAGCTCTTAGCATGATAGCTTCCTGGAGCATCCACATCGTTACCACTGTGGCCATACCTGTCACTACACACAACAAAGAGAGTGACCAAAACCTAAAACATGGGATAATATGATTCCATTTTAATTAAGGAGTTTTAGATTGAAGCTATGTTTAACTTCAGCAAGCTTTAACCCAAATTCCCAAAACAACTATAGCAGTCAAACACAAAATGTGCCTACAATACCTGTCACGTGACTCGCGATCAGAACCATGGTCCCAACTACCCCTTCCCCCATCCCTTCCACCATAGCCTGAATCATAATGTCCGCCACGGCCTCCATCATTCCCACCAGGACCAGAATCCCATTGACGTCTGGACCTCCCAAATCCACCACCACGTGAAGCCATATCTCGAATTTCATCTGGAACTCGTTGATTTGCTCCTTCCAAAAGTTTGATGAGATCTGAAGCATGCTTTGCATCCTGATCACCAAAAAATGTATGAGCCACTCCAGTGGCACCAGCCCTGCCAGTCCTCCCAATCCTGTGAACATAATCCTCAACCCCTGTAGGGAAGTCATAGTTGATCACCACCCTGAGGAAAAAAAGAAGACCATGATCGTTGCATTAAGTTATAATAAGCGCCGATAAACAAGAAATATAGGAACATTTTGAAAGTTAATCTAATTATTAGAATTTTTTACAACATATTAAGCAATGAGCCAATAATTACTCAGAAAAATCACCGAGGAATCACCAACCTTATATCTTTGATGTCCAATCCACGAGCTGCAACATCAGTAGCTACAAGAATTGGAGTTTTTCCTGTACGGAACTGGTTCAGTACATGGTCTCTCTCACCCTGACATTTGTCCCCATGAATGGCTGCAGCTCCAAATTGGCGGCTTAAATTACGTGAAAGTTGATCACACATTTTTTTGGTTGAACAGAAAATAATGATTTTAGATCCTGGTTCTTGAGATCTCAATATCTGCTCTACCCGTCTCTGCTTTTCCATTGATGAGACAATTTCCACATGCTGCATATTAAAAACTGATTATGTTTACTACCTCAAAATTGAATTCACATGCAAAATAAGAGAGATGTCTAGATTTGCACCTGGGTAATAGACTTATTTGCAACAAGTTCATCAACATTACCAATGTTAACTTGAACTGGATTAACTAATAAATCAGCAGCAATTTTGCGAACCTCCTTTGGCCATGTCGCGGTGTACATGAGGGTCTGCCTGCGAGCAGGGACCTCCTTCACGATTTTTCTAATCTGCGGCTCAAACCCCATGTCCAGCATGCGGTCTGCCTCATCCAGAACCAAGTACGAAATTTGACTGAGGCTCACTCTTCTCATTTCCAGGATATCATTCAAACGACCAGGAGTAGCAACAACAATATCTGTTCCTCTGTCTAAGTCTCTCAGTTGGGGACCCTTTGGTGCTCCTCCATACAAACACTTCAACGGAAAAGAAGAAGACAAGGGACAAATATTAACAGAAAGAATCTTTTGTAAGCAAGTTTTTAGAAGTAAATAATTTTCATTCATGTGTTCAATTATGTATGCAATATATTGATATGAACTTAACTTTTTCATATGTTATGGAATATAAAACATAGAACCACATATCAAGCTAAATACTTGACCCCTTCATCAGAAACACACTCTCTGGCAGGAGTATAAATCAAGAGTCGATAAAACTTTCACCAAAAAACAAATTTAAAAGAATCTAATAAAACTGGTACACATAATTTATTCTACAATTTTAACTTCTTTCACCATTCTCTTGTGAAATGAGCCGAGTAGGTCAAAAAATTAAATAAGTAGAGCTCAGCTAAATTTTTATAAGCTCGAGCTTGATTATTTGTAAACAAGACAAACCGAACAAGCAAAAGATCCACTCAGCTGTTACCAACTATGGAAAAATTAATACCCAAAGTCCCTACACAGCAAGTCAACGGTTTCAAGGAGCAGTTATAAAGCTCGAGCTTGATTAAATGATTATTTTGAAAACAAGAGGAGCTGAACAAGGAAAAGATCTTCTCGACTATTTACCAACTCGAGCAAAAACAATACACATGGTCTCTAAACAGCAAGTCAATGCAAAAATTATTCAAGGAGAAGCAAGTTATATAGCAAACTTGTGCACTGATTTCATTCTTTAAAATCCAATCGGCAACATAACAATCATTGTACCGTGCAAGATATTCTTGATGACCTCCCAAACTTCGCAGCTTCATCTTGTATTTGCGTTGCTAACTCCCTCGTAGGTGACAATACCAGAACTGTTGGACCCAACTGAGGATTGTTACGACATTGCTTAAGATGCATAAAGCCTGGAATCAAGTAACCCAGGGTTTTCCCTGAACCCGTCTTGGCAATGGCTACTATGTCACGACTTTGAAGAGCAATGGGCCATGATTGTGCCTGTATTGGAGTAGGGGCAGAGAACCCAGCCTGGTGTATCTGTGAGAAAAAAACACTCGTAAGCAAAGGTACCAGCTGTAATATTTCTGAATTGGTTTCTTATAGGATTAATGGAGTTGCTAATGCCAGAAGAAGCACTATCCCCCAGACGCTGGCAGCCAATGTTTGCTGACACAAGCTAAAGCAGGAGGCTTCTTCTGATCGGACCAAATGGCAGACTGAATCATAACCAACAGCAGCCCCAGCCACAAATTTGGATGATTCGGAAAGCCTTTGATAATTGGTCTACCATTTAAGGACGCTCCAAATTTATGCAAGCCCCAAGAGAAGAGGGCAGCACAGCGTACGACATTTAGCTCCTCCTGGAACAAATATCGCACCTGCGACAAAAAGGACAAATGAAAAAATGAACACGAGTCTGAAGTTCAATGATAGACCTCCATCAATCAAAGAACTTCATATAAGAAACAGTGTAGCTACATACTTCAGCTAACGTAGACAGGGTTTCCATCCACCACAGAGCTTCATAAAGACAAGAAATGCATACCTCTCTAAGAATTTCTGAAGGTAAGCCAGTTGCTTCAAATGAAGTAAAAGGTGGGGGCACATTGTCTCCCTAATGGAAAACCAACTGTCAACACTCGTACCAAAATAATAAACTTATATAAAATGCTAAATGAGAGGTGAAATAGATGTATGAATTAATTATGCATGCATGGGAAAATAAGATAGAATCCTATAAGACAATACAATAAAAGCAACCAAAGAAATGCAGCACCAGGAAGCGGAAAATTTTAATGTGGAGTATATAACAGAGACACCAGAAGAAGCTAATAAATCCCTGAAATCTATTTGCATTGTAAATATAACAATATTATTATAAATTTGGAGCAATGAGTATTCTACTCAAAACCCTGACCTTTTTCTTCTTTGATAAGTTTCTGCTCAAGACCCTTCTTATCTTCAATTTTTTGAAAGCGAAAGTTCAACCAATGACCCAAAGAGCTATAAGTAAATTGAAACACATTTTTCACCTATAATCAAGTACATTAATCATTTTCACAACATTCCCAACAACGTTGTTCCTCCAGCCACGGCAATAGAGAGGAATCAAGCATTTTTTAAGACATGATTCATTTTCAAGTATTTGTAAATATTTGTATGTTCACGGTCAGATCCCAGGGTTCAAACCTGAACAAGCAGTAGAAACAACCAAGCACAACTACGATACAGGCTTAAATGATTTTCAATGGAAAGTAGAAAAAGTTAACTAAATGTGACGGCACAATTAATAAATATCCTAATAAAGCACCATCAACATTTCATGCCTCGTTTTTCTTCAGAGTTAACCACCGCATACATTTTTACTGCAATAGAGTAACTATCAGAAGTTTGCAGAATGGATACAGTCCAAGAGAGAAAATTGCCCTCGTCTTACTAGGAAAAAGTGTAATTGATCACAAAAGGTATATGCTTACTGTTACAGTTATTTCATGGCGATGACAATAAGACTCGGCAGATGCGCCACCTCCCACAGCTGCTGATGACCCATAACCTCTGCCAGAAGATCCACCCTGTACAGCATCAACTGCACCATTTGGAATATTGTTTGAATGATCTGATCCTCCACTTTCACTCTAAAATTGTATAAAACCAACAATTTGGATTAGTTCACTCATAAATAATGTGGAGAAATAGAATAGGAAAATATGAAACAAGGTAATCCATTATGTAAATATGAAGTCATATTAGAATATTTACACCACTTCCCTCGCATACACCTTGTAGACATACCATTCTAAGTATTTAGTATTAAAACTAATTATGGTAATAATGCCTGAATACTAGAGGAAATATGTAGCATAATTGTTTGAGAATATGAACATACTAAATTCAAACTTCAAAGACGCACTTCTCAACTGCCATCTGATGTAGGACAGATTTATAAGATCAGTTTTGTTATTGATTGATTGATAGATAAAACTAGGATCTAAGTTCTGGGCTTAAATTTTAGGGTTTAGAATTTCAACTCGGCGGCTATTAACTCTATATAGATATCTCCACGATATAAAGAAAGCCAATAATAATCTCAATAATCAGAATGTACTCCGTGTAAAGATTACATCGGTATTCAAACAAAAACAACCCTAAATTGGACTTGGAGACCAATAAAATAACAAAAGACAAAAATACCCCAACTAATTAAAACAAGTCCATAATAATGAAATAAACTAAATAAATAAAGAAATTAAAACATCGATCCCCATCGCCATCACATAATATCAACTAGAATTCATTTACAAAATAGTTGTAATTATATTGGCAAGCCGCTGCAACCAATGAAATGAATAATAATACAATAAATACTATATGTGAATTGTAAGAGGACTCATCCCAAATGAAAAAAAATAAGAACTATGGAAGTGGAAGAAAGTCTTAAATATGCCCAACAAATATTGTCATTTTTGATTTCTACTTTTATCTAAAATTATTATGGGAGCAGAAGGAAATCCTTCTCATGCGCAACAAAGATTGTCACTTTCAATTTCTATATTTATCTAAAAATAGTTGTCACTGGTTCAAATATCAACTAGTGTCACCAAGTGAGCACCTTGTAATAAGGACTAACATGGTGTAGCCTCCTGAAATGTGCATGTCGCATGTTGCGACATTAATCTAACCAAATTTAACTATATTTTTTAAGTATAAGAAAGTTATTTTAACTTGCCACTCTGCGGATAAACGTATTTCGTACCAACTAAACGACCCAAAGAAACCTACCCCTACCATCCTCTATACCATGGAGTGCGACTTTTCACGTTCTTGTTTTCGTTTCACGTCCTATATATCAAACCGTGATGCATGTAACATTGGTATCACGGTCAATTAAACAAAAATATCATAAAAATAAAAGAAAAACATCAAAATTCGTGTCAACCACACCTTAAAATTTCTTGCTCCAGAATCAAGCTTCGATCCACCATTGCTGCCTCTGCCACATCCATCGTCATCATTAGTGGTATCACAATGTAGCCCTTGTGAGGATTGTTGAACTTCAACTGATGAACTTACAGACACTGATGCAGACTTATGCAATGGAACTGAGTCTGCTTGCGAAGAAACTCCAGGCTTCTCATATTGGGTAACATTGGTCACTGGATTCCAAAAGTAAAGATATCCAGTCTTACCATCAACCAGGCCTCTCCATGGTTTTGGGAGAGTGGGGTCTTCTGGCGCATAACGGGGACCAGCAGTTGCAGTAGCAGCCATATCAAAATTTCACTATCTGGATCCTACAGGAGCAGAAAATGCAACACTAAAGAATTCCTGGGAATAACATAAAAAACTGGAACTAGCAGGCAAACTTGTTATTACCACCAGTTAAAATCAATAATATTAGATAGATGATAAAACATGTGATTGAAATATTTAAACTTTAGAAATAGCAAATAAAAGAAACCTGAAATAGAGTAGCTGCAATAAAATTACCACATCCAATTAAGTAACAAAACACATTTTACACCAACTTTAAAATTACTATCTGCATAATGAACAATTACCGTATCTTTAAAATATCGAGTGAAAAAATTAAGCAAGATAAAATAAAACAAATAAAATAGTTACTGAACTTGGCTTTCCCCAATATAGGTAACCAAAGATTCAGACAGAGCTCATTCGGTGGCACAATGTGGTGGGATGAAACAGTCCCACTAGTAGAGCTGTAATACATAACCTAACTACAGAACAACGTGCTTTCTTTTAATTAGGTAAGAAAATATTTATAAACAGTGCTTGTTGGATGGAGCGGCGTGGTGGGATGAAAAAAGTCACTAGTACAGCGTATCTGTAGGAAAAAAGTGGTGCTTCATGGGGCCATAATGTAGCTAAAAAAGCACATGAAGTTATCAAGTATAAAACTGGAATTGACATATAAAATTAAACTTTGGTCAGCTAAAGTTTGCCTCCTAAATTTGCATAAAATAATCATATGCGACACTTTTTGTGAAACTCATAGTCTAGACTGACAAACTAATTTGTAGGAAAAAACTTACCCCATTTGAAATTATAACAGAACACGGGGCAAATTAAGGTACGCAATAAACAAGCAAATAAATTACATAACCAGCAAAAATGACTGCCACCTATTCTAGTTAGGAGGGGGGAAACTGCACAAACACCAACACCAATGTCATATTATGCGAACCCATAGAAGGGGGGAAATGCACAAAAACTCAAAACAACGTCAGGCATATGCAAATACCTACATGCAAGAACATATACGTTCAAACATATAACATCTACGTATTTCTAAAGCTTAAAATGTAGCATGTCAGCAAATAACCAAAATCAAAAAGTAAATCCTACTTAATAAACAACTATCATGCTTTTTTAGCATCAAAAATCTTGGAAAAACCCAAAAAATGAAATACAACAAAACTTGACCTAAAAAACTTCTCAAGTTAAAATATTGGTAACGGTGGTTAGGGTTTTGATATGCATTGAACATATTTTATCAGATCTGAGGAACCTAAAAACCCTAAACTGTCGAAATTAGTAAAATGTACCTACCGACGTCTGTTAGAAGACGAACAGCTTAGGCAAACAAAATACAAACAAGCGGCAATGAATGCTCCACTACTACCCTGACGGACCACTTTCTTTCGCTACAATACCTCCCAATTTTCTCTCTATACATGTGTATATGTATCGCACTGCAATTTGGAGAGAGACTACACTCCACTCCCGAAAAGAGGCGAAAGCCAGAGAGAATGGGTTTAGAGTCGAGAGTAACACAACACTCCTATATACTTAGGCTATAATCGTATAAATTTGAGACTATTAATTTTTTTTTAGAGGTTATAAAATGATTTAAAAGATTATAAAATGATTTAATATTTTAATATTTTTGAGATTATAATTATAATTTAATTTTAAGATTAATATTTTTGGTATTATAATTCTAAAATTATAATTTTTACAAATAAATATAATTTTAGAGAATTTATATTTTTAAAATAAATTTGATAGTTTTATAATTTCTTTTCATATAAATTGTAAATAGAGTTGTCTCATTTAAGAGAGAATATCTTGTGAAATTATAAAATTTATTTGTGAAAATAAATAGCAAACAGTGATAAAAAAATAATAATAATTAGGTGGTGTTTATTTGTGTTCGAATGTTTTTTAATTCATCTGCCTCTGATTTGGTCAGAGACAAATCTTGTTTGGTAATTTTTTTGTTGTCTTTTAATCGTTAAGATATAAACTCAAATCTTGACTATTAAGCGTATTTAAAATTTATGAATAGAAATAGCCTCAATAAATACTGTATTCCTCCGATTTCAAATTTTAAGATCATTCAAATAAATTTTTTAAATAACACAGAGGGTTAAAATAGTAAAATAGTGTAATTAAAATATTTTATATTTTTTAGTTATCAAATAATTTTTTAGATTCATATATTATTTTATTTAAATTATTTAATTAATTTATTAAGATGTATTAACTATTTAAATCTTAATTAACCAATTTTATCAAACTAACACCTTAGACTAGACTTGACTTCACTTTTTGGTGGTGACACTGGATAGTAACGCGTTAGTGGTAACTAGAGTTAAACCTATGGTAAATTGGTGATACAAAAAATCCGGCTCAAAAATAAGTTAACAAATATATTATTTTTTATGTTAATATTAAACATCTCTCCAAATTCTTTCTAAAAAATATGTTAAAGTATTATTATTTATTCCAATTATTTTTATCTCACCGTTTACTATATATTTTTCTCTTACCTAATTCTCTTTGTTACTTAGTTTTCTCTCCAATTTGCATTGCATTACATAGAGAGAGAGAGAGAGAGAGAGAGTTCGGTATTTTAGAAAATGGAAGAAAGAAAGGGTGTTTCTTAACCAAGGCATTTATGGTTCGTATTTATTTATATAATAATTCTTACTACTAGTTATAATAGTTAATAATAATAATAAAAAAATTGA
Source organism: Panax notoginseng (assembly GCA_016801055.1). Classification (NCBI taxonomy): domain Eukaryota; kingdom Viridiplantae; phylum Streptophyta; class Magnoliopsida; order Apiales; family Araliaceae; genus Panax; species Panax notoginseng. Next base: position 260,938,527 of record CM029012.1, read on the forward strand.
AGTGAGGGAACTAACCTTCAATCTCTCCCTTCCTTTTTTAAAATTGAAAATTTGAAACCCTACAATCTCCTCAAATTTGTCAGGGTAGAGGAAGAAAATATAAAAGAGGATTGTAAATTATTGCAAATTATGAAAATGTAAAACTAATTAGAGTAAAATTTTCAAATAGAAGATGGATAGATAGAGATAATATTTAAATTTATTTTTAGGATAAAACGTACCATGAGGTGAACCCCACGTGACAGAAGGAGAAAATTTGTTCCACAAAGTCCTCCAGCTGTCCACAAAAGTCATTGTTCAACCAATTCGGTTCTATTAAGGACCCTACTCCTCCGGTCATTGGTCTCGACTCTTTTCTTGTACTACTATTTGATTTATATGAAAGGGACAATACCCTCCTAACAACTGCCCTTTTGCTAGACAAAAATAGTAAACCTCCATAAACTACCAACTGCAGGAATGCACTTGCCCATAGTTTCATTTCATTAATGAAATTTTGAAGAAAAAAAAGAGAAAAAGAAAAAAAAAAAGTACCTAGTCAATAAAATGCAAGGGAGAGGGAAAAAGGATAAACCCAACGATGGGACCTCAAACTAGATACAACTATCTGTCAAAAGAAGAAGGCAGCAGAAAACTATTGCTGCTTGCTCATTATACATTTGACTACGTCTAGAATGCGGAAGTAATCGTAAAACAGTGAAGACTGCTTTCCCTCCAGTCCATCCCTGCTATGTCTGTTGCTACCAGCCAAATTGTTGCATGGGCTCCCACCAACCACTAAGTCAAATCCGCCAAATGAACCCATCAATTGCTCCAGCCTATCACCATTCAGCTGTTGAACATCCGCAATGTCAATCAGGGTTCCTTTCTGGTTTGTCTGCTCCCACCAACTCCTGACAATATTCCTGTTCACCTCAGAGATCTCTACAGAAACAACATTCTTTAAAGGGATACCCAGACGGTGAAGCGCAACCTCCGCGCCCCCAATCCCAGAAAAAAGTGATAGAAGGTTGATGCCGCCAGGAAATAAATCCTTCAACACAGACAGATGATATGCCACGGTATCAACCTGAAACGAATGTCTATTAAAAGGAGCATAAATTGAGAAACAACCAACAGGACTTCTAATATATTATATGGAATTTCCTTTTGCAACCAAACTTTCAGGGACTTTTACTTGATGAAAAGGATACGGAAATTGGAAACCTGTTGAAAGCTGAACCCGGTTGCTGGAGAATAATGATCAAAAGAAAAACCTACTCAACAATTACAAATCATACTTAACATGATAGGATAATAAACAGAGATGAACGTTTTTGGCGTATTAATAAATATATATTGGAAGCCATACAGTAGAGAGTAAATGTATCCATAACTGACTCTCCATAGTCACAAATGAAAGTCCAGATTATGCCTGATTCTAGCAATCCCTTGCGGAAATATATTTTTAACAACAAAAATAGTTGAGAGCAAATAGATTTACATAGGAGAACAAAAGGAAGAAAAGTTCACCTGGAAAGAGTTACCAAGAGATTTATATCTGTCGGTCCTACTAATACCGCCTCCCCTTGTGTGATTCTTTGGAAACCCCAATAGCATTTCCACTTCATCACATTCTAGAGGTGCAACCTTGTTCCTTCCTACCCAAACTAGATTCCACTTCCGGCATTCATCCAGGACAAACTTTTGCACGCTCAACGGTGGCTCACAATCCCTATCTTCAAGAGCCTTTCGAATCCTTTCTGTTAGTTTTGCACTCCCGATGCATGTCTGTAAACAGTTCAATTTAGTTCGGGTATCCCATGAAGGCCACCATCTCCTTGTCAGGGGCAAGGCATCGTGTATGGTCCGCGGAGGAAGCGGTACAAGTGGAAACCTGTTATTAATTGGAAGGTTGTGGACGTAACCTCTTTTCCTTGCAGCAGCACAGAAGAACTTTGAATCGACGAATTCTGGTTGAACATCGTACAGAAACCGAGAAATAGTGTCCCAAACTCCTTTTGGAGCTAGTGCGACATTCTCATAGTAGAAGTAAGGAGGCCCAATGGCTGCCTCAGGAAGGTTTCTATGAATCACTGCACTGCCTTCTGTAGGGACTCCAAACCCTATCATTGGTATTGGAAGACGAATGGTCTCACCTTCCTCAGCAAGATAAGCCCTCTGTTTTTTCTTTCTCAATATCTCATACTCGTACAATTTTCTCTTTTTGCCTGTGAGTTTCGGCTGTAGTGATGAAAAAGAAAAGAACATTTTAAAAAACAGAATAAACAAAAAAGAAACAAGAAATTCCAAGAATAGTAAACACCTTGCTTTCATCAGGTAGTTCCTGAAAATATACGTCTGCTGCCTTTGCCATTTGAGCAGCACATATAAAATCAGTTAATTCAGCAATTGAGGCTGTAGGACCTGCAATGTATTGGATGGGAATTAAACAGTAGGAAAAGATGCAGATGAACAAGTTTGCAGCTAGAATTCACAATATAAAAGAGGCAACAACCAAAATTTTCATACAATAAAAGTTTATATATAAAAAGCCACCTGAATGGTGGCAAACCCAATGTGAAGAATAGGTATATATATATATAGGAACCGGATCCTATCCGGACTCCCGGAAAGGTTTAAAATCCGGACCCTTTTTTTTTTAAAACACATAAAAAAATAATAATAATTTATGGAACTAGAATCTTTCCATAATACAGTCTGTACAAACATGTTTTGTTATATGTATCCAAAACACACCCAAAATACTGTATTATGAAAAAATTCCAGTTCCATAAATTATTAAAAAAAAAATTTAGTTGTTTAAAAAAAAAAGCAAAAAATAAAAAAAAAAATATATATATATATATATCTCACAAATATTTACGTGTCCAAATGATTTCCAGAAATCCACAGAAAGTCACTCCAGAGAAATAGTCATCATTACAATTTAGCAGCACAAAGATACTATACAATCAAATCAAGTTGGTTGACCTTGTCAACTAAAGTTTTAATAGCTCTAAGGTAGAAAAGGTGTGGCTACCATCATCTCTCAAGTATCAATGAACCATCTCTAGTTCATGAAACTAACAATATATACAGCTGATATCAGAAGCAAGGTAGTACTTCCGAGCCTGGTGAAAACAGTCAAGTTGATAAACTTAGCATCAGGAAATTACATCTTCCACCCTCTCATCAAGAAATTACAGCTTGTTACAGATACCACTCTGCTAACTTGGGTACAACACAAAAAGCATCCCATACAACAGATTACCATAGTACCTCACACTAGAAGACAAAATACGATAAACAGCAGAATGCAAGATACAAAGGAAGGTTACTACGTTGCAAGAATCGTGCAAATTTTATTATATTATTCCTTATCAATGAAGCACTCGATGAAAAGAAATTGAATCCAAAAAAAACTCACTTTATCTCAACGAAAAGTTTTTTATAGTGACTGATCAAGGGAAAAATCAGATAGAAGTGGCAGCTATATGTCACGGGATTCTCCACTCGAGACAAAACCTATACATGATGAATAATATCGATGCACAGAACACCAAGACAACATATAACCATGTGTGCAACTATGTGCTAAACTAGTAGAAACCAACATGATATCATATACGCACCGCATCTATCCATGGCTATTGAAGCCTCTTCTACGGTGTAACCCATATTTGCCAAGGACAATAATTTTTTCTCCTCCTCAGACGAAGAATTTGGAATTTCCTGCAAGAGAAATTAATGTCAAAGACCTATATAACCAAGCAGAGCAGCACAAACATTGCAAGAGATACTAAGGTATTACATTGTACCCGAGTAGTATTACAGTAAAAACAATATTAGTTCCTGAAAGTCTTGGGTACTATTTCCAGGACTTATTACCATAACTTTATGATGTCCCTATTTGGCACATTTTACTAGCAAAAATGGCAATCATGAACAACAGAACGAGGTAACTCAATAAACACCAGCCAAAACTAAAAGCATGCTCAGCTCCCGAGCGTCCTCAAAATGGAGCAAATCTTCCCGTTTGTTTTTCTAATGGCATCTTACTTGTTAATAAACTATTGTTCAGAAAATCAGGACAGAAGCAAAAGAACCCTGGATAAGCTACTTACTGGAAAAGCAAAGGCATTTAACCAGGAAGCTTAAAATCTAACAAACACTAGGGCATAAAAACTCTGAATTTCTTTTCACAACATTTGCACCAAAAGAACTTCTCTAAATGACAGTGTAGCTAGTTAGGATTGCCTTTACATAGCTATGTTAGTAGTAGAAGGATGTTATGGTGAAAGTTGAAAAATGTATAAAATTAAGATTTCTTTGTTTCTAAATTCTCTCCAAGTTCTGACTACTTTCTCTGGATTCTTCTCTTTCTCACTGATTCTTTTTACATCTCTCTCACTCTTTAAATCCTTCTCCTCTCTTCTCCAACTACATAAATCTAGATCATGAACTCAGTTGTGATGTGTATACACAGTACTTGTATCCACTCTAATACGTTCTACTAAAGTTACACTCCCTCCAACCCAACACGAGTCCCCATTTAAAGGTCAACTTTTTAAAGAAATATTTGATATTAAACAACCAAAGTCAGAACTTATTTGAATATCATGAGATTAGATTTTCTATCTTAGATCAAAATGGAAACTTTTTTGAGAAGCCCAGAAAAAATTGTGAGTAATTTCATATCCACTAATGCACTAGCACCCACAATAGATTTTGTAGAGATAACAAAGTTGAATTCAGCATGTCCGTTCATTGCAAGCAGTAAATCAGTAAAGTACCTGCAAGTTACGTAAATAAACTGTCCAGCACTCGGTGTTTACAATCTTGGCAACATTTCAATGACTTAATCCGATATTAATTTCAAACACTTGGAAGATATTAGGCTTATGTTAATGTTTAGTTGTTTACAAACGTTTAACCATAGGTGATGCAAACAACTAATTTTGCTAGCCGAGAAATACCAACAGAAGGCATATTAAGTGACTGAAGTAAGCATTACATACAACTATTTCACTTCCACACCAGCTATCTGAGTCAGAGAAATCATCCAGAAAACCCTCGTCATATCCCGAAGAGCACTGATCTGAATTGACACATTGCTGTTGTTGTTCAGGAGAGTTTTCAAGAGCCTACAAGAAATTAGTGATATATAAATGTACAGAGAATATAAAATCACGGTGTAAGAAAAGTACATTCTTAATTTCTGATGAGTTGATCAACAAGCTAAACCCCAAAATTTAGGACACAATAAAGGTAATGGACAAGCTCACAAGCATATACACACACACGTATATGCGGGGGTTCAAGCACACAAACATGCAGGCGCACAAGAACATGCTCAAAAACTAAATTTTTTCTTATGCTTTTAGAAAAGGTTTCAGCACAGACATGTATCCAGATCATCGTATATAAATAAAGTCATATATCAATTCCAAGTGGACCTTCAAGTTTACAAGAACAAGAAAAAATGTCATAAGGCCCATCTACACCAGTTGTCTCAAGATCTGAGAAAGGAGCAGACTTTGCTCACCGTCTGCAAAAGGAGAGTTTCTAATATTGACTCCGAATTTCCTGCTTCTCCTGCACAATTATAAGAAGAAAATATTGAAAGAAGCTTTAAAGATAAAACTTGTTCCTGACATAAGGTAACAATGCAAATACCATTTTCCTGAATAGCTTTAAGAACAGACTCTTTTGTAAACCCCATTCCTACAAAATGATTAATTAACCGGGAGTTGGAAGAACCTGCTGAAGAGCACCCCTGGATATCCAAAAAATGAAGTTGATAATAAGTCCAAGGAATAGCTATACATGCAGCAATTTTGCACAAAATAGACAAGAACTACAGGGGCAAGCCGAAAGGAACCTACTAGATTATTTTTTTTAACTACAGCACCAAACTAATATTAAGAGGAGAAACACAAGAAAAAGAAAGATAGCTTGGCTCTGTATAATAGTGCAAAATCAAATTATGTTATTCATGTCTGACAAATGATGAGTTAAGTATGAATACAAAATGTTACATCCCTCAATCAGGAAGAAAAATAGAAATTTGACAAAGATGCAATTATTTTCAGGAATAACCCATTTTAAAGACAGTGCACCAGCAACACCACATTCTACCTTGTAGTATATTTGAAATAAAACAATATATATTTTATGTGAGCTATTACAAAACTGGTAATGTGTACTACCTCCATCATCTAAAGAGTGTCTTCTTTTTTGGCGGTATCAGGCATGGATTTTAAGGTTTGTCAGAAACACATCTACACATAATAGTTTTCTGTACTGCTATTTTACTTTATTTATGACACTGGAACCTGGGTGTCAAATAGGCTAACCACCAAGTGAACTTAATACCCCACAAATATATGTTGGTTATATTTAATATGGTTGAAAATAAATCTACAAAAATAGTGAAAATATTATGTATACCTATGTTTCAGAAAGCATAATGGTGGGAGTAGTATGCTGTATGCAACAAACAAAAGATTGAAACTCAATGTAATTTTGCATGTGATGGTTCAACAGCTAGCACATAAATCAAATACATCCAAATGAACAATGACATGTTATTTAATGAATGAATGCTAAATATATCAAACAGCAGCCTTCAGTGAACAGGTTGCTAAGCTTGAGCATTCTATACAAGCCTATATGATGGTACTGCAATAAATATAGCACAAGTGGTGCAATAATTTTGTCTATTGTGGCCCTTACATTTGATAGAAAAGATAAATAACTTGATTCAGTAAAGCACCCACACAGAAGTTTCCTTATTAATTTTTACAGTAATTTCACGCTAATCAATTCTTTTGACGCCAAAACCAAAACACAGATTCTACTTTGGCTTCTTCCCTAGCACTATTACATTTACCTCACCATTTCCAGCAATAACTTCTCCACCATGAATTGAGAAGCTAGAACTAGAAGATAAAGGTACGTTTTGAATTTCTAGTTCATCATCTGTATCCCAATCAATGTTGCCACTTTCTTCGTTAGAAACATTGCCATCCTACAAATATCAAATCAAACCACAAGAAATGAAAAAAGATATTATAGTACAACTACATCCAAAGGTAATGACAATGAGAATCCTTCTTGATTAACTAGTTCTCATAAAAACCCAACATTATTAATAACAAGAGACGTCATAATAATTAGTAAGCCAACGTAAACATATACAACTCTGTTGTGGAAAGGAAGGAGTACCATTGCTAAGTGATTTATCGATTAGGACAAGCAAGGATTCCACGCTGTTCAATAAATAGATGAAAAGAATTTAGTATCGTATCAAACTTTAAGAAGTATATTAGAAACAATACCATTTGTTACTGTACTACCATATTAAACTATTTAATGATATTAGAAACAAGGCTATCTGGTAGTTCAGGGACTGAACAAAAAATCTGCATCATATGGTTGTTAAATACTCCTGCCATCTGGAAATAAGAGTCCTACTTTTCTTGTTAATGTTTTTAAACATTAAGGTTTAGATGATTGTTATGAACACATTTAAACAATTGTTTTGGATGATAAAAAATAGGACTTACATTTTAAGACGGGTAGAATATGTTTATAAAGGTAATTAAAACCTACGTTATATGGACTCGAATGGAGTTTCCAGCAATGGTACACCTCAATTTTACCAATTTTCTTGTCCGAGTGTCGGAAATGGGTACTTTAGGGCAAAGTGAAAACTCCGTGTAATATAGATAAAAATTGTGCCTTAAGAAGTCAAGCCAAAGCAAACCTAGCAATACGGATAAAAGAAAACATCTATAGACACTAAAAATAAAGTACAACCATTCCATTTGAAGGTTTAAAACCCCAAAGATGTCCGATGTGATTGCCTATGAAAGTCACTTACTTATATACTACCACCCTTTTGGTATATACTGCATCTAACCAAAAACAAGAATCCACATTAAAAATCAAAAGTTCTCAACGAGAATTTGATTTTAACATATTTACTGCCCAAGAACAAAAACTAACGGGAAAAGATTTATACCAACGGGTTATGCCTTTTTGTTGCTAGTAGACACATCATCAATTAATCAGGTATTTGTATTAATTTATAAACTAGGTCATTGTGCTTACTCGTACAGGTAATATGTATGTTGATTTTGAATGTAAATTTCCAGAACCCTATTATGTGTCTTGCATCAAATACTCGTCAATAGCAAACCACATAACATCATATCTTTTAAAACCCACAAAAATACAACAAACAATCTCCTAGTCTCTCAGTAAATAATCATTTAACTCCCAAGCCAGAGCTGACAACAATTTTAAATAGCGATAAACAAATAACAAAATTCAAATAAAATGTACCTGATAAAGCTACGAATCACTCTAATTTTGAACTGTGTTATATAACATCGAGAATGCACTTCGTTCCTGGTAAAAATAAAATCAATTTAAGGAATAGGGGATTTTGAAATACACGTTATGAGCCAAAATTAAAAACGCCAAAACGATGAAGAAGAAAGACAGATAAGCAATAAAATACTACATGCAGAGACGATATACATACAGATGTAGAAATGTAGAGAGAGCGAAGCAAATTCTCGCCGAAGGAGCTCGTGAAAATTAACCGGGCTGAGCGAGAAATATAGAGAATCCCACTAAATGTGGTAGGGGTAGAAGAAAGTCCTTGTGGAGGAAAAATTTGTGCAGGAGGGTGGCAGTGAAAAGTACGCGCCACGATGGAAAATTCAATTTCACTCGCTCCCCGTCGAATAATGATTCAAATTACCGGCCTATTTAAATTTATATGGGAAAGACCTTGTCTGATTCATTAGGTGAATCCCACGCACTTAAAATGAGAGTTCAATTTGACATGACTTCTTTTGATCTTGGTATATGAGTTGTGAGCCTTGTGACTTTGTTATTGTCACACAGAGCGAGTAGAGTAAATTTTGTACTCTTTGTGGTGTATTTCTCATTTTTTCTTATGAGGTTTAAGATAAGACTGATTATTTTGATTGGCTTTTTAAGGGTATGTTTGGAAAATACAAAATTATCAATAAATGATGATTCAGCAAGGGAATTGACAATTTTATAAATAAAAATGTTAATGGCACAAAATTTTACGGAATAACTAAATAGAGAGAAACTCGTGAAACTAATATTAAAATTGTAAATTTATTTTATTAATCTTGCAAATATCTGTTGATGTGTCTAGAGAAGTATTAAATATATAATTTATATTAGTAAAAGAAATTGAATCCTATATCTAATAAATTATTAATTTAAATTTATTTATAAAGATTCAATTCCCTTACATATTGAGCAAAGGTTTGGATGTAACTTGCATTTGGTGTATACTAAAACTTAATTGAAACTCGTAAGAGCTTGGGATTATAGCTCATCTCTTTTTTCTTTTATTTGGTTACAAGATAATAAGTAAATGTACAACTAACTAGAGGGACCTTGCAAAGTAATCCGTCCAAGTTTATCACACTATTTAATCTAGACACTAAACCGTGTTCTTCCAATTTGCCAAGTACAACCGGCTTTGAAGACCCGATAATTTTTGCAGAATTGCAGTAGTTGATATGAGTCGGCGGTTTGGCGGTAATAATAGTTTAACCACATAGTTTACGAGCATGTAAAATAAATTTACCAAGGCGTAAACAGACAGACGGGAGAAGACATTCATTGTATTCTGGAAGAGCTTAACTGCATCTGGAACGGGTTGGTTTTACAAATACTAATAATACATTACAATAATGATGCACTTTGAGTCTTGATACAAGAGTACATATAACCAAAAGAAGATTGTTCAACCAAGCATTGTTGTGATAAACTAATACAACAACAGCAGTAGGTGGCAAATCAGTCAACATAGAAGACCACAAACATCATAAACCATAAATCATTCCATAATATTAACATCCGTCTTATACAACTAGAAACCTAGGAAGGGACACTGCTTTCTAGCATGTTCTGGAATCAGTTTGGCCAGAAGCTCAAGCGATGCTCCTTTCAGCTCTGCAAATGAAGCATCGGTCAGCAGGTTGTAGATAGAGCTAGAGAAAGACCAAACAAGGATATAATTAAAAGCTTTACCTTGAGGTCTGAAGTTGAACAGGGGTGGCAAGGGACGACCATTGGGGAGACGCGAGTTAGGATCACGAAGTTCTTCAAAAAATGGGTGGGTGCAGGCCTCCAACTGCCAAAAACACCAATTCAAACAGATTAGATGAACACAATTAGAACAAAAAATTTAAGGTTTACGCCTCCATGACAAAAGAAACCATTCTCGTGCTCTTCATCATACCAGTTGAAGCAAGTATTTTTCTGTTCATAGCATTGGAAAGCTATGTTTGGAACTAGGAAAAGGTGAGGGAAAAAGGAAGGAGAAGAAAAATAAAACTAAATATTAAGTAAAATATGTTCTCCCATATTTATTACACTTAATTTTAGGGTTGCAAATGCTTCCGTGGGTTGTATCTTATGTTACGTTCCTTTCACTCGCTATTCACTAGTTACAAATTCCAAAGTCCAACCAGATAGTTTTTCAAATATGTGATTTTCTATTCAAAGACCAAAAATAAAAAATCCAATGACAACTTTCTTATTCTTTAGCCGACAGTAAGAAATCAATTAGTTCTTTAAGTATGTTCTGAAGCACTAATAGTTAATAAAAGATATAGACAACCAACCAGAGACTTTGATGGAACTAGAAATTGTAAATCCATTTGGTGTGTTGACTACATGCATAAAAGGAGGAAAGAGAAAAGACTGATTAACTTTAAATGTGGAGAGGAAAGATATACTCACAGCAGTGCATCTCAAGTTTGGAGAGTATTGAAGAAGTCTTGACACAAGGTCTACAGCTTCAGGAGGCATCCGCTTGTGAAAAATCTGTGCAGAACAACAATGCAGTTCAACTACTTGTGCACAATATACATAGCATCAGAGACATAGAACAGCAGTAAGCATGGAAGCCACTATCTTACTTTGTGCCACGGATGAGCCTTGATTTGTGGGAATTTGAACTCTGTATAGTTTGGATTCATACATTTGATTTCTTCACGTGTCGGTGTTCCAAGCACCTAGGACAAGAAGAAATATTTAGCTATTGAAGAACAATAGTGCACTAACAAACCCAAAAAAAACAATAGTTTCGTTAGCATCCTTTATATTCTCACCTTGATTATTTCAACAAGCTGATCGACTCCACTCTCCCCTGGAAAGAGAGGCTACCAAATTTGGAATAGCCAAAAGAAAAATGCAGCGCACATAGTTACCATAACTAGTCAATACTCTTACCCAATTCCAAATAAAGGAAAGACTAAATTTTATAGTTCGTTAAAAACCTGTCCAAGAAGTAGTTCAGCGAGGACACAGCCGACAGACCATATGTCAATTGCAGTTGTATATTCAGTTGCCCCAAATATGAGTTCAGGCGCACGATAATAACGAGAACAAATATATGATATATTTGGCTCCCCTTTGACCTGTTACAGACGATGGATTTTGTAATACAATCTCAAAAGTTTAAAATGTCTGGACTTGATATGATTGATGCGTCTTGAAAAAGACAAACATGTCTGGGGCAAGCATCATTCAACAATAAGTATCTGAAACATGCAAGGTTATATGAAACTACACCCTATTGACAATCTGTGTCACTCGGACTCGTGTGTGGATGTCAGGGACGGGTACGAATCTAGGTGTCGGACACGTGAAGTCAAAAAATAGAAGATACGCGGATATGGATCCGAATTTGGACACGGGTGCGGAGATACAATATATTATGATTTTTTTAACAATAATGTTTCAAATTATATCACCAAGTTTTTTTGTTCTAGGGACTGAAGTGCAAAAATATAAAGAAACGGGCAGAAATAGGAAAAAAACAAAACTACAGAGACTGATATGTAATTTTTCAGGTGCTATTTTGAACTTTCAAAAAATTTGGGGGACTAAATTAATTTTTTTTAAACTATGGGGTACCTAATTGTAATTTTTCATGAATATTTTAAATCTAAAATCTGATCTCACTCTCTCTTCTTTTTCTTCCGATCTCACTCTCTTCTATTTCTTCCTCCTCGACAGAAGCTCCTCTCTTCTTCCTCGACAGACGTTCCTCTCTTCTTCTTCTTGCTCCTCGCGACTCTTTTTCTTCCTCCTCTCTCTCGTCTCTTCTTCCCAAACAGCCGTATCTAGATTTATGTGGCCGAATCCCGTACGAATCCCGCACCCGTACCCGTGTCGTGTCGTGTTGACACGGGTACTCTACCAAAAATGGCGAATCCGAGTAACACAGATACACAGTTGACAATATTATGAAAATAAACAAGCAGCATAGGATGTACCAGAGCTTTTGCACTCCCAAAATCACAGAGTTTGAGTTGATGGGTATGGGGATTAACCTGCAACAACATATCATGCTCAATAGAATTCACTCAAAAGATGGGGGAAAAACAAGTTTTTATATACAAACCAGTAGATTTTGAGGCTTGATGTCCCTGTGGCAGACCCCTATCCCATGAATATATGCCAAAGCTCTAAACATCTGACCAATGAAGAAATGATGAATAATGGATGATAAGCAAAGTTAACATCAGATGAAACCGTTCATTTCAAAATAATATGAGAAGTAAAAACATGGAAAAAGTCGGCAAGACGAGGATATTGTTGCTTGCAATTATTATTATTATGAGAGAGAGGGTGGTGGGGGACTGTGCACGTGCTCAGTCCCTAAAAAAATATAGTAATGGTGAAATGACAAAAGTGTCGTTAATGAATTAGTTGTTATAGGGATTGAGCACCAACCAAAGTTGATGCACATTCCCTCAACTTCCTCAATCCTTAATATCATCAAATCTTCTACTGAAACTCACAACTTCATATAATTGCAGCTTAACCTTAAAAGCATTCTCCCTCAACTAAAATAGGAAAAATCAGGAAGACATCTATGCAGTGCGGAAACACCGAAAAAGGGATAAATCCGAAAGAAGAGCACGGAAACAAAAGGTGTAAAAAATAAGAAAATTTTCAACATTTACATCCTTATATACCAGAAAATGATGATGATGCAAGATCACTAGATTTAAATTACAGACCTGATATGTGTACAGTTTGACATATATCATAGGCATTCTCTGGTTTGCCTTGCTGTAATGTCTTGATACACGATAGACTGTCTCTGGTACATATTCGAGAACCAAATTGAGATAAAGTTCCTCCTTCTCAGTAGTTGAAAAGAAGCAGTGTTTGAGTGAAACAACATTGGGGTGATCGAGAAGGCGCATTGTTTGTAATTCACGGTTCTTATATCTTTTATCCTGCAAGACCTTCTTGATTGCAACAGTTTCTCCAGTTTCCAAGCATTTAGCCTACAGAACATGGCACATAGTGCCTAAGAATGATATCCCTTGCTCAAAGGCTATTACCTAAAATAACTTTAAAGGTATTACCTGAAATACGATTCCAAACGAACCCTGTCCTACAATGCGCTCTGCCATATAACTTATGGTCTGAAGTAGAAATAAGTAAAGAAAACTATAGTTAAGGAGCTGCACAACCTGTAAACTCTATATATACAGATGTATACATTTCTTGAACTAAACTTCATGATAGGCAAAGAAAAATATATGTTAATGAGTGCCACGTGAGAATTACAATAGGCAGACTACAAACATCATTGGCGTACCAACTACATAAAAGTTAATAGTATGCATTCTAGGTTCTAGCCAGTTACCGACTCAACATGTTCACATCCAGCTTCTGAATCAAATAGTGTGGATTTGAGTCCAATATGTTAGCAGTAAATTTGCAACATTAGCATATGAGAATACAACTGTGTCACTGTTAAATGACTATTAAATATGATAATAGTTGGAACTAGAGGCCCTATTTTCTTCAAAGATAGTGCCTATTGCATTTTATAAGGACTTAATTACACTAATTTCAAGTTGTCTAATGAACTTACGGTGATAGATTAGTTCGGGATCTACTTTCCAGGACTGCTACATGCGTGCCTACACGGGATTAAATCTAACCACTTTGTGTCCTAATCGATAGTCTTAAATATTCTTGTTAACTAGGAAGCGGTTAAGCCCCAAGCATGGATTCTTCCACGTGGTAGTGTTAGATATGTGATGTCTCAAGCTCCAACACTTTATGGACATTTCAAACAGGTATTTACATTCTTTTAATGTGTCCTTAATTTGAATACAAAACTTTTTCTGATGAGATTGAATCTGACACTTGTTGGGCATTTGCTTAATAATCTCGAAGAATATATTTTATATATATTACACACACACACACATACACATATATAAATATATATTTATATTCCTTGTTATTTGCATAACAATATATTTATTAATTTTACGGCTCATAAAGTTTATGCTCTGAAAACATACCTGTTTTGGCTGACCATTTTTACCACCAATGGTCGTCACAATGATGTGTCCTGTTTCGGTCCCATTTCCATCCACCACCGTCTCATCCATTTCCTATGAAACATAAAATTTAGAAGTACAGAATAGACGTAAAAGGTAGAGATAAACAAAAGAACTATTTTTTCCAAATCTTAAAAAAGCAACCTTCTCCACTTTGTCATCTCTGATCTTCATTTCATTGATCTCCTCAGGAAGCTTGTCAACTGACATTGTATTGCTACTACGTATAGAACACCAAATTTCTTACACTGCGTACAAAATCAGCTCCTAAACCTGAATGAAAATGGAAAGCTATAAAACTGCTTTCACCAGAGTAGTTCCTAAACTCATAAATACAACGATTCTATTATTGAAAACATCTGAACATAAGGTCATAATTCACAAATGTAACACAATGAATAGTAAAAACCTAACCGAATCAGTCTTCTTCACCAAAACTTATATAAACAGAACAACCATAACATAACTAAAATGTGACAGGGAAAGGCTGCCATTGTGTTTCCCTCTGTAATACTATGTCTGCGGTAACAAGTGTGCAAACTTATTCTTATAAGTCATACAGATATATGGAAGTGCCAGGTATGTATATCTCTTCCAGGAAGACATCGTACACAGCACTTTAACATATGCATTACAAATATATCACAAGTCCACTTAATCTCTGAAGTCCAATACTTGATAGGAAAAGAGAAATTTGATTCCCCATAAATACTTGTAAATTGTTGCTTAAAACTTGTCCAGTGACGAGCCAAATTGTGATTAAAAACATGTTAATAAACAATAAATATACTCCGTGTAAGATAACTCAACTTAGCTTGTGCATTAAATTTTAATTTGATAACTTAAATTCACTTAAGGTTGATAATTATAAGCCCGCATATCGAATTACTACTGTTCTTTAGTGAAATCAACTTAATTAAGAAAGCGTAACAACAATTGGAAAAAAAGACTCGAACTTAATTCACACAGCCTTTTGATTTATTTCAGTTTAACAGAACGCTCGGTTCAGTGGAGGATTAAATTCTTCCAATTAAACTAAATTAAGCAAACATACTGATAAAAACCAGATCCATACACAAACAGAAACATACTACAAAGGTCGAAATCAGGAATGAAATAAGCCACACACAAAAAAAAACTACCTTTAAGCTTTAGCTGAAAAACACTCACATTTCGCAAGCTTGGAAACTTGAATAATTGATGTAAAGATCTCCGAATACTGATAAAAACCAGAGCTGAAAAGAAACCCTAGTAAATTTTGCACGGGCAGAGTGAAGGGGGTAAAGTGAAAACTGAGTACTAGTGCTTTCACAGACCTTTCTTACAAGTTTTGACCATCTCAACCTCTTTATGTCTCTCTAATTAGTCTTTGGATGCTTTCCAGTCTATCAGTATTTTTATTTTTATTTTCATTTTCTTGCAGATTCTGAAGATTAAGCGGAGGGCGGACCCAAGTATTTTTATCAAATTTTGTTCATATAGAGTTTCAAAGTCCGTATTCAATATGAGGATGACACGTAGTATGCTTGCTTGGATTTATTACATGCAGACTGACGACTTCTTGACTGTTGACTGGTGGTGACTGAATTTGTGCTGTTTAAGTTTTAAGTATGAATAATGTCATAGATACAAACTATTATATAAATATTTTATAAATTATTGATGTGATATACTCTAGTTCAGTTAATTGTGTGGGATCATAAATTATATTGAAGCAATTTATTGATCAATATGCTGAGGTGGAGCATATCATATAAGCAGTTTGTAAAATATTAAAATAGTTTGTATCTATAATATCACTCAAATATTATTCTCTCATTCCCTTAGAACATTCAGAATAGTTTCTTTATATTTATCTCTACTTTGCAGTGTTATTGGGTCATTTTGCAAAATAAGAATTCAATTTTTTCATTATGCACCCAATAAAATTCTTATATTTGATTCCTTAAATAATAAAATTTAAAAGTTTCAACAGTTAAACATCAAATTAATAATAATTGTGACGCCCCCAAAATAGGTCCATTCCACTCAACCCATTCTGAGTCGTCAAATACATGGTACAGAAATAACTACAACTTTATTAATACATTTGTCGTGCAAAATACGACAACACATATACTGTGAGTTTAAATACAAATATTGTCATCTAGACAGTATTCATACTCAATTAAGTCCTTATTATACTTATTGATATACTATTTTACAAAATAGTAAGGACTATTAAAATAACTGTCTTGAACCATCATTCCATACCCCGACTAGTACTCGTTATATTATCGCCTCCTGAGAAGAAAATAGAACAACAAGGAAAAGGGTGAGCTCAACTAGCCCAGTAAAGAATATTATGACAAAGATAATTTACAACAAATTATCGTTAGTCTTCAACAGGGAAAAATTTAATAGAATACAATAGACAACAAGTTTTAAATCAATATTCGCAGCGGAAAATAATAATTCATAGAAGAGTTACGTAGAGAATGAAATCTACGATTATCTATGAATTTAAAAGCTCATCTTTAATATTTTATCCCTGTAACATCAATCAATAAATATCTTGAATCAAATAGTCATCTTTGCACTACAGGCCAAAGATATTCATCAGTTGGTCATGTTCACCTCAACACATATTCATCTTTGTACTACGGGCCAAAGATATTCATCAGAAATCATTCATCTTTGCACTACAGGCCAAAGATATTCAATTATATCATCATTTAGGACTGAGGATGATGAAAAATATTTTAAAGGAAACGAATCCAGTGAAACAAAATAATAAATATTAAGGATTCGTATTTCAACTATTCCATGTCCAAAAATACCTCATAAATAATCATAGTGGAGTAAAATTTAAGAATGATCAAAACATGGATACAATCAAAGTTAGTATCCAGAATAGATATTTGGACGAAAAGAAGAAAATTTCATTTTTCGGTGAATAGTAACTCGTGAATAGTAACTCGTGAATAGTAACTCATGAATAGTAACCCCGACATGAAAAGTTCAAAATTTGATAAAAATTCAGATCAATACTTCGGCATAATGATATTGAAGAAAATAATATAATTTAAGAAGTAATAACATCCCTTACTTCAGCAAAAACAGTACTTCTAGTTGAAACACCGGATATAGGTTGTGACTTGAACTTGTACCGTATAGCAATACTCAAAGTATTAGAATACTCACAAGAATACGCTCACTAATATAAAGAGAGAAATAGAGAGAAACTTGTGTTTCTGGTGTGATTTTCAATTCTAACCTAAGCACCCTATTTATAGGAAAATGCTTAGAACACCAAAGCAGAAAATTTAATATAATATATATATATATAATTTTTCAAGCCCACCTTAGAAAATCTGAAATCAGCCACCTTGCACATGTTTATGATGTCCAAAAAAAATACAAAAAACATTTTTCTCAAAATAATTAACTAAAACTCTCAAAAATCAATTATTTCGGAACTTCGAAACTTCAATAATTCATAATAAATAGCCCTTTTGTTAGAAAATTCGAATCTCGCGAGTTTTTATAGGAAATTCAATTCTCTACAACTTTGCAGAAGAAAGTTTTTCCAAATTCCAAACAGAAATTGACCGAAATTCACAAACGGGCGATTTTACAGTCAATAATAAATTTACGGTCAAGAATTGTGTCCACCAACACACAAAACATGTGTTAATCATTTAATGCCATAAAAATACTCTTCCTCCTCATATACTCATATATCCCACATTCATTGTAAAAATATCACCATCAATATATTATTAAAATAATATATTTAAATGAATTATTTTATCAGAAAAAGATAAAATATTAATTTTCAACAATTGTCACATTAAAAATTTTCCCCATCTATATCCACATAAAATCACTATTTTTCTCATCATATAAATCAATAATTAATTATACACAAATAATATTACAGAATCACAGTACTGGCAACCAGGCCGTTCCCATGAAAGAGGGGGCTTTCCAATAAGGATCTCTCCTTACAGGCGCGTAATTAGATGACCAAACCTCTCCTTAGACAGAACTTTCTAGACATTGCCAATAATGTTATCTAATAATATTATTCAGATAATATGAATTATTGTTCCGATAATAGAAAATACTGTGTAGTGACAATTATTAAAATAACAGTAATATAAAATATCAACGCAGCAATTATTGAATCAATAAAATATAATATTGAACAGTAATTACTGTAACAATTATTGAGTAGTGTCTTCTTACGTAAGAATCAATAATTGGTGCAATACCGTGTGCTACTGTGCAACAACGTGTATTACTGTGTTTTAACCACCGGATATTCCAACAGTATTAACGGTAACAACTACGCCGTTATTTATAAACAACTTATTTTTGTCGTTTTCTTCATCCAATCGCTTTCCGTTATGGGACCCACAAAAGACTGCGCCGTCGTACGAATATTCTCCGACAGTAAGAATATTTCACGACCAAGCGAATATTCCCCGACAACAATGAATATTTTATAACCACTTGCTTATTTGAAAATATTTGCGCATTTCACCCATAACTAACCACATTAATCAAATCAACCCTTACTATTTCAAAATAATAAATAGAGGAAATTAAATTTCATTTATTAATAATTTGGGGTCTTACAACAATCTTATAATTTATAAAAGAGAGAGTATAATATATCAATTATATTCCACTTTAAAATAAATTTTATTTTATTTTAAATTTTAAGTAATTTATAGAGTGAGTATTAAATGGATTGTAGTTGCAAATATACATAAGATCAATATTAACTTTTAAATAATTAATTCATGATATTTTTAAATTTAATATGATTCATTTAAATTTTGAAAATAATAAATTTTATAATTAATAGTACTTTTATAATATTTATAATTATATTGACATAAATTAAATAAATTTATATCAATTTTAAATTTGAATACGTTTGAAATTAATTTTTAAAAAATAAGTCAATATTAAGTTTATAATTTGAAAATAAAGTAGTAAAAAAATGTCAAGATGTGTATGATTGATGAGTTGTCCACTTAAATTAGGGTGCAAAATATTATTTTGTATATATAGAGAATGGTCTTTTGACTCCCTCACACTGAGGAATAAAAATCATATATAGGGATTAAAATAGAGAGTCAAATAAATATAAGAAAACTGTTGGATAATAATTTGTTTATGTATTCTTCAAAATTGGGAATAAGTAGTTAATAAGAAAAACTGTTGTTAATGCTCTTAATATAAGACATTTTAGAGAATGATTTTTGTCATGACGTTTTTGAATTTCAAATAAGTATTAATTACTTAATTTTTAATATTACCCCAAGTATTAAATATAATTTTGGTTCTCTCACTATTTTTTGCCCAATAAATAATAATCCTTTTTTCTAATACAAGGGCAATATATATATTTTATATTATATTTAATTCTATACAATCATTTCCTTAATACTTGTGCACAACTATTGTCTTTCTTCGCCAAAACTACAAATTTTATTTTAAAAAATATTTTAAAATTTAATGAGTATTTACTTTGGAAATAATGACATTGTTGAAGCATAGTTTTGTCTACTTCAATTGTCGGGTATGGGTTTGTAGGTTTAATCTTCCGTTCGTTACTTTGAAACAATGATTTTTAGGGTCGGATCGGTCATCGAATCACAAAATGTATCGAATAGGTTACTAGTTTAATTAATAGTTGAACGGTTATTCACTCAGTAATGTCATTAACATATAAAAATATATATTATTAGTAATTAATAAAATTTAAAAAAATCTCGTTTTTTATGAACTAAAACATAATAAATTTAATTGATTAACTTTAATATTAAAAAAAAATTGATAACAAAAACGGGTTAACCTGGTCAACTAATCGATTTTACCGATTGAATCACCGGTTCTATCGGTGGTTAGCCCGATCAACTAAATTTTGACAAAAATCGGTTAATTGGTTCAAAGTGTAAATTAGTTACAGTTTTTACCAATCCCACCTACTGTTAAGTCTGCGTTTTAAAACCATGCTTGAAACAAGATGATAAAGGAATGAATAAGTCTTGGCAGACATGAAAATTGGACCGGAAAATTGGACCGGTCCAATTTTTTTTTTAGGTGTAATTTACACCTAAAACACTATATTTTGTAGAAATTCCTGTTGGAATAAATACTATACATTTTTTAAGGGTCACTAGCAAAAAAATATAAAAAAAAAAAAATTGTACCGGTCCAATTTTCCGGTCCAACTTTCCTGTCCGCGTAGCATTACTCTAAAGGAATAGATGATGCGTATATGGTTATCCTCTAGATTTGTTTTTTTTAGTGTGTGTGTGTGTGTGTTAATACTCTAAACAACATAATACAGAGGTAATGTATAAAAATGTGAATGAATATTACTAGTGGTTTGGACCTCCATATATATGTGTGCACGCGCGGGGCGGATGTACATGGAGAGCATCATCGGCCTATGCCTAGTGTATTTTAGGCATAAGAGTAAAGGTGTAGATAAATTAATAAAGTCAAGGGAGCATATTAATCGAAGAGAGTTAAATTTAGAAGGGCAAAAAGAAGAGTTAAAATGTGATAATAATTTTATCAAAAATTAGTTATTGTTTTGGGAAAATGAATTGAGCACAATTGAGTTAAAGTTAATGATTTAATGTATGTTATATTCTAATCAAGATTATTGAAAATTCAACATAAATCAATAGTGGAAGTTATATTTAAACTTTATCTGTTTGTAATGACCTTAAAATCAAATGATAAATAAGAATGCATCTAATTAATGCATCATGTTTTGGATGTTTTGCTTATTTTATTTCAAGTAAAGGTTATTTGAAACTTATAAAAAGATCGTCAAATTTGATTTAAGCTTTTAAATTAATTCATTATTTTGATTGAATATAAAAAACAAATATGGTTTGAGACTTTGAGCATTTGGGGTATGATTCAAATTCAACTATGACAAATAACCTAAGTAAATTTATAAATTGTATTTAAATATTTTTTTTTATTTTGAAATCCTTTTTTAAAGTTTAGATTATAAATATTTACTTGTTGTACATTTTAGAATTATATTTATGTTCCATAAAATAATTGTTTGTTTGGGGTTGTTTTATACTTGTATTTTGATTGATTTAAACATTAATGACATGTGGTCAAAATTCAAACGTTCCAAAAAATGAATTATTATAATTTATAAATATTACTATCAAGTTTTATTTAATTTCAACCAAAAAAATAGTTAAAATCCGTCATGTTGAACAATACTTTTGACCTAAATAGAATGGCCCAAGTTTAATCCCTTGTCTGTTGTGAGATACAAGGCTATGATAACGGGTTTGGATACATTTTGGGCCGAGCTTGCGTCAATAGACATATGGGTCATCGATATGCCATCTAAACATTAATCCCTATTACACATGATAAATTGTTAAAAGTTATTATGTGCACAATAATAAATTATATTTTTAGTTGTAATATTTTAAAATAAATTGATTTTGTTGAATTGAATTCTAATAACATAATTATTAAAATTATCAGTATTTGTTTCAACAACTTTCATGTTTTCTATAATTTATATGAATTTCTAAAGTCTCTTAAAAGTATATATAAGACATTGTTCAAATGGTTAAGAATTTGAGTAATTCAACAGCCTTTAATGGTTTTTAACTTGGGCCCGTGTCATTAATGTAGAGTGTCGGCCGATGATAACCATTTTTGTTTTAAAAGGCCCAAAATTCTCTTCTTAAGTTTTAGTTTATGGCCCAAGATAAATAGTTAACTCAAGAATATGGGCACTACAAAATGAAATAGGGTCCTTTACACTAATATACAACAATTAGAAAGTAATTACAAAAATAAAACACACACAACATAATTACAAAAATAAAATATACACAATATTACGTTGCTAAAATCACGTCATTAACTCCTACACGTCATTTATCGAGATAACTGATCAACGCCAAATCAATAACAGATCAACGCCAAATCAATAGGAGAAGACAAAATCTTCTGTCGCGACACAACTCTGATATTGGAGAAGACGAAAACAGCAATGACATATCGGAGAAGATCAACAGCAACGACATAGAGGAGAAGATCAACAACAACTTTGAGATCAGAGAACACGACATGGAGGAGAAGATCAACAGCAACGACATAGAGAAAAAGATCAACAACAACTTTGAGATCAGAGAACACGACATGGAGGAGAAGATCAACAGCAACGACATATCGGTGAAGACGAGATGCAACTCTGAGATCGTATAATAGAGGAGAAGATCAACAACAACTTCAAGATCAACAACAACTTCAAGATCAGTAACCAGCCTCTTTAACAACTCTGATTGTTGATTGATTCATTACAGATTTGTATACTAAGGTATTTGAGTTTAAAGTATATATGCATATAGTTATCCCGTGATTACTATATACTCGTATATTGGTTATCTTTCTTAAGTTTTTCGCTCTTTAATTGGTTACAAAGTCAGTATACTGACTGCTCTGATTGCAAAATGCATGTAAACATATATTTTATATTTTGGTTACTAAGTACATATAAATTGGTTACTGTTTATTATTTATTTGGTTACTGTTTTGAATGCAAAACACATTTGAAAATATATTTTATACTCTGGTTACTAAATACATATAAATTGGTTACTGTTTATTATTGATTTGGTTGCTGTATAATGTTTATTTGCTTGCTTTATAATTTTAAAGTTTATTCTACTGATATTTTTTATATTAATGATTACTTATTAAATACATTGGTTACTAACATTATGTAGTTTGGTTACTGTCTAACATTGTGTTGGTTACTTTACAAACTACATTGAGTTCATGTTCTGTGTTTTATACTGATTTTTTTATATTGATGGTTACTGATTAACTACATTGGTTGTCTTCATACATTTGTTTGTCTTTAATTTGTAACAAAGTCATTACTGATTGTTTTGGTCGTAAAATGAATGTAAAAATATTTTTTATAATTTTGGTTACTAATTACATATATCTTGGTTACTGTCTAATATGTATTTAGATACTATATGTTGTGACGCCCCCAAAATTAGGTATACATCACCCATCTTGGGTCGTCAGATACATGGTACAAAATACAAATACAACTTACTAATACAACTGTCGTGTACAATACGACAAAACATAAACTGTGAGTTTGAATACAAATATTATCTTCTAGAGAGTATTCATACTCAAAAGGAGTCCTCATTACATTTATTAACACACCGTTACATAGAATAGTGAGGACTACTAACTAATACTATCATTCGGAC
Source organism: Panax notoginseng (assembly GCA_016801055.1). Taxonomy (NCBI): domain Eukaryota; kingdom Viridiplantae; phylum Streptophyta; class Magnoliopsida; order Apiales; family Araliaceae; genus Panax; species Panax notoginseng. The sequence continues at coordinate 260,962,234 of CM029012.1, forward strand.
CATCACTCCGTTCCCCGACTTGCCCCAGCTACGTTCTCATTTCCTGAAGAGAACAGTGAAAGAAAGGGTGAGCTCAACTAGCCCAGTAAGAAATATTATGACTAAGATAATGCAGAATAAATTATCATTAGCCTTCAACAATGTTAAACTGATAAAGTATAATAGACATCAAGTTTAACTGTAGCAGAACAAGCATTCCATTAAAAGAGTCAAGTAGAAAATAAACTCTACTATCTTTTATGATTTAAAAGGTTTTTCAACACTGTTATCGCTGGGACTCAGCTTAATAAAATAATCCACATCATCGAATCACCCCTGCACTACGGCCAAGGATATTCGTGTATTCATTAATGGTCATGATCATGCCAACAACTGTCCATCAATGCACTACGGGCCAATGATGACTTTTACCACATCATTTGTAACATTACGGTCATGATTATACCGAATAATTCCTGGTCATATTCATACCAAGTCCATCTATGCACTACATGCCACAGATGACTTTCAACATTTTATAAACATGAGGATGATGACAATGATATAAGAATTCAATAAAACAAGTTCAAGAATTAATTTATCCAAGAATTAATAACGTCCAAATTGTCAACATGATACTGCTTTGTGGAGTAAAATTCAAGAATGCTTAGAAGAATATCTTCATAATAAGATACTGGATGAAACGCAATTATCAAGGATATTTCACAAATTTCATGGAGTATAGAAGTTAAAACTTAACCAACTGAGTACAATAAAGAATGAAATAACAAAAGAAATTACCATGCATGCGATAGACCGCACAAACAGGTTATTCCAACAGAATAATAAATAATGAAACCAGGTCCGGCGTAAACGCACAGACAGGATATTCCGACATAATAATAAATAATGGAATCAGGTTCGGCGTAAACGCACAGACAGGATATTCCGACAGAATAATAAATAATGGAACCAGGTCCGGTGTAAAACACACAGACAGGATGTTCCAACAGAATAATAACAAGACGGAACCAGGTCCAATGTAAAACACACAGACAGGATGTTCCAACAGAATAATAACAAAAACGGAACCAGATCCGGTGTAAAACACACAGACAGGATGTTCCAACAGAATAATAGAAGAATGTCACCAAGTATAGGGTAGACTGCGTATACAGGTTATTCCAACAGAATAATAAGAAATGGAATAACAACAGTTCTCTTCATGAATAAGAAAGAATAACACCCCTTACCGTTTTAAAGAAGAGCTGAAATAAGGAAGTAGTTAAGTAGCAGAATATTCTTCTTCTCTCTCTCTATAGTTTCTCTCTATAGAGTTCAGTGAATTCGTAAGAAATAATGAAAGAATGAGCTGCTATTTATAGAAAAATAGAATGCATAGTAACTAATCCATGAACGGTCCAGATTGATTACTTTAATCTGACGGTCCATATTTAAAGAAAAATCTTTTAAATAAAATATAATATATTCTATTTATAGAATAACTTTAATAAAGTATTCTGTTTTATATACAAAGATGTTTCTGTTTTATTACGTTAATAATACGAATAAAACAAAACGTCATTATCGCTAAATAATTCATATTATTAACTGACAATAATTGAATCAAACTGAGTGACTTCTCACATAAGCATTAATAATCAATACCGTGTGCTACTATGAAACCACACGTATTACTGTACTTTTACTACCGAGTAGTTCAACAGTATCAATGGTAAAACTTCCGCCGTTATTTTTAGTAAAATATTTTTGTCGTTTTGCTCAATCCGACAATAATTCCGTTGTGGGGTCCACCAATGATTGTGCCGTTGTAAGAATATTCCCTGTTAAAACGAATATTTCCGGACCAATCGAATATAATATGACAACTTGCATACTTTACAAAATTTATAAATACTACCCATAACTATTATATCAAATCCACACCATAATATAAAAAAAAAATTATTTCGAGAAAAATTAAATATTTATTCATAAAATCTGGGGTTTCACAATCTCCCCTCCTTATGGAATTTCGCCCTCGAAATTTACGTACGTACTTGGTATGCTGAACATGTGAGGATACCTTGACTTCACTTCAAATTCTAACTCTTGAGGTATAACCTTTAAGCATCGAATATGATCCTTCTTATCCAAGATGTTAACACGTATCTCCTCATACGTTAAATATTTTGCTATCTCGTCCGGTTCTAAATTAATAATGTCGTTCGGGTCGTCCACATATTTACGTAACATCGATACGTAAAAAAAATGTTCTGAACACGCAACATACTTGGCGGTAAAACGAGTCTATAGGCCACAGTTCCTACTTCATCGAGGATTTCAAATGGGCCAATTAAATCGAGAGTTGAGATTTACTCTCTTCGTCGATTCTTGCTTCTAGAATAACACCCTCTTGAACCTTCTTCTTCACATTTATCAGCTCTGAGTATGTAGCTTGAGCGGCTTTAACTTTATCGATTAAAATCGATTCTAATCATATATTCGTTATCTTCACGTGGGTTCGTATATTCGCACTTGTAACCGCATACGATCTTCTACTCAACGCATCAGCTACCACGTTCGCTTTTCCACGATGGTATGGTATGATCATAATCTTTAACAGCTCGAGCCAACGTCTTTGGCGCATGTTACGTTCGCTTTAGTTGAATAAATATTTGAGGGTTTAAGAAATAGGTTTTGTACTGGGGTCAATACAAAATTCGATTTCACGCTCTAGGGGTAAGCTAAGAAGTCTTCAAGAATACGTCAGGAAATTTATTAACAATAGAAATATCATTCAAAACTGTGACTCTCGTCCAAGACTTGGATAACACGTCACATTGATATCTATTAACTTGTCACCGTTGTTCACAACGTCCCCTACCGAAAGTCTGGCTTCGGTGCATCCCACACAAGAAAGCCAATAACTAAAGGATCGAGGCTCTTTATTTATGGCTTGATATGACAATGATTGACTTTAGTGGTTTGGTTACTTTGAATCTGCATAACAGGGTGGTTAGGAGTATGAAAGCTAACAACCTTACGAGAAGCATGATGAGTAGTGAACCAATCGTTTCAAAAAAAATCACATCAAAGGCAAGTATTTTCAAAGAGATAAGATCGACAGGTAACGTGAGAGTGTTGATTTGAACAAGATTTATAAATAGTGGAGGTAACGAAGATTTCTCTCAACTGAGTTTAAACAGACATATCAAAGTCTAAGTTCTCCGGAGTTAACTTCAAACATTGAACACAACTAGGTGAAATAAAAGAGTGAGTAGAACCGGTATCTAACACGGTATAGACTTCGCAAGAGTTTATGACTAACATACCCGTGATAATTTTATTAAGGTTCCTCGTCATGAAAAAAAAACGCTTTCTCTTAAACTACTGGCTTTGGCTTTTCTGGGACGGTCTTTGGTGCCTCCATCCTATCTGAACTTGTCTTCGGTGAACGACAAAATCGGGCTAAGTGACCTTCTCTTCCATAATTATAGCATGCTTTGGATGACATCGCGCAGTTTGGACTGATGTGTCCCTCCCCTCTGCATTTGAAGCATATGATAGGTGGTCGTTCTCCTTCCTTAACAACGGGTGATGGTGCTGACGTCTTTCCATTATTGTTGAATTTTCTCTTCATAAAATATCCATTCTTATTGTTTTGACTATGATTACCATTGAAGTGGTTACCATTTCTGGCATGTTGATTCCCTCCATGCTTATTGTCACCGCTTTGATGACTGTTATCACCAGTATTATTATTTTTCCGGCTGCTCTCTTTTGGTTGCGTTGACTTGTTATCGCGCTCTACTAATTGAGCCCTATTTATAACATCTGAATACAAACACAGTTTATGAGAAATAAGATATTGACGTATCTCCGGTTTCAAACCTCTTAAAAACATCCGCGTCATTCTCTCTTCATTATCCACCAAGTGGGACGCAAATCGGGACAACTCGGCAAACTTGGCTTTGTACTGCGACACGGTCATGTTGTTTTGCTCCAACTTGATAAATTCCACCTCCTTCATGTGACGAATACTTTCGGGAAAGTACTTGTCATTGAACAGTTCTTGGCACTTCTCCCAAGCCATCTTGAGTGCGTCAAGCTAGGTACGTTTTACAGATTCCCACCAGTAATCTGCCTCTTCACGCAACATAAAGGTGGCAAAGGGAACCTTTTGCTCCTCGGAGCATCCCAAGACATCAAATATCTTGGTGATCTGCTTTAACCACGTCTCCGCCTTAAGTGGTTCTGGCTTTCCCAAAAATTCCGGTGGTCCTAGCTTCTTGAATTGTTTAGCAGTGACCAACCGTGGGTTGTCATTGTTTTCTCCTTCATTTGGATAGGAGCCGCTCTCGCCCGTTGTTGCATGAATTGCTCCTTGAACTGCTTAGCGGTGACCGTCGGAGAGTTATTTTGTTGTTGCATGAATTGCATAAAGCCTCTAACCATCCCATCATTCACCATTTCATCGGTGTTATTGTTTTCATGAGGATTATTGTCCTCTAGTTGCACATTACCCTGAGCATTGATCGTTGGTGATTCAATAGTCTCATGTGCTTCATTGATTATCTCAACATTTTCGGATGCCATTTACAAATACTACAACAAAACAAGGGTTAATGACAGGAAAGATGGAATCTGAAATGAAAGTAAGGTATTCTCAACTCTTTGAAATACCAGGTACGTAAATTTTGAGGACGAAATTTCATAAGGAGGGGAGATTGTAAGACCCCGAATTTTATGAAATAAAAGTATTCAATTTTTCTTATAATTACTATTTAGTAAATGGTTAAATTGATAAATGTTAAAGTTAAGGGTGATATATGAATTTTTTTTTCGAAATACACAAGTGGTTATAAAATATTCATTGTTGTCGGGGAATATTCGCTTGGTCGTGGAATATTCTTACTGTCGGAGAATATTCGTACGACGGCGCAGTCTTTTGTGGGCTCCATAACGGAAATCGATTGGATGAAGAAAACGACAAGAGTAAGTTGTTTATAAATAACGGCGTAGTTGTTACCGTTAACACTGTTGGAATACCCGGTGATTAAAACACAGTAATACGCGTTGTTCCACAGTAGCACACGGTATTGCACCAATTATTGATTCTTACGTAAGAAGGCACTACTCAATAATTGTTACAGTAATTACTGTTCAATATTGTATTTTATTGATTCAATAATTGTTGCGTTGATATTTTATATTACTGTTGTTTTAATAATTGTCACTACACAGTATTTTCTATTATCGGAGTAATAATTCATATTATCTGAATAATATTATTAGATAACATTATTAACAATGTCTAAAAAGTTCTGTCTAAGGAGAGGTTTGGTCATCTAATTGCGCGCCAGTAAGGAGATATCCTTATTGGAAAGGCCCCTCTTTCTTGGGAACGGCCTGGTTGCCAGTACTGTGATTCTGTAATATTATTTGTGTATAATTAATTATTGATTTATATGATGAGAAAAATATTAATTTTATGTGGATATAGATGGAAAATTTTTTAATGTGACAATTGTTGAAAATTAATATTTTATCTTTTTCTGATAAAATAATTCATTTAAATATATTATTTTAATAATATATTGATGGTGATATTTTTATAATGAATGTGGGATATATGAGTATAAGAGGAGGAAGAGTATTTTTGTGGCATTAAATGATTAACACATGTTTTGTGTGTTGGTGGACATAATTCTTGACCGAAAATTTATTATTGACTGTAAAATCGTCCGTTTGTGAATTTCGGTTAATTTCTGTTTAGAATTTGGAAAAACTTTCATCTGCAAAGTTGTAGAGAATTGAATTTCCTATAAAAACTCGAGTGATTCGAATTTTCTGATAAAAGGGCTATTTATTATGAATTATTGAAGTTCTAAAGTTCCGAAATAATTGATTTTTGGAAGTTTTATTTATTATTTTGAAGAAAAACGTTTTTTGGCATTTAAGTGGGCTAACATGTGATATAAATGGGCTGAGATCAGATGTCTAGAGGTGGGCTAAGGAAAATTTGATAAATATATTATTATTATATTAACTTTTCTGCTTTGGTATTCTAAGCATTTTCCTATAAGTAGGGTGCTTAGGTTAGAATTGAAAATCACACCAGAAACACAAGTTTCTCTCTATTTCTCTCTCTATATCGAGCGTATTCTTGTGAGTATTTGATATCTTGAGTGTTGCTATACGGTGCAAGTTCGTTCTGCGTTATTCCAGTCAAGAGTACGGCTCTTTTGAGGTAAGGGATTGTAAGGGATAGTACGGGATTGTAAGGGATATTGTCGTAAGGGATGTTATTTTTTTATCAATGATATTATTTCTTTCAATATCATTATACCGGAATATTGGTAGGATTTTTCTTGTAAAATTCTTATCTTTTCATGTCGGGGTTACTATTCACGAGCTACTATTCACGAGTTACTATTCACGAGTTACTTTTCATGAGTTACTATTCATGAATTATTATTCACGAGTTACTATTCACGAGTTACTATTCATGAGTTACTATTCACGAGTTACTATTCATGGGTTACTATTCACGAGTTACTATTCATGACAAAATTGGTTTCTTTTTCTAACCAAATTATAGTTGATTTATGAATATTACTCTTGAGATTAAAACTATATGTTGATCATATTATTTTTAGTATCATATATAATATTTTTATAACCCTAATGATGATATTTCTCTTTGACTTGAGTGTAAAGATGGGTAGATTTTTGGTACGATCATGACTATGGGTTCTCTTTGGCCAGTAGTGCAAAGTTGAATTGTTGACTGGTATGATCATGACCATTGAATTTATAATTGAATATCTTTAGCTTAAGTGCAAAGGTGAAATGATCAACGTGGTTATAATTATTGGTTATATAAATTCTGAAATGATTATAAATTTCTTTGAGATATGAATATCTTTGGCCCGTAGTGCAAAGATGAATTATTGATGAATATCTTTGGCCTGTAGTGCAAAGATGAGTTGTTGATGAATATCTTTGGCCCGTAGTGCAAAGATGAAATTATTAGTATGATTATGAACAGGAACTGTGATTTGGTATAACTATGATCTTTGATGTTTCAGGTAAAGACAAGTGATGAAAATTATCTTTGTTCTGGATGAGAAGAGGAATTTAGAACTACAATTATGATTATGAGTTATACATGTGATTGTGGACAGGAATTGTTGATTGATGTTACAGGGATAAAACATTGTTGGTGGACTTTTAACATGGAGAAGATAATAGACTTTATGGTCTATTTGACTCTTCTAATGGATTGCTCGTTCCGCTGCAACTATGGTTGAAAAGTTTTATCATCTACCATATGTTCTAAATCTCTGATTTATTACTGATGAATACTATTGATAATTTATTTATCTCTAGTCATAATATTCTTTACTGAGCTAGTTGTGCTCACCCTTTTGCTTCACAATTCCTTTCAGGTAATAAGAGTGTAGCTGGGTCGAGCGAGGGTAACAGGGAAATAGAATGGTGGTTTCTAGCTGTGGAGGTTCTCTCGAAGCAGTATAGAAAAGTTCATTTAGTAGTTTTATTTGGTGAATCCAATAGAGTAAGATGTACCCAACGTTGGAAGGGTGTTTTGCCACTATCATACAAAATGTCTAACGACATACAACCTCGTGTCATCATAAGACATGGTTGTGTACATCCCCTTGCCGAGTATATCTACGAGCACTACCTATATAATCTTGGTGTTTATTTGAAGTATAATTCTCAGTTAGAGACAGTGGAGATAATGATATGTGAAGAGAAGACTCACCATTGGAAAGAATATGATAGTAATCTTCTCATTTTTCTTTGGGGTCTATTAGGTCAACTAAGGATAATTCTGTGGCCATATGATATCTATCATAACCTAGAAGCATGGCCTCCCATGAACGAGGGTTTCCTTGAGCACTTCCCAAAGATTCTAATTTCTAAAACAGTTTTTGACTATACCTTTATGTAAGGTGTTATTGTGACGTGCTATCCAAGATTGGTGTCCAGAGTCACAGTTGGTATATTTTAGTATCAAAACTCACAACATATGTGTTGTTGTATTTTGCACGACAATTGTTGTAATAAAGTTGTAGTTATTTTTTGTACCATGTATTTGGCGACTCAAAATGGGTTGGATGGAATGGACCTATTTTGGGGGCGTCACATTTGGTATCAGAGCTTAGGGATATGATCTCTGGCGGAGATCGGGGAATAGGACTAGAAGGTGAGAGACGAGTAAATCCTTCGCTAGTGTGTCCTACCTAAGCTTATTTGGTGGTCAGTTATAATATCGAGATATTATGTGATATGTTAATTTGTTCAATTAACCTTTGTTTTGAAGCTGTATTCTAGAATGATATCTGAAATACAGGAGATGAGCAGTAAAAAAGGAATCTGAAATGAAAGCAAGGTATTCTCAACTCTTTGAAATACCAGGTACGTAAATTTCGAGGACGAAATTTCATAAGGAGGGGAGATTGTAAGACCCCGAATTTTATGAAATAAAAGTATTCAATTTTTCTTATAATTACTATTTTGTAAATGGTTAAATTGATAAATGTTAAAGTTAAGGGTGATATATGAATTTTTTTTTCGAAATACACAAGTGGTTATAAAATATTCATTGTTGTCAGGGAATATTCGCTTGGTCGTGGAATATTCTTACTGTCGGAGAATATTCGTACGACGGCGCAGTCTTTTGTGGGCCCCATAACGGAAAGCGATTGGATGAAGAAAACGACAAGAGTAAGTTGTTTATAAATAACGGCGTAGTTGTTACCGTTAACACTGTTTGAATACCCGGTGATTAAAACACAGTAATACGCGTTGTTGCACAGTAGCACACGGTATTGCACCAATTATTGATTCTTACGTAAGAAGACACTACTCAATAATTGTTGCGTTGATATTTTATATTACTGTTGTTTTAATAATTGTCACTACACAGTATTTTCTATTATCGGAGTAATAATTCATATTATCTGAATAATATTATTAGATAACATTATTGGCAATGTCTAGAAAGTTCTGTCTAAGGAGAGGTTTGGTCATCTAATTGCGCGCCAGTAAGGAGATATCCTTATTGGAAAGCCCTCTCTTTCTTGAGAACGGCCTGGTTGCCAGTACTGTGATTCTGTAATATTATTTGTGTATAATTAATTATTGATTTATATGATGAGAAAAATATTGATTTTATGTGGATATAGATGGAAAAAATTTTTAATGTGACAATTGTTGAAAATTAATATTTTATCTTTTTCTGATAAAATAATTCATTTAAATATATTATTTTAATAATATATTGATGGTGATATTTTTACAATGAATGTGGGATATATGAGTATAAGAGGAGAAAGAGTATTTTTGTGGCATTAAATGATTAACACATGTTTTGTGTGTTGGTGGACATAATTCTTGACCGAAAATTTATTATTGACTGTAAAATCGTCCGTTTGTGAATTTCGGTTAATTTCTGTTTAGAATTTAGAAAAACTTTCATCTGCAAAGTTGTAGAGAATTGAATTTCCTATAAAAACTCGAGTGATTCAAATTTTCTGATAAAAGGGCTATTTATTATGAATTATTGAAGTTCTGAAGTTCCGAAATAATTGATTTTTGGAAGTTTTATTTATTATTTTGAAGAAAAACGTTTTTTGGCATTTAAGTGGGCTAACATGTGATATAAATGGGTTGAGATCAGATGTCTAGAGGTGGGCTAAGAAAAATTTGATAAATATATTATTATTATATTAACTTTTCTGCTTTGGTATTCTAAGCATTTTCCTATAAGTAGGGTGCTTAGGTTAGAATTGAAAATCACACCAGAAACACAAGTTTCTCTCTATTTCTCTCTCTATATCGAGCGTATTCTTGTGAGTATTTGATATCTTGAGTGTTGCTATACGGTGCAAGTTCGTTCAGCATTATTCCAGTCAAGAGTACTGCTCTTTTGAGGTAAGGGATTGTAAGGGATTGTAAGGGATAGTACGGGATTGTAAGGGATATTGTCGTAAGGGATGTTATTTTTTTATCAATGATGTTATTTCTTTCAATATCATTATACCGGAATATTGGTAGGATTTTTCTTGTAAAATTCTTATCTTTTCATGTCGGGGTTACTATTCACGAGCTACTATTCATGAGTTACTATTCATGAGTTACTATTCACGAGTTACTTTTCATGAGTTACTATTCATGAATTATTATTCACGAGTTACTATTCACGAGTTACTATTCATGAGTTACTATTCACGAGTTACTATTCATGGGTTACTATTCACGAGTTACTATTCATGACAAAATTGGTTTGTTTTTCTAACCAAATTATAGTTGATTTATGAATATTACTCTTGAGATTAAAACTATATGTTGATCATATTATTTTTAGTATCATATATAATATTTTTATAACCCTAATGATGATATTTCTCTTTGACTTGAGTGTAAAGATGGGTAGATTTTTGGTACGATCATGACTATGGGTTCTCTTTGGCCAGTAGTGCAAAGTTGAATTGTTGACTGGTATGATCATGACCATTGAATTTATAATTGAATATCTTTAGCTTAAGTGCAAAGGTGAAATGATCAACGTGGTTATAATTATTGGTTATATAAATTCTGAAATGATTATATATTTCTTTGAGATATGAATATCTTTGGCCCGTAGTGCAAAGATGAATTATTGATGAATATCTTTGGCCTGTAGTGCAAAGATGAGTTGTTGATGAATATCTTTGGCCCGTAGTGCAAAGATGAAATTATTAGTATGATTATGAACAGGAACTGTGATTTGGTATAACCATGATCTTTGATGTTTCAGGTAAAGACAAGTGATGAAAATTATCTTTGTTCTGGATGAGAAGAGGAATTTAGAACTACAATTATGATTATGAGTTATACATGTGATTGTGGACAGGAATTGTTGATTGATGTTACAGGGATAAAACATTGTTGGTGGACTTTTAACATGGAGAAGATAATAGACTTTATGGTCTATTTGACTCTTCTAATGGATTGCTCGTTCCGCTGCAACTATGGTTGAAAAGTTTTATCATCTACCATATGTTCTAAATCTCTGATTTATTACTGATGAATACTATTGATAATTTATTTATCTTTAGTCATAATATTCTTTACTGAGCTAGTTGTGCTCACCCTTTTGCTTCACAATTCCTTTCAGGTAATAAGAGTGTAGCTGGGTCGAGCGAGGGTAACAGGGAAATAGAATGGTGGTTTCTAGCTGTGGAGGTTCTCTCGAAGCAGTATAGAAAAGTTCATTTAGTAGTTTTATTTGGTGAATCCAATAGGGTAAGATGTACCCAACGTTGGAAGGGTGTTTTGCCACTATCATACAAAATGTCTAACGACATACAACCTCGTGTCATCATAAGACATGGTTGTGTACATCCACTTGCCGAGTATATCTACGAGCACTACCTATATAATCTTGGTGTTTATTTGAAGTATAATTCTCAGTTAGAGACAGTGGAGATAATGATATGTGAAGAGAAGACTCACCATTGGAAAGAATATGATAGTAATCTTCTCATTTTTCTTTGAGGTCTATTAGGTCAACTAAGGATAATTCTGTGGCCATATGATATCTATCATAACCTAGAAGCATGGCCTCCCATGAACGAGGGTTTCCTTGAGCACTTCCCAAAGATTCTAATTTCTAAAACAGTTTTTGACTATACCTTTATGTAAGGTGTTATTGTGACGTGCTATCCAAGGTTGGTGTCCAGAGTCACAGTTGGTATATTTTAGTATCAAAACTCACAACATATGTGTTGTTGTATTTTGCACGATAATTGTTGTAATAAAGTTGTAGTTATTTTTTGTACCATGTATTTGGCGACTCAAAATGGGTTGGATGGAATGGACCTATTTTGGGGGCGTCACATTTGGTATCAGAGCTTAGGGATATGATCTCTGGCGGAGATTGGGGAATAGGACTAGAAGGAGAGAGACGAGTAAATCCTTCGCTAGTGTGTCCTACCTAAGCTTATTTGGTGGTCAGTCATAATATCGAGATATTATGTGATATGTTAATTTGTTCAATTAACCTTTGTTTTGAAGCTGTATTCTAGAATGATATCTGAAATACAGGAGATGAGCAATGAAAAAATTATGATGACAGTAAAAAAGGAATCTGAAATGAAAGCAAGGTATTCTCAACTCTTTGAAATACCAGGTACGTAAATTTCGAGGACGAAATTTCATAAGGAGGGGAGATTGTAAGACCCCGAATTTTATGAAATAAAAGTATTCAATTTTTCTTATAATTACTATTTAGTAAATGGTTAAATTGATAAATGTTAAAGTTAAGGGTAATATATGAATTTTTTTTTCGAAATACACAAGTGGTTATAAAATATTCATTGTTGTCAGGGAATATTCGCTTGGTCGTGGAATATTCTTACTGTCGGAGAATATTCGTACGACGGCGCAGTCTTTTGTGGGCCCCATAACGGAAAGCGATTGGATGAAGAAAACGACAAGAGTAAGTTGTTTATAAATAACGGCGTAGTTGTTACCGTTAACACTGTTGGAATACCCAGTGATTAAAACACAGTAATACGCGTTGTTGCACAGTAGCACACGGTATTACACCAATTATTGATTCTTACGTAAGAAGACACTACTCAATAATTGTTGCGTTGATATTTTATATTACTGTTGTTTTAATAATTGTCACTACGCAGTATTTTCTATTATCGGAGTAATAATTCATATTATCTGAATAATATTATTAGATAACATTATTGACAATGTCTAGAAAGTTCTGTCTAAGGAGAGGTTTGGTCATCTAATTGCGCGCCAGTAAGGAGATATCCTTATTGGAAAGCCCCCTCTTTCCTGGGAACGGCCTGGTTGCTAGTACTGTGATTCTGTAATATTATTTGTGTATAATTAATTATTGATTTATATGATGAGAAAAATATTGATTTTATGTGGATATGGATGGAAAAAAATTTTAATGTGACAATTGTTGAAAATTAATATTTTATCTTTTTCTGATAAAATAATTCATTTAAATATATTATTTTAATAATATATTGATGGTGATATTTTTACAATGAATGTGGGATATATGAGTATAAGAGGAGGAAGAGTATTTTTGTGGCATTAAATGATTAACACATATTTTGTGTGTTGGTGGACATAATTCTTGACCGAAAATTTATTATTGACTGTAAAATCGTCCGTTTGTGAATTTCGGTCAATTTCTGTTTAGAATTTAGAAAAACTTTCTTCTGCAAAGTTGTAGAGAATTGAATTTTCTATAAAAACTCGAGTGATTCGAATTTTCTGATAAAAGGGCTATTTATTATGAATTATTGAAGTTCTGAAGTTCCGAAATAATTAATTTTTAGAAGTTTTATTTATTATTTTGAAGAAAAACATTTTTTGGCATTTAAGTGGGCTAACATGTGATATAAATGGGCTGAGATCAGATGTCTAGAGGTGGGCTAAGGAAAATTTGATAAATATATTATTATATTAAATTTTCTGCTTTGGTATTCTAAGCATTTTCCTATAAATAGGGTGCTTAGGTTAGAATTGAAAATCACACCAGAAACACAAGTTTCTCTCTATTTCTCTCTCTATATCGAGCGTATTCTTGTGAGTATTTGATATCTTGAGTGTTGCTATACGGTGCAAGTTCGTTCAGCGTTATTCCAGTTAAGAGTACTGCTCTTTTGAGGTAAGGGATTGTAAGGGATTGTAAGGGATAGTACGGGATTGTAAGGGATATTGTCGTAAGGGATGTTATTTTTTTATCAATGATATTATTTCTTTCAATATCATTATACCGGAATATTGGTAGGATTTTTCTTGTAAAATTCTTATCTTTTCATGTCGGGGTTACTATTCACGAGCTACTATTCACGAGTTACTATTCACGAGTTACTTTTCATGAGTTACTATTCATGAATTATTATTCACGAGTTACTATTCACGAGTTACTATTCATGAGTTACTATTCACGAGTTACTATTCATGGGTTACTATTCACGAGTTACTATTCATGACAAAATTGGTTTCTTTTTCTAACCAAATTATAGTTGATTTATGAATATTACTCTTGAGATTAAAACTATATGTTGATCATATTATTTTTAGTATCATATATAATATTTTTATAACCCTAATGATGATATTTCTCTTTGACTTGAGTGTAAAGATGGGTAGATTTTTGGTACGATCATGACTATGGGTTCTCTTTGGCCAGTAGTGCAAAGTTGAATTGTTGACTGGTATGATCATGACCATTGAATTTATAATTGAATATCTTTAGCTTAAGTGCAAAGGTGAAATGATCAACGTGGTTATAATTATTGGTTATATAAATTCTGAAATGATTATATATTTCTTTGAGATATGAATATCTTTGGCCCGTAGTGCAAAGATGAATTATTGATGAATATCTTTGGCCTGTAGTGCAAAGATGAGTTGTTGATGAATATATTTGGCCCGTAGTGCAAAGATGAAATTATTAGTATGATTATGAACAGGAACTGTGATTTGGTATAACCATGATCTTTGATGTTTCAGGTAAAGACAAGTGATGAAAATTATCTTTGTTCTGGATGAGAAGAGGAATTTAGAACTACAATTATGATTATGAGTTATACATGTGATTGTGGACAGGAATTGTTGATTGATGTTACAGGGATAAAACATTGTTGGTGGACTTTTAACATGGAGAAGATAATAGACTTTATGGTCTATTTGACTCTTCTAATGGATTGCTCGTTCCGCTGCAACTATGGTTGAAAAGTTTTATCATCTACCATATGTTCTAAATCTCTGATTTATTACTGATGAATACTATTGATAATTTATTTATCTTTAGTCATAATATTCTTTACTGAGCTAGTTGTGCTCACCCTTTTGCTTCACAATTCCTTTCAGGTAATAAGAGTGTAGCTGGGTCGAGCGAGGGTAACAGGGAAATAGAATGGTGGTTTCTAGCTGTGGAGGTTCTCTCGAAGCAGTATAGAAAAGTTCATTTAGTAGTTTTATTTGGTGAATCCAATAGGGTAAGATGTACCCAACGTTGGAAGGGTGTTTTGCCACTATCATACAAAATATCTAACGACATACAACCTCGTGTCATCATAAGACATGGTTGTGTACATCCCCTTGCCGAGTATATCTACGAGCACTACCTATATAATCTTGGTGTTTATTTGAAGTATAATTCTCAGTTAGAGACAGTGGAGATAATGATATGTGAAGAGAAGACTCACCATTGGAAAGAATATGATAGTAATCTTCTCATTTTTCTTTGGGGTCTATTAGGTCAACTAAGGATAATTCTGTGGCCATATGATATCTATCATAACCTAGAAGCATGGCCTCCCATGAACGAGGGTTTCCTTGAGCACTTCCCAAAGATTCTAATTTCTAAAACAGTTTTTGACTATACCTTTATGTAAGGTGTTATTGTGACGTGCTATCCAAGATTGGTGTCCAGAGTCACAGTTGGTATATTTTAGTATCAAAACTCACAACATATGTGTTGTTGTATTTTGCACGACAATTGTTGTAATAAAGTTGTAGTTATTTTTTGTACCATGTATTTGGCGACTCAAAATGGGTTGGATGGAATGGACCTATTTTGGGGGCGTCACATTTGGTATCAGAGCTTAGGGATATGATCTCTGGCGGAGATCGGGGAATAGGACTAGAAGGAGAGAGACGAGTAAATCCTTCGCTAGTGTGTCCTACCTAAGCTTATTTGGTGGTCAGTCATAATATCGAGATATTATGTGATATGTTAATTTGTTCAATTAACCTTTGTTTTGAAGCTGTATTCTAGAATGATATCTGAAATACAGGAGATGAGCAATGAAAAAATTATGATGACAGTAAAAAAGGAATCTGAAATGAAAGCAAGGTATTCTCAACTCTTTGAAATACCAGGTACGTAAATTTCGAGGACGAAATTTCATAAGGAGGGGAGATTGTAAGACCCCGAATTTTATGAAATAAAAGTATTCAATTTTTCTTATAATTACTATTTAGTAAATGGTTAAATTGATAAATGTTAAAGTTAAGGGTGATATATGAATTTTTTTTTCGAAATACACAAGTGGTTATAAAATATTCATTGTTGTCAGGGAATATTCGCTTGGTCGTGGAATATTCTTACTGTCGGAGAATATTCGTACGACGGCGCAGTCTTTTGTGGGCCCCATAACGGAAAGCGATTGGATGAAGAAAATGACAAGAGTAAGTTGTTTATAAATAACGGCGTAGTTGTTACCGTTAACACTGTTGGAATACCCGGTGATTAAAACACAGTAATACGCGTTGTTGCACAGTAGCACACGGTATTGCACCAATTATTGATTCTTACGTAAGAAGACACTACTCAATAATTGTTGCGTTGATATTTTATATTACTGTTGTTTTAATAATTGTCACTACACAGTATTTTCTATTATCGGAGTAATAATTCATATTATCTGAATAATATTATTAGATAACATTATTGGCAATGTCTAGAAAGTTCTGTCTAAGGAGAGGTTTGGTCATCTAATTGCGCGCCAGTAAGGAGATATCCTTATTGGAAAGCCCCCTCTTTCCTGGGAACGGCCTGGTTGCCAGTACTGTGATTCTGTAATATTATTTGTGTATAATTAATTATTGATTTATATGATGAGAAAAATATTGATTTTATGTGGATATAGATGGAAAAAAATTTTAATGTGACAATTGTTGAAAATTAATATTTTATCTTTTTCTGATAAAATAATTCATTTAAATATATTATTTTAATAATATATTGATGGTGATATTTTTACAATGAATGTGGGATATATGAGTATAAGAGGAGGAAGAGTATTTTTGTGGCATTAAATGATTAACACATGTTTTGTGTGTTAGTGGACATAATTCTTGACCGAAAATTTATTATTGACTGTAAAATCGTCCGTTTGTGAATTTCGGTCAATTTCTGTTTAGAATTTAGAAAAACTTTCATCTGCAAAGTTGTAGAGAATTGAATTTCCTATAAAAACTCGAGTGATTCGAATTTTCTGATAAAAGAGCTATTTATTATGAATTATTGAAGTTCTGAAGTTCCGAAATAATTGATTTTTGGAAGTTTTATTTATTATTTTGAAGAAAAACGTTTTTTGGCATTTAAGTGGGCTAACATGTGATATAAATGGGCTGAGATCAGATGTCTAGAGGTGGGCTAAGGAAAATTTGATAAATATATTATTATTATATTAATTTTCTGCTTTGGTATTCTAAGCATTTTCCTATAAGTAGGGTGCTTAGGTTAGAATTGAAAATCACACCAGAAACACAAGTTTCTCTCTATTTCTCTCTCTATATCGAGCGTATTCTTGTGAGTATTTGATATCTTGAGTGTTGCTATACGGTGCAAGTTCGTTCAGCGTTATTCCAGTCAAGAGTACTGCTCTTTTGAGGTAAGGGATTGTAAGGGATTGTACGGGATTGTAAGTAAGGGATATTGTCGTAAGGGATGTTATTTTTTTATCAATGATATTATTTCTTTCAATATCATTATACCGGAATATTGGTAGGATTTTTCTTGTAAAATTCTTATCTTTTCATGTCGGGGTTACTATTCACGAGCTACTATTCATGAGTTACTATTCATGAGTTACTATTCATAAATTACTATTCACGAGTTGCTACTCACGAGTTACTATTCATGAGTTACTATTCACGAGTTACTATTCATGACAAAATTAGTTTCTTTTTCTAACCAAATTATAGTTGATTTATGAATATTACTCTTGAGATTAAAACTATATGTTGATCATATTATTTTTAGTATCATATATAACATTTTTATAACCCTAATGATGATATTTCTCTTTGACTTGAGTGTAAAGATGGGTAGATTTTTGGTACGATCATGACTATAGGTTCTCTTTGGCCAGTAGTGCAAAGTTGAATTGTTGACTAGTATGATCATGACCATTGAATTTATAATTGAATATCTTTAGCTTAAGTGCAAAGGTGAAATGATCAATGTGGTTATAATTATTGGTTATATAAATTCTGAAATGATTATATATTTCTTTGAGATATGAATATCTTTAGCCCGTAGTGCAAAGATGAATTATTGATGAATATCTTTGGCCTGTAGTGCAAAGATGAGTTGTTGATGAATATATTTGGCCCGTAGTGTAAAGATGAAATTATTAGTATGATTATGAACAGGAACTGTGATTTGGTATAACCATGATCTTTGATGTTTCAGGTAAAGACAAGTGATGAAAATTATCTTTGTTCTTGATGAGAAGAGGAATTTAGAAATACAATTATGATTATGAGTTATACATATGATTGTGGACAGGAATTGTTGATTGATGTTACAGGGATAAAACATTGTTGGTGGACTTTTAACATGGAGAAGATAATAGACTTTATGGTCTATTTGACTCTTCTAATGGATTGCTCGTTCCGCTGCAACTATGGTTGAAAAGTTTTATCATCTACCATATGTTCTAAATCTCTGATTTATTACTGATGAATACTATTGATAATTTATTTATCTTTAGTCATAATATTCTTTACTGAGCTAGTTGTGCTCACCCTTTTGCTTCACAATTCCTTTCAGGTAATAAGAGTGTAGCTGGGTCGAGCGAGGGTAACAGGGAAATAGAATGGTGGTTTCTAGCTGTGGAGGTTCTCTCGAAGCAGTATAGAAAAGTTCATTTAGTAGTTTTATTTGGTGAATCCAATAGAGTAAGATGTACCCAACGTTGGAAGGGTGTTTTGCCACTATCATACAAAATGTCTAACGACATACAACCTCGTGTCATCATAAGACATGGTTGTGTACATCCCCTTGCCGAGTATATCTACGAGCACTACCTATATAATCTTGGTGTTTATTTGAAGTATAATTCTCAGTTAGAGACAGTGGAGATAATGATATGTGAAGAGAAGACTCACCATTGGAAAGAATATGATAGTAATCTTCTCATTTTTCTTTGGGGTCTATTAGGTCAACTAAGGATAATTCTGTGGCCATATGATATCTATCATAACCTAGAAGCATGGCCTCCCATGAACGAGGGTTTCCTTGAGCACTTCCCAAAGATTCTAATTTCTAAAACAGTTTTTGACTATACCTTTATGTAAGGTGTTATTGTGACGTGCTATCCAAGGTTGGTGTCCAGAGTCACAGTTGGTATATTTTAGTATCAAAACTCACAACATATGTGTTGTTGTATTTTGCACGATAATTGTTGTAATAAAGTTGTAGTTATTTTTTGTACCATGTATTTGGCGACTCAAAATGGGTTGGATGGAATGGACCTATTTTGGGGGCGTCACATTTGGTATCAGAGCTTAGGGATATGATCTCTGGCGGAGATCGAGGAATAGGACTAGGAGGAGAGAGACGAGTAAATCCTTCGCTAGTGTGTCCTACCTAAGCTTATTTGGTGGTCAGTCATAATATCGGAATATTATGTGATATGTTAATTTGTTCAATTAACCTTTGTTTTGAAGCTGTATTCTAGAATGATATCTGAAATACAGGAGATGAGCAATGAAGAAATTATGATGACAGTAAAAAAGGAATCTGAAATGAAAGCAAGGTATTCTCAACTCTTTGAAATACCAGGTACGTAAATTTCGAGGACGAAATTTCATAAGGAGGGGAGATTGTAAGACCCCGAATTTTATGAAATAAAAGTATTCAATTTTTCTTATAATTACTATTTAGTAAATG
Organism: Panax notoginseng; assembly: GCA_016801055.1. Lineage (NCBI taxonomy): Eukaryota > Viridiplantae > Streptophyta > Magnoliopsida > Apiales > Araliaceae > Panax > Panax notoginseng. The sequence continues at coordinate 260,981,960 of CM029012.1, forward strand.
GTTAAATTGATAAATGTTAAAGTTAAGGGTGATATATGAAATTTTTTTTCGAAATACACAAGTGGTTATAAAATATTCATTGTTGTCGGGGAATATTCGCTTGGTCGTGAAATATTCTTACTGTCGGAGAATATTCGTACGACGGCGCAGTCTTTTGTGGGCCCCATAACGGAAAGCGATTGGATGAAGAAAACGACAAGAGTAAGTTGTTTATAAATAACGGCGTAGTTGTTACCGTTAACACTGTTGGAATACCCGGTGATTAAAACACAGTAATACGCGTTGTTGCACAGTAGCACACGGTATTGCACCAATTATTGATTCTTACGTAAGAAGGCACTACTCAATAATTGTTACAGTAATTACTGTTCAATATTGTATTTTATTGATTCAATAATTGTTGCGTTGATATTTTATATTACTGTTGTTTTAATAATTGTCACTACACAGTATTTTCTATTATCGGAGTAATAATTCATATTATCTGAATAATATTATTAGATAACATTATTGGCAATGTCTAGAAAGTTCTGTCTAAGGAGAGGTTTGGTCATCTAATTGCGCGCCAGTAAGGAGATATCCTTATTGGAAAGCCCCCTCTTTCCTGAGAACGGCCTGGTTGCCAGTACTGTGATTCTGTAATATTATTTGTGTATAATTAATTATTGATTTATATGATGAGAAAAATATTGATTTTATGTGGATATAGATGGAAAAATTTTTTAATGTGACAATTGTTGAAAATTAATATTTTATCTTTTTCTGATAAAATAATTCATTTAAATATATTATTTTAATAATATATTGATGGTGATATTTTTACAATGAATGTGGGATATATGAGTATAAGAGGAGGAAGAGTATTTTTGTGGCATTAAATGATTAACACATGTTTTGTGTGTTGGTGGACATAATTCTTGACCGAAAATTTATTATTGACTGTAAAATCGTCCGTTTGTGAATTTCGGTTAATTTCTGTTTAGAATTTGGAAAAACTTTCATCTGCAAAGTTGTAGAGAATTGAATTTCCTATAAAAACTCGAGTGATTCGAATTTTCTGATAAAAGGGCTATTTATTATGAATTATTGAAGTTCTAAAGTTCCGAAATAATTGATTTTTGGAAGTTTTATTTATTATTTTGAAGAAAAACGTTTTTTGGCATTTAAGTGGGCTAACATGTGATATAAATGGGCTGAGATCAGATGTCTAGAGGTGGGCTAAGGAAAATTTGATAAATATATTATTATTATATTAACTTTTCTGCTTTGGTATTCTAAGCATTTTCCTATAAGTAGGGTGCTTAGGTTAGAATTAAAAATCACACCAGAAACACAAGTTTCTCTCTATTTCTCTCTCTATATCGAGCGTATTCTTGTGAGTATTTGATATCTTGAGTGTTGCTATACGGTGCAAGTTCGTTCAGCGTTATTCCAGTCAAGAGTACTGCTCTTTTGAGGTAAGGGATTGTAAGGGATTGTACGGGATTGTAAGGGATATTGTCGTAAGGGATGTTATTTTTTTATCAATGATATTATTTCTTTCAATATCATTATACCGGAATATTGGTAGGATTTTTCTTGTAAAATTCTTATCTTTTCATGTCGGGGTTACTATTCACGAGTTACTTTTCATCAGTTACTATTCACGAGTTACTATTCACGAGTTACTATTCACGAGTTACTATTCATGAGTTACTATTCACGAGTTACTATTCATGACAAAATTGGTTTCTTTTTCTAACCAAATTATAGTTGATTTATGAATATTACTCTTGAGATTAAAACTATATGTTGATCATATTATTTTTAGTATCATATATAATATTTTTATAACCCTAATGATGATATTTCTCTTTGACTTGAGTGTAAAGATGGGTAGATTTTTGGTACGATCATGACTATGGGTTCTCTTTGGCCAGTAGTGCAAAGTTGAATTGTTGACTGGTATGATCATGACCATTGAATTTATAATTGAATATCTTTAGCTTAAGTGCAAAGGTGAGATGATCAACGTGGTTATAATTATTGGTTATATAAATTCTGAAATGATTATATATTTCTTTGAGATATGAATATCTTTGGCCCATAGTGCAAAGATGAATTATTGATGAATATCTTTGGCCTGTAGTGCAAAGATGAGTTGTTGATGAATATCTTTGGCCCGTAGTGCAAAGATGAAATTATTAGTATGATTATGAACAGGAACTGTGATTTGGTATAACCATGATCTTTGATGTTTCAGGTAAAGACAAGTGATGAAAATTATCTTTGTTCTGGATGAGAAGAGGAATTTAGAACTACAATTATGATTATGAGTTATACATGTGATTGTGGACAGGAATTGTTGATTGATGTTACAGGGATAAAACATTGTTGGTGGACTTTTAACATGGAGAAGATAATAGACTTTATGGTCTATTTGACTCTTCTAATGGATTGCTCGTTTCGCTGCAACTATGGTTGAAAAGTTTTATCATCTACCATATGTTCTAAATCTCTGATTTATTACTGATGAATACTATTGATAATTTATTTATCTTTAGTCATAATATTCTTTACTGAGCTAGTTGTGCTCACCCTTTTGCTTCACAATTCCTTTCAGGTAATAAGAGTGTAGCTGGGTCGAGCGAGGGTAACAGGGAAATAGAATGGTGGTTTCTAGCTGTGGAGGTTCTCTCGAAGCAGTATAGAAAAGTTCATTTAGTAGTTTTATTTGGTGAATCCAATAGGGTAAGATGTACCCAACGTTGGAAGGGTGTTTTGCCACTATCATACAAAATGTCTAACGACATACAACCTCGTGTCATCATAAGACATGGTTGTGTACATCCACTTGCCGAGTATATCTACGAGCACTACCTATATAATCTTGGTGTTTATTTGAAGTATAATTCTCAGTTAGAGACAGTGGAGATAATGATATGTGAAGAGAAGACTCACCATTGGAAAGAATATGATAGTAATCTTCTCATTTTTCTTTGGGGTCTATTAGGTCAACTAAGGATAATTCTGTGGCCATATGATATCTATCATAACCTAGAAGCATGGCCTCCCATGAACGAGGGTTTCCTTGAGCACTTCCCAAAGATTCTAATTTCTAAAACAGTTTTTGACTATACCTTTATGTAAGGTGTTATTGTGACGTGCTATCCAAGATTGGTGTCCAGAGTCACAGTTGGTATATTTTAGTATCAAAACTCACAACATATGTGTTGTTGTATTTTGCACGACAATTGTTGTAATAAAGTTGTAGTTATTTTTTGTACCATGTATTTGGCGACTCAAAATGGGTTGGATGGAATGGACCTATTTTGGGGGCGTCACAATTGTACTTTTACTACCGAGTAGTTCAACAATATCAATGGTAAGACTTCCGTCGTTATTTTTAGTAAAATATTTTTGTCGTTTTCTCAATCCGACAATAATTCCGTTGTGGGATCCACCAATGATTGTGCCGTTGTAAGAATATTCCCTGTTAAAACGAATATTCCCGGACCAATCGAATATAATATGACAACTTGCATACTTTGCAAAATTTATAAATACTACCCATAACTATTATATCAAATCCACACCATAATATAAAAAAAAAATTATTTCGAGAAAAATTAAATATTTATTCATAAAATCTGGGGTTTCACATATGTGACGCCCCCAAAATAGGCATACAACACCCATTCTAAGTCGCCAAATACATGGTACAGAAAATAAACTACAACTTCAATAATACAATTATCGTGCAAAATACGACAACGCATACTGTGAGTTTAAATACAAATATTATCTTCTAGACAATATTCACACTCAAATAAGTCCTCAATACAATTATTCAAACACTATTTTACAGAAATAGTGAGGACTGCTAAAACATCTTTCTAGAACCATCACTCCATACCCCGACTAGATCCTGCTATGTTCTCACCTCCTGAGAAGAAAAAATGGAACAAAAGGAAAAAGGGTGAGCTCAACTAGCCCAGTAAAGAATATTATGACTAAGATAATATAAAACAAATTATCGTTAGTCTTCAACAGGGAAAAATCTGATAGAATATAATCGACAACAAGTTTTAGATCAACAACTGCAGCAGAAACAGCAAACCATTAGAAGAGTCAAGTAAAGAAAGAATTCTACTATCTTCTAAGATTTAAAAGTCCATCATCAATATTTTATCCCTGTAACATCAATTAATAATCATCTTTATCCAAATATTCATCTTTGCATTACAGGCCAAAGATATTCATTTGTATCACCTGTCAGTCATGTTCATCTTAACACCTGTTCATCTTTGCACTACAGGCCAAAGATATTCATCAAGTAATCATACATCTTTGCACTACAGACCAAAGATATTCAGTAATATCATCATTTAGGACTGAGGATGATGAAAAATATCTTAAAGAGAACGAATCCAGTGAGACAGAAGGACAAATAGTAGGGATTCGTATAACAGTTTATCCAAGATCAATAATACTTCATAATAATCAATTGTGAAGCAGAATTCAAAAATAAAGATCAAAACATGGACACAATCAAAGATAGTAACCATAATAGACATCTTGGACAAAAAGGAAAAAATTTATTTTTCGGTGAATAGTGCCGTATTCGTGAATAGTGCCGTATACGTGAATAGTAACTCCGACACAAAAAGTTCTAAATTTGATAAAAACTCATGTTAATATTTCAGCATAATGATATTGAAGAGAATAATTTCATTTAAGAAGAAAATAATATCCCTTACCTCAAAATATCAGTACTTCTGGTCGGAATACCGGTATAAGGCTGAAAGAAACTTGCTCTGATGAATAGAAACTCTCAAAGTATCTAAATACTCACAAAATACACTCAATAATCTAGAGAGAGAAAGAGAGAAAACTTGTTTCTGGTGTGATTTTCAATTCTAACTTAGCCCTCTATTTATAGAAAAATGTTAGCACGCCGAAGCAGACTTAACCTGCAACCTGATGGCTTTACCTGCTACTATTCCCACCCACCATATTTGAATAAAAATCTCAGCACATTTTTTTACCAACCAAGAGTGGGGCCCACCAATTCTAGAATTTTCCATCAAAATGATAAACTCCAAAAATTCAACAATTTCTGAACCAGTCATCTCGAAAAATTCATAATAAATCATACATTCATTTTTAACGGTTCAAAATTTGTGGACATATACTCAACTTATATTTGTATAACATATCCAAAAATTACCACGATCCAATGGTCGAATTAAAAATTATAACCCCCGCAAAATATCTCAAAAACCCTGATTTTTAATACCTCTATTCCGACAAAAATACTGATAAAAACCTCAACATTAACTCCTTCATTTTAATCACAAAAATATATCCCTCATTTATTTCCACATAAAATAAATATTTCCTTATCATATGTGTGACGCCCCCAAAATAGGTATACAACACCCATTCTGAGTCGCCAAATACATGGTACAGAAAGCAAACTATAACTTCAATAATACAAATGTCGTGCAAAATACGACAACACATACTGTGAGTTTAAATACAAATATTGTCTTCTAGACAATATCCACACTCAAATAAATCCTCATTACAATTATTCAAACACTATTTTACAGAAATAGTGAGGACTGCTAATACATCTTTCTAGAACCATTACTCCATACCCCGACTAGATCCTGCTATGTTCTCACCTCCTGAGAAGAAAAATGGAACAAAAAGGAAAAGGGTGAGCTCAACTAGCCCAGTAAAGAATATTATGACTAAGATAATATACAACAAATTATCGTTAGTTTTCAACAGGGAAAAATCTGATAAAATATAATCGACAACAAGTTTTAGATCAACAACTGCAGCGGAAACAACAAACCATTAGAAGAGTCAAGTAGAGAAAGAATTCTACTATCTTCTAAGATTTAAAAGTCCATCATCAATATTTTATCCCTGTAACATCAATTAATAATCATCTTTAACCAAATATTCATCTTTGCACTACAGGCCAAAGATATTCATTTGTATCACCTGTCAGTCATGTTCATCTCAACACCTGTTCATCTTTGCACTACAGGCCAAAGATATTCATCAAGTAATCATACATCTTTGCACTACAGGCCAAAGATATTCATCAAGTAATCATACATCTTTGCACTACAGGCCAAAGATATTCATTAATATCATCATTTAGGACTGAGGATGATGAAAAATATCTTAAAGAGAACGAATCCAATGAGACAGAAGGACAAATAGTAGGGATCCGTATAACAGTTTATCCAAGATCAATAATACTTCATAATAATCAATTGTGAAGCAGAATTCAAAAATAAAGATCAAAACATGGATACAATCAAAGATAGTAACCATAATAGACATCTTGGACAAAAAGGGAAAATTTTATTTTTCGGTGAATAGTGCCGTATTCGTGAATAGTACCGTATACGTGAATAGTGCCGTATACGTGAATAGTAACCCCGACACAAAAAGTTCCAAATTTGATAAAAACTCATATCAATATTTCAGCATAATGATATTGAAGAAAATAATATCATTTAAGAAGAAAATAATATCCCTTACCTCAAAATATCAGTACTTCTGGTCGGAATACCGGTATAAGGCTGAAAGAAACTTGCTCTGATGAATAGAAACTCTCAAAGTATCTAAATACTCACAAAATACACTCAATAATCTAGAGAGAGAAAGAGAGAAAACTTGTTTCTGGTGTGATTTTCAATTCTAACTTAGCCCTCTATTTATAGGAAAATTTTGGTAGGTTTGACCTGCAACCTGATGGCTTTACCTGCTACTATTCCCACCTACCACATTTGAAATATAATTCAGCACATTTCTTCACCAACCACAAGTGGGGCCCACCAATTCTAGAATTTTCTACCAAAATGATAAACTCCGAAAATTCAACAATTTCTGAACCAGTCATCTTGTAAAATTCATAATAAATCATACGTTCATTTTTAACGGTTCAAAATTTGTGGACATATACTCAACTTATATATGTATAACATATCCAAAAATTACCACGATCCAACGGTCGGATTAAAAATTATAACACCCGCAATATTTCTCAAAAACCCTGATTTGATTTTTTAATACCTCCATTCCGATAAAAATACTGATAAAACACCTCAACATTAACTCCTTCATTTTTAACCACAAAAATATATCCCTCATTTATATCCACATAAAATAAATATTTCCTTATCATATGAATCAATAATTAATTATTCACAAATAATATTACAGAATCACATTTATGACAACCAGGCCGTTCCCAGGAAAGAGGGGGCTTTCCAATAAGGATTTCTCCTTACTGGCGCGCAATTAGATGACCAAACCTCTCCTTAGACAGAACTTTCTAGACATTGTCAATAATGTTATCTAATAATATTATTCAAATAATATGAATTATTGATCTGATAAATGAAAATACTGTGCAGCAACAATTATTGAAACAACAATAATATAAAATATCAACGCAGCAATTATTGAATCAATAAAATAAAATATTGAATAATAACTACTGTAACAATTATTGAGTAGTGCCTTCTTACGTAAGAATCAATAATTGGTGCAATACCGTGTGCTACTGTATTTTAACCACCGGGTATTCCAACAGTATTAACGGTAACAACTACGCCGTTATTTATAAACAACTTATACTTGTCGTTTTCTTCATCCAATCGCTTTCCGTTATGGGGCCCACACAAGGCTGCGTCGTCGTACGAATATTCCCCGACAGCAAGAATATTCCACGACCAACCGAATATTCACCGACCAAAAATAAATATTTTATAACCACTTGCTTATTTTGCAAAATTTGCACATTTCACCCATAACCAAAGTATTATATCAAATTAACCCCTTATTATTCACAATAATATTTAGAGAAAATTTGATTTTATTCATTAATAAGTTGGGGTCTTACAACCTCCCCTCCTTATGAAATTTCGTCCTCGAAATTGACGTACGTACCTGATGTTTCAAAAAGGTGAGGATACCTCGCTTTCATTTCTGATTCCAACTCCCAGGTCATTTCTTCAATAGCATGGTTTCTCCACAAAACCTTAACTTGTGGTATAACCTTCGTGCGTAGGACATGCTCTTTCCTATCCAAGATCTTAACAGGTACCTCCTCGTACGTTAAATCTTCAGCTATCTCGTCTGGTTCTAACTCAATAATGTGGTTCGGGTCTTTAACATATTTACGAAGCATAGATATGTGAAAAACATTATGAACACGAGACATGCTTGGAGGTAATGCGAGTCTATATGCCACATTTCCTATTCGCTCAAGAATCTCAAATGGACCAACAAATCTTGGATTGAGCTTTCCTCTCTTCCCAAATCTTGTAACTCCCTTCCATGGTGCAACACGTAATAATACATGATCCCCAATATTAAATTCCACGTCCTTCCGATGAAGATCCGCATAACTCTTTTGTCGATCCTGTGCCGTTTGTATACGTTGTCGAATCGTTTGGATCTTCTCTGTAGTAATGCGTACCAACTCTGGTCCCAACAATGTTGCTTCACCCACCTCGTCCCAGCATACTGGAGAACGACATTTTCTTCCATACAACGCCTCAAATGGAGCCATACCTATGCTCGCCTGATAACTGTTGTTGTAGGAGAATTCCACCAATGGTAGGTACTTATCCCAACTCCCTTTGAGATCTAAGACACAAAGTCTTAATAGATCTTCAAGAGTTTGAATAGTCCTCTCTGATTGTCCGTCCGTTTGAGGATGGTATGCTGAACTGAATCGTAAATCCGTGCCCATAGCTTTCTGCAAGCTAACCCAAAATCGTGAAGTGAATCTTGGGTCACGATCCGAAACTATGGATACTGGCATGCCATGCAATCTCACAATCTCGTTCACGTACATACTAGCAAGACGTTCAAGGGAATAAGTCTCACGTATCGGCAAGAAATGAGCGGACTTGGTTAATCTATCAACAATAACCCAAATCGCATCTATGCCTTGAGAAACCTTGGGAAGACCCGTAACAAAATCCATAGTAATGTGTTCCCACTTCCATTTCAGAATCTCAAGTGGTTGCAATGGACCCTTTGGTACTTGATGCTCCGCTTTTACACGTTGACAAGTTAAACACCTCGAGATAAACTCCGCGATTTCTCTTTTCATATTGCTCCACCAAAATGTATGTCGAAGATCGTGATACATTTTGGTACTCCCAGGATGGATTGCAAACGGTGTGTTGTGTGCCTCCATCATTATTCTATGCTTCAAGTCAAAATCGTTAGGAACACAAAGTCTGGAGTTGACTCGAAGTATTCCTTCTTCATCGATTCTTGCTTCTGGAATAGCACCTTCTTGCACTTTCTTCTTCATACGCATCAGCTCTATATCCGTAGCTTGAGCAGCTTTAACTTTATCGATTAAAGTCGGTTCTACTCGTATATTTGATATCATCATGTGGGTACTTGGAGCCTTCATCTCTATCTCCATCCTTTGCAAGTCATACAAAATGGGTCTTTGTGTTAACAACATTGCACTCGTACCCGCGTATAATCTTCTACTCAATGCGTCAGCTACTACGTTCGCTTTTCCAGGATGATATTGGATGGTATGATCGTAATCTTTCAACAGCTCAAGCCAACGTCGTTGCCGCATGTTGAGTTCTTTTTGGTGAAGAAATATTTGAGGCTTTTATGATCTGTATAGATCTCCACTTTCTCCCCATACAGGTAGTGTCTCCAGATTTTCAACGCAAAAACGACTGCTGCCAACTCCAAATCATGAGTAGGATAATTCCTCTCATATTCTTTGAGTTGTCGTGAGGCATAGGCTTATGACTTTCCCATGTTGCATGAGAACACATCCTAACCCTTTGCCTGAAGCATCGCTGTAGATAACAAATCCATCCGAACCAGATGGTATTGTCAGAACAGGTGCCAAAATGAGTCTCCTCTTGAGTTCTTGGAAACTCTTCTCGCATTCCTCACTCCATACGAATTTTGTATCTTTCCGAGTCAGCTGAGTTAACGGAGTAGCGATTCGAGAAAATCCTTCCACAAATCTCCGATAATAACCAGCTAAGCCTAGAAAGCTACGTACTTCGATTAACTACTTAGATTGCTCTCAACTGTGACTCATATCCCAACCTTCGATAGCACGTCACAATGACACCTATCAGTTTACTACCGCACGAATATGGCGTCCCCTACGGAGAGTCTGGATTCAGTGCATTCCATAAAGGAAGTCACCAGATAAAGGCTCGGTTATCAACTTCTATAGTTAGGTTTTTAACTCCTGAAGTTCAATATGAGTCATTCGATATAAGATTTTAGAAATGAGTTTTGTATCGAGTTGAAGATCAATACAAAAATTCAATATCACGCTCTGGGTTAAGCCAGGAAATTCTTCAGGAAATACGTCAAAAATTTTACTAACAATAGAAATATCATTCACATCTGACGTATTTTTGTTCAAGTTCATAACATAGCTAAGAAAGCTTGACATCCGTTTTTCAATAAACAAATGACTTTACGGCTTGATATGAAAGAGTTTGACTTCAATGGTTTGGTTGCTTGAATTTGAATAACAGGTTGCTTTAGGAATATGAAAACTAACAACCTTACAAAAGCAATCAATTTGGCATGATGAGTAGTTAACCAATCGATTCCTAAAATCACATCAAAAGCAAGTATCTTTAAAGAGATAAGGTCAACAGGTAATGTGATGGTGCCAACTTGGATCAAACAAGATTTATAAATAGTGGATGTGATGAAAGTTTCTCCTAACGGAGTTTCAACAGATAAGTTAAAGTCCAATTTCTCCGGAGTCAAGTTTAAACGTTGAGCACAAGCAGGAGAGATAAAAGAATGGGTAGAACCGGTATCTAATAAGGTATAAACTTCGCAAAAATTTATAATTAACTAACCCGTGCTAATTTCGTTCGGGTTCCTCGCATTCTGACCAGTCACGAAAAATGCTCTTCCAGGAACCGTTGACTTTGACTTATCCGGGACAACTTTTGGAGTCACCATCCCCGCTGAACTTGGTTTTACTACAGAACACTCTCGAGCTATATGACCCTCCTTTCCACAGTTATAACATACCTTGAACTGCTGTGGGCAGTTTGGACTTATATGTCCCTCCTCTCCGCATCTGTAACATCTAACTGGCGGTCGTTCTCCTCCCCTAGAATTTGTTCCTGGTGCTGGTGCTGCTATCGACGTCTTCCTGTCATCGTTAAATCTTCTCTTCTTGAAATTTTCACTTGACTCACCTCTCCTATTATCATGGCCACGGTGACCACCCGAGTGGTTACCGCTTTTGTCCGAATGCTTTCCTTCCCTCTGGTTGTCATTGCTTTGATGACTGCCGCCACCGGTATGACCCTGGTTGTGGTCCCTCGGTTGAACATACTCATTATCTCGCTCTAATAATTGAGCCCTGTTTACAACATCTGAATATAAAGAAAATTTATGAGAGATAAGATATTGTCGAATCTCGGGTTTTAGACCTCTCAGAAACATCCTTGTCATTCGTTCCTCATTTTCGACCAAATGAGATGCAAACCTGGATAACTCTGCAAACTTCGCCTTGTACTGGGACACCGTCATGTTATTTTGTTCCAGTCTGATAAACTCCACCTCCTTCATATGACGAATACTTTCTGGAAAGTACTTGTCATTGAACAGTTTTTGAAATGTTTCCCAGGACATGTTGAGTGCGTCAGGCTGGGTACGCTTCACAGACTCCCACCAGTAGTCTGCCTCACCGCGGAACATAAAAGTGGCGAATGGAACCTTCTGTTCCTCTGTGCATCCCAAGACATCGAATATCTTGGTAATTTGCTTGACCCACGTTTCCGCCATGATCGGATCCGGCTTTCCCTTAAATTCTGGTGGTCCCAATTCTTTGAACTGCTTAGCTGTGACAAACCGGCGTTGTTATCATTTCCACCCGTATTCTGCGCACGAGTCTCCCTCGTCTGATTTTGCATGAACTGCAAAAAGCTCCTAAACATTCCATCATTCATCGTTTGCTCGGTAACGTTGTTTACAGGAGGAATATTGCCTTCCTGTTGCACGTTCCCCTGGGTAGTGATCAAAGGTGTCTCCACGGTCTGATTTACTCCATTATTAACGTTCTCAGCTGCCATTCTTAAATACTGTCATAAAACAAGGGTTAATAGTCATGTCATATATTATCCCTATACTCTGACCGACCAAATAAACACCAAATAAACTTAGTCAGGTCATACTAGCGAAGGAATTCCCCGTCTCTCCCCTCCTAGTTCTTGTCTCACATCTCAGCCAGGGATCATATCCCTAAGCTCTGATACCAACTGTGATGCCCCCAAAATAGGTATACAACACCCATTCTGAGTCGCCAAATACATGGTACAGAAAGCAAACTATAACTTCAATAATACAAATGTCGTGCAAAATACGACAACACATACTGTGAGTTTAAATACAAATATTGTCTTCTAGACAATATCCACACTCAAATAAATCCTCATTACAATTATTCAAACACTATTTTACAGAAATAGTGAGGACTGCTAATACATCTTTCTAGAACCATTACTCCATACCCCGACTAGATCCTGCTATGTTCTCACCTCCTGAGAAGAAAAATGGAACAAAAAGGAAAAGGGTGAGCTCAACTAGCCCAGTAAAGAATATTATGACTAAGATAATATACAACAAATTATCGTTAGTCTTCAACAGGGAAAAATCTGATAAAATATAATCGACAACAAGTTTTAGATCAACAACTGCAGCGGAAACAACAAACCATTAGAAGAGTCAAGTAGAGAAAGAATTCTACTATCTTCTAAGATTTAAAAGTCCATCATCAATATTTTATCCCTGTAACATCAATTAATAATCATCTTTAACCAAATATTCATCTTTGCACTACAGGCCAAAGATATTCATTTGTATCACCTGTCAGTCATGTTCATCTCAACACCTGTTCATCTTTGCACTACAGGCCAAAGATATTCATCAAGTAATCATACATCTTTGCACTACAGGCCAAAGATATTCATCAAGTAATCATACATCTTTGCACTACAGGCCAAAGATATTCATTAATATCATCATTTAGGACTGAGGATGATGAAAAATATCTTAAAGAGAACGAATCCAATGAGACAGAAGGACAAATAGTAGGGATCCGTATAACAGTTTATCCAAGATCAATAATACTTCATAATAATCAATTGTGAAGCAGAATTCAAAAATAAAGATTAAAACATGGATACAATCAAAGATAGTAACCATAATAGACATCTTGGACAAAAAGGGAAAATTTTATTTTTCGGTGAATAGTGCCGTATTCGTGAATAGTACCGTATACGTGAATAGTGCCGTATACGTGAATAGTAACCCCCGACACAAAAAGTTCCAAATTTGATAAAAACTCATATCAATATTTCAGCATAATGATATTGAAGAAAATAATATCATTTAAGAAGAAAATAATATCCCTTACCTCAAAATATCAGTACTTCTGGTCGGAATACCGGTATAAGGCTGAAAGAAACTTGCTCTGATGAATAGAAACTCTCAAAGTATCTAAATACTCACAAAATACACTCAATAATCTAGAGAGAGAAAGAGAGAAAACTTGTTTCTGGTGTGATTTTCAATTCTAACTTAGCCCTCTATTTATAGGAAAATTTTGGTAGGTTTGACCTGCAACCTGATGGCTTTACCTGCTACTATTCCCACCTACCACATTTGAAATATAATTCAGCACATTTCTTCACCAACCACAAGTGGGGCCCACCAATTCTAGAATTTTCTACCAAAATGATAAACTCCGAAAATTCAACAATTTCTGAACCAGTCATCTTGTAAAATTCATAATAAATCATACGTTCATTTTTAACGGTTCAAAATTTGTGGACATATACTCAACTTATATATGTATAACATATCCAAAAATTACCACGATCCAACGGTCGGATTAAAAATTATAACACCCGCAATATTTCTCAAAAACCCTGATTTGATTTTTTAATACCTCCATTCCGATAAAAATACTGATAAAACACCTCAACATTAACTCCTTCATTTTTAACCACAAAAATATATCCCTCATTTATATCCACATAAAATAAATATTTCCTTATCATATGAATCAATAATTAATTATTCACAAATAATATTACAGAATCACATTTATGACAACCAGGCCGTTCCCAGGAAAGAGGGGGCTTTCCAATAAGGATTTCTCCTTACTGACGCGCAATTAGATGACCAAACCTCTCCTTAGACAGAACTTTCTAGACATTGCCAATAATGTTATCTAATAATATTATTCAAATAATATGAATTATTGATCTGATAAATGAAAATACTGTGCAGCAACAATTATTGAAACAACAATAATATAAAATATCAACGCAGCAATTATTGAATCAATAAAATAAAATATTGAATAATAACTACTGTAACAATTATTGAGTAGTGCCTTCTTACGTAAGAATCAATAATTGGTGCAATACCGTGTGCTACTGTATTTTAACCACCGGGTATTCCAACAGTATTAACGGTAACAACTACGCCGTTATTTATAAACAACTTATACTTGTCGTTTTCTTCATCCAATCGCTTTCCGTTATGGGGCCCACACAAGGCTGCGTCGTCGTACGAATATTCCCCGACAGCAAGAATATTCCACGACCAACCGAATATTCACCGACCAAAAATAAATATTTTATAACCACTTGCTTATTTTGCAAAATTTGCACATTTCACCCATAACCAAAGTATTATATCAAATTAACCCCTTATTATTCACAATAATATTTAGAGAAAATTTGATTTTATTCATTAATAAGTTGGGGTCTTACAATATGAATCAATAATTAATTATTCACAAATAATATTACAGAATCACATTTATGACAACCAGGCCGTTCCCAAGAAAGAGGGAGCTTTCCAATAAAGATTTCTCCTTACTGGCGCGTAATTAGATGACCAAACCTCTCCTTAGACAGAATTTTCTAGACATTGCCAATAATGTTATCTAATAATATTATTCAAATAATATGAATTATTGATCTGATAATGGAAAATACTGTGCAGCAACAATTATTGAAACAACAATAATATAAAATATCAACGCATCAATTATTGAATCAATAAAATAAAATATTGAACAATAACTACTGTAACAATTATTGAGTAGTGCATTCTTACGTAAGAATCAATAATTGGTGCAATACCGTGTGCTACTGTATTTTAACTGTAAGACCCCAACTTATTAATGAATAAAATCAAATTTTCTCTAAATATTATTGTGAATAATAAGGGGTTAATTTGATATAATACTTTGGTTATGGGTGAAATGTGCAAATTTTGCAAAATAAGCAAGTGGTTATAAAATATTTATTTTTGGTCGGTGAATATTCGGTTGGTCGTGGAATATTCTTGCTGTCGGGGAATATTCGTACGACGACGCAGCCTTGTGTGGGCCCCATAACGGAAAGCGATTGGATGAAGAAAACGACAAGTATAAGTTGTTTATAAATAACGGCGTAGTTGTTACCGTTAATACTGTTGGAATACCCGGTGGTTAAAATACAGTAGCACACGGTATTGCACCAATTATTGATTCTTACGTAAGAAGGCACTACTCAATAATTGTTACAGTAGTTATTATTCAATATTTTATTTTATTGATTCAATAATTGCTGCGTTGATATTTTATATTATTGTTGTTTCAATAATTGTTGCTGCACAGTATTTTCATTTATCAGATCAATAATTCATATTATTTGAATAATATTATTAGATAACATTATTGGCAATGTCTAGAAAGTTCTGTCTAAGGAGAGGTTTGGTCATCTAATTGCGCGCCAGTAAGGAGAAATCCTTATTGGAAAGCCCCCTCTTTCCTGGGAACGGCCTGGTTGTCATAAATGTGATTCTGTAATATTATTTGTGAATAATTAATTATTGATTCATATGATAAGGAAATATTTATTTTATGTGGATATAAATGAGGGATATATTTTTGTGGTTAAAAATGAAGGAGTTAATGTTGAGGTGTTTTATCAGTATTTTTATCGGAATGGAGGTATTAAAAAATCAAATCAGGGTTTTTGAGAAATATTGCGGGTGTTATAATTTTTAATCCGACCGTTGGATCGTGGTAATTTTTGGATATGTTATACATATATAAGTTGAGTATATGTCCACAAATTTTGAACCGTTAAAAATGAACGTATGATTTATTATGAATTTTACAAGATGACTGGTTCAGAAATTGTTGAATTTTCGGAGTTTATCATTTTGGTAGAAAATTCTAGAATTGGTGGGCCCCACTTGTGGTTGGTGAAGAAATGTGCTGAATTATATTTCAAATGTGGTAGGTGGGAATAGTAGCAGGTAAAGCCATCAGGTTGCAGGTCAAACCTACCAAAATTTTCCTATAAATAGAGGGCTAAGTTAGAATTGAAAATCACACCAGAAACAAGTTTTCTCTCTTTCTCTCTCTAGATTATTGAGTGTATTTTGTGAGTATTTAGATACTTTGAGAGTTTCTATTCATCAGAGCAAGTTTCTTTCAGCCTTATACCGGTATTCCGACCAGAAGTACTGATATTTTGAGGTAAGGGATATTATTTTCTTCTTAAATGATATTATTTTCTTCAATATCATTATGCTGAAATATTGATATGAGTTTTTATCAAATTTGGAACTTTTTGTGTCGGGGGTTACTATTCACGTATACGGCACTATTCACGTATACGGTACTATTCACGAATACGGCACTATTCACCGAAAAATAAAATTTTCCCTTTTTGTCCAAGATGTCTATTATGGTTACTATCTTTGATTGTATCCATGTTTTAATCTTTATTTTTGAATTCTGCTTCACAATTGATTATTATGAAGTATTATTGATCTTGGATAAACTGTTATACGGATCCCTACTATTTGTCCTTCTGTCTCATTGGATTCGTTCTCTTTAAGATATTTTTCATCATCCTCAGTCCTAAATGATGATATTAATGAATATCTTTGGCCTGTAGTGCAAAGATGTATGATTACTTGATGAATATCTTTGGCCTGTAGTGCAAAGATGTATGATTACTTGATGAATATCTTTGGCCTGTAGTGCAAAGATGAACAGGTGTTGAGATGAACATGACTGACAGGTGATACAAATGAATATCTTTGGCCTGTAGTGCAAAGATGAATATTTGGTTAAAGATGATTATTAATTGATGTTACAGGGATAAAATATTGATGATGGACTTTTAAATCTTAGAAGATAGTAGAATTCTTTCTCTACTTGACTCTTCTAATGGTTTGTTGTTTCCGCTGCAGTTGTTGATCTAAAACTTGTTGTCGATTATATTTTATCAGATTTTTCCCTGTTGAAGACTAACGATAATTTGTTGTATATTATCTTAGTCATAATATTCTTTACTGGGCTAGTTGAGCTCACCCTTTTCCTTTTTGTTCCATTTTTCTTCTCAGGAGGTGAGAACATAGCAGGATCTAGTCGGGGTATGGAGTAATGGTTCTAGAAAGATGTATTAGCAGTCCTCACTATTTCTGTAAAATAGTGTTTGAATAATTGTAATGAGGATTTATTTGAGTGTGGATATTGTCTAGAAGACAATATTTGTATTTAAACTCACAGTATGTGTTGTCGTATTTTGCACGACATTTGTATTATTGAAGTTATAGTTTGCTTTCTGTACCATGTATTTGGCGACTCAGAATGGGTGTTGTATACCTATTTTGGGGGCGTCACAGTTGGTATCAGAGCTTAGGGATATGATCCCTGGCTGAGATGTGAGACAAGAACTAGGAGGGGAGAGACGGGGAATTCCTTCGCTAGTATGACCTGACTAAGTTTATTTGGTATTTATTTGGTCGGTCAGAGTATAGGGATAATATATGACATGACTATTAACCCTTGTTTTATGACAGTATTTAAGAATGGCAGCTGAGAACGTTAATAATGGAGTAAATCAGACCGTGGAGACACCTTTGATCACTACCCAGGGGAACGTGCAACAGGAAGGCAATATTCCTCCTGTAAACAACGTTACCGAGCAAACGATGAATGATGGAATGTTTAGGAGCTTTTTGCAGTTCATGCAAAATCAGACGAGGGAGACTCGTGTGCAGAATACGGGTGGAAATGATAACAACGCCCGGTTTGTCACAGCTAAGCAGTTCAAAGAATTGGGACCACCAGAATTTAAGGGAAAGCCGGATCCGATCATGGCGGAAACGTGGGTCAAGCAAATTACCAAGATATTCGATGTCTTGGGATGCACAGAGGAACAGAAGGTTCCATTCGCCACTTTTATGTTCCGCGGTGAGGCAGACTACTGGTGGGAGTCTGTGAAGCGTACCCAGCCTGACGCACTCAACATGTCCTGGGAAACATTTCAAAAACTGTTCAATGACAAGTACTTTCCAGAAAGTATTCGTCATATGAAGGAGGTGGAGTTTATCAGACTGGAACAAAATAACATGACGGTGTCCCAGTACGAGGCGAAGTTTGCAGAGTTATCCAGGTTTGCATCTCATTTGGTCGAAAATGAGGAACGAATGACAAGGATGTTTCTGAGAGGTCTAAAACCCGAGATTCGACAATATCTTATCTCTCATAAATTTTCTTTATATTCAGATGTTGTAAACAGGGCTCAATTATTAGAGCGAGATAATGAGTATGTTCAACCGAGGGACCACAACCAGGGTCATACCGGTGGCGGCAGTCATCAAAGCAATGACAACCAGAGGGAAGGAAAGCATTCGGACAAAAGCGGTAACCACTCGGGTGGTCACCGTGGCCATGATAATAGGAGAGGTGAGTCAAGTGAAAATTTCAAGAAGAGAAGATTTAACGATGACAGGAAGACGTCGATAGCAGCACCAGCACCAGGAACAAATTCTAGGGGAGGAGAACGACCGCCAGTTAGATGTTACAGATGCGGAGAGGAGGGACATATAAGTCCAAACTGCCCACAGCAGTTCAAGGTATGTTATAACTGTGGAAAGGAGGGTCATATAGCTCGAGAGTGTTCTGTAGTAAAACCAAGTTCAGCGGGGATGGTGACTCCAAAAGTTGTCCCGGATAAGTCAAAGTCAACGGTTCCTGGAAGAGCATTTTTCGTGACTGGTCAGAATGCGAGGAACCCGAACGAAATTAGCACGGGTTAGTTAATTATAAATTTTTGCGAAGTTTATACCTTATTAGATACCGGTTCTACCCATTCTTTTATCTCTCCTGCTTGTGCTTAACGTTTAAACTTGACTCCGGAGAAATTGGACTTTAACTTATCTGTTGAAACTCCGTTAGGAGAAACTTTCATCACATCCACTATTTATAAATCTTGTTTGATCCAAGTTGGCACCATCACATTACCTGTTGACCTTATCTCTTTAAAGATACTTGCTTTTGATGTGATTTTAGGAATCGATTGGTTAACTACTCATCATGCCAAATTGATTGCTTTTGTAAGGTTGTTAGTTTTCATATTCCTAAAGCAACCTGTTATTCAAATTCAAGCAACCAAACCATTGAAGTCAAACTCTTTCATATCAAGCCGTAAAGTCTTTTGTTTATTGAAAAACGGATGTCAAGCTTTCTTAGCTATGTTATGAACTTGAACAAAAATACGTCAGATGTGAATGATATTTCTATTGTTAGTAAAAGTTTTGACGTATTTCCTGAAGAATTTCCTGGCTTAACCCAGAGCGTGATATTGAATTTTTGTATTGATCTTCAACCCGATACAAAACTCATTTCTAAAATCTTATATCGAATGACTCCTATTGAACTTCAGGAGTTAAAAACCTAACTATAGAAGTTGATAACCGAGCCTTTATCTGGTGACTTCCTTTATGGAATGCACTGAATCCAGACTCTCCGTAGGGGACGCCATATTCGTGCGGTAGTAAACTGATAGGTGTCATTGTGACGTGCTATCGAAGGTTGGGATATGAGTCACAGTTGAGAGCAATCTAAGTAGTTAATCGAAGTACGTAGCTTTCTAGGCTTAGCTGGTTATTATCGGAGATTTGTGGAAGGATTTTCTCGAATCGCTACTCCGTTAACTCAGCTGACTCGGAAAGATACAAAATTCGTATGGAGTGAGGAATGCGAGAAGAGTTTCCAAGAACTCAAGAGGAGACTCATTTTGGCACCTGTTCTGACAATACCATCTGGTTCGGATGGATTTGTTATCTACAGCGATGCTTCAGGCAAAGGGTTAGGATGTGTTCTCATGCAACATGGGAAAGTCATAAGCCTATGCCTCGCGACAACTCAAAGAATATGAGAGGAATTATCCTACTCATGATTTGGAGTTGGCAGCAGTCGTTTTTGCGTTGAAAATCTGGAGACACTACCTGTATGGGGAGAAAGTGGAGATCTATACAGATCATAAAAGCCTCAAATATTTCTTCACCAAAAAGAACTCAACATGCGGCAACGACGTTGGCTTGAGCTATTGAAAGATTACGATCATACCATCCAATATCATCCTGGAAAAGCGAACGTAGTAGCTGACGCATTGAGTAGAAGATTATACGCGGGTACGAGTGCAATGTTGTTAACACAAAGACCCATTTTGTATGACTTGCAAAGGATGGAGATAGAGATGAAGGCTCCAAGTACCCACATGATGATATCAAATATACGAGTAGAACCGACTTTAATCGATAAAGTTAAAGCTGCTCAAGCTACGGATATAGAGCTGATGCGTATGAAGAAGAAAGTGCAAGAAGGTGCTATTCCAGAAGCAAGAATCGATGAAGAAGGAATACTTCGAGTCAACTCCAGACTTTGTGTTCCTAACGATTTTGACTTGAAGCATAGAATAATGATGGAGGCACACAACACACCGTTTGCAATCCATCCTGGGAGTACCAAAATGTATCACGATCTTCGACATACATTTTGGTGGAGCAATATGAAAAGAGAAATCGCGGAGTTTATCTCGAGGTGTTTAACTTGTCAACGTGTAAAAGCGGAGCATCAAGTACCAAAGGGTCCATTGCAACCACTTGAGATTCTGAAATGGAAGTGGGAACACATTACTATGGATTTTGTTACGGGTCTTCCCAAGGTTTCTCAAGGCATAGATGCGATTTGGGTTATTGTTGATAGATTAACCAAGTCCGCTCATTTCTTGCCGATACGTGAGACTTATTCCCTTGAACGTCTTGCTAGTATGTACGTGAACGAGATTGTGAGATTGCATGGCATGCCAGTATCCATAGTTTCGGATCGTGACCCAAGATTCACTTCACGATTTTGGGTTAGCTTGCAGAAAGCTATGGGCACGGATTTACGATTCAGTTCAGCATACCATCCTCAAACGGACGGACAATCAGAGAGGACTATTCAAACTCTTGAAGATCTATTAAGACTTTGTGTCTTAGATCTCAAAGGGAGTTGGGATAAGTACCTACCATTGGTGGAATTCTCCTACAACAACAGTTATCAGGCGAGCATAGGTATGGCTCCATTTGAGGCGTTGTATGGAAGAAAATGTCGTTCTCCAGTATGCTGGGACGAGGTGGGTGAAGCAACATTGTTGGGACCAGAGTTGGTACGCATTACTACAGAGAAGATCCAAACGATTCGACAACGTATACAAACGGCACAGGATCGACAAAAGAGTTATGCGGATCTTCATCGGAAGGACGTGGAATTTAATATTGGGGATCATGTATTATTACGTGTTGCACCATGGAAGGGAGTTACAAGATTTGGGAAGAGAGGAAAGCTCAATCCAAGATTTGTTGGTCCATTTGAAATTCTTGAGCGAATAGGAAATGTGGCATATAGACTCGCATTACCTCCAAGCATGTCTCGTGTTCATAATGTTTTTCAAATATCTATGCTTCGTAAATATGTTAAAGACCCGAACCACATTGTTGAGTTAGAACCAGACGAGATAGCTGAAGATTTAACGTACGAGGAGGTACCTGTTAAGATCTTGGATAGGAAAGAGCATGTCCTACGCACGAAGGTTATACCACAAGTTAAGGTTTTGTGGAGAAACCATGCTATTGAAGAAATGACCTGGGAGTTGGAATCAGAAATGAAAGCGAGGTATCCTCACCTTTTTGAAACATCAGGTACGTACGTCAATTTCGAGGACGAAATTTCATAAGGAGGGGAGGTTGTAAGACCCCAACTTATTAATGAATAAAATCAAATTTTCTCTAAATATTATTGTGAATAATAAGGGGTTAATTTGATATAATACTTTGGTTATGGGTGAAATGTGCAAATTTTGCAAAATAAGCAAGTGGTTATAAAATATTTATTTTTGGTCGGTGAATATTCGGTTGGTCGTGGAATATTCTTGCTGTCGGGGAATATTCGTACGACGACGCAGCCTTGTGTGGGCCCCATAACGGAAAGCGATTGGATGAAGAAAACGACAAGTATAAGTTGTTTATAAATAACGGCGTAGTTGTTACCGTTAATACTGTTGGAATACCCGGTGGTTAAAATACAGTAGCACACGGTATTGCACCAATTATTGATTCTTACGTAAGAAGGCACTACTCAATAATTGTTACAGTAGTTATTATTCAATATTTTATTTTATTGATTCAATAATTGCTGCGTTGATATTTTATATTATTGTTGTTTCAATAATTGTTGCTGCACAGTATTTTCATTTATCAGATCAATAATTCATATTATTTGAATAATATTATTAGATAACATTATTGGCAATGTCTAGAAAGTTCTGTCTAAGGAGAGGTTTGGTCATCTAATTGCGCGCCAGTAAGGAGAAATCCTTATTGGAAAGCCCCCTCTTTCCTGGGAACGGCCTGGTTGTCATAAATGTGATTCTGTAATATTATTTGTGAATAATTAATTATTGATTCATATGATAAGGAAATATTTATTTTATGTGGATATAAATGAGGGATATATTTTTGTGGTTAAAAATGAAGGAGTTAATGTTGAGGTGTTTTATCAGTATTTTTATCGGAATGGAGGTATTAAAAAATCAAATCAGGGTTTTTGAGAAATATTGCGGGTGTTATAATTTTTAATCCGACCGTTGGATCGTGGTAATTTTTGGATATGTTATACATATATAAGTTGAGTATATGTCCACAAATTTTGAACCGTTAAAAATGAACGTATGATTTATTATGAATTTTACAAGATGACTGGTTCAGAAATTGTTGAATTTTCGGAGTTTATCATTTTGGTAGAAAATTCTAGAATTGGTGGGCCCCACTTGTGGTTGGTGAAGAAATGTGCTGAATTATATTTCAAATGTGGTAGGTGGGAATAGTAGCAGGTAAAGCCATCAGGTTGCAGGTCAAACCTACCAAAATTTTCCTATAAATAGAGGGCTAAGT
Source organism: Panax notoginseng (assembly GCA_016801055.1). Taxonomy (NCBI): domain Eukaryota; kingdom Viridiplantae; phylum Streptophyta; class Magnoliopsida; order Apiales; family Araliaceae; genus Panax; species Panax notoginseng. Next base: position 261,005,306 of record CM029012.1, read on the forward strand.
TAGAATTGAAAATCACACCAGAAACAAGTTTTCTCTCTTTCTCTCTCTAGATTATTGAGTGTATTTTGTGAGTATTTAGATACTTTGAGAGTTTCTATTCATCAGAGCAAGTTTCTTTCAGCCTTATACCGGTATTCCGACCAGAAGTACTGATATTTTGAGGTAAGGGATATTATTTTCTTCTTAAATGATATTATTTTCTTCAATATCATTATGCTGAAATATTGATATGAGTTTTTATCAAATTTGGAACTTTTTGTGTCGGGGGTTACTATTCACGTATACGGCACTATTCACGTATACGGTACTATTCACGAATACGGCACTATTCACCGAAAAATAAAATTTTCCCTTTTTGTCCAAGATGTCTATTATGGTTACTATCTTTGATTGTATCCATGTTTTAATCTTTATTTTTGAATTCTGCTTCACAATTGATTATTATGAAGTATTATTGATCTTGGATAAACTGTTATACGGATCCCTACTATTTGTCCTTCTGTCTCATTGGATTCGTTCTCTTTAAGATATTTTTCATCATCCTCAGTCCTAAATGATGATATTAATGAATATCTTTGGCCTGTAGTGCAAAGATGTATGATTACTTGATGAATATCTTTGGCCTGTAGTGCAAAGATGTATGATTACTTGATGAATATCTTTGGCCTGTAGTGCAAAGATGAACAGGTGTTGAGATGAACATGACTGACAGGTGATACAAATGAATATCTTTGGCCTGTAGTGCAAAGATGAATATTTGGTTAAAGATGATTATTAATTGATGTTACAGGGATAAAATATTGATGATGGACTTTTAAATCTTAGAAGATAGTAGAATTCTTTCTCTACTTGACTCTTCTAATGGTTTGTTGTTTCCGCTGCAGTTGTTGATCTAAAACTTGTTGTCGATTATATTTTATCAGATTTTTCCCTGTTGAAGACTAACGATAATTTGTTGTATATTATCTTAGTCATAATATTCTTTACTGGGCTAGTTGAGCTCACCCTTTTCCTTTTTGTTCCATTTTTCTTCTCAGGAGGTGAGAACATAGCAGGATCTAGTCGGGGTATGGAGTAATGGTTCTAAAAAGATGTATTAGCAGTCCTCACTATTTCTGTAAAATAGTGTTTGAATAATTGTAATGAGGATTTATTTGAGTGTGGATATTGTCTAGAAGACAATATTTGTATTTAAACTCACAGTATGTGTTGTCGTATTTTGCACGACATTTGTATTATTGAAGTTATAGTTTGCTTTCTGTACCATGTATTTGGCGACTCAGAATGGGTGTTGTATACCTATTTTGGGGGCGTCACATTAACCACCGGGTATTCCAACAGTATTAACGGTAATAACTACGACGTTATTTATAAACAACTTATACTTGTCGTTTTCTTCATCCAATCGCTTTCCGTTATGGGGCCCACACAAGGCTGCGCCGTCGTACGAATATTCCCCGACAGCAAGAATATTCCACGACCAAACGAATATTCCCCGACAAAATGAATATTTTATAACCACTTGCTTATTTTGTAAAATTTGCACATTTCACCCATAACCAAAGTATTATATCAAATTAACCCCTTATTATTCACAATAATATTTAGAGAAAATTTGATTTTATTCATTAATAAGTTAGAGTCTTACAACCTCCCCTCCTTATGAAATTTCGTCCTCGAAATTGACGTACGTACCTGATGTTTCAAAAAGGTGAGGATACCTCGCTTTTATTTCTGATTCCAACTCCCAGGTCATTTCTTCAATAGCATGGTTTCTCCACAAAACCTTAACTTGTGGTATAACCTTCGTGCGTAGGACATGCTCTTTCCTATCCAAGATCTTAACAGGTACCTCCTCGTACGTTAAATCTTCAGCTATCTCGTCTGGTTCTAACTCAATAATGTGGTTCGGGTCTTTAACATATTTACGAAGCATAGATATGTGAAAAATATTATGAACACGAGACATGCTTGGAGGTAATGCGAGTCTATATGCCACATTTCCTATTCGCTCAAGAATCTCAAATGGACCAACAAATCTTGGATTGAGCTTTCCTCTCTTCCCAAATCTTGTAACTCCCTTCCATGGTGCAACACGTAACAATACATTATCCCCAATATTAAATTTCACGTCCTTCCGATGAAGATTCGCATAACTCTTTTGTCGATCATGTGCCGTTTGTATACGTTGTCGAATCGTTTGGATCTTCTCTGTAGTAATGCGTACCAACTCTGGTCCCAACAATGTTGCTTCACCCACCTCGTCCCAGCATACTGGAGAACGACATTTTCTTCCATACAACGCCTCGAATGGAGCCACACCTATGCTCGCCTGATAACTGTTGTTGTAGGAGAATTCCACCAATGGTAGGTATTTATCCCAACTCCCTTTGAGATTTAGGACACAAAGTCTTAATAGATCTTCAAGAGTTTGAATAGTCCTCTCTGATTGTCCGTCCGTTTGAGGATGGTATGCCGAACTGAATCGTAAATCCGTGCCCATAGCTTTTTGCAAGCTAACCCAAAATCGTGAAGTGAATCTTGGGTCACGATATGCAATCTCACAATCTCGTTCACGTACATACTAGCAAGACGTTCAAGGGAATAAGATTCACGTATCGGCAAGAAATGAGCGGACTTGGTTAATCTATCAACAATAACCCAGATCGCATTTATGCCTTGAGAAACCTTGGGAAGACCCGTAACAAAATCCATAGTAATGTGTTCCCACTTCCATTTCGGAATCTCAAGTGGTTGCAATGGACCCTTTGGTACTTGATGCTCCGCTTTTACACGTTGACAAGTTAAACATCTCGAGATAAACTCCGCGATCTCTCTTTTCATATTGCTCCACCAAAATGTATGTCGAAGATCGTGATACATTTTGGTACTCCCAGGATGGATTGCAAACGGTGTGTTGTGTGCCTCCATCATTATTCTATGCTTCAAGTCAAAATCGTTAGGAACACAAAGTCTGAAGTTGACTCGAAGTATTCCTTCTTCATCGATTCTTGCTTCTGGAATAGCACCTTCTTGCACTTTCTTCTTCATACGCATTAGCTCCATGTCCGTAGCTTGAGCAGCTTTAACTTTATCGATTAAAGTCGGTTCTACTCGTATATTTGATATCATCATGTGGGTACTTGGAGCCTTCATCTCTATCAAAATGGTTACCGCTATATTCATATTTAGTTACCAACTGGCATGGACTATTTCCAAATAACTGATATAGCTACGTAATTTAAAAGTATCCATCAGCTAGATAAATGAAAACTCTCACATGTACATTAAGCACTTGATAACTGTTCTAATATAAGTTTTTAATTATTTGGCTACTAACAAAAACTAAAATGGTTACCCTTATATGCAGGTTTGGATACCAATTGCATCTCTCAAACTATTTTTATTTTAATATGAGATCTATAAGTTACTATCATATATATAAATGGAAACTCTTAATTGGAGTTTCTTAGACCATCATGATGACAGGGTATAAATAAAATATATATTTTTAACACTTTATAACAGTCCTTATACAAACTTATAATTATCTAGTTACTAACAAAAACAAAAATAGTTATTATATATATAAGTTTGGATACCAACCTAACATTTCAACTGAAATAGTTGATGGATACTGTTTTGAACTAATTTTATGTAAATTTGGTTACTCCCAAAAAATAAAATGATTACCTCTATATGCAGATTTAAATACCAATTATATAATTTTCAGATAATTTTTATGAATATGTAATTTATAAGTATACATCAACTAGATAAATAGGACACTCTCACATGTACATTTAACACTTGATGTTTGTCCTGATTCAAGCTTGTAACTATCTGGTTACTAATAACAGTAACCATAATGTAACATAATAAAATAGTAACCACATAATTATATGATAGTAACCAGAACATGTTTTAATGGTAACCAAAATAGAGACATCATGTAATGAAACCCAGTTTAGGCAAACCATGTATATATACTAAACAATTACATATTAACCAGAATAAAAAAAAAGTAACCAAAATCCCATATTGAAGACACAATAATAGTAGCCAAACCATAAGGTAAGAGTAGCCAAAACATAAGAAAGAAGTAACCAAATAGTTATATGAAAGTAACTAGAACATGTTTTAATGGTAACCAAAACAGAAACAACCTGTATATCCAACCAAATTTAGGCAACCCATGTATACTCTCACATGTACATTTAACCATAACTTTTCCAAAGAATTTTCTAGAAGAGCATAACCCTTGTAGAAGATATTTGAAAGAATTTACAAAAATAATACATCAATATATACTAAGTAAATACATGATTTATTATGACTTGAGTTTATTATTTAAAAAATAATACATCCACAAACTAATGATGCCTTAAACTTCTCCAACAGACTTGGGTTCATTTTCTTGACAATAATGCTGGGGACTTCCATGTCACACCAATATATAACTTTTCTAATGAATTTTCTATTGCATTCCTCATAGTAAAGATCCCATAACTGCAAATAAATAAAATTAGATTTACAAAGTCATTAATAACTAGATATAAACAATATTTATTACATAAACAGTTATGTAGAGACTAACAAATAAGACCATATTAACCAAAACATAATATAACAATTACACAGTAGTCAAAATAGACTATAATAAATAACTAACATCCCACATTGACTGCACAATAATAGTTATCATATCATAATATAACATTAATCAGACCATAATAAAGCAGTAACCAAAAAGTTATATTATATAATCTAATGGTGACCAAAATATAAACAATATGTAGTACATACCATTTTATGTAGTAAACAAACAGTTATATATAATATTAACCAAAACATAATTTAAAGGTCACCAAAACAAAAATATGTATACCAAAAAATATACTAAAGAAGTAACCAAACAGTTACATGATAGTAACCAAACCATGTTTTAATGGTAACTAACACATAAACAACATGTATACCAAATTCAGTTTAGTCAATCAATGTATACTAAGCATATACATTGGAACCAAAACAACATATAAAAGTAACCAAAATCTCAATTGAGGGAAAAAGAATGGTATCAAAATCATAAGCCAACAGTAACAAAAAATATAATAATGAATTAACCAAACAGCTATATGTTAGTAACCAAAACATATATTAATGGTGACCAATACATAAACAGCATATAGACCAAAAACAGTTTAGTCCACCCATATATACTAAGCAAATACATGGTAACCAGAACAATAAAAAACAGTAACCAAAATCCTAACTCAAGGAAACAAAAATAGAATCCAAATCAGAAACTAACAGTAACCAAAAACATACTAAAGAAGTAACCAAATATATATATGATAGTAACCAAAATATATTTTAATGGTAACCAATACATAAACAACATGTACACCAAAAATCAGTTTAGTCAACCATGTATACTAAGCAAATACATGGTAACTATAACAACATAAAAAAGTAACCAAAATACCAAATCAAGGTAACAAAAATGGTATCCGAATCACAAGCTAACAGTAACCAAAACATAATGCATAAGTAACCAAACTGTTACTCAGATCTGGATAAAAAAATATGTATATACCTGTTGTTTGGCAAGGTTACGTAGCCTCTTGGGGGTGACAATGGCTCCCCCACAATTGACCACCTTGTGTGAAGTGGTTAAGTACTTGGCATAGGTTACCAGTAGGAAAGATGTGGAGGTTACATACTGCATGTTGCTGTCATCCATTTTAAACAAAAGCCCCCCTGTATACCAAAATCATAGTCATCACAATAATGAACACTTCGTATGTATAATTCACAAACACATATACGCGTATACATATATAGGGAGAGAAAGAGGGACCTGAAGTGTACTGAGATTGAGGTATGAGAGAGCAGATGAAATTATCGGCATGACCTTTATAATCATAAAGGGATTGAACCTGAAGTGTACTAGGATTGAAGTATGATAGAGCAGATGAAATTATCAGCAGGTACATACATATGGGAAGAAGACTCGTGTGATTAAGGCCAACCGAGTGGAACAGAGCATCTCAGATCTGGATAAAAAAATAGACGGGCGATTATTAAGCGCTTCAAAAAAAAATCAAACCGATTATAAGATATACACTAATTTGTCATGTCAGCCCATTAATATTAATCTCTTAAATTAAGGACTTTTAATTGTATTAGTACTGTAAATAAAAATGATGAAGTATAATATTTTTGTAATTATTTTATGAATGTATGATTTTTGTAATTACTTTTATAAATGTACTATAATATGTAATTGTTCCAATGAAATAATAAAGCTTAACTCGGTCGTGGGGCCAGCCTTTGGCCCGGTTAGATTAGGGATGCTAACAAAATGAACTAAACATTTCGGGCTTCATTTAATTTAATCATAAGTAAATTTTAAAGTTCAATATATTACTAAATTTTTTTTAAATTATAATTTTCTATTGATATTCTGCTTGAAAAATTTAAATTATCCAAATTTAATTCAGAATCGTGCTAGACTTGATAATTAAATAAACTTCAATCAAACTTTATTGGTAAACAAAATTTGAGCAGCTCAATACTTCATTTCCACTCCTAAAAATTGCTAACACTCGGAGCCGCCTCAAACAAACACACTTAAACTTGGAACTTGGAAGCATGCCATGACATAAAAATTTTAGAGACTCGGACTTTTTCTTCAAAAACAATACATGTATTAATATTAACTCTTTACATACTGTTAACAGAAAATTAAAAATCAAAAGGTGGTAGTTTATCTCGATCTTCTTCATGTGTTAATGTCCAACTGCTAGCTACATCTAGCTAGTGTAGGCCGTAGGGCATATAATTAACCTTAGCTAGCCCTTATTGATTTGAAAGTGGAGAGCTAAATCTTCATATATCCACCGTATGAATCCATCCGCGATCAATGGACATATATATATATATATATATATATATATATATATATATATATATATATTTCTTTATGCATGCACTCACGCAACATAATTAATTATCTAACCCACATGACATGATCATGTCAATGACCCGAAGGAAGGGGGACGATATATGATTACTAATGTATGTGGACTAATTCCATTAAAAGTAAAGTTAGTTATGAATTGGATATATCTTGGTCAAAAATAATTAATATATTAACCCATTAAATAAATCTCGATCGATGGTGTTAAAAACACTAGTATTAATTAAGGTAATTAATTAAACTGAGAGTATTATATAGTATGTACTATTTATTTAGAACCGTAATTGTTAGGAGAGAGAAGGTAACATGACTGATTACTAAGTTTCGCATCGCGAGTGTTATGGAAATTAAAATAAATTAAGGGTATCAAATAATATATAAACATGTCACTATATATATATATATATATATAACATTTGCAAGCTCTCAGTATTATTTGTTTTTATACATGAAATAAATTGTGCGTCCATCAATTAATTAATGTGTGTATTTTGTAATTATCTTTAATTAGTGCTATCATGTGTTCATGAATGGAAGTGTCAATCCCCGGCCCTTAATCTGCTGCTTGGAAGGAGAATTAAGAAACTTTATATATATATATATATATATATTATTCGCTTTGTTGAGAAATTAATTAACCCATGACTGAAAGTAGAAAAAGGCCCATGCATCCCAGAAGGCATGGCTTGATATATGGAATAACTGATCATATAACGGCCGGTACATGAAAACGACATTCACATGTAACTTTAATTAAACTGTCACATGAGCAAGGAGCGACTAGTCTCTCTACCTACCTACTAGTCTCTCTCATATATATATATATATATATATTCGTTTGTCAAAGATATATATTAATTCTTGCCAAGTATATATCCCTTGCCGCCTTTAATGGCTTCTGCATGTTATAGCGTTTCTATAATTTTCTGGTCAGTAATATGACTATGACTGATATATATATATATATATATATATATATATATATATATATATATATATATCCTATTCTTTCTTTTTTTCTAAACTCGGTTTAAAAACATGCAGCTTCGTTTAGCAGGAAACTGTAGACATTAAAAAGAAAAGAAAAGACGAGTATAATTTTATTTAATTTCTTCACACGAAAAACAGGTAGTTAATTTGGCCAAGTTTATTTGCGAATAAAAGTAAGCATTTAATGGTAATTAACAGAACGTACGTTTCTACTATATATTTATATTCTATGGAGGATGGAGCAGTATGTATGTCCGTCCGTATCTTGTTGATTCTAATCCAATATTGAAGGTTCTTTTTTAAAGAAGTCTATGCATGATTTTATTTCTTAATTTCCATGCCATGGACAGATGGAGTTTTGGCGAATATTTAATGACCTGTTCTGTTTGGTTAGTTAGGGAGAATGAAAAATGAATGTTCATTCCTATGTTTGGTTACTTAAAAGGGGAGGGGATAAATATTCCAATGAAATGTCTAATCAAGATTGATCATTCCATTCGACAAATTTTAAAAAAGAAATATATCAATAGATTAAAATCTCGTTTTGACCAAACATATATATGAATAGGAATGTTGATGCCCATTCCGTTCCCGTTCATTCTCATTTCCATTCTTTTTCCAATGTTGTAACTAGACAGACTATAAATAAATCAAAGTTTAAATCTAGAAGTTAAGATTTGTAACTCTTTTTTTTTAAAAAAAATATAAAAAAGGAAAACCATTTAAAGCAATTAACTTTAATAGTCATTATTTAATTTTCAACATACTTTTAATAGTTGTCCTTGGAAAATTATCATTATATCACATTTGATTCAACTCTAGGAAAGAGTTGGATGTTTACGTAGAATTTAGAAATTTCTTTTAATGTACCTAAACTTATCAGAGAAAAACAAAACAAAGTAATCATTACTAGACCGCTAGACCGTGCCTACGTCCGTTATACATTCTTCACCTTAATATTCACGCAATTGCATTGCTATAGTTAATTTATATATATATATATATATATATATATATATATATATATATATATATATATATATATATATATATATACAGGAATGATCAAGTAAGGGATCCCTTACTTTCTTAAAATAAGGGATTTTTTTTTTTGCTTTTTTTTTGCTTTTTTTTTAAAACAACTAAAAAAAAAGTTTAATATTTTATGGAACTGAAATTTTTTCATAATACAATGTTTTGGGCGTGTTTTAAATACCTATACCAAAAAGTGGTGGTACAGTCTGCCCAGACTGTACATACATGTTTTGTTATGCGTACCCAAATCACACTCAAAACATTGTATTATGAAAAAATTTCAATTCCATAAAATATTAAACTTTTTTTTTAGTTGTTTTAAAAAAAAAAGCAAAAAAAAAAAGTCCCTTATTTTAATAAGTAAGAGATCCCTTACCTGATCCTGACCATATATATATATATATATATATATATATATATATATATATATATATATATATATATATCCCGTATTGTTAACATGTCTGCCTGCAAATAATAATTATATAACATAAATATTTCGCTTTAACAAGAAAGAATTAGTATAAAGTTACCTGTTTATCATGCCCTTTTAGTAGATGAATTTATGACTCCGTTTAACTCCCAGATATATATATATATTACACAACTCCGATACATATAACATGAGTTATGTATATGTACGTGTAAACTCAAACCAACATTTAAAGTTTGGATGTGGAAATCAAGTCAAAACCACGTAACTTTGCTAGATAAAATTAATGACGAAATATATATCCTTAGTTTATTACGGTAACACCTCAGTCCTATACTAACCATAATACCTTCAACCATGACATTTTAGGTGAGTTTGTGATGGACTAAGATAACACAGGAAGATATTATTATGCTAGTGATTTAATGCCTTGTTTTGATTAATTTGATTCAATCAAAATTTGTTTTGGACTCGAAATTTGACCTGATTGTTACAATTACTTCGTCACATTAGTTTGGTTACCACAACAATCTTATTCTCTCTCTCTCTCTCTCTCTCTCTATATATATATATATATATATATATATATATTGCTGAATCTGTATATGTATCAATTCTATGAGTGAACAGTGAACCTTTCACCTCTATATAATCCCCAACCCTCTGTAATTAGCAACTAAGACTAAACACCTCTATCGTACACAAAGAGAGCAGACAAGTCCAGGCATAAATATGAGAGGGTTTAGTGCCATGATTCTCATTGCATTGCTAATTCTCTTGTCAATAGAACAAATAACTTGCAGAGCCAGAAAAGGCAAAAAATACTGGAGACAAAGCAGTGTTACACCAACCTTCCTTTTCCACAAAGATGGAGATGGTCAATACTCAGGCCAACAGGTCTCAAGGTTGATGAGAGAGATGTACAAAACTAGGGCAACACAGAATGCCGTCTTCAATGTATTAGACTATGGTGCTAAAGGTGATGGGACTGCGGATGATACCAAGGTGATTGATTATATATGATATACTCTCAAATGACGTACACTTTCCTTTTTAATTAGTTCTGAAATTAGAAATATATTTCTAAATTTAGAATACAAAGTTGCATGAAATTCATATCATACCATTACATAATATTCTACGCAAATTGTATACCACTAATTTTTCTTAAAAATCGTGGTTTTGAAAATATATACCTATTTTAGGAACAAAAGGGAGTAATTTGAGAACAACTCATCAAGGAGAGAAATTTATTTACAATGCAGAAACTTATGCTATTCATGTAAGTAACGATTTACAGTAAAATGCACAAAGCAGGCATTTGAGGCTGCATGGACAGATGCTTGTAAAGTGGAGGCATCAACAATGGTGGTACCATCAGGGTCGGTGTTCTTAGTCAAACCCATCTCTTTCTCGGGATCAAACTGTGAATCAAACATCATATTCCGGGTGAAATTTCACACAATCAGCTTCAACTCTATTTCCTCCATCACATCTTTTAGAAATCAATTATATCGATTTATTTATCTAATTTATTGCAGTTGGATGGAAAGATTATTGCTCCAACAAACTCGCAAGCTTGGGGATCAGGCCTCTTGCAATGGCTCGAATTTACAAAACTTAACAGGATAACAGTCGGAGGCAAAGGTATCATTGACGGACAAGGATCAGTCTGGTGGAATGAAAAAAACTCACCCACAGCCATGGGAAAATTGCCCAACACCAAGCCAACGGTAAATCCCCAACATATTTACAACTCAACTACCAGCAACAGTATAACTATGAGTTTGATTAATGTGGGTATTACTATTATATACACAGGCACTAAGATTCTATGGGAGTTCGGGTGTGACAGTAACTGGAATTACGATCCAAAACAGCCAACAGGCTCACCTAAAATTCGACAACTGCACACTTGTTCAGGTTTTTGACATACGTGTCTCATCCCCTGGTGACAGTCCCAATACAGACGGAATCCACTTACAGAACTCACAAAATGTGTTGATCCACAACAGCAATCTTGCTTGCGGTAACTCCAATAATCTAGCAGATGACATCTTGTCTTTCAGATTAAAATAAAACAAAATAGAATAAAATAATCATGAACCCTTTATTACGTGAGTCTAAAGGGTCCGACTCGATGCTCAGGCATAATTCTACACTCAAAGGACAAAGCAAATGCTAAAATTCTATGTCTGAAGTCATGTAACGAAAAAACTGAATGTAACAATAATAAGTTGACAATATCCCACTTTTCTAATATGTTCTCTCTACTCTGCAGCAAATGTAACCTATTATAACTTTTGATAAAAAGAAAAGTTGGGGCGAAGTTAGTACCATTATACTAATAGTTGTTGACACATCTGTCTACAGGAGATGACTGTGTCTCCATTCAAACTGGATGCTCAGGCATATACATACACAATGTTAGTTGTGGACCTGGTCATGGAATCAGTATTGGCAGCCTCGGGAAAGACAACACCAAAGCCTGCGTTTCAAACGTTACTGTTCGAGACATCACAATGCATGATACAATGACCGCTGTAAGAATAAAGACATGGCAGGTAAAAATCCAACTCATTTTTATCAAGAAGTTTCATTTTATGTTACCTGAACTAGTCCAAATGTCTGACCCGGAGCAGTCCGATTCCATTGGGTTGGATAACTCTGCCTGACTTCAACCATCTCTTAAAATTTTCATTTGTATCCAACTGTAGGGTGGCTCAGGGTCAGTGCAAGGAGTCATGTTCGCAAACATTCAAGTCTCAGAAGTTGAAACTCCTATCGTGATTGATCAATTTTACTGTGACGGAGAGAAATGCAATAACCATACATCAGCTGTCGGAGTATCAGCCATATCCTTTCAGAATATAACAGGTACATATACAAAGAAACCAGTTCATTTCGCTTGTAGTGACAGCTTGCCATGCATAGGTGTTACTTTAAACACCATAAAGCTAACAGCAAAACAAGAAAGTGAACCTTTTTGTTGGCAGACCTATGGAAAACTGCAGACAGACACCATCCCTCCTGTTGATTGCCTGCAGGCGGGCAAGAATTCAAACTACACTGTTTGCTAAACTTAGGGAGCGGTATAAAGTCGGGATGGCCAGCTGGTCACCACATACACTGGATCCCTCTGTATTAGATTATGTGATTCTTAGTAGATACCACTTTAAGGAGTGTTCGTTCCTATTATATACCAGTCCCATGTCCTAGGGATGCAACAGTTGCCATCACAGGCGTGTATAAAAGGACTCATTTTCTATATTCCTAAAATCTAGACTCTACGAAATGTACCATGTTTGTACAGCTTCATAGTCATGAAAGCACTAAGAAGCACGATAGACATATATACTAAACTAAGATCCCTTATGACTTAAACTTTCTCCAATATATAAGGGCACCAATTGTTATTATATACATGAAGGGCTAATAGAAGTTGGATCAAATACTAAAATAAGCTGATCCAAGTTTCTGTAGTTCATCCATAAAATTATCTAGTAAAGGGAAAAATTTAGCCAAAAGAAGAAAAAACCAAAAATGAATATCCACTTTCTTGCTACAATATCAAGAAAGAAAATACAGCTTATTAAAATGCAGAAGTACAAAAGGTAAGACATTGATGATCTATTCAATCACCTCTGAAACTTCTTCCTTTTCTCCCACTTCATTCTCTAAAGTATTTCAATCAACTAAGTGAAACATACTACAATGAAGAAAACCTGAGCTTGTACCAAATCATATCAAACATGTTTCCCATTTGTCCGACAGTTCTTCAAGAATTTAGACTTTATTCAGTAAGTGATGTATCTTTAAAATTGAGAATATAAATTGTGTTCCACAATAGCCAAAGGGCCCATATACCAGCACAATGTCAATACATGGAAAAAGTGAAATGAATTAAATATTTTGCCAGAGAGAAATCTTTACGCTAAAAAAGGAAATTTTGCTAATTAGAACATATAGGCTAACAAATGTTACACATGCAGTCAACAAACAGTGATCAACCACCTACTAAATCTGCAGCTATGTTATACTTCTTTTAGGTGTGTGTGAGCAAACTCCTGTCAATAATACATTCAGCATCAGGCTTGGTATACTTCACCAACATGGTTTATGTTTGGAATAGCAATGAGAAACAATTCAAATAATATTCTTGTTAAAAACCTGATGATTCCACGGAAGACTCTTAACTGAATTCATGATTTTCCAAAACCCGTAGGCACCCTCTTCCCTTTGAACGTTTCTACCTTTTCAGGGCTTGGTTGTCCAGTCTGGTCCTCATATTTCTTTTCCAATGCCTGTCAACAATAGAACAACTTTAAGTGAGCAAACAAGTTCTCAATTTACACTGTAGCAATACAATTGTAATGCACCATTTTTCTCTCTACTTTTTCCAAGCACAAGTCCATTACAGGCTCTCAGATTAAAGAAAACTATCATGTAACCTACCAAAAGGTGCCTCAATGTTGAGAGCTAAAAAATGAAACATATAACTTTGAGCAAGATGCAACGTTTGTTGCTATGCTTGTCAAAGTGTCGAACACCACCTAAAATCCAGGTATTTTAGAAATATTCTCTTCGAAAAAAATTTCTAACAAAACATGGCTGGCACATGTGGTACTAGTATGTGGAAAATCAAGGGTTACCATGCAAAGTGCCTATAAGAACCATAAGTAACATAGTGGACGTGGAGCACATTAAAGTCATCTCAATTCTTATCCATAGCCACATGCACCATAAGTAACAGAGTGGAGCACTCTCTTAAATAGCTATTACGTACGTGAAGCAGGAATCATGAATCGAATTATATCCAATTCTCATGAGACCTCTTTGCTGGTGCACGAAAATACTACGGTAATTTCATTTTTACCAATGAAAAATACTTTAGGCCCCTGTTGCAAATAAAAAATATGCAGTGTTTTAAAAATTCCCGCCTAGGCGCTAGGCTCCACTGGCACCTCGCCTAGGCGGCAAAAAAATCCCTCCAGGAAATTAGGCGGGACCTAGGCGGAGAGATTTTTTTAATTTTAATAACTACCCAAACTAAATCTTCATATATTTTTTTTAATGATTTACCATATTCATAATGCAGGTTGTAGCACATCAAATCACAACAAGAAGTGAATAAGATCAAGTAAAAATGAATAATTTTATTATAGTAGTAATTTTTTGAACTTGTATCAACTTCAAATTATATAAATGATATACATTTGTAATATTTAATTTAATTCAATATAATTCTTAAATTTATGTTTAGTTTCTTAAGTTTTAATATTGAATTGAATTCTTCAAAATTTAAATTTTATTATTTAATAGTAATCTTGTTTAGGAATAAAATTAATACGTTAAAGATATGTTTGAACTTTGAACAATTGCATGTTTGTGTTTGAACTTTAACATTGACAATATGGATATGTGTTTGAACTTAATCAAAGGTCTTTATTATCTTTATTATAGATTGTTTTGCTTTATATTATTGTTTTGTTTGGATAAATGTAAGATAAAATATTAAAATCGGCTTAAAATAAAAAATTCCGCCTAGTCCCCCTAGGCGCTAGGCCCCCTGCCCGCCTGCCTAGTGCCTTTTAGAACATTGAAAATATGATACAACTTATGAGACCCTATCTTTTACTTGTTACTTGAAAAAAGCAAGTGATGAAACAATTCAAATTTTGTTTCCCATGCATCATTTATTCTATTTGCTATGCTGCTTCAATTGCAAGAGATCACAACTTATTTTACACTGTAACAATGGTAGAGAAGTTCCTAAAGGAAGAAAGTCATCTTAATGACAGTGAGTCCTCATGCGACTTAATTCAGGAAGAATGTCTACATTCAATTTTAAGCTGTCTAAGGAGGATCATACCTTCAGTTCTTGAGCATGAACCCGTGTTTATTTTTCATTCTTCCGTCTATTATTTATTGTTTTGTTGTAGTAACTACAATAGAACATATTTCCATATCCTAAAAATAGCCATACATAATTAAAATAAAAAAAATAACTGAGAAGTAGGTCCTCTCTCAGGCTATTGATTTCTGACAAATCATATGCACAACTAGAATACTAAAATGTTAACAGAAGACGGTATCTGTCGAGCAAAAATGAAAACATTGACGACATACAAAATTAATAGAAAATTGTAGTGAATACTAAAAATCATTGATGGCTATCATTCACTACCCTGTTCTCGTCTATGCGCATTTTTACATTTTTTTTAGTTACTGTAGTTGTCTGTGATCAGTGTTCTAAAAGTCGCTAGTCGGTCCCAAGTCGGTTGGCTACCGACTAGAGACTAGGGGATTAGTCAGAGATTAATCGGGGATTAATCGGCTAGTCGGATTTTCAATTATTTTTTTAAAATATATATTATCCTTCCTCCTTCATAAGTTATGAGTAAATAGAATAACATAAGTAACACAAATCATCAAATAAAAACAAGGAAACTAAGTAAAACCAAATAGTTTGACACTCTAAGTTCAAAACCAATTAACCAAATGAAACTAAGTAGCACAAAATCAATAGTCAATCACTCCTCCTCCTCTTCTCCATATCACTCCAAGACTTACTCTCCATCGGACTCAAACTCATAATCCTCATCTTCCTGTTCGTTGTCATCATCTTCTGACATAAACTCGTCTTCATCTAGTTCTTGCACATTTATACCACTTCTTCTAGGTTGAAAAACCTCATGCGCTCCCATTTTTCCGATTTTCCCCGACTTCTTCCGATTTTTTCTGACTTGTTCTGATTTTTCCCGATTTATTCCGATTTTTTGATTTACTATGACTGGGCAACTTACCTGACTGGGCGACTTTCCCAACTGGAGCCCGACTAAGTCGGCCAACGACTAAATCAAAGGACTAGGCCCTAGTCGAATCGTTGAGGTTCCGACCCCGACTTAGTCGCCGACTAGTCGGCCGACTTTTCGAATACTGTCTGTGATCATGAAACCAACATAGATTAACTGAGATATCTTTCATTAAAAGTAAGAAAGGTCTATCTATTTTCCAAAAGGATACATTATTATACATATTCTACAATCTAGAAAATCATAAGACAAGGATACATGTAAATGCAGGAATGACTTGGTTACCTGTAGTTCTGTGCGTATACTGTCAAGTACTTCTTCAGCCATTCTATCAAAGAAAAGTACTCCCTACAAATTCAAGAGATTCATTAAATCCATTGTGCTAACCTTAAAAGAGGAAATTAGGAAAATGTAAAGAAGGAACAACTCTCTAAGTATTCATAAGAATGATTAAGATATTTTAATTTAGACTTGCATATAATTTTTTTAATCCTGAATTAACAATTAATTTACAACTAGTTACACATGCTTCCTAAATTACCTGAAATATTTTTTAAAGTAATTGGCATACAGTAACCTCTCATTAGAAATTGGCACAACGTAACTTACAAAAAAAGACAGGCACATTGTATTTATACCCTGCAATTGGTTATTGGTGAGAAAATGTGCATCAAGTTTCTTGTTGAATATTTCTTTACGAATGGGTCCTTGAAAATTATTGAATCTGATGTCTAAATAAAGAAGATTTGGTATGAGCAGAGTAGAAGTTTTAGAGAGAGAAATTTTTTGAGAGATGAAGTGTAAATTGTATGAATAAAAATTTTTAGAGAGAGGATGTATGAAAAAAATTAGAGACAAAAGTTAAAGCAAGATAAAATAGCTGAGAGGGAGAGTGCATAAAAAATTAAGAGAGTATACGAATTAGAGAAAGATAGTATAAATTTTTTGAGAATAAAAAAAATTAGTGTATCAAAAATCTGAGTGTATAAAAAAGTTTTGAGAGAGGAAGCGTGTAAAAGTTTTAGAGAGTATACAAAATTTTAGTGAAAAGAAACATGTATAAAAAAAATTTGAGATAGAAGTTAAAGGAATATAGAAATTAAATATATAATAAATAATTTGTTTCATTGGACTATAATAATGGTAAGCTTCAAGTTTAAAAAATGATTTGACCTATATTGGACCCATAACTATTTGGTTTCAACTACACTAAAAACGGGTAATGTGGTTTTAGTTATTAATGGAATCATAACCAATTTTGTAAACCGAAACCAATCCATAACTATATTTTGCCAGACCTAGTTGTATCTGCCATAAACTAACACTGGACATATTTTAAGTTTTAAAGTAATGGGCACACAGAAACAACCAGTGCTTAGTATTTATTGTCCTATAAGAGTAAATAACCACCTGCATTAGTGTTGATTTAGGTCAGACACTCAAAAATTAAAATTATGATTAATTGTATTTCATAAGCACCCGTGAATCATTAGGCCAAACTTCATGACGGGGTAAAAGTTCATCAAGACTACCAGCCTAAATGCATGGATGCTCGTATGCCCAAACTACAGAAAATGTGCAATGCTATCTCGTTCAAAATTTAAAAAACCTATATAAATATTTCTTGGACGAAGGTTGTAAGACCGTCTCTGTAAGGAAATTCACCAGAAAATTTCATTCTGTCCTTTTAGTGCTATATTTCCTTGGTGCTATATTGCCATGCATCCAAAAATTCCAATATTCTATATTATGATTTTAAAGTGATTACTAACAGAGTAAGAGTGAAGAAAGAACCTGCAAATGATCAAACTCATGCTGGAAAACTCGTGCAGGAAGACCTGACAAGCTTAAAGTAAACCTTGCACCATTAATATCTCGTGCATCAATTTTTACAGATTCTGGTCTCTGCAAGGTTAAGATCGCATCTGTCTCAGAATAATTTTAAGAAACTTAAAAAATAAAAATGGGTATGCAATGACTTGTGTAGTCATATATTGAAATTTTAGTTTTGATGAGTTTCCTAACATTTTGTACTCTTTTTTCTGCTTTATTCTATTTGGACTAAAGGAAACAAAACAACATCTGATATCAGATAACCCACCACTTCAAGGGGATCACAAGTCTTGTACAAGGGACCTACAGATATACTACAATGTAAAGTTGGGCAGAAGCTACTGTACTAATCTGATGAAGACATCAAACAGAAGAAGAGTGGTCGTAGACTGGCCTGATCAGGGTACACAACTGTTGGTACACAAAAATGCCCCTAGCAGTAACTTAAGACTACTATAGCCTTGAGATATACGACTCAAATTTAAGAACCTTAATCCACTAAGACGCTTGTGTATTTGTAATAGTTCCCAACAAAGTGGCTACCCGAGCTTGAATATCTCCTTTGGTTAGGGATGAAATGAAGCACACAAAGTACCAAGACACCGTGAAGATAAGTAATAATATCTGGAGCCTAGAGAAACAAAATAAAATCTCTAAGAACAATTACAACGTTGCTCCCAACTGCCCCAAATACAAAAAATGAATGAGTACCTGGACACAATTCGAGAAGCAAAAAGACTAATAGACTCAAAATAAAATATAAAGCTCAACATCCTCAAAGCATCTTTTAGCTCTTTCCCTCCAAATAGACCACATAAGTCATAACACGCAACTTACCGTCACTCACTTACGAGTAAGGGTATAAACGGATATATACGGATTCGGATACAGTAGTATTCATATTCATATTTATTTATTTGTGGATACGTTTAAACCGAATACGGATAATATCCGTTTTTTTCCGAATACGAATAATATCATCTTTTTTTTGAATACGGATGCAGACGAATTTGAATTTTCCGGTTACCATTTACCGCCCTAACTATAACTAGAATAAAAAAATAATGAGTTTTAAAATATAATTTATTAATGAATGAATGTTAATTTATTTGTTTTTAATAAATATTTAAATACAATAATCAATGTTCTAAATTACAATTCAAATAAGTTTTCATCATTTTTGAAATCCTAAATTTCAAAATGAATGCTCTATTTATTAATGTTTAGATGTCTATTTTATGTGTATGGAGTAATACTATAGTGTGTATGAATATTTATAATTAAATTCAAAAGTTTACATTGAATATTTAATTATTTTTTTCTCAAATATTTAATTAAAACTTTAATAATATGTTTAAGGGAACTTTAATTTATAATTTATCGTCAATACATAAATTACAATTTACATAGTTATAAAAAATTTATTTTATTTCATTATATTTATGGAGAGTGTGAGTTATAATGTATATATAACTGACAACTAGTTAATCCAACTTGATCCAAAATTTACTTTGGACTTAATTTAAATATTTGGAATTCTAATTTTTAAATAATTGGTAAATGAAAGTGATAAATACTCCCTCTATCGGAAAATTCATAAACGTGAATTAATTATTCAACCCCCTTCTAAATTAATTCGAACTTAACACATTTTAATAATAAAATTATATTGTTCATTGTTCTCACCTCCCAACATTGCAAGTAAGTTTTGAAAGTAAAAAACTTATAACAAGCTAATAACTATAGTTTTGTTCTTCTAATATATAATTTTCTTGGTAAATGATTCATTTTAGATATTTTAACTTTGTAATAGTAAAAATCTATTAACTATACTTAAAGCAATTTATTTCAGTTTATTAAAATTAGAATAAAGGTGTTATTTCCTACCTACTTTTTAGAAGTGAAATGATATATTTTTAAAATAATTTTCGTATGATAGTGAAAACTAATTATTATATAAGGAATGCCACTTTAAAAAAATTATTTTGCTTGTTATATAATAATTAATATATATATAAGTTATTTGGATCCGAATCCGAATATCCGCTATCTGCCGGATATATTTATGATCGAACGTTAAACGAATACGAATACGCCTATATCCGTATTCGTATCCGTTTATTTGCGGATACCTTTAAACCGAATACGGATATATCCGTTTTTTCCCGAATACGAATAATATCAACTTTTTTCGAATACGGACGCGAACGAACACGAGTTTTTAGATTACCATTTACAGCCCTACTTACGAGTGTCGTATGACCCATCAAACCCATGTATGGAAAAGAGAACCAAAAAATAATCCTGTGTTGTCTCATAATATAAAATAAATGGTAAGCGGTAAACAGACTCCTCCTTGCACATGCAACACCAACTCAGCTCATACTCAGTTACTCACCTCTTCTTCAGATTATCAATGGTCAAACTGGTGCCCAGGGAACCACTTAGACAAAGCAGGCTGCCTCAAAAGAAATTCAAGCTTTAAAATTCTTATTCAAAGGAACACTTCCGCATCCCCCTATTTCAATTATAAGAGAAAATCACTCGTCTCTGCACATATCACTCTGAAAACCACCCATATAATAAATTATCCTGAGTTAATTCACCTTAGCAAGGAGATTAGAAAAACCATCAATCACCTCAAGTTTCAAATCATGACAGGCCTTCTGAAGCCGAAGTTGTTTGGAGTTGTTAGCACAGGTGAATTAATTAGGCAGCACATATAATTCACTTGCAGGTTGCAACTTAACTGTTTATATTATTATTCACCGCCAAGACACATTTGCTTCAAGAAATAAGAGGTTAACAAAATCTTGTTCCAGATTGATGGGAAACATATGCTATGTTTTGATTACTAACATACTCACACCCTCAAATGATTAGTGTTATTCATGCCTCCTCCAACGTTAAAGTTAAACAGTTCTAAATAAATGATGTAAGAAATTGCATTTGCTATCACACCCAAGAACAATAGAAATCCCAATAAAAACAGTCCACAAGTATGCAACTAGAAAATCTTAAGAATTCAGAAGATAAATATAAAGGAAAACAACTGAGCAAAGAAAGTACATCAATGACTACCTTCACATCAGCATAGATCCCTGGAAATGACAAGCACCCTTCATTAAATCGCACCACCTTTTTTGAATATTTGTTGACTCTTGGATTTACAAGAATGATCTCCTCTCCTTCACCACGTTCATCCACTGGATTGAACACCATAAGTTGAACATTGAGCCCAACTTGAGGTGCGGAGAGACCAATGCCATCAGTTCTGTGGAAAAGGAAGCCAATAAGTATTGTTCACACTCCTGTAGATAAAGACAATTTATATAAGCATAAAAATGATGGAATACAAAGTAATTTCTAAAAACGACACAAGATACTCATTCAAAATTCTAGTAAATACAACCTTTTCCAAAAGAATTTGCACATCATCAAATGTTCATCAAGTGGAGTGTAGCTGAAGTTCGTTTAATTGATGTTTGTAGCATTTGACTTATATAAAACATCATTTATATGCAGTAAACACAATGTGAAGTGATAGGCACATAATTCATACATTTTAATAGAAAATTGATATTTCCACATGTATTTTTGATATTTCCACAAGATCCTCTCTCACATGAGCATATAGTGAGTCCTACCTTCATGTGAGAAGGAACCATGTGAAAATATCAAAAACACATGTGAAAATAGTGCTCTCAATTTTAATATTTCCATATTTATTATTTTATTTAACTAATACATTTTATTCAGTTTTGTAGGATTTACCTTATTTGTCGTGGTGAATAAGTAAAAGATAATTGTTCCAGCTTTTAAAGATAGAAAATGACTCGTTACCATGTAGTCAAAAAGGAAAAAAATGGATAAAAGGGAACAAAAGAGACCAAGTTCAATATATTACTAATGTTCTAAAAGGCGCTACGCGGGAGGCTGGGGGGTCTAGCGCCTAGAGAGGCTAGACGAAATTTTTTATTTTAAGTCAATTTTAATATTTTCTTACATTTATTCAAACAAAACAATATATAGTAAAGATAATAAAGTCATTTACTTAAAATTCAAACACATATCCATATTATCAATGTCAAAGTTCAAACACAAAAACGCAATTGTTCAGAGTTCAAACACAAACAAATAATCAAAAATACAAACTTAGTGTGAAGTTTATTGAGTGAGGCATTTGATATTATTAATTATGAAATTATTTTTATCTGTGTAATCTTCGAAATTGAAGACTTAAAGAAAATGACAAATACCATATGCTAAGTATAGCTAACATATCTTTAACGTATTAGTTTTATTCATAAACAAGATTATTATTAAATAATAAAATTTAAAATTTCAAGAATTCAATTCAATATTAAAACTAACGAAACTAAACATAAATTTAAGAATTGTATTGAATTAAAGTAAATATTACAAATGTATCATCATTTATAATTAATTTGAAGTTGGTACAAGTTCAAAAAATTACAACTATAATAAAATTATCCATTTTGACTTAATCTTGTTCACTTCTTGTTGTGATTTGATATGCTACAACCTGCATTATGAATACGGTAAATCATTAGAAAAATAAATATATCAAGATCTGGTTTGGGTAGTTATTAAAATAAAAAAAACATCTTCGCCTAGGCCCTGCCTTACCCACCTAGGCCCGCCCTCCTGCCAGCCTAGTTCACCTAGGCCCCGCCTAATTTTTTGTAGGAATTTTTTTGCCGCATTGGGCCTAGGCGAGGCGCCAGACCAGAGGGGCCTAGCGCCTAGGCCGCTTTTTAGAACATTGTATATTAGTATTAGGTTATAATTTATTTGTGCCTATAAATAGGTCTCTTGTATTAGAGAGAAAGGGGGAGTGAAATTAGAGTCTTCTTATTTATTTTTATCTTCTTTATTTTAGTTAATCTATTTATTTTCATGTCTAGTTAATTTCTTTAATTTAGGATGAAGATGAAATTAAATAATTATTCATGATAATATTTTTCATCTCTTCTATTATTAATGCTTTTATGTTTAATTGATTTCGCCTTCTTATATCGTTATTAAAATACCTTCACTTTATAATTCTTATGTGATTTTAAATTAATTAAAAGGTTTTGATAGATTATTGTTA
This sequence comes from Panax notoginseng, assembly GCA_016801055.1. Classification (NCBI taxonomy): domain Eukaryota; kingdom Viridiplantae; phylum Streptophyta; class Magnoliopsida; order Apiales; family Araliaceae; genus Panax; species Panax notoginseng. The sequence continues at coordinate 261,028,513 of CM029012.1, forward strand.
AGATAAGAGTTTTTCATAATTCATGTTTGCTCGAAAAAGTTTTGATGGGTTATAGTTAATCCTTAAATTTTCATAATCTATGTTTGCCCACGTTAATTATAAAATTACTAAATTAAAAGGAAGGGAGATCAACACCATAATTAAGTCATAAAAATAGAAGAGATTAGATTATTTATTATGTTTATTGTTGAATGGATTCGAATTCCTAGATTGTTTCATTATTATTAGTTTTCATATTTTAATTAGTTTAGTTGTAGTTAATCAATTCTCCATCTTTATTTCTAATTTGCCTGAAATAAATATAAGGATGTATTAAAATTAAACTAGTCTTTGTGAGTTCGATCTGTACTTGCTAGTTCTTTAATTTGATATTGTGCATTTACAATTACATATTTTTATCACATTAAGTTTTTGGCGTCGTTGTCGGGGACTAGATTTAATTTTCTAATCCTTGATTTTTTTTTCTTCAAATTAGTTTTTATTATTTCTAATATTATTATTATTTTTTAATTTTTAAGGATTATTAAAACAGATCAACGGTGCGGAAAGACAAGATTATTGTTGCGTTTTCCTGGTATTTTGTATCTTAATTAAAAAAAACAAAAAAATAGTAGCGTAGTTTTTTTTTAATTTTTATTGTTAGTTAAAAAATTAATTGTCGTATTCATACATTCACTCACGTAGAGCACATCCTGTTTAGCTTTCTAGTTTTATTTATTTATTTGTCAAATAAAAATTGTGGTGATTGTTGGGGGATTGAGGTACATTAAATTTCTCTTTCGTAATTCACAGTTTGACATTTAATTGTTTACAATTTTTTTATTTTATTTGTGCATTTTCATCTTTAATCTAATATTAAGGGCAAAAACCTATAACAAGATGATATGAGGATTTCATCACCTTTCCTTGGCCCACGAATAACCCAACTTGCATTTTGCATAACATTGCCTTAATAAAATCAAGTAGACGTTGGCCCCTAAGAATTTCGAGCTCAATTAGGATAAGGGACTCCAAAATGAGGCAAAATTTAAATTAATCAAACTACTACTGATGTCTAGGCAAGTGGTTCAAAAGGCAAACCCCTAAAGAACGTGTGGTTATTCAATTAGTCACCATACCCACGGAGAAACTCCCACCGTTCTTATATTTACCTGGCTAATGGTGTGATTAATTTCAAATTTTATGGACCTTGAGGTGTAACTTAGAACAATTAGGAGTTGTCTATATTTTATTTAGGTTAACCGTAGAATTAGGATTTTTTTGTGACTTTTGTGGTTCGTTGTCTATTTGTTTTTTGATTTGTGAAAAAATGGACTCTTATTATATTTGGAAAGATAATTTTGCTTTGAATCAAGAAACTTGTGAAAATAAATTTTAATGCACACTAAGTAAATCAATTTTTTCCAACTTACAAAAATCTGTCTAAATTCATACCAATATCCATATTCGAATCCAGAACCTCAATATCCACAAGAATTGTAAAATGAAGAAGAGAAGACTCAGTACCTTAGAGAAAACTATGAAAGTTTTAATGGAAACTCAATTTAACACGAATCAAGCTATATCTCGTTTAGAAATTCAAATGAGTCGGTTAGCCACAATAATAAATGAACAAGAGATGAGTAAATTTTCTAGTGACTCTGGAGTTAATTTTGAAAATCTTGATGGTTGTGGAAATGATGAGGAAAATAAAAATTTTATATTCAAATCTACACAGTTTGAGTCAAGCCAATTTGAGGAGTCTAAAAATTATGAGTTTATGCCTAAAATTGATCGTGTCACCTTAAATTAGTCGATTGAAAAAGTCTATAAGCCTAAAGCTCCATATCCTAAAAAACTTATTCCTATAAAACAACCAAGTGATTTTGTAAACCAACCTATTAAAGTAAACTTGATCCAAGAATTGTCCATGACCCAATAAATAATTGAAAATAGACTCATGATTGAAAAAGATCCAATGATTTTTTCTTAAATCACCTTGACCAAAATTATGATGAATTTGAATATTTAGATTTTAGATAAAGTAAATGAGCTGTTGAGATCCACTACACATAAGTCAACTAAATTAGAACATGCATTTGAACCAATTTGTCCACACTTTGAGCAGATTAGTGAATATTTCTCTGAGGTAGACTTTAAGCACACTCTTGATGAAAATTGTGACTATTTTTAATTTCCTAAACATCCGAAAAATGATAAAAAGACCACACTCATTTGCCCATATGCATCACTTTTTTATCATTACATGTGTTTTAGGATATATATATATATATATATATATATATATATATATATATGAAATTCATAGGTATGTACATTTATTTTCCTTCTCACCTCATTTTCTTGCAGAATGAATACCCCACATACAAGGTACAATTTTTTTATTTCTTTGTTCTCTATTTTTCATTTGTATACTTTGAGGACAATGCATAATTTAGGTATGGGGGGAGTTTGTTTGTATTATTGTATTAGATATTTTTAAAGAAAATATAGTAAAAAACACAAAATTTCAAAATAAATAAAAATTTTGTTTAACTTTTTATGAGTTGGATTAATTCTAGTAAGTGTTTGTGGAGTTGAAACTCGTGAGTAAGATTAAAAGATTTAGAACTCTTGAACCTTTGATTAGATATGAAATCTTAGTTTGAAACACCATCTAAAGTAAAATAAAGTTCTTTTGCATTTTTGCACTTCACGTTTGCACTAATTCTTAGTTATGGGGTATAAACTATGATTCGAGCAATTTCAAGAAAAAAAAAGGGGGGGAAAGGGTTAGAATTAAAGAAAAAAGAAGAAATAAATAATTGCTTCAATGTCCATTGAACGAAATAACTGGGTATCCAAGACTCAAGAAACATTAATATTCACACTGAAAAGTGTGATAAATAAAAACAGTTTGACTAGTCTAATTTTGTGGTCTTTGTTACTCGAGTTAATAAGCCTCTACACCTAGTGTCCTAAAACCACATAATTTGGGAGTCATTGGTCCAACGCTCGTTACATGGGTAACTCTGAAAAGACTAATAAAAATAGACATTGCACAACTAAAGAAAAAAATGAAAAAGAAAAAAATAGAAAAAGAAAAAGAAAAATGAGTGTTTGATTTTCATGGTAAAAATCTATACTAAGAGTTGCATGCATCACATAGAGATGCATGCATCACATGAAATTAATTTTATGAAAAATGGTGTCTAAAATGAAGATTGAGTATTTATGATAAGGAGAAAGTGTTATTTTGAATTTAATCTTACTTATGTATAATGCCCATGTATACTTAGAAGTTTTCTTTCGATTTCATAATTGGTTAAACTTAAAAAGATTATAAATTTTGAAATTTGTGGGTATATTCTTTGCAAACCCTCACGAGACACAAACCTTGGGGCTTAAAGGTTTGTTGTTCATGATAAGTGCGATCGTGTTTCCTACGAAAATGAAGTAGTTTTAGTTTTCTTATATTTTACTTGAGGACGAGTAAAAGCTAAGTATGTGGGTATTTAATAGACACATAATCCATAAATTTTAATATTTTCATATTTATTATTTTATATGTTTATTTTATTTAACTAATACATTTTATTTGGTTTTGTATGATTTACCTTATTTATCGTGGTGAATAAGTAAAAAATAATTGTTCCAGCTTTTACAAATAGAAAATAACTTTTGGGAGATTACCATGTAGAGATTAAAGTCAAGAAGGAAATAAGAGGATAATTCGGAACAAAAGAGACCAAGTTCAATGTATTAGTATTAGTATTAGCTTACAATGTATTTGTGCCTATAAATAGGTCTCTTGTTCTAGAGAGAATGGGGGCAGTGGAATTAGAGTTTTCTTATTTATTTTTATGTTCCTATTTATTTTAGTTAGTCTATTTATTTTCATGTCTAGTTAATTTTTTTAATTTAGGATAAATATGAAATTAAATAATTATTCATGATAATATTTTTCATCTTTTCTATTATTTATGCTTTTATGTTTAATTGATTTCGCCTTCATGTTTCATTATTGAAATACCTTCATTTTATAATTCTTATGTGATTTTAAATTAATTAAGAGGTTTTGATAGATTATTATTAAGATATAAGTTTTTCATAATCTATGTTTGTCCACATTAATTATAAAATTACTAAATTAAAAGAAAGGGAGATCAACGTCATAATTAAGTTATAAAACAGAAGATATTGGATTATTTATTATGTTTATTATCTAATGCATTCGGATTCCTAGATTATTTCATTATTATTAGTTTTCATATTTTAATTAGTTTAATTGTGGTTAATCAATTCTCTATCTTTATTTCTAATTTACCTGAAATAAATATTAAGGATATATTTAAATTAATCTAGTCTCCGTGTGTTCGACCTGTATTTGTCAGTTCTTCATTTTGACACTGTGTACTTGCAGTTACATATTTTTATCACATCATGAAGCGTCTTTTATTTACTTTCGATCTATCAAATATATTAGTCGGAGCTACCACTACAGTGTATAAAATATGATGAAGGATGTGAATGTAAGTCGTTTATAACCCATAAAAAATAATGGTATTATATAATTAAAATGTATACTATATTGTCTAAGTAGAAGGCTTAATCTTATCAATCTTCTCCATATTAGGATTAAGAGTAAAAGCATTGCTAAAACTACCATGCAGCATAAAGAACCTAATTGATTTGCTTTAAGAATGCGTTCAGATGTAAAGTGCTTTTTAATGTGCACTAGAACACTTTATCTTTAGTGAATTTCTCAATTACCATACAGGTTTAGTATCAAGAACAATTCGTATAATATCATATTTGAAACTTCACTCTCACCTAAAAGTAGCAAAATCAATAACTCAAACTCTCTATGCTGTTATTCAAAAGCATATAATGAACTGGGATGAAAATAAATGTGTTAGACAAAGTAATAAACTTACTTGTACATTATATAAAACATCTCATCCACTAACTTCTTCAAATTATCATCAAATGTTTCTATTGGCTTGTTCTTTGCTCTTAGTATTGGGTCTGGATATTCCACAATTTTGAGTGGTGCCTCAAAGTGAAGGTCAGCAGCTGAGAAAAAATCAATAATAAATTAATTTTACAATATAGATAATCCATTTAACATTCTTAATTCATTAAGATGGTGTTTGTTTACCGCTTAATACCTCTTAAAAGCTCCACGTCTCATTCGGCAAGAGATTAAAGTTATTTGGCAAAATTTTGTTCACTATTGTCTCTTAATCCTTAAGAGAAATATATAAATCCAGGCAGCTCTTAATAAAAAATTTAAATCTATGGAGCCTGTACTCTCTCCATTCCAAATTTTAAGATCAATTTTTGAAATGTCAATTTGAAATATTTTTAAATTTAAAATTGATATTTTTTAATTTAAAAGTCATTATGTTTTATAATTTTTAGTTATCAAATAATTTTTTAAAGTTAAGATATTATTTCATTAGCAATATCTAATTTATTAAAATATATTAACCATTCAAATCTTAATTACTAAATTTTATCAAACACCGCCTATCTCTTTGTAGGGTTGCTTTAGAGCGGCCAAATCAAGGAAACCAAACCGCATGAATTGATAACAATAATAAGATGATGATCATTGTTTTAATGGAAACTTTTCTTTTTATGTAATAATTTACTAGACAGTTGAACAGAATAATATTAAGTAAAATAAGAACAAGGATATTGCTTACTTGAAGCGACTTCATCTTCCTTCGTTGAAAAACCGCGCCTGGACTGCGCGCGAACCGCCATAACTGGATGTCTGAATCTAGTAGAAAAGTATGGGAAAGTGGTAATAGAGGTGAACCGGTGGAATAGTCGGAAATCAGATCGGCTGTAGAGAAAAGGGTTGAATCGAGAGTAATAGATAGGCGGCGAGTGTAGCCAAGTCGCAGCACAAACCATTATTATTACCACACAAACCTCCTCTAGATTCTCCGTTTCGTAATGTTGTATTGTTGTTCCCTAAAATATCGTTTATGATTTATCTTCGGAAAATGATATATATTGAGATGTATAATAAACATGGCTTTTTATAATTCTTAGTAGGATAATGATATATGTTGATATTTTATATGTCAATTTTTAATTATGATTTATGTAAATAATTATGGTTGATAATATTTTACGACCTATTTAATATGATTGATCAATTTTATAATTTTGCTCAATTGTATGTATTTATTTGGCACAAATTTATTATAATACTCCCTCCGTCCTTTAATATAAATCTATATAAATTATTTTAAAATTGTGCATAAATATTAATAAAATAATTATATAATATTAAATATAATATTAATTGTCTATATAAATTGAACTCTTATAATGTCTATGAATTCAAAATATTGATAGATTTAATAATTGTATTGTAAGCGACAAATTTATCACATATAAGAGGACTTCTAGATTTTATATATGTTTCGTAATGCGTTTCGAAGGTTTGTCTTCTCAAACACCCTCAAATATAATTAGTCGAAGGGGGTTATATAATTTAGACAACTTGTTTTGAAATAATTTACGGTTTATTCAATTAATTTGAGTGTTTTATTTAGTGCAGTTCTTTATTTATAAAAAATCTTATTTGTAAATAAGGTCATGTTGGATTAATTTTTATTAATCTTAATTGGGACCACACATGTATATTATTAATATGTGTTATCATGTATAAGTCTAAATTTAAGTGATCTAATTAAGTTTTAAGTAGGCTTAAGGATATGTTTGTCATGGAATTAATGTGTAGAGATCAGACTTGTATTTTTAAATTGATGAGGGACCAATTTAAAAATACTAAAAGATAATAACTGCCTTTTAACAGTTTATTTACAAGGCAGTTTTCTTTATAAACGAATCATGGTCCGCAATTGAGCATATGTTTTTTCTCTTCATTGTTTTCTCTGTATCCCCATTAACAGATAAATTCACTTCTAAAATACGTATCAATTGGAAGATCTCATCCCGTTTGATCAAACAATATAATGGAATCTGGTACGCTTCCATTATGTTATTTCTTCTTTTTTTGTTTCAACATGGGTTATATTTATAAACATATATAGTTTCAGTAATTAATTTTCATCAGGTCATATATATATATATATATATATACTCCCTCCGTTCCTAAATAAGTGAAGTTTTAAAATAAAAAATTTATTCCAATTTATCTGTCGTTTATAACTTTATAGGAGAATAAATTATTTATTTTCCTATATCACCCTTACCTTATCTCATTGTTCCAATGAATTCTCACATTTAGTATTAATAGTTTTGAACTTCCCATAAAGAGGTAGTGATAGAATTTCATACAGATTTTAATTATAAAATGATAGTATTAAATGACTTTCTTAATCCACGTGCAAAAACCTTAAACAACACTTATTTAGGAATGGAGGAAGTATAATAGGACGAAAAAGCTATATAAGTTGATTTATTTTTTTGACCTAAATATAATTTTTTAAATACATTAGAGACAAATTGTTTTAAATAAATTGTGCCTATTATTATCTTTTTCAATTTATTAAACTAAAAAATGCGTCAAATTAACCGAGACAAAACAGACATCCAAAACAAACTTCTTGTAATAAACTAAGGTTATGTTTGATAAAATTGAATATTAAGATCAGAATAATTTTGACATTTGAATAATTTAGATCATCTGTCTAGAAATGTATTTCAATGAAAAAATGTTATTTGATAATTAATTTTTTTAAAATGTCTTAATAACATTATTTTACCATGAACTATTTTTTCTTTCTCATTTGATTTGTTCTTGCAATTCAAAAACTCTTTTTTCTTTCTCATCTTTATTCTCTTATCTTATTTAAATTTAATGTGTTTTTTTTTCTTTATCTTTTCAGTTCTAGTTGATTTGAATGATTTTTTAAAAGTTCTTTTTCTTTGGGATTGAGGTGACGGTGAAGGAAGGGGAGATCGAGAATCTGAGGGAGAAGCTGAGGACATGGCGGGTATTGTAATTAGAGATATAAGAGAGATTTTATAATATTAAAGACAGTTATTTTTATTTAAAAAATAATTAATATGATTCAGACGTACTTCTAAATAGTTTAAATTTAATTTTATATATTACTGATTAAGCGGTAAAAAAAAAATTATATATTATTGACCAAATAGGGCAGACCTAAACAAACACAGCCTACATTTTGTCATGTTAAAATACGAACAGGAAGGAGAGGAGATTCTCGTCTCTCAAAACCTCCGAGTCTCCATCTTGAAATCAATCCTCAGTGAAGCTTTGAAGAGGTATCTCCTATATCTCTCTACACCAACGAATATTCATCTGCTATAATTTTGCTTCTTAGATCAGTCCTGATTTTGTCTTGTAGGATATCTGTACAATAAAATCATTTATATATGTATTTTGTGTGTGTATATATATTTGTATGGTTCGAGGTTTATGTTCGCTGAACATTACCATTTTTTAAAGTGCGATCTGAATTTCATTTGCTTTATTTTGTTATTGGTGACTGAATTCAGTTATCCGCGACCAAATGAATCTGGTGAACTATTTGTTGTGTGGATTGATAGATTGATGTTGTCATTCCACTCAAAGTCATTGACGGTTGTCTAACTTGGTCGAGGTTGATCATTAGATTTATCAATGTGATCTAGAGTAAATTATAGCTTTTTGATTTAAGTTCTTATATGGTTTTATGGCTATTGTCCAGATTATTGGAAAAATAAGTGTGTTACTACGTGATTAATGTATATGTTAAAATGTTTGCAGAATCATGATTTTGGAATGTTATCCTTGTCACCATCTTCGTAGTTGCTATTTTAATTAGGCTTAAATATAAATTACTACCCTAAATTATTATCCTTTTTCCACTTCGATGATTGACTTTTTAATTTTTTCAATCAGATCATTAAACTATTAATTTTTTCCAATTTGATCCAATTTAAGTTGCCACATCATAAATTGATGATGTGGCCAGCTGACTAGACAAACTAATGCTTATGTGTAATTAAAAAAAAATTAGACAATTAAACTAACAAAAAAAAGGTCTTATCCAATAATTTATTTAAATCATCTCTTTGTCTAATATTAAAATCGCTTCTGATCCTCATCTTCTTCAAACAAATATCCACAACCTCAGTCACCGCCTTGTGAATTCCGACCATGTAATTCTCATCGGAACCCTAACATCCACCACCTACGGCGGCTCCCTCTCCAAATCCTGCGACACATACACATGAAACCTCGGCCAAAGATGCAGTTTCCTCAAGTAGAGACATTTTAGGGTTTTCTCTGCCTTGGCGAAACCCGACACCATCAACTACGAGTAAGGAATAGGAATAGGAATAGGAAAAGTGGAAAAAAATCGAATAACAAAGGCTTCGGTGGGCTCACCCTTCGACACTACAGAGTTGATGACCCCCATTTTTATATTGATGGTGCAGTCTCGCCCAGAAGCTCATAGCCCGATTCAAAGCCTGTGTGTTAAGCATACGCTACTCAATAAACAGCGGAGAGAAAGGCTATTAGAGAGAAAGAGTTTGCTAGGTTGTTTATCTCACTTCGGGCATCTTCCTATCCCGCTTCCTCAAGATAGGACCGGCGGAGGGGTGGTGGCTATCGACGATTGTTGAAGCACTGGGCAGTTTTTGATCAATGATTACTAGCGGTGATTGTTGAAGCATTGTGTGGTGTTTGAAGTTTAGGGTTATGATTTGAGAATTTTTTTAGAGGAAGAGGAATATGAAGCATCGGGGCATTTGATCTTATTTTTTATTTTATTTTGTTTCTGTATTTATGTTAGTTATTAATGTTTGTTTTTGTAATTAAATAAGTTTGAGTTAAGTTTAATTATTTTTTTTGAATGTATTAATTGATTAGGCTTGTTGGTTATTAAAATAATATTTTTTTTCAATTACACATAAGCATTGGTTTGTCTAGTCAGCTGGCCACAACATCAATTTATGATGTGACAACTTAAATTGGATCGAAGTGGAAAAAATTAATAGTTTAATGATCTGATTGAAAAAATTAAAAGGTCAATCAAAGTGGAAAAAGGCTAATAGTTTAGGGTAGTAATTTATATTTAAGTCTTTTAATTATGATAGTTCTATTATGGGCAATGATATGTGGCATTTGCATTTGATATCAATGTGCTGATTAAGTGATTATGCATATTAGTCTCAGTGTTGAGTGAATTATAATCAGTGAGGCATAAGAAAGATGGGGCTATCTTTCACGAAGCTGTTCAGCAGGCTCTTTGCGAAGAAAGAGATGCGCATTCTGATGGTAGGTCTTGATGCTGCTGGTAAGACTACCATCTTGTATAAGCTCAAGCTTGGAGAAATTGTCACAACAATCCCTACAATTGGTGAGTGTTTTTATTTTTTATAATAATTACATACAAATATTAATCATTGTTATTTCTCGTCAGTTGAAATAAGGTTGCTATTACTGAATAATTGTATTATTGCTGTACCATCATTGTACTTAATGGTGTGTTTTTTTGACAATGTGAGTGATTTCATAGGTTTGTTAGTTTTTTTATACTGTTGTAGATCTACTCATCTGAATTACTGTGCAAGGTAGTTTATTGTCTTTTTAGCTTGTTTCATTGAAGAAGTACTCGATGAAGATTATATTTGATACTCCCTTTGTTCCTAAATATAGGAGCAATTTTGACATTTTGAATTTAATCTAAGACATTTCCAAATTCAAAATTAACGTGATTCATTTAATTTTTGAAAATAATAAATCTTGTAATTAGTTGTCTCTTTTGATGTTTACAATATTCATAGTTGTATTGGGACTTTAGAAAGTCAATAGGTCTCACATTGTATTTTGGAACAAAGGGAGTAAATTTGATACGTATGATCAATTGTTGCTTGATTTGTGATATTCGATTATTGAAAGAGGAGAATATTTTAGCTGAAAAGTCAGAAAGGACGCAACTGCATAGAGACTTTGATTAAAGGGGAATCTTAGCCACAAATTGCCTTAACGAGTACCAATGCTATGACAATACTTGTATTTGGATGCAAATACAACTACACTACTAAAAGTTTTTCCTATTGTTAGTCAAGAGTACAAACATTTCTTATTTACTCCTTATCAAGTAACCAGAAGCATCATTTAACTGAGACAAGATATATTTCTAGTGCTTGGAGCGGTATGATTTGGATCTATTGGGCTTTAGAAAGTACAGTTATGTGTGAAAGACAAAATTTGACTTTATTTTGTTTTTCCAGAATAAAAAAGGTTTATCATGCTTCACATTATTGGAAACAAAAGAAAGAAAGACTAGGACAATCATCTTACTTCATTTGAAGAACTAGTATTTTTAGAGATTTAATCATTTACTCGTAAGCCTTCTTATCTGGGGTGCTATTAAGTGTAGATTTAATCATTTACCAGTAAGAAGCCATCATATCTAGGGTGCTATTAAGGCTAACAATGAAATAGGATTATGGGTTTAGGTTTTATCTGACCAACACAAATACACCATACACATAATACTGCATATCATAGTGACATCTTATTTGCTTATTTCATGATTTCACACAATTGTTATTTTCTCATAACATCTTGTTTGCCAATACACAATTTTCGATATTTTACCAGAAAGACGTCATTTCTTTCAGGATTTAATGTTGAGACTGTGGAATACAAAAACATTAGCTTCACTGTTTGGGATGTTGGAGGTCAGGACAAGGTATGTATTTTTCTTGTTGTTTCTTTTGTGGATTTACTTAAATGAATACGCCTTCTGGGATTCTGGGGTTTTCGGGCTATTTCTTTTTTCTCTTTTCTGAATTATGCAGGAAAATTCAGTAATCTGTCAAGATATTTGCTAAAATAATAAGATTCTCCAAACTATAAGTGTACAATCCTTAATATTATCATCAACCTGTTAAATACATAAAAGGTTATTCAAGAGAGAGAAATTATTAAGTTAAGATATTATTAATAAGAAAAATGATATGTTGTTTTTCTGCATGTTGCTGCCCTCATAAACACAGTGAATGATGCCACAGTTATCAACTCCGTTGATTGTGTACGAACAAAATACGAGTCCAAAGCCAGGGTAAGAAAGGGATTAGCTAATGGAGATATTAACTCTTCCGGGAACCAGTATTGCGTAAACCATGTTAAACCAAAACTGATCAATATCCGAACAGAATGGATTTAGGACGCATATTGAATATTAATCTTTGTGGTTACTCAAATTAGTCTTACAATATAACCATAATTATGTGCTCGCTTGTACATTTTTTTCAATTTTGCTGATGTGATTATTGATTTTACTTATCAAAATAATATATTTAATATCACTGGAAATATAATATTACCAAAATTTTACTATTCTTGTGACCTAATGCTAATAGATCCTGATTTTATTTTATACTCAAATGTAGATTGGGAGGATATTAGGTAACAAAATTTTTTCTTGTTTGTCTTGTTATTCTACCGAATCACTTGTATGAAACTGTAGCCTTTGTTGAATAATTATAATATTTTGTGTATATATATAATTTATAGCTCATATTGTGGGGTTGATGTATTTTTCTTTTCAAATACAGATCCGTCCATTGTGGAGGCACTACTTCCAGAACACACAAGGTCTTATCTTTGTGGTGGATAGCAATGACAGAGATAGAGTTGTTGAGGCGAGGGATGAGTTGCATAGGATGTTGAATGAGGTATGTTTTCTTTGCCTGTGGCATCCATTTCCGGCTTTGCATGGTGATGTGGTAGATTCAGGCTGCACAGAAGCATTTGTTGATCTCTGTCTTACTCACGCACATGTTCTTGTCCTTGTCCTTGTCCTTGTCCTTGTCCTCTTTTTTACATGTAGAAAATTTAACGTTTGTATAGCTTTGGATGTTATAGCATTGCAATCCCTTAAAAAGATAATGAAACCAATATAAACTGATTCTTTTGGAATTTCAATGAAATGAAATCTGATGCTATGAGTTTTTAGTGTATACCATGATCAAAACACACATATTTAGGTGGCGAATTGCTTTCAAATGTCTGGAATGATGTGGCAGTTTTGTAAGGATGTCTACATCATGCTAGTGAATCATTGGTGATTCTTTTGTTTGATTTATACAAATTCACTCAGGTAGCCAAAAGTTGAAAATATTTCATCTGGCATCATGCCTCATGATGACCATTATGATAGGCGTAAACTTTCTATTACCTTTTTTAAGTCATTTGCTCTCTATCAGCTTAGTAGGACAAAAAGGGATCAAGATACAGAGTTTTTAGTTACTAATATATGTATTTTCATGTGGTTCTAGGATGAACTTAGGGATGCTGTTTTGCTCGTCTTTGCCAACAAACAAGATTTGCCCAATGCAATGAATGCTGCGGAGATAACAGACAAGCTTGGTCTTCATTCTCTCCGTCAACGTCACTGGTAAACTTTCATTGTGGTTCACGTGGAAACCATATCTTTTAATAGAATGATAATGGAACTTGTAGTCATGAAAAAGAAATATCTATTGTATATTTTCTAAGGCACCTCAAAATTGGAAGCTTGTCCCTACAATTTGTTTGGTTATTTCGTGTAGAGGTCAGCTTGAAATTTTGGTTAAGATGAATGATAACAGTTTTTCAAAAGAAAACAGAAACCCTGTCTGTAAACCCTTCTATCTCGTTGCAGTCTTTATTTGAAGAAGCTGAAACTTTTTAAGCAGTATCAGAGTTGTACTAATGTTTAGATAATATGGAATGAAGAGAGTAAAATAGAATAGAAGGGTTCTCAACATACACATTGTATAGACTGAGTTTTGTGGTCATTTATAGATTGAAGATCAGTTTATTGATGCACTTCAGAAGAAAAGGTAAAAGATAAATTTTTAGGCCGTAGATTCCTGCTAATGTGATTTTGCGGTCCATCTTCAGGTACATTCAGAGCACATGTGCCACCTCAGGTGAAGGACTTTATGAAGGGCTGGATTGGCTTTCTAACAACATCGCTAACAAGGCAAGTATATGAATAAAGCTTTACAAAGTAAAGATACCTATGAGATTGTCCAGTGTACTCGATATAGATTCTTCAACATTCATTTTCAGAATGTTTCAAAGAACTACAAGTTAATAGTGAAATAAATTTGAGAGCACTGAGCTATGAGTTTTTTTTTTAATTTTCTTCTGTGGTCTATTCTTCTTCTCAATTTGGCAATACCTTGATGTTTGCAGGCATGAACTGAATGAGTTCAGTTGCCAATGGGATTTTCCATGAATCCATTGGTTAGATACTATTAGGCCTTGTATGAGATGTATGAAGACGATGCTTGTCCCTGTATTTTCAAGAGATGTAGCAATATGGGAGCTTTTGAAGTTACTGTCTGCTTGATACCGTTGCTGGTTTGGTTATTACCCGACTGCAAAAGATGCTTATTATTCTATATTAATTTTTTGTCCAATGAACTACGCGATAGTACGTGTTAAGACTTGTGGAAGTGTTAAATGATCTACACTTCAGTAAATGTTAAGAAGTATGGAACTGGTTAATACCTTTTCAATGGACTAGATTTATTGCCCAACCTTGTATTGAGTAATGGAACTCGTACGCTACAGTCAATCCATTCAGTCTTTCTTTATTTTTCGTTTGGCTATGTTTGTTTGCAAGGATTATATTTGGAATATGGTTATTAATTTTAAGTGTCTCGTTTATTTTTAAATTTAAACATGGACTATTAATGTTATAAAATGATTTTACATTCTCGGGATTATAATTATAATCTCGAAATTATAATATTAGAATTAATAGTCATTATAATCCCGAGATAATCTTCGTAAGCAAACATAGCCTTGGTGTAAATTTTTATGGCACTGTTTCAGCCATGTGATGAACACACAGCAACAAAGTTTTTGCTACAGTATTCATTGGAGTTTGGCTGAGCGGTGCACTAGAGCAAAGACACTTTTAAATTAATTTTAAAATAAATTTGTGTTTGGTGATTTTTTAATAATGTTTTTAATGAGTAGAGACTTCGACTAAAATTTTTTATATTTTTGACCAGGTAAATATTTTTGTTTTTGATCTTAATTTATGAAATATAGAAATTATTTTTTAGGAAATAATGACCTGTAAGGATGACAATACTTTGGTTAACCTTTTAATCGGATTTTGAGAGTCGGATTAATTAAAGGTTGTTTAAGCTAAGTTCAATCTTAATTTATTTGGTTCGAGTGCGTGCAAGTAATCCGTACATTAGTCTAATTAAGATCAATTCTCTTGTCATTTACTTTTTTGAATTATATCAAGACCCAAACACTATATATAATTTTAAATGACTCATTAAAAATGTTTAACAGAACATTATTCTTTTTACTAATGGGATTTGTTGTTTAAATTCACATTAGTGAGTCATGTAAAAAAAAAGTTATCAGCTTAACTTACTCTCAAATTCAAATTAAACAAGTTTTTAACAAGTCAAAAAATCGAGATAGAGTAATAAATCTTAGCTGCCCTCAGAAAGGAAAAAAAGAAGAAGAAGAAGAAATGGCCTCTATATTGAAGTTGGAAAATTTCGTGAACTCCGATTATTTGAAGTAGACAAAAATTGTTTAGTGGATTAAACACGACGAAGAAAAACTTTGATCAGGTCACAATTTCTGGTCAATCAGGTTTTATCATAGTGATTAATATTGAATTATTATTGAGGATGTCAATGATGATTCTCTCAAAGGTCTCAAAGGGTAAGACTCAAAGGTGATCGATGTTTATGCTAAAATTCGTCAACGCGTATAAATTATTAAAGTGCG
Organism: Panax notoginseng; assembly: GCA_016801055.1. Taxonomy (NCBI): domain Eukaryota; kingdom Viridiplantae; phylum Streptophyta; class Magnoliopsida; order Apiales; family Araliaceae; genus Panax; species Panax notoginseng. The sequence goes on from CM029012.1 coordinate 261,044,261, forward strand.
TCAAATCCTGCACAGAAATGAAGTCACACCAAAAGCTTGACGGCTTGAGCCGCTAGGGGATAACTTCGGTGTGAGAATAAGTACAGGCTGAATAAGGTTTAACAATGAAGCTTTAATGTTGTAGTGCTGTAAAATAAAGTTGTACTTGATAATGAGGGTGTAGCTAGACTTGTATTTATAGTGATCACACCACATTCTCCTGGCCCTTCCCCGTATAAGAATATGATTCATCATTAGGTAAGATACCTTAACGGGGGATTAAAGTCAATCTTTTTAAGGAAAGGAAATCGTATTGTATTTGAACTCTTTCCTTAGTAGTTGAAAATCAAATATAGTTAGGAATCTTAGATTTCTTAAAATCATAAACTGCCCAAACAGGTTTTCACGTCGGGTAATTACTTCCATGCGGACTATGGCTCACTGTATCATCTGGGCTAGACCTGGCAAAATATGATTATGGGTTGGTTTTGGTTTTTAAAATATGGTTAACCAACCATTTAAGAACTAAAACCATATTAACCATTTTTAATATGGATAATGTGGGTTGGAACCATATGGTTATGGTTAAAAACCATATTAACCATTTTAAGATATTTCATGTAAATATTTATTTGTATTAGTTGTTATAATATTATATATTTTTTATATTGTGATTGTATCATAAATAAATAACTAAAATATAATAGTATTTAATTATAATTTGTGCTTGAGATAATTTTATTATATAATATATCATAAGTAAAGAGGAGTGAAAACAGTAACAAAATATTATTTTTTTTCGTGGGTGGGGTGGGTGAGGTAGGGGGTGGAGTGGGGTAGGGTGGGGTGGGGTAATATTATTATTTTTTACATAATATTATTTTTTTACATAATCACATAATATTATTTTTTTTAGTGGGGGTGGGGTGGGGTGGGGTGGGGGTGGGGGAGGGGGTAAGGTGGGTGGATGGTAGGGTGGGTGAGTAGGGTAGGGTAGGATAGGGTGGATAGGATAGGGTGAGTATGGTAGGGTGGGTAGGGTAGGGTGGATAGGGTAGGTGAGTGGGGTGGGTGGATAGGGTAGGGTAGGGTGGGTGGGTAGGGTAGGGTAGGGTAGGTGGGTGGATAGGATAGGGTAGGATAGGGTAGGGTGGGTAGGGTAGGGTAGGGTGGGTGGGTAGAGTAGGGTGGATGGGTAGGGTGGGTAGGGTAGGGGGTGGAGTGGGGTAGGGTGGGGTAATATTATTATTTTTTACATAATATTATTTTTTTACATAATCACATAATATTATTTTTTTTAGTGGGGGTGGGGGAAGGGGTAAGGTGGGTGGGTGGGTAGGGTAGGGTAGGATAAGGTGGATAGGGTGGGTGGGTAGGGTAGAGTGGGTGGGGTAGGTAAGTGGGGTGGGTGGATAGGGTAGGGTAGGGTGGGTGGGTGGGTGGGTGGATAGAGTAGGGTAGGGTGGGTGGATGGGTGGGTAGGGTAGGGTGGATGGGTAGGGTGGGTAGGGTAAGTGAGTGGGGTGGGTGGGTGGGTAGGATAGGGTAGGGTGGGTGGGTGGGTTAAGTGGGTGGATAGAATAGGGTAGGGTGGGTGGGTAGGTAGGGTGGATAAGGTATGGTAGGGTAGGGTGGGTGGGTAGAGTAGGATATGGTGGGTGGGTAGGGTAGGGTGGAGTTTGGTGGGAGTAGGGTGGCGTTGTGTGGGGTGGGGGTAGGGTAGGGTGGGGTGGGATGGGGTGGGGTGGGATGGAGTGATGGGTGAGGTTGGGGTGGGGGTGAGGGTGTGGGTGTGGGTGTGGTTGGGGGTAGGTTGAGGTTGGCGTGGGGGTGGGGTTGGGGTTGGGGTTGGGGTTGGGGGTGGGGTTGGGGTTGGGGGTGAGGTTGAGGTTGAGGTTGAGGTTGGGGTGGGGGTGGGGGTGTGGTTGGGGGTGGGGCGGGGTGGGGCGGGGTGGGGGTGGGGGTGGGGTGTGGTGGAATGGGGGTGGGGTAGTGGGGTGTATTATTGTATAACAGTATAATAGTATCACACTCAACGGAGAAATAAATTAGGAAATAAAGTGCACAATTTAAATTAAAAAGTGTTATATAAATATGAGTCGAAAAATGGTTAACTGGTTCAGAACCATAACCGACCTGAATAAATATGGGTCCAAACAATAACCGACCTGAATAAATAAAAATGGTTAACCGACCCATTTGGTTCCAGTTAATATGGTTTGACCCAACAGTTAACTACTTATATTGCCAGGTCTAATCTGGGCCCAAATAAACACGTTCGCACATGTGACGCCCCCAAAATTAGGTATACATCACCCATCTTGGGTCACCAGATACATGGTACAGAATTTAAATACAACTTACTAATACACTGTCATGTACAATACGACAAAACATAACTGTGAGTTTGAATACAAATATTGTCTACTAGAGAGTATCCATACTCAAAAGGAGTCCTTATTATAATTATTAACACACTATTTCACAGAATAGTGAGGACTACTAATGCTATCCTCTGGACCATCACTCCGTTTCCCGACTCGTCCCAGCTATATTCTCATTTCCTGAAGAGAACAGTGAAAGAAAGGGTGAGCTCAACTAGCCCAGTAAGAAATATTATGACTAAGATAATGCAGAATAAATTATCATTAGCCTTCAACAATGTTAAACTGATAAAATATAACGAACATCAAGTTTAACTACAGCGGAACAAGCAATCCATTAAAAGAGTCAAGTAGAAAATAAAATCTACTATCTTCTATGATTTAAAAGGTTTTTCAACACTGTTATCGCTGGGACTCAACTTAATAAAATAATCCACATCATCGAATCACCCCTGCACTACGGCCAAGGATATTCGTGTATTCATTAATGGTCATGATCATGCCAACAACTGTCCATCAATACACTACGGGCCAATGAGGACTTTTACCACATCATTGGTAACATTACGGTCATGATTCTACCGAATAATCCCTGGTCATAATTATATCAAGTCCATCTATACACTACAAGCCACATATGACTTTCAACATTTTATAAACATGAGGATGATGACAATGATATAAGAATTCAATAAAACAAGTTCAAGAATTAATTTATCCAAGAATTAACAACGTCCAAATTGTCAACATGATACTGCTTTGTGGAGTAAAATTCAAGAATGGTTAAAAGAATATCTTCATGAAAAGATATTGGATGAACCGCAATTATCAAGGATATTCCACTAATTTCATGGAGTATAGAAGTTAAAACTTAACCAATTGAGTATAATAAAGAATAGAATAACAAAAAAAATCACCATGCATGCGATAGACCGCACAAACAGGTTATTCCAACAGAATAATAAATAATGGAACCAGGTCCGGCGTAAACGCACAGACAGGATATTCCGACAGAATAATAAATAATGGAACCAGGTCCGGCGTAAACGCACAGACAAGATATTCCGACAGAATAATAAATAATGGAACCAGGTCTGGTGTAAAACACACAGACAGAATATTCCAACAGAATAATAACAAGACGGAACCAGGTCCGGTGTAAAACACACAGACAGGATGTTCCAACAGAATAATAATAAAAACGGAACCAGGTCCGGTATAAAACACACAGACAGGATGTTCCAACAGAATAATAGAAGAATGTCACCAAGTATAGGGTAGACCGCGTATACAGGTTATTTCAACAGAATAATAATAAGAAATGGAATAACAACAGTTCTCTTCATGAATAAGAAAGAATAACACCCCTTACCGTTTTAAAGAAGAACTGAAACAAGGAAGTAGTTAAGTAGCAGAATACTTTTCTTCTCTCTCTCTATAGTTTCTCTCTATAGTTTCTCTCTCTAGAGTTCAGTGAATTCGTAAGAAATAATGAAGGAATGAGCTGCTATTTATAGAAAAATAGAATGCATAGTAACTAATCCATGAACGGTCCAGATTGATTATTTAATCTGACGATCCATATTTAAAGAAAAATCTTTTAAATAAAATATAATATATTCTATTTATAGAATAACTTTAATAAAGTATTCTGTTTTATATAAAAAGATGTTTCTGTTTTATTACGTTAATAATACGAATAAAACAAAACTTCATTATCGCTAAATAATTCATATTATTAACTGACAATAATTGAATCAAACTGAGTGACTTCTCACATAAGCTTTAATAATCAATACCGTGTGCTACTATGCAACCACACGTGTTACTGTACTTTTACTACCGAGTAGTTCAACAGTATCAATGGTAAAACTTCCGCCGTTATTTTTAATAAAATATTTTTGTCGTTTTCTCAATCTGACAATAATTTCGTTGTGGGGTCCACCAATGATTGTGCCGTTGTACGAATATTCCCTGTTAAAACGAATATTCCTCGACCAATCGAATATTATATAACAACTTGCGTACTTTGTAAAATTTATAAATATTACCCATAACTATAACATTATATTAAATTAACTCCATAATATTTAAAAATGATATTTATAGAAAATTCATCTTTATTTATAAAAGTTGGGGTCTTACAATCTCCTCTTCTTATGAAATTTCGCTCTCGAAATTAGGGTACGTACCTGGTATGTCGAAGAGGTAAGGATACCTTGATTTCATTTCAGATTCTAACTCCCAAGTCATTTCCTCAACATCGTGATTTCTCCACAAAACTTTGACTTGAGGTATAACCTTAAAGCGTAGAATATGTTCCTTCTTATCCAAGATTTGAACAGGAACTTCTTCATACGTCAAATCCTCCGCTATTTCGTCCGGTTCTAACTCAATAATGTGGTTCGGGTCTTCCACATATTTACGTAACATGGATATGTGAAAAACGTTATGAACACGAGACATACTTGGCGGTAAAGCGAGTCTATAAGCCACAGTTCCTACTCGATCGAGGATTAAAAATGGACCGATGAATCGAGGATTGAGCTTTCCTCTCTTTCCAAATTTCGTAACTTCTTTCCATGGAGCAACACGTAAGAATACATGATCTCCTATATCAAATTCCACGTCCTTTCGATGAAGATCAGCATAACTCTTTTGTCGATCTTGTGAGGTTTTTATACGTTGTCGGATCGCTTGAATCTTTTCTGTGGTCATACGTACCAACTCCGGTCCCAACAACGTTGCTTCACCCACCTCATCCCAGCATACTGGAGAACGACATTTTCTTCCATACAATGCTTCGAATGAAACCATGGCAATACTTGCTTGATAACTGTTGTTGTAGGAAAACTCCACCAATGGTAAGAACTTTTCCCAACTTCCCTTGAAATCAAGGACACAGAGTCTTAATAGATCTTCAAGTGTTTGAATAGTCCTCTCTGATTGTCCGTCCGTCTGAGGATGATATGCCGAACTAAATCGTAAATTCGTGCCCATAGCTTTTTATAAACTAACCCAAAATCGTGAAGTGAATCTTGGGTCTTGATCAGAAACTATGGATACTGGCATACCATGCAATCTAACAATCTCGTTTATGTACATACGAGCAAGACGTTCAAGTGTATAAGTTTCTCGTATCGGTATGAAATGAGCAGACTTGGTCAATCTATCAACAATGACCCAAATCGCATCTATACCTTGAGAAACCTTAGGAAGACCGGTAACGAAATCCATGGTAATGTGCTCCCACTTCCATTCTGGAATTTCAAGTGGTTGCAATGGACCTTTTGGTACTTGATGCTCCGCTTTGACTCGTTGACAAGTTAGACACCTTGAGATAAACAGCGCTATCTCTCTCTTCATATTGCTCCACCAAAATGTATGACGAAGATCATGATACATTTTGGTACTTCCGGGATGGATTACAAACGGTGTGTTGTGCGCCTCCATCATGATTTCATACTTTAAATCAGGGTTGTTAGGAACACAAAGTCTAGAGTTGACTCGAAGTATTCCTTCTTTATCGATTCTTGCTTCCGGCATAGCACCTTCTTGCACTTTCTTCCTCATATGCATCAGCTCCAGGTTTGTAGCTTGAGCAGCTTTAACTCTATCGATTAAAGTTGGTTCTACTCATATATTTGCCATCATCACTTAGGTCCCTGGAGTCTTTAACTCTATCTCCATCCTTTGCAAGTCACACAAAATGGGCCTTTGTGTTGACAATATCGCACTCGTACTTGCATATGATCTTCTACTCAATGCGTCAGCTACCACGTTCGCTTTTCCAGGATGGTATTGAATGGTATGATCGTAATCTTTCAATAGTTCAAGTCAACGTCGTTGTCGCATATTGAGTTCTTTTTGAGTGAAAAAATATTTGAGGCTTTTATGATCCGTAAAGATCTCCACCTTCTCCCCATATAAGTAATGCCTCCAAATTTTAAGTACAAAGACAACAGCTGCCAACTCTAGATCATGAGTAGGATAATTCCTCTCATATTCTTTGAGTTGTCTTGATGCATAGGCTATGACTTTTCCATGTTGCATGAGAACGCATCCCAACCCTTTGCTCGAAGAATCACTGTAGATGATAAATCCCTCCGAGCCAGATGGTATTGTTAGAACATGTGCTGAAATGAGTCTCCTCTTGAGTTCTTGAAAACTCTTCTCACATTCTTCGCTCCAACCAAACTTTGTATCTTTCCGAGTCTGCTGAGTTAATGGAGTAGCGATTCGAGAAAATCCTTCCACGAATCTCCGATAATAACCAGCTAAACCAAGAAAGCTACGTACCTCGGTCACTGATTTAGGTTGCTCCCAGCTTTGAATAGCTTCAATCTTTGCCGGGTCAACTGATATTCCACGACTTGATACTACGTGCCCAAGGAATGCTACCTCCTCCAGCCAGAACTCGCATTTCTTCAACTTGGCATAAAGCTTGTATTCACGAAGCTTTTGGAGTACCAGCCTCAAGTGTTGCTCATGATCTTCACGGCTTTTGGAATAAATAAGGATGTCATCAATAAAGACGACCACAAAGTGATCCAAATATTCCTTGAATACCCGGTTCATCATATCCATGAAGGCAGCAGGAGCATTAGTCAATCCAAAGGACATGACTAGGAATTCATAATGCCCGTACCGAGTTCTAAAAGCCGTCTTTGAAATATCCTCAGTTCTAACCTTCAGCTGATGATATCCAGAACGAAGATCGATCTTTGAAAAGAATTGTGCTCCTTGCAACTGGTCAAACAGGTCATCAATACGTGGCAATGGGTACCTGTTTTTGATGGTGACATGATTCAACTCCCGATAATCAATACAAAGTCGCATACTTCCATCTTTCTTCTTCACGAATAGAACAGGAGCTCCCCAAGGAGAAGTACTAGGACGAATAAAGCCAATGTCTAACAATTCCTGCAGTTGGATCTTTAACTCCTGAAGTTCAATAGGAGCCATTCGATATGGGGCTTTGGAAATGGTTTTTGTACCGGGTTCAAGGTCGATACAAAATTTAATTTCATGCTCTGGGGGTAGGCCAGGAAGTTCTTCAGGGAATACGTCAGGAAATTTATTAACAATAGAAATATCATTCAAAACTGACGTATTTTTGTTTAGATCCGTGACATGAGCTAAGAAAGCTTGACATCCATTTTTCAATAAACGAATAACTTTATGGTTTGAGATGACAGCGATTGATTTTAATGGTTTGGTTGCTTGAATTCGCATAATAGGTCGATTAGGAATATGAAAGCTAATAACCTTACGAAAATAATCAATTTTTGCATGATGAGTAGTTAACCAATCAATCCCTAGAATGAAGGTAATGTGTGGGTACCAACTTGAACCAAACAAGACTTATAAACCGTGGATGTAATGAAGGTTTCTCTTAATGGAGTTTCAACAAATAAGTCAAAGTCTAATTTCTCCGGAGTCAAATTTAATCGATGAGCGCAAGTAGGAGAAATAAAAGAATGGGTAGAACCGGTATCAAATAAACTATAGACTTCATTAGAGTTTATGATAAGTTTACCCGTGATGACCTCATTCGGGTTCCTTACTTTCTGGGAGGTCACAACAAACGCTCTCCTTTGCACTACCGGTTTTGACTTTTCTGGGACGACCTTTGGTGTCTCCATCCTGGTTGAACTTGTTTTTGATAAACGACAAAATCGAGCTAAATGACCTTCTCTTCCACAATTATAACATGCTTTAGACGGCATCGTGCAGTTTGGACTGATGTGCCCCTCCCCTCTGTATTTGAAACATATGATTGGTGGTCGTTCTCCTTCCTTAACAACGGGTGCTGGTGCTGACGTCTTTCCATCATTGTTGAATCTCCTCTTCTTGAAATGACCATTCTTCTTGTTTTGGCCCTGATTACCACCGAAGTGGTTACCATTTCTGGCCTGTTGATTCCCTCCACGCTTGTTGTCACCGCTTCGATGACTGATCTCAATAGTATTATCATTTTGCCGACTGCTCTCTTTTGGTTGCGTTGACTCATTATCGCGCTCCACTAACTGAGCCCTATTCACAACATCTGAATACAAACACAGTTTATGAGAAATAAGATGTTGACGTATCTCAGGTTTCAAACCTCGTAAAAATATTCGCGTCATTCGCTCTTCATTATCCACCAAGTGGGACGCAAATCGGGACAACTCAGCAAATTTTGGCCTCATACTGCGACACGGTCATATTATTCTGCTCCAATTTGATGAACTCCACCTCTTTCATGTGACGAACACTTTCGAAAAAGTATTTGTCATTGAACAACTCTTGGAACTTCTCCCAAGATATCTTCAGTGCGGCAGGTTGAGTACGCTTAATCGATTCCCACCAGTAATCTGCCTCTCCTCGCAACATAAAGGCGACAAAGGGAACCTTTTGCTCCTCGGAGCATCCCAAGACATCAAATATTTTGGTGATCTGCTTTATCCATGTTTTCGCTATAAGTGGTTCTGGTTCTCCCTTAAACTCCGATGGTCCCAGCTCCTTGAATTGTTTAGCAGTGACCGTCCGAGAGTTTTCAGTGTTTTCACCTACATTTTGAACAGGAGCCGCTCTCACCTGCTGTTGCATGAACTGCATAAAGTTTCTGAATATTTTATCATTCATCATTAGGTCAGTATTGTTGTTTGCATGAGGATTGTCGCCTTCCTGATGCACATTATCCCGATTATTGATATGTGGTGAATCAACAGTCACATGTGCTCCATTGCTATTCTCAATATTCTCGGATGCCATTTTCAGATACTGCCACAAAACAAAAGTTAATTGATATGTCATATATTATCCTTATATTCTGACCGACCAATTAAATACCATGCAAATAAACTTAGGAAGGTCATACTAGCGAAGGAATTCTCCGTCTCTCCCCTCCTAGTTCTATTCTCACATCTTAGCCAGGGATCATATCCCTAAGCTCTGATACCAACTGTGACGCCCCCAAAATTAGGTATACATCACCCATCTTGGGTCGCCAGATACATGGTACAGAATTTAAATACAACTTACTAATACAACTATCATGTACAATACGACAAAACATAATTGTGAGTTTGAATACAAATATTGTAACGACCCCAAAATAGGTTCATTCCACCCAACCCATTCTGAGTCGTCAAATACATGGTACAGAAAACAACTACAACTTTATTACAACAATTATCGTGCAAAATACAACAACACATATGCTGTGAGTTTGGATACAAATATATACCAAATGTGACTCATGTTCCAACCGTGGACATCACCTCACAATAACACCTTACATAAATGTATAGTCAAAAACTGTTTTAGAAATTAGAATATTTGGGAAGTGCTCAAGGAAACCTTCGTACATGGGAGGCCATGCGTCTAGGTTATGATAGATATCATATAGCCACAGAATTATTCTTGGTTGACCCAATAGACCCCAAAGAAAAATGAGAAGATTACTATCATATTCTTCCCAATGGTGAGTCTTCTCTTGACTTATCGTTATCTCCACTGTCTCATATTGAGAATTATACTTCAAACAAACACCAAGATTATATAGGTAGTGCCCATAGATATACTCAGCAAGTGGATGAGCACAACCCTGTCCTATGATGACACGAGGTTGTATGTCATTAGACATCTTGTATGATAGTGACAAAACACCCTTCCAACGTTGGGTTCGCCTCACCCTATTTTGTTCACCAAATATAACTACTAAATGATGACCACCGTTCTATTCTCTTGTTACCCCCGCTCGACCCAGCTACACTCTTATTACCTGAAAAGGAATTGTGAAGCAAAAGGGTGAGCACAACTAGCTCAGTAAAGAATATCATGACTAAAGATAATTAAATTATCAATAGCCTTCATCAATAATAAATCAGAGATTTCTACATATGGTAAATGATAAAAATTTCAACCATAGTTGCAGCGGAACGAGCAATCCATTAGAAGAGTCAAATAGACTATAAAGTCTATTATCTTCTCCATGTTAAAAATTCACCAACAATGTTTTATCCATGTAACATCACTCAACAGTTCCTTTCCACAATCATATGAATAACTCATAATCATAATTGTGACTATAAATTTTTCTTCGCACCCAGGACGAAGAATATTTTCATCACCTGTCTTTACCTGAAACATCAAAGATCATGGTTATACCAAATCACAATTCCTGTTTATAATCATACTAACAAATCCATCTTTGCACTACGGGCCAAAGATATTCATCAACAAACCATCTTTGCACTACGGGCCAAAGATATTCATCAACAAACCATCTTTGCACTACGGGCCAAAGATATTCAACAACAGTTCATCTTTGCACTACAGGCCAAAGATATTCATCAACAGGCCATCTTTGCACTACATGCCAAAGATATTCATCAACAATTCATATTTGCACTACAGGCCAAATATATTCATATCTCAAAGAAATATATAATCATTTCAGAATTTATATAAACAATAATTATAACCATGTTGATCAATTCACCTTTGCACTTAAGCTTAAGATATTCAATTATAAATTCAATGGTAATGATCATACCAGTCACAATTCAACTTTGCACTACAGGCCAAAGAGAACCCTAGTCATGATCATACCAATAATCTATCCATCTTTACACTCCAGTGAAAGAGAATTTCAACATCAGGGTTATAAAAATGTTATATATGATGATAAAAATAATATGATCAACATATAGTTTTAATCTCAAGAGTAATATTCGTAACTCATGAATAGTAACCCCGACACAAAAGATAGAAATTCTACAATAAAATTCATACCAATATTTCGGTATAATGATATTGAAAGAATAACATTACTTAAATTTATAAATAATTTATTTTAATTGTTTACACTTTACTAATTAATGCATTTAATCATCATAAAATGCCAACTCTTACAATTTCATCATCAATAACCAAAACCCTCATCAAAAATCTGCATATACCTCATATAGGATTCTCAAGCCATAAAATCCTATTTTCTAATTTTCTTTCTTCACAAAACATATTTAATTCATTTACTCATAACTAGACCATTTTCATGAAAAATACCAAATCAGTTCCATAAATATTTCTTTTCTGGAATTTAGCATAATATAGTCCCATAGTGAACATATATTTTTCTCAGAATTTTTAAAAGTCATTTACTATTTTTCATATGGCCAAAATAGCCGAATATTTAGACATTTATCAAAAATTATACTTTTGTCTAAAAATTATGAAATTTACAGAGTATACTTCTGTCATATACATGTACTCCCAATAAAAATTTCATCAATTGTGGAGTTAACCACAAGGAATTATAAGCTGTTACTTTTAAAATAGTTTTTTCTCATAAAATTCATAACTCTCAATCTATACATCCAAAAATCACCATTTTTGGACACAATCAAGAAAACTCATCAAAATATCATTTCAAATTTTTCCAAAATTTTTGAAGATCAGAAAAATTACGAAACTGAAAATCATAACAACCCTTAAAATCCCTTAATATCCCTTACAATCCCTTACTATCCCTTACCTCAAAAGAGCAGTACTTCTGACTGGAATGCAAAGCCGAAGGAAACTTGCACTGAATAGCAACTCTCAAAGTATCTAAATACTCACAAAATATGCTTCATAATATAGAGAGAGAAAGAGAGAAAGCTTATGTTTCTGGTGTGATTTTCAATTCTAACTTAGCCCTCTATTTATAGGAAAATTTTGGTAGGTTTGACCTGCAACCTGATGGCTTTACCTGCTACTATTCCCACCCACCACATTTGAAATATAATTCAGCACATTTCTTCACCAACCACAAGTGGGGCCCACCAATTTTAGAATTTTCCACCAAAATGATAAACTCCGAAAATTCAACAATTTCTGAACCAGTCATCTCGTAAAATTCATAACAAATCATACGTTCATTTTTAACGGTTCAAAATTTGTGGACATATACTCAACTTATATATGTATAACATATCCAAAAATTACCACGATCCAACGGTCGGATTAAAAATTATAACCCTCGCAAAATATCTCAAAAACCCTGATTTTTAATACCTCCATCCCAACAAAAATACGGATAAAAATCTCAACATTAACTCCTTCATTTTTTAACCACAAAAATATATCCCTCATTTATATCCCCATAAAATAAATATTTTCTTATCATATGAATTAATAATTAATTATTCACAAATAATATTACAGAATCACATTTATGACAACCAGGCCATTCCCAGGAAAGAGGGGGCTTTCCAATAAGGATTTCTCCTTACTGGCGCGCAATTAGGTGACCAAACCTCTCCTTAGACAGAATTTTCTAGTCATTGCCAATAATGTTATCTAATAATATTATTCAAATAATATGAATTATTGATCTGATAATGGGAAATACTGTGCAGTGACAATTATTGAACAACAATAATATAAAATTTCAACGTAGCAATTATTGAATCAATAAAATAAAATATTGAACAGTAATTACTGTAACAATTATTGAGTAGTGCCTTCTTACGTAAGAATCAATAATTTCAAAAAATACTGTGCAATAGCGTGTGCTACTGTGCAATAACGCGTATTACTGTATTTTAACCACCGGGTATTCCAACAGTGTTAACGGTAACAACTACGCCGTTATTTGTAAAAACTTAAATTTATCGTTTTCTTCACCCGACAGTTATTCTGTTATGGGGCCCACAAATAGCTGCGCCGTCGTACGAATATTCCCCGACAGAAAGAATATTCCACGACCAAACGAATATTCCCCGACAACAATGATTATTTTATAACCACTTGCTTATTTTGAAAAAAAATCATATTTCACCCTTAAGTTTAACATTTATCAATTTAACCATTTACTGAATAGTAATTATAAGAAAAATTGAATACTTTTATTTCATAAAATTCGGGGTCTTACAATCTCCCCTCCTTATGAAATTTCGTCCTCGAAATTTACGTACCTGGTATTTCAAAGAATTGAGAATACATTCTTTTCATTTCAGATTTCATCTTCCCTGTCATCATAATTTCTCCATTGCTCATCTCTTGTATTTTAAATATCATTCTAGAATATAGCTTCAAAACAAGGGTTAATTTAACAAATTAACATATCACATAATATCCCGATATTATGACTGATCAACAAATAAGCTTAGGTAGGACACACTAGCGAAGGATTTACTCATCTCTCCCCTCCTAGTTATATTCCCCGATCTCCGCCAGAGACCATATCCCTAAGCTCTGATACCAAATGTAACGACCCCAAAATAGGTTCATTCCACCCAACCCATTCTGAGTCGTCAAATACATGGTACAGAAAACAACTACAACTTTATTACAACAATTGTCGTGCAAAATACAACAACACATATGCTGTGAGTTTGGATACAAATATATACCAAATGTGACTCATGTTCCAACCGTGGACATCACCTCACAATAACACCTTACATAAAGGTATAGTCAAAAACTGTTTTAGAAATTAGAATATTTGGAAAGTGCTCAAGAAAACCTTCGTACATGGGAGGCCATGCGTCTAGGTTATGATAGATATCATATGGCCACAGAATTATTCTTGGTTGACCCAATAGATCCCAAAGAAAAATGAGAAGATTACTATCATATTCTTCCCAATGGTGAGTTTTCTCTTGACTTATCGTTATCTCCACTGTCTCATATTGAGAATTATACTTCAAACAAACACCAAGATTGTAAGACCCCAACTTATTAATGAATAAAATCAAATTTTCTCTAAATATTATTGTGAATAATAAGGGGTTAATTTGATATAGTACTTTGGTTATGGGTGAAATGTGCAAATTTTATAAAATAAGCAAGTGGTTATAAAATATTTATTTTTGGTCGGTGAATATTCGGTTGGTCGTGGAATATTCTTGCTGTCGGGGAATATTCGTACGACGACGCAGCCTTGTGTGGGCTCCATAACGGAAAGCGATTGGGTGAAGAAAACGACAAGTATAAGTTATTTATAAATAACGGCGTAGTTGTTACCGTTAATACTGTTGGAATACCCGGTGGTTAAAATACAGTAGCACACGGTATTGCACCAATTATTGATTCTTACGTAAGAAGGCACTACTCAATAATTGTTACAGTAGTTATTATTCAATATTTTATTTTATTGATTCAATAATTGCTGCGTTGATATTTTATATTATTGTTGTTTCAATAATTGTTGCTGCACAGTATTTTCATTTATCAGATCAATAATTCATATTATTTGAATAATATTATTAGATAACATTATTGGCAATGTCTAGAAAGTTCTGTCTAAGGAGAGGTTTGGTCATCTAATTGCGCGCCAGTAAGGAGAAATTCTTATTGGAAAGCCCCCTCTTTCCTGGGAACGGCCTGGTTGTCATAAATGTGATTCTGTAATATTATTTGTGAATAATTAATTATTGATTCATATGATAAGGAAATATTTATTTTATGTGGATATAAATGAGGGATATATTTTTGTGGTTAAAAATGAAGGAGTTAATGTGGAGGTTTTTGTCAGTATTTTTGTCGGAATGGAGGTATTAAAAATCAGGGTTTTTGAGATAGTTTGCGGGGGTTATAATTTTTAATCCGACCGTTGGATCGTGGTAATTTTTGGATATGTTATACATATATAAGTTGAGTATATGTCCACAAATTTTGAACCGTTAAAAATGAACGTATGATTTATTACGAATTTTACAAGATGACTGGTTCAGAAATTATTGAATTTTCGGAGTTTATCATTTTGGTGGAAAATTCTAGAATTAGTGGGCCCCACTTGTGGTTGGTGAAAAAATGTGCTGAATTATATTTCAAATGTGGTGGGTGGGAATAGTAGCAGGTAAAGCCATCAGGTTGCAGGTCAAACCTACCAAAATTTTCCTATAAATAGAGGGCTAAGTTAGAATTGAAAATCACACCAGAAACAAGTTTTCTCTCTTTCTCTCTCTAGATTATTGAGTGTATTTTGTGAGTATTTAGATACTTTGAGAGTTTCTATTCATCAGAGCAAGTTTCTTTCAGCCTTATACCGGTATTCCGACCAGAAGTACTGATATTTTGAGGTAAGGGATATTATTTTCTTCTTAAATGATATTATTTTCTTCAATATCATTATGCTGAAATATTGATATGAGTTTTTATCAAATTTGGAACTTTTTGTGTCGGGGTTACTATTCACGTATACGGTACTATTCACGTATACGGCACTATTCACGAATACGGCACTATTCACCGAAAAATAAAATTTTTCCTTTTTGTCCAAGATGTCTATTATGGTTACTATCTTTGATTGTATCCATGTTTTGATCTTTATTTTTGAATTCTGCTTCACAATTGATTATTATGAAGTATTATTGATCTTGGATAAACTGTTATACGAATCCCTACTATTTGTCCTTCTGTCTCATTGGATTCGTTCTCTTTAAGATATTTTTCATCATCCTCAGTCCTAAATGATGATATTACTGAATATCTTTGGCCTGTAGTGCAAAGATGTATAATTACTTGATGAATATCTTTGGCCTGTAGTGCAAAGATGAACAGGTGTTGAGATGATCATGACCGACTGATGATACAAATGAATATCTTTGGCCTGTAGTGCAAAGATGAATATTTGGTTAAAGATGATTATTAATTGATGTTACAGGGATAAAATATTGATGATGGACTTTTAAATCTTAGAAGATAGTAGAATTCTTTCTCTACTTGACTCTTCTAATGGTTTGCTGTTTCCGCTGCAGTTGTTGATCTAAAACTTGTTGTCGATTATATTTTATCAGATTTTTCCCTGTTGAAGACTAACGATAATTTGTTGTATATTATCTTAGTCATAATATTCTTTACTGGGCTAGTTGAGCTCACCCTTTTCCTTTTTGTTCCATTTTTCTTCTCAGGAGGTGAGAACATAGCAGGATCTAGTCGGGGTATGGAGTGATGGTTCTAGAAAGATGTATTAGCAGTCCTCACTATTTCTGTAAAATAGTGTTTGAATAATTGTAATGAGGATTTATTTGAGTGTGGATATTGTCTAGAAGACAATATTTGTATTTAAACTCACAGTATGTGTTGTCGTATTTTGCACGACAATTGTTTTATTGAAGTTGTAGTTTGCTTTCTGTACCATGTATTTGGCGACTCAGAATGGGTGTTGTATACCTATTCTGGGGGCGTCACAGTTGGTATCAGAGCTTAGGGATATGATCCCTGGCTGAGATGTGAGACAAGAACTAGGAGGGGAGAGACGGGGAATTCCTTCGCTAGTATGACCTGACTAAGTTTATTTGGTGTTTATTTGGTCGGTCAGAGTATAGGGATAATATATGACATGACTATTAACCCTTGTTTTATGGCAGTATTTAAGAATGGCAGCTGAGAACGTTAATAATGGAGTAAATCAGACCGTGGAGACACCTTTGATCACTACCCAGGGGAACGTGCAATAGGAAGGCAATATTCCTCCTGTAAACAACGTTACCGAGCAAACGATGAATGATGGAATGTTTAGGAGCTTTTTGCAGTTCATGCAAAATCAGACGAGGGAGACTCGTGTGCAGAATACGGGTGGAAATGATAACAACGCGCGGTTTGTCACAGCTAAGCAGTTCAAAGAATTGGGACCACCAGAATTTAAGGGAAAGCCGGATCCGATCATGGCGGAAACGTGGGTCAAGCAAATTACCAAGATATTTGATGTCTTGGGATGCACGGAGGAACAGAAGGTTCCATTCGCCACATTTATGTTCCGCGGTGAGGCAGACTACTGGTGGGAGTCTGTGAAGCGTACCCAGCCTGACGCACTCAACATGTCCTGGGAAACATTTCAAAAACTGTTCAATGACAAGTACTTTCCTGAAAGTATTCGTCATATGAAGGAGGTTGAGTTTATTAGACTGGAACAAAATAACATGACGGTGTCCCAGTACGAGGCGAAGTTTGCAGAGTTATCCAGGTTTGCACCTCATTTGGTCGAAAATGAGGAACGAATGACAAGGATGTTTCTGAGAGGTCTAAAACCCGAGATTCGGCAATATCTTATCTCTCATAAATTTTCTTTATATTCAGATGTTGTAAACAGGGCTC
Source organism: Panax notoginseng (assembly GCA_016801055.1). NCBI lineage: Eukaryota > Viridiplantae > Streptophyta > Magnoliopsida > Apiales > Araliaceae > Panax > Panax notoginseng. The sequence goes on from CM029012.1 coordinate 261,061,696, forward strand.
AATTATTAGAGCAAGATAATGAGTATGTGCAACCGAGGGACCACAACCAGGGTCATACCGGTGGCGGCAGTCATCGAAGCAATGAAAACCAGCAGGGAGGAAAACATTCGGACAAAAGCGGTAACCACTCTGGTGGTAGTCGTGGTCGTGATAATAGAAGGAGCGAGTCGGGAGGAGATTTCAAGAAGAGAAGGTACAACAATGATAACGTGAAGACGTCAGCACAAACATCAACTGTTTCTAGGGGAGGAGAACGACCACCGGTCGTATGTTACAAATGTGGGAAAGAGGGACATATCAGCCCAAACTGCCCACAACAATCCAAGGTATGTTATAACTGTGGAAAGGAAGGTCATATAGCTCGAGAGTGTTCTGTAGCAAAACCAAGTTCAGCGGGGATGGTGACTCCAAAAGTTATCCCGGATAAGTCGAAATCAGCGGTTCCTGGAAGGGCGTTTGTCGTTACTGGCCAAAACGCGAGAAACCCGAACGAGGTGATCACGGGTAAGCTAATCTTAAATTCTTGCGAAGTTTATACTTTACTAGATACCGGTTCTACCCATTCTTTTATCTCTCCTGCTTGTGCTCAACGTTTAAACTTGACTCCGGAGAAATTGGACTTTAACTTATCTGTTGAAACTCCGTTGGGTGAAACCTTCGTTACATCTACAGTTTATAAATCTTGCATGATCCAAGTTGGCACTATCACATTACCTGTTGATCTTATCTCTTTAAAGATACTTGCTTTTGATGTGATTTTAGGAATTGATTGGTTAACCACTCATCATGCTAAAATTGATTGTTTTCGTAAGGTTGTTAGTTTTCATATTCCTAACCAACCTGTCATACGAATTCAAACTACTAAACCACTAAAATCAGTCACTGTCATATCAAGCCACAAAGCTATTCGTTTATTGAAAAACGGATGTCAAGCTTTCTTAGCCCATGTTATGGATTTGAACAAAGACAAGTCAGATTTGAATAATATTTCTATTGTTAGAGAATTTCCCGATGTATTTCCTGAAGAACTTCCCGGTCTACCCCCGGAACGAGAAATTGAATTCTTTATTGACCTTGAACCCGGTACAAAGCCCATTTCTAAAACCCCATATCGAATGGCTCCTATTGAACTTCAGGAGTTAAAAGTCCAACTACAGGAGTTGTTGGACATCGGTTTTATTCGTCCTAGTACGTCTCCTTGGGGTGCTCCTGTTTTATTCGTAAAGAAGAAAGACGGGAGTATGCGACTTTGTATTGACTATCGAGAATTGAACCATGTCACCATCAAGAATAGGTATCCGCTACCTCGCATTGATGACCTGTTTGACCAGTTGCAAGGAGCACAATTCTTTTCAAAGATCGATCTTCGTTCTGGATATCATCAGCTGAAGATTAAAACTGAGGATATTCCAAAGACTGCCTTCAGAACTCGGTACGGGCATTATGAATTCTTAGTAATGTCTTTTGGATTGACTAATGCTCCTGCTGCCTTCATGGATATGATGAACCGTGTATTCAAAGAATATTTGGATCAGTTCGTTGTTGTCTTTATTGATGACATCCTCATCTATTCCAAAAGCCGTGAAGATCATGAGCGCCATTTGAAGCTGGTACTGCAAAGGCTTCGTGAAAACAAGCTATATGCCAAACTGAAGAAATGCGAGTTCTGGCTTGAGGAAGTAGCATTCCTTGGGCACGTGGTGTCAAAACATGGAGTATCTGTCGACCCGGCGAAGATTGAAGCCATACAAAGTTGGGAGCAACCGAAGTCGGTAACCGAAGTACGTAGCTTTCTGGGCTTAGCTGGTTATTATCGGAGATTTGTGGAAGGATTTTCTCGAATCGCTACTCCGTTAACTCAGCTGACTCGGAAAGATACAAAATTCATATGGAGTGAGGAATGCGAGAAGAGTTTCCAAGAACTCAAGAGGAGACTCATTTCGGCACCTGTTTTGACAATACCATCTGGTTCGGATGGATTTGTTATCTACAGCGATGCTTCAGGCAAAGGGTTAGGATGTGTTCTCATGCAACATGGGAAAGTCATAGCCTATGCCTCACGACAACTCAAAGAATATGAGAGGAATTATCCTACTCATGATTTGGAGTTGGCAGCAGTCGTTTTTGCGTTGAAGATCTGGAGACACTACCTGTATGGGGAGAAAGTGGAGATCTATACAGATCATAAAAGCCTCAAATATTTCTTCACCCAAAAGGAACTCAACATGCGGCAACGACGTTGGCTTGAGCTGTTGAAAGATTACGATCATACCATCCAATACCATCCTGGAAAAGCAAACGTAGTAGCTGACGCATTGAGTAGAAGATCATATGCGGGTACGAGTGCAATGTTTTTAACACAAAGGCCCATTTTGTATGACTTGCAAAGGATGGAGATAGAGATGAAGGCTCCAAGTACCCACATGATGATATCAAATATACGAGTAGAACCGACTTTAATCGATAAAGTTAAAGCTGCTCAAGCTACGGATATAGAGCTGATGCGTATGAAGAAGAAAGTGCAAGAAGGTGCTATTCCAGAAGCAAGAATCGATGAAGAAGGAATACTTCGAGTCAACTCCAGACTTTGTGTTCCTAACGATTTTGACTTGAAGCATAGAATAATGATGGAGGCACACAACACACCGTTTGCAATCCATCCTGGGAGTACCAAAATGTATCACGATCTTCGACATACATTTTGGTGGAGCAATATGAAAAGAGAGATCGCGGAGTTTATCTCGAGATGTTTAACCTGTCAACGTGTAAAAGCGGAGCATCAAGTACCAAAGGGTCCATTGCAACCACTTGAGATTCCGAAATGGAAGTGGGAACACATTACTATGGATTTTGTTACAGGTCTTCCCAAGGTTTCTCAAGGCATAGATGCGATTTGGGTTATTGTTGATAGATTAACCAAGTCCGCTCATTTCTTACCGATACGTGAGACTTATTCCCTTGAACGTCTTGCTAGTATGTACGTGAACGAGATTGTTAGATTGCATGGCATGCCAGTATCCATAGTTTCTGATCGTGACCCAAGATTCACTTCACGATTTTGGGTTAGCTTGCAGAAAGCTATGGGCACGGATTTACGATTCAGTTCAGCATACCATCCTCAAACGGACGGACAATCAGAGAGGACTATTCAAACTCTTGAAGATCTATTAAGACTTTGTGTCTTAGATCTCAAAGGGAGTTGGGATAAGTACCTACCATTGGTGGAATTCTCCTACAACAACAGTTATCAGGCGAGCATAGGTATGGCTCCATTTGAGGCGTTGTAAGACCCCGAATTTTATGAAATAAAAGTATTCAATTTTTCTTATAATTACTATTCAGTATATGGTTAAATTGATAAAAGTTTAAAGTTATGGGTGAAATGTGAATATTTTTTTCAAAATAAGCAAGTGGTTATAAAATAATCATTGTTGTCGGGGAATATTCGTTTGGTCGTGGAATATTCTTTCTGTCGGGGAATATTCGTACGACGGCGCAGCTATTTGTGGGCCCCATAACGAATAACTGTCGGGTGAAGGAAAACGACAAATTTGAGTTTTTACAAATAACGGCGTAGTTGTTACCGTTAACACTGTTGGAATACCCGGTGGTTAAAATACAGTAATACGCGTTATTGCACAGTAGCACACGGTATTGCACAGTATTTTTGAAATTATTGATTCTTACGTAAGAAGGCACTACTCAATAATTGTTACAGTAATTACTGTTCAATATTTTATTTTATTGATTCAATAATTGCTGCGTTGATATTTTATATTATTGTTGTTTCAATAATTGTTGTTGCACAGTATTTTCTATTATCAGATCAATAATTCATATTATTTGAATAATATTATTAGATAACATTATTGGCAATGTCTAGAAAGTTCTGTCTAAGGAGAGGTTTGGTCATCTAATTGCGCGCTAGTAAGGAGAAATCCTTATTGGAAAGCCCCCTCTTTCCTGGGAACGGCCTGGTTGTCATAAATGTGATTCTGTAATATTATTTGTGAATAATTAATTATTGATTCATATGATAAGGAAATATTTATATTATGTGGATATAAATGAGGGATATATTTTTGTGGTTAAAAATGAAGGAGTTAATGTTGAGGTTTTTATCAGTATTTTTGTCGGAATGGAGGTATTAAAAATCAGGGTTTTTTAGAATTTTTCGGGGGTTATAATTTTTAATCCGACCGTTGGATCGTGGTAATTTTTGGATATGTTATACATATATAAGTTGAGTATATGTCCACAAATTTTGAACCGTTAAAAATGAACGTATGATTTATTATGAATTTTACAAGATGACTGGTTCAGAAATTGTTGAATTTTCGGAGTTTATCATTTTGATGGAAAATTCTAGAATTGGTGGGCCCCACTTGTGGTTGGTGAAGAAATGTGCTGAATTATATTTCAAATGTGGTAGGTGGGAATAGTAGCAGGTAAAGCCATCAGGTTGCAGGTCAAACCTACCAAAATTTTCCTATAAATAGAGGGCTAAGTTAGAATTGAAAATCACACCAGAAACATAAGTTTTCTCTCTTTCTCTCTCTATATTATGAAGCATATTTTGTGAGTTTTTAGATACTTGGTGAGTTGCTATTCATCAGTGCAAGTTTCCTTCAGCATCATATCCGATATCCAGTCAGAAGTACTGCTCTTTTGAGGTAAGGGATTGTAAGGGATAGTAAGGGATAGTAATGGATTTTAAGGGTTGTTATGATTTTCAGTTTCGTAATTTTTCTGATCTTCAAAAATTCTGGAAAAATTTGAAATGATATTTTGATGAGTTTTATTGATTGTGTCCAAAAATGGTGATTTTTGGATGTATAGATTAAGAGTTATGAATTTTACGGGAAAAGACTATTTTAAAAGTAACCGCTTATAATTCCTTGTGGTTAACTCCAAAATTGATGAAATTTTTATTGGGAGTACATGTATATGATAGAAGTATACTCTGTGAATTTCAGAATTTTTAGATAAAAGTACAATTTTTGATAAATGTCTAAATATTCGGCTATTTTGGCCATATGAAAAATAGTAAATGACTTTTAAAAATTCTGAGAAAAATATATGTTCACTATGGGACTATATTATGCTAAATTCCAGAAAAGAAATATTTTTGGAACGGATTTGGTATTTTTCATGAAAATAGTCTAGTTATGAGAAAATGAATTAAATATGTTATGTGAAGTAAGAAAATTGGAAAATAGGATTTTATGGCTTGAGAATCCTATATATGAGGTATATGCAGATTTTTGATGAGGGTTTTGGTTATTGATGATGAAATCTTAAGAGTTGGCATTTTATGATGATTAAATGCATTAATTAGTAAAGTGTAAACAATTTAAATAAATTGTTTATAAGCTTAAGAAATGTTATTCTTTCAATATCATTATACCGAAGTATTGGTATGAATTTTATTGTGGAATTTCTACTTTTTTGAGTCGGTGTTACTATTCACGAGTTACTATTCATGAGTTACTATTCACGAGTTACTATTCACGACAAAATTGGTTTCTTTTACTAACCAAATTATAGTTGATTTATGAATATTACTCTTGAGATTAAATCTATATGTTGATTATATTGATTTTATTATCATATATAACATTTTTATAACTCTGATGTTGAATTTCTCTTTCACTGGAGTGTAAAGATGGGTAGATTATTGGTATGATCATGACTAGGGTTCTCTTTGGCCTGTAGTGCAAAGTTGAATTGTGACTGGTATGATCATGACCATTGAATTTATAATTGAATATCTTTAGCTTAAGTGTAAAGATGAATTGATTAACATGGTTATAATTATGGTTATATAAATTCTGAAATGATTATATATTTCTTTGAGATATGAATATATTTGGCCTGTAGTGCAAATATGAATTGTTGAGGAATATCTTTGGCCTGTAGTGCAAAGATGAATTGTAGAGGAATATCTTTGGCCTGTAGTGCAAAGATGAATTGTAGATGAATATCTTTGGCCTGTAGTGCAAAGATGGTCTGTTGATGAATATCTTTGGCCCGTAGTGCAAAGATAAACTGTTGTTGAATATCTTTGGTCGTAGTGCAAAGATGGATTTATTAGTATGATTATGAACAGGAACTGTGATTTGGTATAACCATGATCTTTGATGTTTCAGGTAAAGACATGTGATGAAAATATTCTTCGTCCTGGGTGTGAAGAAAAATTTAGAATCACAATTATGATTATGAGTTATTCATATGATTGTGGAAAGGAACTGTTGATTGATGTTACAGGGATAAAACATTGTTGATGGATTTTTAACATGGAGAAGATAATAGACTTTATAGTCTATTTGACTCTTCTAATGGATTGCTCGTTCCGCTGCAACTATGGTTGAAATTTTTATCATTTACCATATGTTCTAAATCTCTGATTTATTATTGATGAAGGCTATTGATAATTTAATTATCTTTAGTCATGATATTCTTTACTGAGCTAGTTGTGCTCACCCTTTTGCTTCACAATTCCTTTCAGGTAATAAGAGTGTAGCTGGGTCGAGCGAGGGTAAAGGAGAAATAGAACGGTGGTCTCTAGCTGTGGATGTTCTCCCGAAGCAGTATAGAAAAGTTCATTTAGTAGTTATATTTGGTGAATCCAATAGGGTAAGGTGTACCCAACGTTGGAAGGGTGGTTTGCCACTATCATACAAGATGTCTAATGACATACAACCTCGTGTCATCATAAGACAGGGATGTGCTCATCCACTTGCTGAGTATATATACGAGCACTACCTATATAATCTTGGTGTTTGTTTAAAGTATAATTCTCAGTTAGATACAGTGGAGATAATGATAAGTCAAGAGAAGACTCACCATTGGGAAGAATATGATAGTAATCTTCTCGTTTTTCTTTGGGGTCTATTGGGTCAACCAAGGATAATTCTGTGGCCATATGATATCTATCATAACCTAGACGCGTGGCCTCCCATGTACGAAGGTTTCCTTGAGCACTTCCCAAAGATTCTAATTTTTAAAACAGTTTTTGACTATACCTTTATGTAAGGTGTTATTGTGAGGTGATGTCCACGGTTGGAACATGAGTCACATTTGGTATATATTTGTATCCAAACTCACAGCATATGTGTTGTTGTATTTTGCACGACAATTGTTGTAATAAAGTTATAGTTGTTTTCTGTACCATGTATTTGGCGACTCAGAATAGGTTGGATGGAATGGATCTATTTTGGGGTCGTTACATTTGGTATCAGAGCTATAAGTAAAGAGCCCCAAGCCTCTCGCTGGTGACTTCCTGTTGATGGGGGATGCACCGAAGCCAGACTCTCCGTAGGGGACGCCGTTCTGCGGTGGCAAACTGATAGGTATCAATGTAAGGTGCTGACATAGGTTGGTGTCCAGAGTTACATTTGGTATCAGAGCTTAGGGATATGATCTCTGGCGGAGATCGGGGAATAAAACTAGGAGGGGAGAGATGAGTAAATCCTTCGCTAGTGTGTCCTGCCTAAGCTTATTTGTTGGTCAGTCATAATATCGGGATATTATGTGATATGTTAATTTGTTCAATTAACCTTTGTTTTGAAACAGTATTCTAGAATGATATCTGAAATATACAGGAGATGAGCAATGGAGAAATCATGAGGACAGGGAAGATGAAATCTGAAATGAAAGTAAGGTATTCTCAACTCTTTGAAATACCAGGTACGTAAATTTCGGGGACGAAATTTCATAAGGAGGGGAGATTGTAAGACCCCGAATTTTATGAAATAAAAGTATTCAATTTTTCTTATAATTACTATTCAGTATATGGTTAAATTGATAAAAGTTTAAAGTTATGGGTGAAATGTAAATATTTTTTTCAAAATAAGCAAGTGGTTATAAAATAATCATTGTTGTCGGGGAATATTCGTTTGGTCGTGGAATATTCTTTCTGTCGGGGAATATTCGTACGACGGCGCAGCTATTTGTGGGCCCCATAACGAATAACTGTCGGGTGAAGAAAACGACAAATTTGAGTTTTTACAAATAACGGCGTAGTTGTTACCGTTAACACTGTTGGAATACCCGGTGGTTAAAATACAGTAATACGCGTTATTGCACAGTAGCACACGGTATTGCACAGTATTTTTGAAATTATTGATTCTTACGTAAGAAGGCACTACTCAATAATTGTTACAGTAATTACTGTTCAATATTTTATTTTATTGATTCAATAATTGCTGCGTTGATATTTTATATTATTGTTGTTTCAATAATTGTTGTTGCACAGTATTTTCTATTATCAGATCAATAATTCATATTATTTGAATAATATTATTAGATAACATTATTGGCAATGTCTAGAAAGTTCTGTCTAAGGAGAGGTTTGGTCATCTAATTGCGCGCTAGTAAGGAGAAATCCTTATTGGAAAGCCCCCTCTTTCCTGGGAACGGCCTGGTTGTCATAAATGTGATTCTGTAATATTATTTGTGAATAATTAATTATTGATTCATATGATAAGGAAATATTTATATTATGTGGATATAAATGAGGGATATATTTTTGTGGTTAAAAATGAAGGAGTTAATGTTGAGGTTTTTATCAGTATTTTTGTCGGAATGGAGGTATTAAAAATCAGGGTTTTTGAGATATTTTGCGGGGGTTATAATTTTTAATCCGACCGTTGGATCGTGGTAATTTTTGGATATGTTATACATATATAAGTTGAGTATATGTCCACAAATTTTGAACCGTTAAAAATGAACGTATGATTTATTATGAATTTTACAAGATGACTGGTTCAGAAATTGTTGAATTTTCGGAGTTTATCATTTTGGTGGAAAATTCTAGAATTGGTGGGCCCCACTTGTGGTTGGTGAAGAAATGTGCTGAATTATATTTCAAATGTGGTAGGTGGGAATAGTAGCAGGTAAAGCCATCAGGTTGCAGGTCAAACCTACCAAAATTTTCCTATAAATAGAGGGCTAAGTTAGAATTGAAAATCACACCAGAAACATAAGTTTTCTCTCTTTCTCTCTCTATATTATGAAGCATATTTTGTGAGTTTTTAGATACTTGGTGAGTTGCTATTCATCAGTGCAAGTTTCCTTCAGCATCATATCCGATATCCAGTCAGAAGTACTGCTCTTTTGAGGTAAGGGATTGTAAGGGATAGTAAGGGATAGTAATGGATTTTAAGGGTTGTTATGATTTTCAGTTTCGTAATTTTTCTGATCTTCAAAAATTATGGAAAAATTTGAAATGATATTTTGATGAGTTTTATTGATTGTGTCCAAAAATGGTGATTTTTGGATGTATAGATTAAGAGTTATGAATTTTATGAGAAAAGACTATTTTAAAAGTAACCGCTTATAATTCCTTGTGGTTAACTCCAAAATTGATGAAATTTTTATTGGGAGTACATGTATATGATAGAAGTATACTCTGTGAATTTCAGAATTTTTAGATAAAAGTACAATTTTTGATAAATGTCTAAATATTCGGCTATTTTGGCCATATGAAAAATAGTAAATGACTTTTAAAAATTCTGAGAAAAATATATGTTCACTATGGGACTATATTATGCTAAATTCCAGAAAAGAAATATTTTTGGAACGGATTTGGTATTTTTCATGAAAATAGTCTAGTTATGAGAAAATGAATTAAATATGTTATGTGAAGTAAGAAAATTGGAAAATAGGATTTTATGGCTTGAGAATCCTATATATGAGGTATATGCAGATTTTTGATGAGGGTTTTGGTTATTGATGATGAAATCTTAAGAGTTGGCATTTTATGATGATTAAATGCATTAATTAGTAAAGTGTAAACAATTTAAATAAATTGTTTATAAGCTTAAGAAATGTTATTCTTTCAATATCATTATACCGAAATATTGGTATGAATTTTATTGTGGAATTTCTACTTTTTTGAGTCGGTGTTACTATTCACGAGTTACTATTCATGAGTTACTATTCACGAGTTACTATTCACGACAAAATTGGTTTCTTTTACTAACCAAATTATAGTTGATTTATGAATATTACTCTTGAGATTAAATCTATATGTTGATTATATTGATTTTATTATCATATATAACATTTTTATAACTCTGATGTTGAATTTCTCTTTCACTGGAGTGTAAAGATGGGTAGATTATTGGTATGATCATGACTAGGGTTCTCTTTGGCCTGTAGTGCAAAGTTGAATTGTGACTGGTATGATCATGACCATTGAATTTACAATTGAATATCTTTAGCTTAAGTGTAAAGATGAATTGATTAACATGGTTATAATTATGGTGTATATAAATTCTGAAATGATTATATATTTCTTTGAGATATGAATATATTTGGCCTGTAGTGCAAATATGAATTGTTGAGGAATATCTTTGGCCTGTAGTGCAAAGATGAATTGTAGAGGAATATCTTTGGCCTGTAGTGCAAAGATGAATTGTAGATGAATATCTTTGGCCTGTAGTGCAAAGATGGTCTGTTGATGAATATCTTTGGCCCGTAGTGCAAAGATAAACTGTTGTTGAATATCTTTGGTCGTAGTGCAAAGATGGATTTATTAGTATGATTATGAACAGGAACTGTGATTTGGTATAACCATGATCTTTGATGTTTCAGGTAAAGACATGTGATGAAAATATTCTTCGTCCTGGGTGTGAAGAAAAATTTAGAATCACAATTATGATTATGAGTTATTCATATGATTGTGGAAAGGAACTGTTGATTGATGTTACAGGGATAAAACATTGTTGATAGATTTTTAACATGGAGAAGATAATAGACTTTATAGTCTATTTGACTCTTCTAATGGATTGCTCGTTCCGCTGCAACTATGGTTGAAATTTTTATCATTTACCATATGTTCTAAATCTCTGATTTATTATTGATGAAGGCTACTGATAATTTAATTATCTTTAGTCATGATATTCTTTACTGAGCTAGTTGTGCTCACCCTTTTGCTTCACAATTCCTTTCAGGTAATAAGAGTGTAGCTGGGTCGAGCGAGGGTAAAGGAGAAATAGAACGGTGGTCTCTAGCTGTGGATGTTCTCCCGAAGCAGTATAGAAAAGTTCATTTAGTAGTTATATTTGGTGAATCCAATAGGGTAAGGTGTACCCAACGTTGGAAGGGTGGTTTGCCACTATCATACAAGATGTCTAATGACATACAACCTCGTGTCATCATAAGACAGGGATGTGCTCATCCACTTGCTGAGTATATATACGAGCACTACCTATATAATCTTGGTGTTTGTTTAAAGTATAATTCTCAGTTAGATACAGTGGAGATAATGATAAGTCAAGAGAAGACTCACCATTGGGAAGAATATGATAGTAATCTTCTCGTTTTTCTTTGGGGTCTATTGGGTCAACCAAGGATAATTCTGTGGTCATATGATATCTATCATAACCTAGACGCGTGGCCTCCCATGTACGAAGGTTTCCTTGAGCACTTCCCAAAGATTCTAATTTTTAAAACAGTTTTTGACTATACCTTTATGTAAGGTGTTATTGTGAGGTGATGTCCACGGTTGGAACATGAGTCACATTTAGTATATATTTGTATCCAAACTCACAGCATATGTGTTGTTGTATTTTGCACGACAATTGTTGTAATAAAGTTATAGTTGTTTTCTGTACCATGTATTTGGCGACTCAGAATAGGTTGGATGGAATGGATCTATTTTGGGGTCGTTACAGGCGTTGTATGGAAGAAAATGTCGTTCTCCAGTATGTTGGGACGAGGTGGGTGAAGCAACATTGTTGGGACCAGAATTGGTACGCATTACTACAGAGAAGATCCAAACGATTCGACAACGTATACAAACGGCACAGGATCGACAAAAGAGTTATGCGGATCTTCATCGGAAGGACGTGGAATTTAATATTGGGGATCATGTATTGTTACGTGTTGCACCATGGAAGGGAGTTACAAGATTTGGGAAGAGAGGAAAGCTCAATCCAAGATTTGTTGGTCCATTTGAGATTCTTGAGCGAATAGGAAATGTGGCATATAGACTCGCATTACCTCCAAGCATGTCTCGTGTTCATAATGTTTTTCACATATCTATGCTTTGTAAATATGTTAAAGACCCGAACCACATTATTGAGTTAGAACCAGATGAGATAGCTGAAGATTTAACGTACGAGGAGGTACCTGTTAAGATCTTGGATAGGAAAGAGCATGTCCTACGCACGAAGGTTATACCACAAGTTAAGGTTTTGTGGAGAAACCATGCTATTGAAGAAATGACCTGGGAGTTGGAATCAGAAATGAAAGCGAGGTATCCTCACCTTTTTGAAACATCAGGTACGTACGTCAATTTCGAGGACGAAATTTCATAAGGAGGGGAGGTTGTAAGACCCCAACTTATTAATGAATAAAATCAAATTTTCTCTAAATATTATTGTGAATAATAAGGGGTTAATTTGATATAGTACTTTGGTTATGGGTGAAATGTGCAAATTTTATAAAATAAGCAAGTGGTTATAAAATATTTATTTTTGGTCGGTGAATATTCGGTTGGTCGTGGAATATTCTTGCTGTCGGGGAATATTCGTACGACGACGCAGCCTTGTGTGGGCCCCATAACGGAAAGCGATTGGGTGAAGAAAACGACAAGTATAAGTTATTTATAAATAACGGCGTAGTTGTTACCGTTAATACTGTTGGAATACCCGGTGGTTAAAATACAGTAGCACACGGTATTGCACCAATTATTGATTCTTACGTAAGAAGGCACTACTCAATAATTGTTACAGTAGTTATTATTCAATATTTTATTTTATTGATTCAATAATTGCTGCGTTGATATTTTATATTATTGTTGTTTCAATAATTGTTGCTGCACAGTATTTTCATTTATCAGATCAATAATTCATATTATTTGAATAATATTATTAGATAACATTATTGGCAATGTCTAGAAAGTTCTGTCTAAGGAGAGGTTTGGTCATCTAATTGCGCGCCAGTAAGGAGAAATTCTTATTGGAAAGCCCCCTCTTTCCTGGGAACGGCCTGGTTGTCATAAATGTGATTCTGTAATATTATTTGTGAATAATTAATTATTGATTCATATGATAAGAAAATATTTATTTTATGTGGATATAAATGAGGGATATATTTTTGTGGTTAAAAATGAAGGAGTTAATGTGGAGGTTTTTGTCAGTATTTTTGTCGGAATGGAGGTATTAAAAATCAGGGTTTTTGAGATAGTTTGCGGGGGTTATAATTTTTAATCCGACCGTTGGATCGTGGTAATTTTTGGATATGTTATACATATATAAGTTGAGTATATGTCCACAAATTTTGAACCGTTAAAAATGAACGTATGATTTATTACGAATTTTACAAGATGACTGGTTCAGAAATTGTTGAATTTTCGGAGTTTATCATTTTGGTGGAAAATTCTAGAATTAGTGGGCTCCACTTGTGGTTGGTGAAGAAATGTGCTGAATTATATTTCAAATGTGGTGGGTGAGAATAGTAGCAGGTAAAGCCATCAGGTTGCAGGTCAAACCTACCAAAATTTTCCTATAAATAGAGGGCTAAGTTAGAATTGAAAATCACACCAGAAACAAGTTTTCTCTCTTTCTCTCTCTAGATTATTGAGTGTATTTTGTGAGTATTTAGATACTTTGAGAGTTTCTATTCATCAGAGCAAGTTTCTTTCAGCCTTATACCGGTATTCCGACTAGAAGTACTGATATTTTGAGGTAAGGGATATTATTTTCTTCTTAAATGATATTATTTTCTTCAATATCATTATGCTGAAATATTGATATGAGTTTTTATCAAATTTGGAACTTTTTGTGTCGGGGTTACTATTCACGTATACGGTACTATTCACGTATACGGCACTATTCACGAATACGGCACTATTCACCGAAAAATAAAATTTTTCCTTTTTGTCCAAGATGTCTATTATGGTTACTATCTTTGATTGTATCCATGTTTTGATCTTTATTTTTGAATTCTGCTTCACAATTGATTATTATGAAGTATTATTGATCTTGGATAAACTGTTATACGAATCCCTACTATTTGTCCTTCTGTCTCATTGGATTCGTTCTCTTTAAGATATTTTTCATCATCCTCAGTCCTAAATGATGATATTACTGAATATCTTTGGCCTGTAGTGCAAAGATGTATAATTACTTGATGAATATCTTTGGCCTGTAGTGCAAAGATGAACAGGTGTTGAGATGATCATGACCGACTGATGATACAAATGAATATCTTTGGCCTGTAGTGCAAAGATGAATATTTGGTTAAAGATGATTATTAATTGATGTTACAGGGATAAAATATTGATGATGGACTTTTAAATCTTAGAAGATAGTAGAATTCTTTCTCTACTTGACTCTTCTAATGGTTTGCTGTTTCCGCTGCAGTTGTTGATCTAAAACTTGTTGTCGATTATATTTTATCAGATTTTTCCCTGTTGAAGACTAACGATAATTTGTTGTATATTATCTTAGTCATAATATTCTTTACTGGGCTAGTTGAGCTCACCCTTTTCCTTTTTGTTCCATTTTTCTTCTCAGGAGGTGAGAACATAGCAGGATCTAGTCGGGGTATGGAGTGATGGTTCTAGAAAGATGTATTAGCAGTCCTCACTATTTCTGTAAAATAGTGTTTGAATAATTGTAATGAGGATTTATTTGAGTGTGGATATTGTCTAGAAGATAATATTTGTATTTAAACTCACAGTATGTGTTGTCGTATTTTGCACGACAATTGTTTTATTGAAGTTGTAGATTGCTTTCTGTACCATGTATTTGGCGACTCAGAATGGGTGTTGTATACCTATTCTGGGGGCGTCACAAAGATTATATAGGTAGTGCCCATAGATATACTCAGCAAGTGGATGAACACAACCCTGTCCTATGATGACACGAGGTTGTATGTCATTAGACATCTTGTATGATAGTGACAAAACACCCTTCCAACGTTGGGTTCGCCTCACCCTATTTTCTTCACCAAATATAACTACTAAATGATGACCACCGTTCTATTCTCTTGTTACCCCCGCTCGACCCAGCTACACTCTTATTACCTGAAAAGGAATTGTGAAGCAAAAGGGTGAGCACAACTAGCTCAGTAAAGAATATCATGACTAAAGATAATTAAATTATCAATAGCCTTCATCAATAATAAATCAGAGATTTCTACATATGGTAAATGATAAAAATTTCAACCATAGTTGCAGCGGAACGAGCAATCCATTAGAAGAGTCAAATAGACTATAAAGTCTATTATCTTCTCCATGTTAAAAATTCACCAACAATGTTTTATCCATGTAACATCACTCAACAGTTCCTTTCCACAATCATATGAATAACTCATAATCATAATTGTGACTATAAATTTTTCTTCGCACCCAGGACGAAGAATATTTTCATCACCTGTCTTTACCTGAAACATCAAAGATCATGGTTATACCAAATCACAATTCCTGTTTATAATCATACTAACAAATCCATCTTTGCACTACGGGCCAAAGATATTCATCAACAAACCATCTTTGCACTACGGGCCAAAGATATTCATCAACAAACCATCTTTGCACTACGGGCCAAAGATATTCAACAACAGTTCATCTTTGCACTACAGGCCAAAGATATTCATCAACAGGCCATCTTTGCACTACATGCCAAAGATATTCATCAACAATTCATATTTGCACTACAGGCCAAATATATTCATATCTCAAAGAAATATATAATCATTTCAGAATTTATATAAACAATAATTATAACCATGTTGATCAATTCACCTTTGCACTTAAGCTTAAGATATTCAATTATAAATTCAATGGTAATGATCATACCAGTCACAATTCAACTTTGCACTACAGGCCAAAGAGAACCCTAGTCATGATCATACCAATAATCTATCCATCTTTACACTCCAGTGAAAGAGAATTTCAACATCAGGGTTATAAAAATGTTATATATGATGATAAAAATAATAGATCAACATATAGTTTTAATCTCAAGAGTAATATTCGTAACTCATGAATAGTAACCCCGACACAAAAGATAGAAATTCTACAATAAAATTCATACCAATATTTCGGTATAATGATATTGAAAGAATAACATTACTTAAATTTATAAACAATTTATTTTAATTGTTTACACTTTACTAATTAATGCATTTAATCATCATAAAATGTCAACTCTTACAATTTCATCATCAATAACCAAAACCCTCATCAAAAATCTGCATATACCTCATATAGGATTCTCAAGCCATAAAATCCTATTTTCCAATTTTATTTCTTCACAAAACATATTTAATTCATTTACTCATAACTAGACTATTTTCATGAAAAAACCAAATCAGTTCCATAAATATTTCTTTTCTGGGATTTAGCATAATATAGTCCCATAGTGAACATATATTTTTCTCAGAATTTTTAAAAGTCATTTACTATTTTTCATATGGCCAAAATAGCCGAATATTTAGACATTTATCAAAAATTGTACTTTTGTCTAAAAATTCTGAAATTTACAGAGTATACTTCTATCATATACATGTACACCCAATAAAAATTTCATCAATTTTGGAGTTAACCACAAGGAATTATAAGCTGTTACTTTTAAAATAGTCTTTTCTCATAAAATTCATAACTCTCAATCTATACATCCAAAAATCACCATTTTTGGACACAATCAAGAAAACTCATCAAAATATCATTTCAAATTTTTCCAAAATTTTTGAAGATCAGAAAAATTACGAAACTGAAAATCATAACAACCCTTAAAATCCCTTACAATCCCTTACAATCCCTTACTATCCCTTACCTCAAAAGAGCAGTACTTCTGACTGGAATGCAAAGCCGAAGGAAACTTGCACTGAATAGCAACTCTCAAAGTATCTAAATACTCACAAAATATGCTTCATAATATAGAGAGAGAAAGAGAGAAAGCTTATGTTTCTGGTGTGATTTTCAATTCTAACTTAGCCCTCTATTTATAGGAAAATTTTGGTAGGTTTGACCTGCAACCTGATGGCTTTACCTGCTACTATTCCCACCCACCACATTTGAAATATAATTCAGCACATTTCTTCACCAACCACAAGTGGGGCCCACCAATTTTAGAATTTTCCACCAAAATGATAAACTCCGAAAATTCAACAATTTCTGAACCAGTCATCTCGTAAAATTCATAACAAATCATACGTTCATTTTTAACGGTTCAAAATTTGTGGACATATACTCAACTTATATATGTATAACATATCCAAAAATTACCACGATCCAACGATCGGATTAAAAATTATAACCCTCGCAAAATATCTCAAAAACCCTGATTTTTAATACCTCCATTCCGACAAAAATACGGATAAAAATCTCAACATTAACTCCTTCATTTTTTAACCACAAAAATATATCCCTCATTTATATCCCCATAAAATAAATATTTTCTTATCATATGAATCAATAATTAATTATTCACAAATAATATTACAGAATCACATTTATGACAACCAGGCCATTCCCAGGAAAGAGGGGTCTTTCCAATAAGGATTTCTCCTTACTGGCGCGCAATTAGGTGACCAAACCTCTCCTTAGACAGAACTTTCTAGTCATTGCCAATAATGTTATCTAATAATATTATTCAAATAATATGAATTATTGATCTGATAATGGGAAATACTGTGCAGTGACAATTATTGAACAACAATAATATAAAATTTCAACGTAGCAATTATTGAATCAATAAAATAAAATATTGAACAGTAATTACTGTAACAATTATTGAGTAGTGCCTTCTTACGTAAGAATCAATAATTTCAAAAAATACTGTGCAATACCGTGTGCTACTGTGCAATAACGCGTATTACTGTATTTTAACCACCGGGTATTCTAACAGTGTTAACGGTAACAACTACGCCGTTATTTGTAAAAACTTAAATTTGTCGTTTTCTTCACCCGACAGTTATTCTGTTATGGGGCCCACAAATAGCTGCGCCGTCGTACGAATATTCCCCGACAGAAAGAATATTCCACGACCAAACGAATATTCCCCGACAACAATGATTATTTTATAACCACTTGCTTATTTTGAAAAAAAATCATATTTCACCCTTAAGTTTAACATTTATCAATTTAACCATTTACTGAATAGTAATTATAAGAAAAATTGAATACTTTTATTTCATAAAATTCGGGGTCTTACAAATATTGTCTACTAGAGAGTATCCATACTCAAAAGGAGTCCTTATTACAATTATTACCACACTATTTCACAGAATAGTGAGGACTACTAATGCTATCCTCTGGACCATCACTCCGTTTTTCGACTCGTCCCAGCTATATTCTCATTTCCTGAAGAGAATAGTGAAAGAAAGGGTGAGCTCAACTAGCCCAGTAAGAAATATTATGACTAAGATAATGCAGAATAAATTATCATTAGCCTTCAACAGTGTTAAACTGATAAAATAAAACAAACATCAAGTTTAACTGCAGCGGAACAAACAATCCATTAAAAGAGTCATGTAGAAAATAAAATCTACTATCTTCAATTATTTAAAAGGTTTTTCAACACTGTTATCGCTGGGACTCAGCTTAATAAAATAACCCACATCATCGAATCACCCCTGCACTATGGCCAAGGATATTCGTGTATTCATTAATGGTCATGATCATGCCAACAACTGTCCATCAATGCACGACGGGCCAATGAGGACTTTTACCACATCATTTGTAACATTACGGTCATGATTATACCGAATAATCCCTGGTCATAATCATACCAAGTCCATCTATGCACTACAGGCCACAGATGACTTTCAACATTTTATAAACATGAGGATGATGACAATGATATAAGAATTCAATAAAACAAGTTCAAGAATTAATTTATCCAAGAATTAACAACGTCCAAATTGTCAACATGATACTGCTTTGTGGAGTAAAATTCAAGAATGCTTAAAAGAATATCTTCATGAAAAGATATTGGATGAACCGCAATTATCAAGGATATTCCACTAATTTCATGGAGTATAAAAGTTAAAACTTAACCAATTGAGTATAATAAAGAATGGAATAACAAAAAAAATCACCATGCATGCGATAGACCGTACAAACAGGTTATTCCAACAGAATAATAAATAATGGAACCAGGTCCAGTATAAACGCACAGACAGGATATTCCGACAGAATAATAAATAATGGAACCAGGTCCGGCGTAAACGCACAGACAAGATATTCCGACAGAATAATAAATAATAGAACCAGGTCCGGTGTAAAATACACAGACAGGATGTTCCAACAGAATAATAACAAGACGGAACCAGGTTCGGTGTAAAACACACAGACAGGATGGTCCAACAGAATAATAATAAAAACGGAACCAGGTCCGGTGTAAAACACACAGACAGGATGTTCCAACAGAATAATAGAAGAATGTCACCAAGTATAGGGTAGATCCGCGTATACAGGTTATTCCAACAGAATAATAATAAGAAATGGAATAACAACAGTTCTCTTCATGAATAAGAAAGAATAACACCCCTTACCGTTTTAAAGAAGAACTGAAACAAGGAAGTAGTTAAGTAGCAGAATACTTTTCTTCTCTATCTCTATAGTTTCTCTCTATAGTTTCTCTCTCTAGAGTTCAGTGAATTCGTAAGAAATAATGAAGGAATGAGCTGCTATTTATAGAAAAATGGAATGCATAGTAACTAATCCATGAACGGTCCAGATCGATTACTTTAATCTGACGGTTCATATTTAAAGAAAAATCTTTTAAATAAAATATAATATATTCTATTTATAGAATAACTTTAATAAAGTATTCTGTTTTATATAAAAAGATATTTCTGTTTTATTACGTTAATAATACGAATAAAGTAAAACTTCATTATCGCTAAATAATTCATATTATTAACTGACAATAATTGAATCAAACTGAGTGACTTCTCACATAAGCATTAATAATTAATATCGTGTGCTACTATGCAACCACACGTGTTACTGCACTTTTACTACCGAGTAGTTTAACAGTATCAATGGAAAAACTTCCGCCGTTATTTTTAATAAAATATTTTTGTCGTTTTCTCAATCCGACAATAATTCCGTTGCGGGGTCCACCAATGATTGTGCCGTTGTACGAATATTTCCTGTTAAAACGAATATTCCCCGACTAATCGAATATTATATAACAACTTGCATACTTTGTAAAATTTATAAATATTATCCATAACTATAACATTATATTAAATTAACTCCATAATATTTAAAAATGATATTTATAGAAAATTCATCTTTATTTATAAAAGTTGGGGTCTTACAGCACATTCCCCCCCCCCAAATTCTCTTATTATAAGAAACTTAAAATAAAAGAGTTAATCAATTAGTCATGAAAGACATTAATTTGTCCCGAAGAGCGTTGTCCGTTCGGGAGGATGGTGATCCGTCCGAAGGATGTTATCTCTTCAAGAGGAGGGTGGTCCGTCCCGAAGGATGTTATTCGTTCCGGATGACGTTGGTCCGTCCAGAAGGATGTTACCTGTTCCAGAGGACATTGGTCTGTCCCGAAGGATATTATGTGTTCGGGAGGACGTTGGTCCGTCCCGAAGGATGTTTGGGGCTTCAGGAGGACATTGGTCAGTCCCGAATGATGTTTATCTGTCCTTATATCATAATCCTTCCCGAACCCTGTGGGAGACTTCCATCGACCTTATACCTCCGATACACAAAACATTAACTATGGACGAAAACTATCTTTTGGCAAAATTGAATGCTTATTCCTATTAATAACTTGAAAAATTTACAGTCACAAAAGAAAAAAACTTGACAATCCCAGCACACCAAGTCTTTTTTACTCTTGTACCATCCATTACTCGAAGATGGTAAATTTATGGTTTCAACACTTCAACCTCGAACCTCGAACCTCTTTGGATTGATCCCTTTGCTTGCTAACCCATACTCTCGAAGAAAAAAAATCATTTCGTTAACATCTCTTTGGTAAGTCAAGATCCCCAGCGACTTCATCGACGCTGTTTGGTGTGGGGAACTTTATTTTAAAATGAGGTATAGAGGTCATCGTCTATAGAGCCATTAGTGTCGGTCTCCCAGATATGGCATTGTACGACGAATCCTCATGTACCACGAAACATCTGCAGATCACTTCCACTTGCTGAGGAGTTATCCCGAAGATGACCGGCAGTTCGATGACATCTACTACTCGAACTGGGTCATTGCTGAATCAGTATAGAAGGGGTTCCTACCCAATCTCCATCTTCCTTCCTTCCAAATCCATTATTTGGTACGCATGGGTGTAAAATATATCGACCGATGAATCATTATCAATCATGATCCTCTTCATATCCACCGATCCAACCTGTACAGTGATTACCGACGCTCTATCTTGCGGTTCAATATGTTCCGATGGGTAATCCTCATTAGAAAAAGAGATGACCGTGTCAGGGTACTGCTTGTCCCTCCTCGCAGGCTGTTCGAACACTGTGAATATAGAATCCAACACCACACACCTTTTCCTCCTGATTATCTTCTCGACCGAGTCACTTGTTATCACGTCCACCACTCGACGAAATGTTTGCACTATCTGTGACTGAGGGTTCTGCTCCTAACTGATATTATTATGTCCCCTTCATGAACCTTCTCGACCCGCGATGTACTGATCTAATTCCCCACTTCGAACATTCTTCTCAATTAGGTCATTTAAATCCCTACAGTCTTCTGTAGAGTGTCCGAATGTCTGATGATAATTATAGTATCTGTTATGATTTCCTCTCTCTGGACAAGTGTTGTTAAGGTAAGACTCAAAATATGGCTTATCCTTCATTTCCTTCAATATTGATGCACAGTCCGTGTTGAGAGGAATATAGATTTTGTTAACTTCACTGTTCGGGAAGGGTGGTCGGCCTCCTCCTGAACCCCTGTTGTTGAAGTTCTTCACCTAATTGTCGGACCTGTTGTTATTATTGTCTAAATTCGGATAATTGTTCATGTCTCGATCCTTCGATTTCTCCACTGTATTCGGCTTCAGACTGCTCATTATTTCCTCAACTGTTATGAAGCCTTACATTCTGTCAAAGGCCTCGGTCAAGTTCTTTGGGTGATTGAGCATTAAATCCTTTACAAGTTTCATCAATTTTACCATGTCCAGACCATTTTGGAATAATCCGAGAGCCTGATGATCGATCAAATCCGTTACCTGACCAACCGTCTCCCGAAATCATTTCACATATTGGCCCAAAGTTTCATTCAAATATTGTTTGATCTGAGCTAAAGATCCGGTTGGCTTTCCCCTCCTCTTATTACTGCCGAACCAGACGTGGAAATTATCGCAGAGCTCATTCTAGGATGAAATTGAGTTTGATGATGATTTGACCGGGGTCCCTTTATTCTGATCTACTTCAGTTAGTCTTTTCTCCAACTCTGCAACTTTCTTGGCTAATGCCTCGGTTTCAATCCTCCGGGGGGGGGGGATGGATCTCGTCTTCTTCTATCAATAGAAGGATCCCGCCTTCTTCGGTAAGACCGTCCTTTGCCTTCAGAGCTCGATCTCTTGGAGCAACTTCGATGCCTACTCTTAATCTACCGAGAGTCGTCCGGACGATGGTTCCTGAACTGGTTCCTTGGTGAACGCTTCCGTGAGTAGCTTCATCGCTTGCTCCTTTCCCATGAGCGATTTGGGTGCCTTCTTCTTTCCCGTGAGTGATTCATAGCCTGCTCTCGGTCTGTCGAGAGTCGTTCGGACGATATGTCCTGGACTGATTTCCTAGCGACTTCTCCTACCTTCTGTTGTAGCTGGAAGCACCGTCTTCTTCACCTATCAAGACCACCATCTGCTGGTCGATATCCTTCTGCTGCAAGAGTAAGGCTTTCAAAATATCATCAGTCTCATGTGCCTTCTTTGCCAAGATCAACCTCCTCTCATCTCGACTATCATCTTGGGGATGTGTTCGGGACGGTGCATCCTCGACACCCCTTGGTCTTGCGTCCTTGCTGGTCGTTGAGAATAACCTTCCCCTTGGACCGCCCGCATTGTCCTTCGATGGGGCCACAAAATTGACATGGAACCCCAACCGTTTAGAAACTGATGGTCCCAACCTATCTTTGGTTGAACCCCTTGATTATTGAGGAGGGGGTCCGCCGTCGACTGGTCACGTGCTGAAATCGTTTTCCTACTATTCACCATGATTCCACCTAAAAACTCCTTTGTGATTAAAAATTATGTAGCACTTGAAAGTTCTTCTGCACCAATGTTAACGCCAAGATTCGTCCACGTGCCTCAATCACCAAAGCGCCTCAAATCCTGCACAGAAAAGAAGTCACACCAAAAGCTTGACTGCTTGGGTCCGTTGGAGGATAGTTCCGGTGTGAGAATAAGTGCATGATGAATAATGTTTAACAACGGAGGTTTAATGCTCTTGTGCTGTAAAATAAAGTTATACCTAATAATGAGGGTGTAGTCTTATATTTATAGTGATCACACCACCTTCTCCAAGCCATTCCCCGTGTAGGAATAGGATTCCTCATTAGGTAAGATACCTTAATGAGATTAAAGTTAATATTCTTAAAGAAAGAAAATCGGATTGTATTCGGACTCTTTTCTTAGGAGTTGGAAATCAAATATAGTTAGAAATTTTAGATTCCTTAAAATCATCAACTGTCCAAACATGTTCCAACGTGGGGTAATTATCTCCATGCGGACTATGGCCCACCGTATCATCAAGGCCCAAATAAACACGAAGTTGAAAATTTTCGTGAATGCCGATTATTTGAAGTAGACAAAAATTGTGTAGTGGATTGAACACGGCGAAGAAAAGCTTTGATCAAATCATAATTTCTGGTCAATGAGGTTTTATCATATTGATTAATATTGAGATATTGTTAAAGATGTCAAGGATGATTCTCTTAAAGGTCTCAAAGGTAGTCGATAAGACCCAAATATGGTTGATAAAGATAAGATGTTAACACAACGGACAAATACATACGGTTACATCTGCACTTGACAGAATACGATAAAAGCGACCTGAAGTGGTTCTAGCCGGCAGTATTTCAAAGTCAAACAATTGAAAATTGATGGTGGCTAGCAACCTCGAACAATCAAAGTAATATATAATGAAAAATTTGATGAAGTCAAAGTAATGTTTGTCTGAGCTCGTAGTATACTCACTATACGATTTAGAAATCTCAATTGTTGCTAAGTCCTATGATCAAAAAGCTTAACGTTACTTAGCAGCACCTCAAACCATTCAATTTCTTTGTGATTCGATCTTAGTGATCGGTGCATATTCCAAGTCAGTGCGACTTTAAGAATTCTTAGTGAATCAGTTGTAAATGATCAATTCTTAGGGAACTGTAATGTGTGTGATTATCCTTTCTTAGTGGAATATCCATACTCTTGGAGTAGAAGAGATGATTAAGAGACTTGTGCTCCTAATCTCTTAAAAATTTTTGTGTCATTTACTTTACTACACTTATTTTCTGGATCCTATATTTTATCCATGTGACTTGTCTACACTTTCTTATATTAAATTTAGAATTGTGATTTCTTATTAATCTTTGATATGATTTTCCAAAATATCACTCCGCTATGCATAATCAATAAATTAACTTGTTTAAGTAATAAAATTTTAAACCAATAGTTTTAAAAGATTCATTCAACTTCCTTTTTTAAATTTGTCTTTAGGAATAACAGATTGGTTCATAAAATCGTAATAATGATGTAATAAAATTATATTGTATTTTTAAAAAATTGGAGCTTTAAAAAAAGGTCACAGATTCCTGATATCTTGATTTGATTGTCCAGGAGAAGATAAAGGTTGTCCATCCAGAATTCTAATGTATGAAAATATTAGTCAAATAAAAAGGGTGCATGTGGTTAGGGTCAAGCCTTCCATTTCCAACAAAAAAAACAGCTACATTTATGTATTGGCATCATTATATTATGAAGTTGAAGTTTAAGTTTATTTATTTATTTTAAAATTTTATTGATCCCATCTCGGAGAGACATCAATAAAAATATAAATAAATTTTATAACAATATCAGTAGTATTTTAATTATAATATCAATACATAAACTCCCTCAATTACGAATCAGAATACAAATCTCAAAATATATATCGAGAAAAAAAATTCGCTATAAATACAAATATAAACTCATGCAAAGTTGATCGAATATCTAATATATGTAATATAATTATAATTGAATTTAAATCTTATTCATTAAATCAAAATCTTATTATCAAGGCTCCCTTCCCCTTCGAACTTAATAACTCCAAACTGAGACCTCAAATCAGAATCAATTCATCTATACTATTTCATTTATTTTAAAATTAGAGATTTAATTTGAATTTTGAGATCAAATGACAACATATTAAATTTTAAAATTAACATGACTTATAAAAATTTTGTCCAACGACGATCTCATTCATTTGACAAGTGGTAGAAATAAAAATTTATAAGTTTTAATAAATAATTTAGAAAAGTAACTAATAAATAGCTATTTTTAGTTTCATGCATGTTCAACTAATAAATTATTATTTTAAATAAATAACATACCATTTAAATTAGTAACTATCTATTTTAATCAGAAATAATTCTCTATTATGGAGTCCACAAGGCTTCGCTTGCTGACTCGATTTAACCACCCTTTGCAATCTAATTATTATCCAAATCATCCATGCTTAAAGTATATATTGTATTTTTTTTTTCAATGTATTGATAAGAACATCATTACATTATCGAAATTGATATTTTTACAACACATTTTGATATTTTCACATGAAAAGTATCGCTATAGATGCATAGCGACGATTTTAATATGAAAATATCATTTTTTGTTGTGGAAATATCAATTTTCATTATCCTTGTGATGTTCTAAAATTCAAATTGTGATGTGGATTATTTTTTAAAATAACAATTGTATTTAATAATTGAGTAGTTTCCAACCAAAATGAAATAAATTCACATAATTTTTTTTGAATTTTATCAAGTCCTCTTGTCTGAATTATTAATACGTGGGTCAGTCATGAATTTAAATTCGAGGGATAAAATTAATAGCTCATCACTAGCTAGTTGCCTTAAAATAAATTTAGTAAGGCAAATTAATATATCCAAGCTTGCTATATATATATATATAGTCCGTTTTTTCAAGCGAACTAGAGGGAGCGAACCGGTTATAGTGACGATTTTTTCGTCGCTATAGCCTAAAAAACTGGCTTTCTATGCTATAGCGACGGAAAAAACCGTCGTTTTACCCGGTTCATTCTTAGTTCGCTCCTTACAGTTCGTTGAAAAAACAGACTATATATATATATATATATATATATATATATATATATATATATATATATATATATATATGTTAGAGTTTCCTAGAGTAGTAATGAACTTTGGCACCAAGTGTCAAACTATATTCAATTTTTGGTTGGTACATATATATTAAGAAGATTAATAAGTTGTATATACATAAATGCCACCGTTAGGAATTAGTCATAATTTTAATTTAGTTTTTTGTGTGCTTTTGGTCTAAACCACAGATCATGGTCGTCGTCTATCTCTTTCTTTCTTCTCTTCTTAATTATGTGGATAACAACTGTTTAAACCTAATTTAACATGCTCTTTTGTCCATTATTAAACAAATTAAATATATATATATCCAGGCCAACATCATCCATTAATTAAGCACTACTTCCGTCCTATAATCACCCTCCGTAGCTCCCAACTAGCTAGATTTATTTTTGCGATACATATATTATAATAATAATAATAATAATAATAATAATAATAATAATAATAATAATAAATTACTAGCTCTTAATGATTATATATATATACATACATATATAAAATTAAGTATTAGGGTAATATATATATATATATATATATATATATATATATATATATATTATTAAACTAGGTAGGTAGCTAGTAATTTTAAGTTAATTTTAGGAATATTTTAATTAATGACACGCACAATTGTAAGTAAATTGTGAACCGTCCGTCCAATTTTCATTTTATTAGAATAAAATTCATGTAGAAGAATGAATTAATGAGAAAGAGTAATATTGTTACTTGAATTAATTAAGTCAAATATTTGCTGTTAATGTTGAAATTCACTCACAAGCTTACTCAGTTTTAAGTAAAGTGATGCATGCTATTTTTGGTTAATTAACTTTCTAGATTTTCGTCGTTTCATGCCGACCTTTACTTAAATTAAACCCAAAGTTTTGAACTTACTAGTACTACTATTTTAGTCAGATCATCAAGACTAGCTATATATATTTTGTCAACATAAACTCGTGTGAACATACTTATAACAACTCATCCGTTGATTGATTAATGACAATTCCATTACATATATGCTTGTCTTCTTACTAATTACTACTGTTTTTGTTTTATATATCCTGGATATATTTCTAAGGTGGTGTTTTTTTTTGTTTTCCTTTTCCTTCAAATTTTCTGGGCTTGTAGTATTTTATTTTACTAAGGCTCGAAACAAAAGCATAGGGGTATTTGATTAAATGAATAAACTAAATATAGTTCGTTCAGCCATTAAGTGCGTTTGTTTTAAAAAAAAATCGTTTGAATTGTTAAATCGGTCAACCATTGAGACGATTTGGACTGAATGGCTTAATGTCATTTTTTTGGCTGAATGAAGTTTTTTTTACAATCTCAACTATTATATTAAGTAATATTAAATACATTTATTACAATTTTGAATTTTTTTTACAGGGGTAAAATAATAAAAATCTGTTATTCATATGTTTCAGACATGTCAATTATCAAACAATTTTTTACATTCAGGTTCCGATTTAGCTCATTCAGATTCAGATTCATTCAGTTTTTATCAAACACCCCCTAAGCCAAATGATTTATATTTTATGTATTTTAATTTATTCTTTTGAAGACAAAAAAATTATATATTTATTAATCATTCTTTTGAGAACAAAAAAATAAATACTATCTCCATCTCAAAATATACAAGGAGAATTGAGAAATATTTTTAGGCCGAAAGTATCAACTCCATTCCTTTATTTAAACCACCAATGATAATTGGTGAAAAAAGTTTAGAGCAGTAAATAACACCTATATATATATATATATATATATATATATATATATATATATATATATATATATTGTGGACAAGAAAATCGTACGGTTATTGATTTCGTATTGATTGAGAGTACGGAATTGATTAATTGATTGAAGATGCATAATTCTTAAGATCTAAGAACCCTATTAGGATAACAATGATTCAGAGAGTCTTCTTGAGTGTCTGGAGTTGAGAGAAAATCTTCAAAGTCTTTTAGTCTTTTAGTCTTCCAAAAGTCTCCCTCAATGGAATGGAAGGAATATTTAATTATAGGGTTTCTGAAAAGTGGTCACGTGCTAAACATGTGACCTCAGAGAAAATTCTAGAAATATTCTTAGTCACTAGAGTAATGCTCATATCGTCTCGTCCTTCTAGCTAGCCCCCAATCTAATCTCTCAATCAATTCTTAATTTGAATCGACTCCATGAGTTTTTTGCTTCGGGACACGTGGAGGCTTCTTTCGGGTTTCGTTTGTTTATTTTCGACTTTTCTATTATATATATATATATATATATATATATATATATATATATATATATATATATATATATATACTTCTCGGTTCCCGTTGTATATTTCTATATATTCTTTTGAAAAATTAATAACAATGGGATAAGAGTATTTGGCGTTTTCTTAATAATTAATGGGAATCGAAGTGATCGTCTTTTTCTTATTCAGGGCTTAGGGGTATCAATTGGTTAGATTTCATGTCTTGCTATGTAAATGAAACTGCAAAAAAGAAAAAAGTAATTAAACAACAAAAACAGATTACTGGAATTGTTTGATGACTTTGACGTTTCACCCTAGTGTTTCTTTTTCTTTTTCTTTTCTTTCATTTTCACCTAAACCCTATGCCTTTGTAAGAATTATATATAATTAATCTCAGAATTATACCCTATGAGATTATAATCTCAATACTATTAAGTTTAAAATTATAATATCGATAATATAATTATAATTTTAATACTATTAAGCCGGCCATTTTATAATTCTTAAACTAATTAATAGTCCCAAATCTAAATTTGAAAACAAACAAGATACTTGATATTAATATTTATTTTTCAAATATAATTTTTGCTAACAAACATAGCCTAGAAGTATATATGACTAATATTTTTGTAGAAAAAATCAAGGAGTTAATTTTATGACTCTTTTTAGGTCATTTTACACCGGGGACGAAGGTTTGAAAATTTTATAAGACCCATTTGTCCATTTATCAAGTTGTTCTTGAAATCGCTTTTGATTGCAAACTAATTTTATAATCAAATTCATTATAATTGCAGATTTTATAATTGGAGCATAAAATTATGTGTTATTCCAATTGAATGATACATTTGTATCCAGGTAATCAACTAAACTGTAAGACCCCGAATTTTATGAAATAAAAGTATTCAATTTTTCTTATAATTACTATTCAGTAAATGGTTAAATTGATAAATGTTAAAGTTAAGGGTGATATATGATTTTTTTTCAAAATACACAAGTAGTTATAAAATAATCATTGTTGTCGGGAAATATTCGTTTGGTCATGGAATATTCTTTCTGTCGGGGAATATTCGTACGACGGCGCAGCTATTTGTGGGCCCCATAACGAATAACTGTCGGGTGAAGAAAACGACAAATTTGAGTTTTTACAAATAACGGCGTAGTTGTTACTGTTAACACTGTTGGAATACCCGGTGGTTAAAATACAGTAATACGCGTTATTGCACAGTAGCACACGGTATTGCATAGTATTTTTGAAATTATTGATTCTTACGTAAGAAGGCACTACTCAATAATTGTTACAGTAATTACTGTTCAATATTTTATTTTATTGATTCAATAATTGCTACGTTGAAATTTTATATTATTGTTGTTCAATAATTGTTGCTGCACAGTATTTTCCATTATCAGATCAATAATTCATATTATTTGAATAGTATTATTAGATAGCATTATTGGCAATGCCTAGAAAGTTCTGTCTAAGGAGAGGTTTGGTCATCTAATTGAGCGCTAGTAAGGAGAAATCCTTATTGGAAAGCCCCATCTTTCCTGGGAACGGCCTGGTTGTCATAAATGTGATTCTGTAATATTATTTGTGAATAATTAATTATTGATTTATATGATAAGAAAATATTTATTTTATGTGGATATAAATGAGGGATATATTTTTGTGGTTAAAAATGAAGGAGTTAATGTTGAGGTTTTTATCAGTATTTTTGTCGGAATGGAGGTATTAAAAATCAGGGTTTTTGAGATATTTTACGGGGGTTATAATTTTTAATCCGACTGTTGGATCGTGGTAATTTTTGGATATGTTATACATATATAAGTTGAGTATATGTCCACAAATTTTGAACCGTTAAAAATGAGCGTATGATTTGTTATGAATTTTACGAGATGACTGTTTCAGAAATTATTGAATTTTCGGAGTTTATCATTTTGGTAGAAAATTCTAGAATTGGTGGGCCCCACTTGTGGTTGGTGAAGAAATGTGCTGAATTATATTTCAAATGTGGTGGATAGAAATAGTAGCAGGTAAAGCCATCAGGTTGCAGGTCAAACCTACCAAAATTTTCCTATAAATAGAGAGCTAAGTTAGAATTGAAAATCACACAAAAAACATAAGCTTTCTCTCTTTCTCTCTCTATATTATGAAACATATTTTGTGAGTATTTAGATACTTTGAGAGTTGCTATTCAGTGCAAGTTTCCTTCGGCTTTGCATTCCAGTCAGAAATACTGCACTTTTGAGGTAAGGGATAGTAAGGGATATTAAGGGATTTTAAGGGTTATTATGATTTTCAGTTTCGTAATTTTTCTGATCTTCAAAAATTCTGGAAAAATTTGAAATGATATTTTGATGAGTTTTATTGATTGTGTCCAAAAATGGTGATTTTTGGATGTATAGATTGAGAGTTATGAATTTTATGAGAATAGACTATTTTAGAAGTAACAGCTTATAATTCCTTGTGGTTAACTCCAAAATTGATGAAATTTTTATTGGGAGTACATGTATATGATAGAAGTATACTCTGTAAATTTCAGAATTTTTAGACAAAAGTACAATTTTTGATAAATGTCTAAATATTCGGCTATTTTGGCCATATGAAAAATAGTAAATGACTTTTAAAAATTCTGAGAAAAATATATGTTCACTATGGGACTATATTATGCTAAATTCCAGAAAAGAAATATTTTTGAAACGGATTTGGTATTTTTCATGAAAATAGTCTAGTTATGAGAAAATGAATTAAATATGTTATGTGAAGTAAGAAAATTGAAAAATAGGATTTTATGGCTTGAGAATCCTATATATGAGGTATATGCAGATTTTTGATGAGGGTTTTGGTTATTGATGATGAAATCTTAAGAGTTGACATTTTATGATGATTAAATGCATTAATTAGTAAAGTGTAAACAATTTAAATAAATTGTTTATAAGCTTAAGAATATTATTCTTTTAATATCATTATACCGAAATATTGGTATGTATATTATTGTGGAATTTCTACCTTTTTCATGTCAGGGTTACTATTCATGAGTTACTATTCACGAGTTACTATTCACGAGTTACTATTCACGACAAAATCGGTTTCTTTTTCTAACTAAATTATAGTTGATTTATGAATATTACTCTTGAGATTAAATCTATATGTTGATCATATTGTTTTTATTATCATATATAACATTTTTATAACCTTGATGTTGAAATTCTCTTTCACTGGAGTGTAAAGATGGGTAGATTATTGGTATGATCATGACTAGGGTTCTCTTTGGCCTGTAGTGCAAAGTTGAATTGTGACTGGTATGATCATGACCATTGAATTTATAATTGAATATCTTAAGCTTAAGTGCAAAGGTGAATTGATCAACATGGTTATAATTATTGTTTATATAAATTCTAAAATGATTATAATTCTATGAGATATTAATATATTTGGCCTGTAGTGCAAATATGAATTGTTGATGAATATCTTTGGCATGTAGTGCAAAGATGGCATGTTGATGAATATCTTTGGCCTGTAGTGCAAAGATAAACTATTGTTGAATATCTTTGGCCAGTAGTGCAAAGATAAACTGTTGACAAATATCTTTGGCCCGTAGTACAAAGATGAAATTATTAGTATGATTATGAACAAGAATTGTGATTTGGTATAACCATGATCTTTGATGTTTCAGGTAAAGACAAGTGATGAAAATTATCTTTGTCCTGGATGAGAAGAGGAATTTAGAATCATAATTATGATTATGAGTTATTTATATGATTGTGGACCAGAACTGTTGATTGATGTTACAGGGATAAAACATTGTTGGTAGATTTTTAACATGGAGAAGATAATAGACTTTATAGTCTATTTGACTCTTCTAATGGATTGCATGTTCCGCTGCAACTATGGTTGAAATTTTTATCATAATCTCTGATTTATTATTGATGAAGGCTATTGATAATTTAATTATCTTTAGTCATGATATTCTTTACTGAGCTAGTTGTGCTCACCCTTTTGCTTCACAATTCCTTTCAGGTAATAAGAGTGTAGCTGGGTCGAGCGGGGGTAACAAGGGAATAGAACGGTGGTCATCATTTAGTAGTTATATTTGGTGAAGAAAATAGGGTGAGGCGAACCCAACGTTGGAAGGGTGTTTTGTCACTATCATACAAGATGTCTAATGACATACAACCTCGTGTCATCATAGGACAGGGTTGTGCTCATCCACTTGCTGAGTATATCTATGGGCACTACCTATATAATCTTGGTGTTTGTTTGAAGTATAATTCTCAATTAGAGACAGTGGAGATAATGATAAGTCAAGAGAAGACTCACCATTGGGAAGAATATGATAGTAATTGTAAGACCCCGAATTTTATAAAATAAAAGTATTTAATTTTTCTTATAATTACAATTCAGTAAATGGTTAAATTGATAAAAAGTTAAAGTTATGGGTGAAATGTGAAAATTTTTCAAAATACACAAGTGGTTATAAAATAATCATTGTTGTCGGGGAATATTCGTTTGGTCGTGGAATATTCTTTCTGTCGGGGAATATTCGTACGACGGCGCAGCTATTTGTGGGCCCCATAACAGAATAACTGTTGGGTGAAGAAAACGATAAATTTAAGTTTTTACAAATAACGGCGTAGTTGTTACCGTTAACACTGTTAGAATACCCGGTGATTAAAATACAGTAACACGCGTTATTGCACAGTAGCACACGGTATTGCACAGTATTTTTGAAATTATTGATTCTTACATAAGAAGGCACTACTCAATAATTGTTACAGTAATTACTGTTCAATATTTTATTTTATTGATTCAATAATTGCTACGTTGAAATTTTGTATTATTGTTGTTCAATAATTATTGCTGCACAGTATTTCCCATTATCAGATCAATAATTCATATTATTTGAATAGTATTATTAGATAGCATTATTGGCAATGTCTAGAAAGTTCTGTCTAAGGAGAGGTTTGGTCATCTAATTGCGCGCCAATAAGGAGAAATCCTTATTGGAAAGCCCCCTCTTTCCTGGGAACGGCCTGGTTGTCATAAATATGATTCTGTAATATTATTTGTGAATAATTAATTATTGATTAATATGATAAGGAAATATTTATTTTATGTGGATATAAATGAGGGATATATTTTTGTGGTTAAAAATGAAGGAGTTAATGTTGAGGTGTTTTATCTGTATTTTTGTCGGAACGGAGGTATTGAAAATCAAATTAGGGTTTTTGAGATATTTTGCGGGGCTTATAATTTTTAATCCGACCGTTGGATCGTGGTAATTTTTGGATATGTTATACATATATAAGTTGAGTATATGTCCACAAATTTTGAACCGTTAAAAATAAACATATGATTTGTTATGAATTTTACGAGATGACTGGTTCAGAAATTGTTGAATTTTCGGAGTTAATAATTTTGGTGGAAAATTCTAGAATTGAGTGGACCCCACTTGTGGTTGGTGAAGAAATGTGCTGAATTATATTTCAAATGTGGTGGGTGGGAATAGTAGCAGGTAAAGCCATCAGGTTGCAGGTCAAACCTACCAAAATTTTCCTATAAATAGAGGGCTAAGTTAGAATTGAAAATCACACCAGAAACATAGGCTTTCTCTCTTTCTCTCTCTATATTATGAAGCATATTTTGTGAGTTTTTAGATACTTGGTGAGTTACTATTCATCAGTGCAAGTTTCCTTCAGCATCATATCCGATATCCAGTCAGAAGTACTGCTCTTTTGAGGTAAGGGATATTAAGGGATTTTAAGGGTTGCTATGATTTTCAGTTTCGTAATTTTTCTGATCTTCAAAAATTCTAGAAAAATTTGAAATGATATTTTGATGAGTTTTCTTGATTGTGTCCAAAAATGGTGATTTTTGGATGTATAGATTGAGAGTTATGAATTTTATGAGAAAAGACTATTTTAGAAGTAACAGCTTATAATTCCTTGTGGTTAACTCCAAAATTGATGAAATTTTTATTGGGAGTACATGTATATGATAGAAGTATACTCTGTAAATTTCAGAATTTTTAGACAAAAGTACAATTTTTGA
Organism: Panax notoginseng; assembly: GCA_016801055.1. Taxonomy (NCBI): domain Eukaryota; kingdom Viridiplantae; phylum Streptophyta; class Magnoliopsida; order Apiales; family Araliaceae; genus Panax; species Panax notoginseng. Next base: position 261,096,307 of record CM029012.1, read on the forward strand.
TAAATGTCTAAATATTCGGCTATTTTGGCCATATGAAAAATAGTAAATGACTTTTAAAAATTCTGAGAAAAATATATGTTCACTATGGGACTATATTATGCTAAATCCCAGAAAAGAAATATTTTTGGAACTGATTTGGTATTTTTCATGAAAATGGTCTAGCTATGAGTAAATGAATTAAATATGTTTTGTGAAGAAAGAAAATTGAAAAATAGGATTTTATGGCTTGAGAATCCTATATGAGGTATATGCAAATTTTTTATGAGGGTTTTGGTTATTGATGATGAAATTGTAAGAGTTGGCATTTTATGATGATTAAATGCATTAATTAGTAAAGTGTAAACAATTAAAATAAATTGTTTATAAATTTAAGTAATGTTATTCTTTCAATATCATTATACCGAAATATTGGTATGAATTTTATTGTAGAATTTCTATCTTTTGTATCGGGATTACTATTCATGAGTTACGAATATTACTCTTGAGATTAAAACTATATGTTGATCATATTATTTTTATCATCATATATAACATTTTTTATAACCCTGATGTTGAAATTCTCTTTCACTGGAGTGTAAAGATGGATAGATTATTGGTATGATCATGACTAGGGTTCTCTTTGGCCTGTAGTGCAAAGTTGAATTGTGACTGGTATGATCATGACCATTGAATTTATAATTGAATATCTTAAGCTTAAGTGCAAAGGTGAATTGATCAACATGGTTATAATTATTGTTTATATAAATTCTGAAATGATTATATATTTCTTTGAGATATGAATATATTTGGCCTGTAGTGCAAATATGAATTGTTGATGAATATCTTTGGCATGTAGTGCAAAGATGGCCTGTTGATGAATATCTTTGGCCTGTAGTGCAAAGATGAACTGTTGTTGAATATCTTTGGCCCGTAGTGCAAAGATGGTTTGTTGATGAATATCTTTGGCCCGTAGTGCAAAGATGGATTTGTTAGTATGATTATAAACAGGAATTGTGATTTGGTATAACCATGATCTTTGATGTTTCAGGTAAAGACAGGTGATGAAAATATTCTTCGTCCTGGGTGCGAAGAAAAATTTATAGTCACAATTATGATTATGAGTTATTCATATGATTGTGGAAAGGAACTGTTGAGTGATGTTACATGGATAAAACATTGTTGGTGGATTTTTAACATGGAGAAGATAATAGACTTTATAGTCTATTTGACTCTTCTAATGGATTGCTCGTTCCGCTGCAACTATGGTTGAAATTTTTATCATTTACCATATGTTCTAAATCTCTGATTTATTGTTGATGAAGGCTATTGATAATTGAATTATCTTTAGTCATGATATTCTTTACTGAGCTAGTTGTGCTTACCCTTTTGCTTCACAATTCCTTTTCAGGTAATAAGAGTGTAGCTGGGTCGAGCGGGGGTAACAAGGGAATAGAACGGTGGTCATCATTTAGTAGTTATATTTGGTGAAGAAAATAGGGTGAGGCGAACCCAACGTTGGAAGGGTGTTTTGTCACTATCATACAAGATGTCTAATGACATACAACCTCGTGTCATCATAGGACAGGGTTGTGCTCATCCACTTGCTGAGTATATCTATGGGCACTACCTATATAATCTTGGTGTTTGTTTGAAGTATAATTCTCAATTAGAGACAGTGGAGATAATGATAAGTCAAGAGAAGACTCACCATTGGGAAGAATATGATAGTAATCTTCTCGTTTTTCTTTGGGGTCTATTGGGTCAACCAAGGATAATTCTGTGGCCATTTGATATCTATCATAACCTAGACGCGTGGCCTCCCATGTACGAAGGTTTCCTTGAGCACTTCCCAAAGATTCTAATTTCTAAAACAGTTTTTGACTATACCTTTATGTAAGGTGTTATTGTGAGGTGATGTCCACGGTTGGAACATGAGTCACATTTGGTATATATTTGTATCCAAACTCATAGCATATGTGTTGTTGTATTTTGCACGATAATTGTTGTAATAAAGTTGTAGTTGTTTTCTGTACCATGTATTTGGCGACTCAGAATAGGTTGGATGGAATGAACCTATTTTGGGGTCGTTACTGTAACAACCCCAAAATAGGTCCATTCCATCCAACCCATTCTGAGTCGTCAAATACATGGTACAGAAAACAACTACAACTTTATTACAACAATTGTCGTGCAAAATACAACAACACATATGCTGTGAGTTTGGATACAAATATATACCAAATGTGACATTGGACACCATCATGTATCAGCACCTCACAAAGGTACCTTACATAAAGGTATAGTCAAAAACTGTTTTAGAAACTAGAATCTTTGGGAAGTGCTCAAGGAAACCTTCGTACATGGGAGGCCACGCGTCTAGGTTATGATAGATATCATATGGCCACAGAATTATCCTTGGTTGACCCAATAGACCCCATAGAAAAACGAGAAGATTACTATCATATTCTTCCCAATGGTGAGTCTTCTCTTGACATATCATTATCTCTACTGTCTCTAATTGAGAATTATACTTCAAACAAACACCAAGATTATATAGGTAGTGCCCATAGATATACTCAGCAAGTGGATGAGCACAACCCTGTCCTATGATGACACGAGGTTGTATGTCATTAGACATCTTGTATGATAGTGACAAAACACCCTTCCAACGTTGGGTTCGCCTCACCCTATTTTCTTCACCAAATATAACTACTAAATGATGACCACCGTTCTATTCCCTTGTTACCCCCGCTCGACCCAGCTACACTCTTATTACCTGAAAGGAATTGTGAACAGAAGGGTGAGCACAACTAACCCAGTAAAGAATATCATGACTAAAGATAATTCAATTATCAATAGCCTTCATCAATAATAAATCAGAGATTTAGAACATATGGTAGATGATAAAAAAATTTCAACCATAGTTGCAGCGGAACATGCAATCCATTAGAAGAGTCAAATAGACTATAAAGTCTATTATCTTCTCCATGTTAAAAATCCACCAACAATGTTTTATCCCTGTAACATCACTCAACAGTTCCTTTCCACAATCATATGAATAACTCATAATCATAATTGTGATTCTAAATTTTTCTTCGCACCCAGGACGAAGAATATTTTCATCACCTGTCTTTACCTGAAACATCAAAGATCATGGTTATACCAAATCACAGTTCCTGTTCATAATCATACTAATAAAACCATCTTTGCACTACGGCCAAAGATATTCAACAACAGTTCATCTTTGCACTACAGGCCAAAGATATTCATCAATAATTCATCTTTGCACTACAGGCCAAAGATATTCATCAACAGGTCATCTTTGCACTACAGGCCAAAGATATTCTTCAAGAATTCATATTTGCACTACAGGCCAAATATATTCATATCTCAAAGAAATATATAATCATTTCAGAATTTATATAAACAATAATTATAACCATGTTGATCAATTCACCTTTGCACTTAAGCTTAAGATATTCAATTATAAATTCAATGGTCATGATCACACCAGTCACAATTCAACTTTGCACTACAGGCCAAAGAGAACCCTAGTCATGATCATACCAATAATCTACCCATCTTTACACTCCAGTGAAAGAGAATTTTAACATCAGGGTTATAAAAATGTTATATATGATGATAAAAATAATATGATCAACATATAGTTTTAATCTCAAGAGTAATATTCGTAACTCATGAATAGTAAATCGTGAATAGTAACTCATGAATAGTAATCCCGACACAAAAGATAGAAATTCCACAATAAAATCCATACCAATATTTCGGTATAATGATATTGAAAGAATAACATTACTTAAATTTATAAACAATTTATTTTAATTGTTTACACTTTACTAATTAATGCATTTAATCATCATAAAATACCAACTCTTATAATTTCATCATCAATAACCAAAACCCTCATCAAAAATCTGCATATACCTCATATAGGATTCTCAAGCCATAAAATCCTATTTTCCAATTTTCTTTCTTCACAAAATATATTTAATTCATTTACTCATAGCTAGACTATTTTCATGAAAAATACCAAATCAGTTCCAAAAATATTTCTTTTCTGGGATTTAGCATAATATAGTCCCATAGTGAACATCTATTTTTCTCAGAATTTTTAAAAGTCATTTACTATTTTTCATATGGCCAAAACAGCCGAATATTTAGACATTTATCAAAAATTGTACTTTTGTCCAAAAATTCTGAAATTAACAGAGTATACTTCCATCATATACATGTACTCCCAATAAAAATTTCATCAATTTTGGAGTTAACCACAAGAAATTATAAGCAGTTACTTTTAAAATAGTCTTTTCTCATAAAATTCATAACTCTCAATCTATACATCCAAAAATCACCATTTTTGGACACAATCAATAAAACTCATCAAAATATCATTTCAAATTTTTCCAGAATTTTTGAAGTTCAGAAAAATTACGAAACTGAAAAACATAACAACCCTTAAAATCCCTTAAAATCCCTTACTATCCCTTACCTCAAAAGAGCAGTACTTCTGACTGGATATCGGATATGATGCTGAAGGAAACTTGCACTGATGAATAGCAACTCACCAAGTATCTAAAAACCCACAAAATATGCTTCATAATATAGAGAGAGAAAGAGAGAAATCTTATGTTTTTGGTGTGATTTTCAATTCTAACTTAGCCCTCTATTTATAGAAAAATTTTGGTAGGTTTGACCTGCAACCTGATGGCTTTACCTGCTACTATTCCCACCCACCACATTTGAAATATAATTCAGCACATTTCTTCACCAACCACAAGTGGGGCCCACCAATTCTAGAATTTTCCACCAAAAATGATTTATAACCTGATTTCTGAATCAGTCACCTCTTAAAATTCATAACAAATCATACGTTCATTTTTAACGGTTCAAAATTTGTGGACATATACTCAACTTATATATGTATAACATATCCAAAAATTACCACGATCCAACGGTCGGATTAAAAATTATAACCCCCGTAAAATATCTCAAAAACCCTGATTTTTAATACCTCCATTCCGACAAAAATACGGATAAAAATCTCAACATTAACTCCTTCATTTTTAACCACAAAAATATATCCCTCGTTTATATCCACATAAAATAAATATTTCCTTATCATATGAATCAATAATTAATTATTCACAAATAATATTACAGAATCACATTTATGACAACCAGGCCGTTCCCAGGAAAGAGGGGGCTTTCCAATAAGAATTTCTCCTTACTGGCGCGCAATTAGATGACCAAACCTCTCCTTAGACAGAACTTTCTAGACATTGACAATAATGTTATCTAATAATATTATTCAAATAATATGAATTATTGATCTGATAATAGAAAATACTGTGCAGCAACAATTATTGAAACAACAATAATATAAAATATCAACGCAGCAATTATTGAATCAATAAAATAAAATATTGAACAGTAATTACTGTAACAATTATTGAGTAGTGCCTTCCTCCGTAAGAATCAATAATTTCAAAAATACTATGCAATACCGTGTGCTACTGTGCAATAACGCGTATTACTGTATTTTAACCACCGGGTATTCCAACAGTGTTAACGGTAACAACTACGCCGTTATTTGTAAAACTTAAATTTGTCGTTTTCCTTCACCCGACAGTTATTCGTTATGGGGCCCACAAATAGCTGCGCCGTCGTACGAATATTCTCCGACAGAAAGAATATTCCACGACCAAACGAATATTCCCCGACAACAATGATTATTTTATAACCACTTGCTTATTTTGAAAAAAAAAATCATATTTCACCCATAACTTTAAACTTTTATCAATTTAACCATTTACTGAATAGTAATTATAAGAAAAATTGAATACTTTTATTTCATAAAATTCGGGGTCTTACAATCTCCCCTCCTTATGAAATTTCGTCCCCGAAATTTACGTACCTGGTATTTCAAAGAATTGAGAATACCTTCCTTTCATTTCAGATTACATCTTTCCTGTCATCATAATTTCACCATTGCTCATCTCCTGTATTTCAAATATCATTCTAGAATACAGCTTCAAAAAAAGGGTTAATTGAACAAATTAACATATAACATAATATCCCGATATTATGACTGACCAACAACTAAGCTTAGGTAGGACACACTAGCGAAGGATTTACTCATCTCTCCCCTCCTAGTTTTATTCCCCGATCTCCGCCAGAGATCATATCCCTAAGCTCTGATACCAAATGTAACAACCCCAAAATAGGTCCATTCCATCCAACCCATTCTGAGTCGTCAAATACATGGTACAGAAAACAACTACAACTTTATTACAACAATTGTCGTGCAAAATACAACAACACATATGCTGTGAGTTTGGATACAAATATATACCAAATGTGACATTGGACACCATCATGTATCAGCACCTCACAAAGGTACCTTACATAAAGGTATAGTCAAAAACTGTTTTAGAAACTAGAATCTTTGGGAAGTGCTCAAGGAAACCTTCGTACATGGGAGGCCACGCGTCTAGGTTATGATAGATATCATATGGCCACAGAATTATCCTTGGTTGACCCAATAGACCCCATAGAAAAACGAGAAGATTACTATCATATTCTTCCCAATGGTGAGTCTTCTCTTGACATATCATTATCTCTACTGTCTCTAATTGAGAATTATACTTCAAACAAACACCAAGATTATATAGGTAGTGCCCATAGATATACTCAGCAAGTGGATGAGCACAACCCTGTCCTATGATGACACGAGGTTGTATGTCATTAGACATCTTGTATGATAGTGACAAAACACCCTTCCAACGTTGGGTTCGCCTCACCCTATTTTCTTCACCAAATATAACTACTAAATGATGACCACCGTTCTATTCCCTTGTTACCCCCGCTCGACCCAGCTACACTCTTATTACCTGAAAGGAATTGTGAACAGAAGGGTGAGCACAACTAACCCAGTAAAGAATATCATGACTAAAGATAATTCAATTATCAATAGCCTTCATCAATAATAAATCAGAGATTTAGAACATATGGTAGATGATAAAAAAATTTCAACCATAGTTGCAGCGGAACATGCAATCCATTAGAAGAGTCAAATAGACTATAAAGTCTATTATCTTCTCCATGTTAAAAATCCACCAACAATGTTTTATCCCTGTAACATCACTCAACAGTTCCTTTCCACAATCATATGAATAACTCATAATCATAATTGTGATTCTAAATTTTTCTTCGCACCCAGGACGAAGAATATTTTCATCACCTGTCTTTACCTGAAACATCAAAGATCATGGTTATACCAAATCACAGTTCCTGTTCATAATCATACTAATAAAACCATCTTTGCACTACGGCCAAAGATATTCAACAACAGTTCATCTTTGCACTACAGGCCAAAGATATTCATCAATAATTCATCTTTGCACTACAGGCCAAAGATATTCATCAACAGGTCATCTTTGCACTACAGGCCAAAGATATTCTTCAAGAATTCATATTTGCACTACAGGCCAAATATATTCATATCTCAAAGAAATATATAATCATTTCAGAATTTATATAAACAATAATTATAACCATGTTGATCAATTCACCTTTGCACTTAAGCTTAAGATATTCAATTATAAATTCAATGGTCATGATCACACCAGTCACAATTCAACTTTGCACTACAGGCCAAAGAGAACCCTAGTCATGATCATACCAATAATCTACCCATCTTTACACTCCAGTGAAAGAGAATTTTAACATCAGGGTTATAAAAATGTTATATATGATGATAAAAATAATATGATCAACATATAGTTTTAATCTCAAGAGTAATATTCGTAACTCATGAATAGTAAATCGTGAATAGTAACTCATGAATAGTAATCCCGACACAAAAGATAGAAATTCCACAATAAAATCCATACCAATATTTCGGTATAATGATATTGAAAGAATAACATTACTTAAATTTATAAACAATTTATTTTAATTGTTTACACTTTACTAATTAATGCATTTAATCATCATAAAATACCAACTCTTATAATTTCATCATCAATAACCAAAACCCTCATCAAAAATCTGCATATACCTCATATAGGATTCTCAAGCCATAAAATCCTATTTTCCAATTTTCTTTCTTCACAAAATATATTTAATTCATTTACTCATAGCTAGACTATTTTCATGAAAAATACCAAATCAGTTCCAAAAATATTTCTTTTCTGGGATTTAGCATAATATAGTCCCATAGTGAACATCTATTTTTCTCAGAATTTTTAAAAGTCATTTACTATTTTTCATATGGCCAAAACAGCCGAATATTTAGACATTTATCAAAAATTGTACTTTTGTCCAAAAATTCTGAAATTAACAGAGTATACTTCCATCATATACATGTACTCCCAATAAAAATTTCATCAATTTTGGAGTTAACCACAAGAAATTATAAGCAGTTACTTTTAAAATAGTCTTTTCTCATAAAATTCATAACTCTCAATCTATACATCCAAAAATCACCATTTTTGGACACAATCAATAAAACTCATCAAAATATCATTTCAAATTTTTCCAGAATTTTTGAAGTTCAGAAAAATTACGAAACTGAAAAACATAACAACCCTTAAAATCCCTTAAAATCCCTTACTATCCCTTACCTCAAAAGAGCAGTACTTCTGACTGGATATCGGATATGATGCTGAAGGAAACTTGCACTGATGAATAGCAACTCACCAAGTATCTAAAAACCCACAAAATATGCTTCATAATATAGAGAGAGAAAGAGAGAAATCTTATGTTTTTGGTGTGATTTTCAATTCTAACTTAGCCCTCTATTTATAGAAAAATTTTGGTAGGTTTGACCTGCAACCTGATGGCTTTACCTGCTACTATTCCCACCCACCACATTTGAAATATAATTCAGCACATTTCTTCACCAACCACAAGTGGGGCCCACCAATTCTAGAATTTTCCACCAAAAATGATTTATAACCTGATTTCTGAATCAGTCACCTCTTAAAATTCATAACAAATCATACGTTCATTTTTAACGGTTCAAAATTTGTGGACATATACTCAACTTATATATGTATAACATATCCAAAAATTACCACGATCCAACGGTCGGATTAAAAATTATAACCCCCGTAAAATATCTCAAAAATCCTGATTTTTAATACCTCCATTCCGACAAAAATACGGATAAAAATCTCAACATTAACTCCTTCATTTTTAACCACAAAAATATATCCCTCGTTTATATCCACATAAAATAAATATTTCCTTATCATATGAATCAATAATTAATTATTCACAAATAATATTACAGAATCACATTTATGACAACCAGGCCGTTCCCAGGAAAGAGGGGGCTTTCCAATAAGAATTTCTCCTTACTGGCGCGCAATTAGATGACCAAACCTCTCCTTAGACAGAACTTTCTAGACATTGACAATAATGTTATCTAATAATATTATTCAAATAATATGAATTATTGATCTGATAATAGAAAATACTGTGCAGCAACAATTATTGAAACAACAATAATATAAAATATCAACGCAGCAATTATTGAATCAATAAAATAAAATATTGAACAGTAATTACTGTAACAATTATTGAGTAGTGCCTTCCTCCGTAAGAATCAATAATTTCAAAAATACTATGCAATACCGTGTGCTACTGTGCAATAACGCGTATTACTGTATTTTAACCACCGGGTATTCCAACAGTGTTAACGGTAACAACTACGCCGTTATTTGTAAAACTTAAATTTGTCGTTTTCCTTCACCCGACAGTTATTCGTTATGGGGCCCACAAATAGCTGCGCCGTCGTACGAATATTCTCCGACAGAAAGAATATTCCACGACCAAACGAATATTCCCCGACAACAATGATTATTTTATAACCACTTGCTTATTTTGAAAAAAAAAATCATATTTCACCCATAACTTTAAACTTTTATCAATTTAACCATTTACTGAATAGTAATTATAAGAAAAATTGAATACTTTTATTTCATAAAATTCGGGGTCTTACAGTTACAGTAATCTTCTCGTTTTTCTTTGGGGTCTATTGGGTCAACCAAGGATAATTCTGTGGCCATATGATATCTATCATAACCTAGACGCGTGGCCTCCCATGTATGAAGATTTTCTTGAGCACTTTCCAAAGATTTAATTTCTAAAACAGTTTTTGACTATACCTTTATGTAAGGTGTTATTGTGAGGTGATGTCCACGGTTGGAACATGAGTCACATTTGGTATATATTTGTATCCAAACTCACAGCATATGTGTTGTTGTATTTTGCACGACAATTGTTGTAATAAAGTTGTAGTTGTTTTCTGTACCATGTATTTGACGACTCAGAATGGGTTGGGTAGAATGGACCTATTTTGGGGTCGTTACATTTGGTATCAGAGCTTGGGGATATGATCTCTGGCGGAGATCGGGGAATACAACTAGGAGGGGAGAGATGAGTAAATCCTTCGCTAGTGTGTCCTACCTAAGCTTATTTGTTGGTCAGTCATAATATCGGGATATTATGTGATATGTTAATTTGTTAAATTAACACTTGTTTTGAAGCTGTATTCTAGAATGTTATTTGAAATACAGGAGATGAGCAATGGAGAAATTATGATGACAGAGAAGATGGAATTTGAAATGAAAAGAAGGTATTCTCAACTCTTTGAAATACCAGGTACGTAAATTTCGGGGACGAAATTTCATAAGGAGGGGAGATTGTAAGACCCCGAATTTTATGAAATAAAAGTATTCAATTTTTCTTATAATTACTATTCAGTAAATGGTTAAATTGATAAATGTTAAAGTTAAGGGTGATATATGATTTTTTTTCAAAATACACAAGTAGTTATAAAATAATCATTGTTGTCGGGGAATATTCGTTTGGTCATGGAATATTCTTTCTGTCGGGGAATATTCGTACGACGGCGCAGCTATTTGTGGGCCCCATAACGAATAACTGTCGGGTGAAGAAAACGACAAATTTGAGTTTTTACAAATAACGGCGTAGTTGTTACTGTTAACACTGTTGGAATACCCGGTGGTTAAAATACAGTAATACGCGTTATTGCACAGTAGCACACGGTATTGCATAGTATTTTTGAAATTATTGATTCTTACGTAAGAAGGCACTACTCAATAATTGTTACAGTAATTACTGTTCAATATTTTATTTTATTGATTCAATAATTGCTACGTTGAAATTTTATATTATTGTTGTTCAATAATTGTTGCTGCACAGTATTTTCCATTATCAGATCAATAATTCATATTATTTGAATAGTATTATTAGATAGCATTATTGGCAATGCCTAGAAAGTTCTGTCTAAGGAGAGGTTTGGTCATATAATTGAGCGCTAGTAAGGAGAAATCCTTATTGGAAAGCCCCATCTTTCCTGGGAACGGCCTGGTTGTCATAAATGTGATTCTGTAATATTATTTGTGAATAATTAATTATTGATTTATATGATAAGAAAATATTTATTTTATGTGGATATAAATGAGGGATATATTTTTGTGGTTAAAAATGAAGGAGTTAATGTTGAGGTTTTTATCAGTATTTTTGTCGGAATGGAGGTATTAAAAATCAGGGTTTTTGAGATATTTTACGGGGGTTATAATTTTTAATCCGACTGTTGGATCGTGGTAATTTTTGGATATGTTATACATATATAAGTTGAGTATATGTCCACAAATTTTGAACCGTTAAAAATGAGCGTATGATTTGTTATGAATTTTACGAGATGACTGTTTCAGAAATTATTGAATTTTCGGAGTTTATCATTTTGGTAGAAAATTCTAGAATTGGTGGGCCCCACTTGTGGTTGGTGAAGAAATGTGCTGAATTATATTTCAAATGTGGTGGGTAGAAATAGTAGCAGGTAAAGCCATCAGGTTGCAGGTCAAACCTACCAAAATTTTCCTATAAATAGAGAGCTAAGTTAGAATTGAAAATCACACAAAAAACATAAGCTTTCTCTCTTTCTCTCTCTATATTATGAAACATATTTTGTGAGTATTTAGATACTTTGAGAGTTGCTATTCAGTGCAAGTTTCCTTCGGCTTTGCATTCCAGTCAGAAATACTGCACTTTTGAGGTAAGGGATAGTAAGGGATATTAAGGGATTTTAAGGGTTATTATGATTTTCAGTTTCGTAATTTTTCTGATCTTCAAAAATTCTGGAAAAATTTGAAATGATATTTTGATGAGTTTTATTGATTGTGTCCAAAAATGGTGATTTTTGGATGTATAGATTGAGAGTTATGAATTTTATGAGAATAGACTATTTTAGAAGTAACAGCTTATAATTCCTTGTGGTTAACTCCAAAATTGATGAAATTTTTATTGGGAGTACATGTATATGATAGAAGTATACTCTGCAAATTTCAGAATTTTTAGACAAAAGTACAATTTTTGATAAATGTCTAAATATTCGGCTATTTTGGCCATATGAAAAATAGTAAATGACTTTTAAAAATTCTGAGAAAAATATATGTTCACTATGGGACTATATTATGCTAAATTCCAGAAAAGAAATATTTTTGAAACGGATTTGGTATTTTTCATGAAAATAGTCTAGTTATGAGAAAATGAATTAAATATGTTATGTGAAGTAAGAAAATTGGAAAATAGGATTTTATGGCTTGAGAATCCTATATATGAGGTATATGCAGATTTTTGATGAGGGTTTTGGTTATTGATGATGAAATCTTAAGAGTTGACATTTTATGATGATTAAATGCATTAATTAGTAAAGTGTAAACAATTTAAATAAATTGTTTATAAGCTTAAGAATATTATTCTTTTAATATCATTATACCGAAATATTGGTATGTATATTATTGTGGAATTTCTACCTTTTTCATGTCAGGGTTACTATTCATGAGTTACTATTCACGAGTTACTATTCACGAGTTACTATTCACGACAAAATCGGTTTCTTTTTCTAACTAAATTATAGTTGATTTATGAATATTACTCTTGAGATTAAATCTATATGTTGATCATATTGTTTTTATTATCATATATAACATTTTTATAACCTTGATGTTGAAATTCTCTTTCACTGGAGTGTAAAGATGGGTAGATTATTGGTATGATCATGACTAGGGTTCTCTTTGGCCTGTAGTGCAAAGTTGAATTGTGACTGGTATGATCATGACCATTGAATTTATAATTGAATATCTTAAGCTTAAGTGCAAAGGTGAATTGATCAACATGGTTATAATTATTGTTTATATAAATTCTAAAATGATTATAATTCTATGAGATATTAATATATTTGGCCTGTAGTGCAAATATGAATTGTTGATGAATATCTTTGGCATGTAGTGCAAAGATGGCATGTTGATGAATATCTTTGGCCTGTAGTGCAAAGATAAACTATTGTTGAATATCTTTGGCCAGTAGTGCAAAGATAAACTGTTGACAAATATCTTTGGCCCGTAGTACAAAGATGAAATTATTAGTATGATTATGAACAAGAATTGTGATTTGGTATAACCATGATCTTTGATGTTTCAGGTAAAGACAAGTGATGAAAATTATCTTTGTCCTGGATGAGAAGAGGAATTTAGAATCATAATTATGATTATGAGTTATTTATATGATTGTGGACCAGAACTGTTGATTGATGTTACAGGGATAAAACATTGTTGGTAGATTTTTAACATGGAGAAGATAATAGACTTTATAGTCTATTTGACTCTTCTAATGGATTGCATGTTCCGCTGCAACTATGGTTGAAATTTTTATCATTTACCATATGTTCTAAATCTCTGATTTATTATTGATGAAGGCTATTGATAATTTAATTATCTTTAGTCATGATATTCTTTACTGAGCTAGTTGTGCTCACCCTTTTGCTTCACAATTCCTTTCAGGTAATAAGAGTGTAGCTGGGTCGAGCGGGAGTAACAAGGGAATAGAACGGTGGTCATCATTTAGTAGTTATATTTGTTGAAGAAAATAGGGTGAGGCGAACCCAACGTTGGAAGGGTGTTTTGTCACTATCATACAAGATGTCTAATGACATACAACCTCGTGTCATCATAGGACAGGGTTGTGCTCATCCACTTGCTGAGTATATCTATGGGCACTACCTATATAATCTTGGTGTTTGTTTGAAGTATAATTCTCAATTAGAGACAGTGGAGATAATGATAAGTCAAGAGAAGACTCACCATTGGGAAGAATATGATAGTAATCTTCTCGTTTTTCTTTGGGGTCTATTGGGTCAACCAAGGATAATTCTGTGGCCATATGATATCTATCATAACCTAGACGCGTGGCCTCCCATGTACGAAGGTTTCCTTGAGCACTTCCCAAAGATTTAATTTCTAAAACAGTTTTTGACTATACCTTTATGTAAGGTGTTATTGTGAGATGATGTCCACGGTTGGAACATGAGTCACATTTGGTATATATTTGTATCCAAACTCACAGCATATGTGTTGTTGTATTTTGCACGACAATTGTTGTAATAAAGTTGTAGTTGTTTTCTGTACCATGTATTTGACGACTCAGAATGGGTTGGGTGGAATGAACCTATTTTGGGGTCGTTACATAAACCCCTTATTTAATTTTTTTTATTCTTTGTTTATTTTATGAAACTCGATACTTTGATCTTTAAAAGTTTAATGAGTGATTATAATATTGTATATGTTAATTCCAATTGCATAATTTGTTTTTCGGTAACCAACTAAAACCCTTATTTGATTACGAATTTATGAAAATTTTATTATTAAAAAGTTCAATGAGTGGTCCAATAATATTAATTAACTCATTCTTGTAGTGTAGTTAATTGAATTTTTTATTTTTTGTTTTAGAATCATAGGAAAATCACATACTATTGATTTAACTTTTAAGAGAAAACAATCTAATCAGACACATCTCTACTTACCCCTAAGCTTAATGTTTAAACATCTCTCTACCTACCCCTGAACAAGAACAACGTTCTCTAAAATTACCAAGAATTGAAGGTTAAGAATGAGATATTAATTATTTAGAACGTGATCTTGTAAAACGCATCGAAATATGAAAATATCGTGGTGTGATAAAGTTTGACGAGCTTACATCAATTACGTTTCATATAAATACATTCTTTCCGAATACCCTTTTTCTGAATATATATTATGTTATTAAAAAAATCTTGGTCCCCCAAAAATAAAATCCTGACTTTGTCCCTGTTTTACACAACTGTATTGCTTCATAAAAAATTAAAATAAAAAATGGAGCTGGCTAGCTAGCTATATCAATCATTTTATTTGATAAATACTACCAGATTTTTTAATTTATTTACTACAAATCTACATTAATAGTTCATAAAATTGATATACATTATACATACATGGGGAGCTTGATGGAGCTGAAGATATATCCAGGATATATACTGATGGTTAGAACTTAACTAGAAGAGGCAAAAGGATTCCACAAGACGAGGAAAAGTTGAGGTTATTAGTACTCCTCGGTCTTAATCATTACTAATTAAGTTAGAGGAATGGACAAGATGTGACACTTTAATATTTTCCAAATTAAAAGCATACATATGATCACACTATAATTTTTATCACTTACATGGGAAAAAAAAGAAGTAAAGACATTTTCTCGCGTTTCTAGAATCCCACATCATATGCTTTCACACTAGTCTAGCACATGCATTATATATTTTTATCTTCCATTTTACTTCTAATTAATTAAGAATATATATATATATATATATATATATATATATATTATAATATATAGTGTGGGTGTGTGTGAGACTATTCATGCAGCATGCATACATACATGCAAATACATGCATATGTAAAATGCTTTTGAATCAGAAAAGAAAAAGTGTGTTTTACTAATTGACTTTAATTTGTTATGAATTAATTATTTTTTATTTACTTGAATAAGTGGATATTTATTAGGCAATTTAAAGAAATATTTCCCCATCCGTCACACAAAATAAATGTTCAGCCTTATTTTAATTTTTTCCTAGTTAATTTTGTAAAATTACTAAAATTAAAATATAATTAGAATTTATTTGATTTTGATTAATATAACTAGAAACTACTTTAAAAGTACTATCAATTATAAAATTATTTTTGAAAATTAAAATAAATTTACATAATAATTTGAATATTAGGTTTTTGTGAATTAATTAATTAGGATCGAATTAAGTTAAATGAGGCTATTTTTGTGAAACGAAGAGAATACAATATCCTGGAAAAATCATGAACACATCCAGTATTACTAGTGATGCATGTTTTGTAAGAGAGTTAGGTCAAAAGCTCTCGTGTTGGTACGTACTTCCATAATTATAACAATCGATTAATAGCTTAATTACCGGGTAAACACTATCTTAACCTAACCCTATAAAACCCACAGCCACCTTCATTTTCTTCCTAAATTCTACAACTGCCTAAATCTCCATTTCTTACGCTCCCTCGTTCTATCTCTCTCCAAAAAATGGATAGACAAGTATGCAACTCGCAGGATGTTGAAGTGAGGAAAGGGCCATGGACTATGGAAGAAGATTTGATCCTCATCAATTATATAGCTAATCATGGTGAAGGCGTATGGAATTCCCTTGCTCGATCTGCTGGTAAGTATTATGCTGCAAACTTTTAAACAAATACTATCCACATAATTTTAATTTTTGCAATAATAATTAAGTAACCCTAACTGGAGACCGTATATATATATATATATATATATATATATATATATATATATATATTGAATTTAATTAGGGTTGAAACGTACGGGAAAGAGCTGTCGACTGCGGTGGCTTAACTACCTCCGACCTGATGTTCGGAGGGGTAATATTACACCAGAAGAACAACTCTTAATTATGGAACTTCATGCTAAGTGGGGGAACAGGTAATTGCACCAAAGGATATTTAAAGTTTTAATTTATGAAATTATATTCTTACATTAAAATATATATAGTAGCTAGGCGCCATATATTTCTTGATTAACCCATCATACCGTTTATTGATTCTTTTTACTATGTGAAGTCATTAAGGGGAGCTAGCCACTAACTTACATTGAATAGAATTAGGGTTCCTAGCTTTATTTTATTGAATCCATTAGCTATCCCTCTTATATAAATGGAATTAATTATAATCAATATATATAGCTGTGTGTATATATATGTAGCAAATGCTTTTGCATCATGTTGTCTAAATTAACTTTTTATGGAAATTTAAGTCCATCAAATTGGATTAATAAGGGATCGGAGTTATATTTTTTACTGGTACAATATAATTTGCAAGATATATATATATATATATATATATATATATATAGAGAGAGAGAGAGAGAGAGAGAGAGAGAGAGAGAGTAAGGTTTAGAGACCTTCCAAATTTAAAGTCATTGCTGATTTCTTTATTTAATTATTATTATTATTGTTATTGTTATTATTATTTTCATGTTCACCCCTTTAATTGCTCGGTCTATATATATATATATATATATATATATATATATACATGTTATCATCCATCATGTTTTACGCACAATATAGTTTAATTTCCTTATGGCCGTTCATGCTCTTTCTCTATTTATTTCCTTTGGTATGCTACTTGTCACATGTTGTTAGCCCTTCTTAGCTCTCACTTGAAAGAGAAATCCATTTTTTGATTTGGCTGAGGAGGTTGACAGCTTCCATAATATTGTTTTGGCTCTTCAAGACATGGTGGCCCCTGCACATTTACAATTTTCAACCCTAATCCCAGTACTAGCCAACCGTACGTGCATGGAGATCTAATCTAGCTAATGGATTTATTAATTGATGCATGGAACCTGGCCAATAATGGTCCCGAATTCAAAACCTTTTTCTCTACTCTAGAATCAGTATTGAATATTTAATATATGGTACATATATATATAGAAAACTAGAAAAACAATGCACCAACTATTTCTTTATAATTCTATCAGTACTTACCAAGTACCAACAAAAAAGAAAAGGTTATGTTGATCGATAGTACTGAGTTTCAAAAACTGGTTTATTTTTTTATTTATATATATATAGTACATCTTTAAGTCAAAAAATTTGAATTAATATTTTGGGTATTGTACTTGCTATATATATATATGTTTGGTCATATATATATATATATATATATATATATATATATATATATAATCTTTAGAAAACCAAACCTTGAATTGATTTCAATCACTGCATGCAGAGAATAAGCAATCTTGAATATTTGTAATTAGCTTCTGCTCGCTACGTTTTAATTTGTTGAATGGATACTGCCGGATGGCAAGCCAAATGGCTTCCGATCGATCAATGATCACTATTTTTGAACCTTTTTATTTATTTGATAATTTCTACATACAACATGCAAGGATTAATCTTCATGTTGATATAAGTCTCGGCTGTTTTCTGTTTACTGATACTAGCTAGCTGGTGGGAAGTGAGAATTAATTTTCTGGTGGAATTATTATTGTTATAATGGCCTTGAGCTTCCTTTATATATATATATAACGTACAAGTAGAACATGAAGGGTGATGATTTTTCAACCGTATAACATGCACGAGGGGTCTTTATTTTAAACCACGAAAAAACAAACATGTAATATGATTGAATTTAAGTTACCGTACGTGATGAATAACATATATATAGTAATTACGTCATGCATGGTGGGCCGCCTGAACTATTTAATTAATTTCTCTCTTCTCTCTCTATATATTTTATAATAATTATCAATCTTTTTTAATTCCTTTTTGTTGCATTTTTATATATTATTAATTTGATATATATACCCATATATATTTATATAATCATCATTTAAATTATTAGTTATTAATTTCCAATTAATGTAGGTGGTCAAAAATTGCAAAGCACTTACCGGGAAGAACCGATAACGAAATAAAGAACTACTGGAGGACCAGAATTCAAAAACATATTAAGCAAGTCGAAAATTTCAGTGCACAAACTTCTAATTCGCATGAGCACATGATGAATAGTATGAATCATGATCAAGCAAGCTCAAGCCATATGTCTTCCGCTGCACTGGATCATCATGCAGTTGAAACCTATTCTCTGCCAACCTACACGGGAAATCTCGAAGCTCATGATGACCTACAAGCTCCTTTTCCAACTTATGATCAATCAAACGACAGTAATATGTGGAGCATGGACAATTTTTGGTCTACACAGTTACTTAATGCCGACTAAATATATTAATTATATCCATCTCTCTAATTAAATATACAAAAATTTACATATATATGTATGAATGAAATTTATTTTATGTTAGGTCCAAATTAAATGCAGTTTGGATCATTAGTACGTAATGTTTGTCTATTGTTAATATATAGTATTTACTTTCCTACATGTGTTGAGTACTGTAATACAAATGGTGTTATATATATATCGATTATAGACTCCACAATATTGCTATGTACCGAGTGACCTTTGGCCCAACATGGTAACCATGAGGTTGGGAGTTCCATCATTTGACATGTCAAGAAAAATGTGTGTGAGTTTAAAAAATTATTAATATAAAATTATAAAAAAAAATATTGCTATGTATATGTCCTATCTAGCAAAACTTTTCTGGAATTTGTCTTTTCTTTTGGAGTGTTAAATACAAATATATATATATATATGTATATATTTATATGCTAATTTAGTAAAAATTATGTTTAGAAATAATAGAATGCTTTATGTTTATCTTAATCTATCCAATTAAAGTTAATTATATGTTTACAGATCAATGGTTGCTAGATTATGCATAATTAAGGTAATCATTTGTTAATCGAATCCATTATATATATATTTAGGATTTGATTGACCACAAAAGTTCATGCATAATGTGACGGAAACGTGTTGCCTTTTGTGATTAGGCCGTAAAAGTGTTGTCATGATCATTACTAATTAGTTATATCGATCGACCTTCCAAGTTCCAATTGAACTGTCCTTTCTATTTTGTTTTTATTCATGTACTAACTAATTACTTAGGACTATAAATGAACTATGAAGTCTTCAAATAATCATATGTTTTAGTTTCCTATAATTATATTTATATATGATGTCAATTACTTCGGAAAGCTACAATTTGAGACACCACATATATATAAGTACATACAAAAACACTAAACTAATTTATTTAAATTTATCCATGCATAAATATAATATTATGTTATGATCAATTAGGCATAAATATATTAATAGGCATGCATACTATATATATATATATATATATATATATATATATATATATATATATATATATATATATATATATATATATACTGATGTAATAATTAATCAGAAGTGAGTGGTGGGGAATTGTACGTAATGGTAGTTTTAGAAAATTCAATCTTTGCCTTTCCATTTTATCCCAATTTGTATATGGCTTTGCTTATATGAAACTTGACGTGAGCCTAACTGTTGAGAACTAATATGGAACTCTTCACATGGATCCATCCTCCATCTCTAGCTAACTTCATCATGTAATTCCATACCCGCTTGCTGAGCAACTCAAATGTTATTTAAAGTCTATTTTTTCCTCAGAGTACTCAATTAAGGTCAACTATTTTTAAACTTTGGTAAAAAGAGAGAATATTAATTAGTGTATTTACATGTGGTCTATTATAAATAAAACATAAACTATTTTATATTCTAATTTTACTTTTTTTTTATTATTAATTGTGTAGGTGGTAAATACATTTAAGACTTATTTTATGGGACAAAGATAGTATATATATATATATATATATATATATATATATATATATATATATATATATATATATGGGTTCTAATTCATGGCAACCGTTTACTAGGGGAACTATTCCAGCAATCATTATTTTCGTCGTTGATCAACATATTTAATGGTTGAGATTGAAAAAAATAAAAACTTTGCCGGCCTCTACAACTTGTAGCGGCATTATAATCACTTGTATTGGTATAGATATTTACTGAAGGGCAATATAGATATTCAATTCATGACGCTACAACATGTAGCACGGTAATAGTTGCTTTTCAATCCTTTTGCTACATGATTGTAATTAATATAGTATTATAGTATTATTATATTATTATAATAATCCTCCTTTTGCAACATGATTGTAATATATTAGTATTGATATTAATATTAAAATTAGTTATTAATATTATTAATATTAATAATTTTAATATTAATATTGATATTAATATTATAGTTAATAATATTATTAATATTAATATTAGTTAATACTAATTAAATTAGGATGAAGGGCAAAAAAAAATATCTCACTTTTTTGGAAATTATTGAGTAGGAGAGATATTATTATGCATGTAGTCTGCCTATTCATAAACTTTTAAGGAAGAATTATATATATTATTATATTTTAAAAAATAATTACAACAATAGTGTACTCATAAAATATTTACATAATTAATACAATTTCATATTTATTTACAATATTAGTGCAATTAGGATTTCTTAATTTAAGGAATTAGTATGCAATTAAGATTCTTTAATTTAGGGATTAGTTATCCCCATGAATTCTTCTCTCTCTCCTCATATAGAACAACTGCTAGTTAGTCATCACCCTCCTTCTTCTTTCAACATATTCTTTATATATATATATATATATATATATATATATATATATATATGAAAAATAAACCATAACATTTATTTGTTATGGATCAAAAAGTGACATATAGCATCTTAACCATCCGTTTGTTAAATGAATGACTGAGATTTGATTTAGGAGCACGCTGTCCGCTAGACTTACTAGCGGACGTAGTAATTAAAATTTCAGACGCTTATGCCCACATTGATTGATTTTACTTTTAAGGAATCAAAATTGAAATTAAAAGTAAACAGAAATTAGCGAACTTTTATGGCTTTGCGATTAAGGTTTTCGACGTCGCGCATGCTCGAACTCCGGTAGGTTGGAAGGGTAGAAGGCCAGTAGCCATTTCTTATGGAAAAATTAGATAGATGTTCAATAAGGTAGAGGACTGGTGTTGGTTAACGTTGCGAGTACTTCACGACTAGTACTATTTGGGGCTGTACTCGTGAATGATGTTGTGTGTTGCTGTATTACGCAGGAAGAAATTCTACAGGATGAGGAGGGCTCTAAGCAAGGTAAAAAGAGAAACTCCTCTCTAGGAAACCCCCCCTTTTTTCCCCACCTCCCCACCTCATGCTTCAGTCTGCTGTCCATTCTCATCCCTTGCTCCCAGCTCACTCCCTCTTGCGGCTCACCCGTTCTCTGTATGGAGCTTCGGATCTGATCTGGTTTATTTGGGTTTATTTGGGTTTGTTGTGAAGAGATGGTTGTTTTTGTTGGCTGATCTGTGGAGGTTCTACCCATTTTCATTCTGTGGCCAGACGGTACTTATTTCCACTTCTAGAAGGCTCTGACCTTGCTTCTTGTATGGAGGTTTGTAAGCAGTGGCGAGACATAGTACAAGATGATTACTTCTGGAAGTGCCTTTGTGCCAAGAGATGGCCTTCAACCTGCAAGCAGTCATCCCCCCAACTGTAACTTACTACAAGCTATTCCAAACCTTCTATAAGCGTAAGCACCAAAAAATTCTGCTTCCCCCAAGACTGTCCTTCAATGAGTTGGAGTTTTACATTGACATTTGGTCTGAAAAGAGCTTAATCTTTTCGGAAGTGGTTGCAGAAGGAGACATGGATCCCACCACCTGAAATTTGTGATGTGCTTAGGTTTCACTTGGAAGGCCCAGAATACAAAATGACGTTTCCTGTTGGTCCGCTAGACATACTAGCGGATTGTATTATTTCTAAGTGGGGAAAGTGGGGGCATAAGCGTCTGAAATTTCAATTACTACGTCCGCTAGTAAGTCTAGCGGACAGCGTGCTCCTAAATCAAATCTGAGTCATTCATTTAACAAACGAATGGTTAAGATGCTATATGTCACTTTTTGATCTATAGCAAATAGATGTTATGGATCATTCTCCTATATATATATATATATATATATATATATATATATATATATATATATACTTTGGAGACTTTCCCTTTTACACGACTTCTGAAGAAGGGGAGTCTACTGATTCTTCAAAGAAATCTCAGCAAGTAAACACCATTACTGTTTCATCTAAAAGACCAAATATACGGCACGATTTTTGCCTCTTGAGTCTTGGTTGGGAGAAGCCGCTTCATGCTTCTATCTTCATTTATTCATCTCATCTGCTTCTCCTAAATATCAAAACTTTTGAATATTTAGGTTGTGTTTGACGAGGGAGAAAATACTACTCCTAAAAGTGATGGGTTCAAGGGAATTCTGAATTTAGAGTCGTCAGCTACTGGTACACTTTTAAAGACTCCATGCTACAACTAGGATAATCTTCATTTCTTCCTCACCCAATTGATAATGATTCGTTTTGGTGAGAGGCTTGCGCAGAAAATGATTTTGTGACAGAGGCGCGATTTATTTTTTATGAATATTTGGTTACCCGCAAAAAGTAGAATTGTTACCTTTGTACGAAGGTTTGGCTACCAACTGTACCATATTCATAATAATTTTATTTTTAAAATGTTATTTATAAGTTGGTAGCCAAACCTTCATAAAAAGGTAACCAATTCAGTTTTATTGTGTTACCAATTAATTATAAAAAAATTTAAGAACAATTTTCAAGTGTTACGTGCAGATGGTATCCGAAATATTATGTATAAGTTTTCATTTATGTAGTTGTTAGTTACTTATTAATAACCTTTTAAAAATAAAATTATTTTGAATTTGGTGCAGTTGGTAGCCAAACCTTCATACAAAGGAAACCATTTTAGTTTTTGTGGGTAACCAAATATTCATATAAAAAAAAATTGTTCGTGATTTCCTCTTTGTTCGGCTACTCCGAATTCGTTTTGGATCTGTTCTTGCTGGTTTGGTAACTTCAACTTCTTCTTCTTTGATTTGTTTTGGTAACTCCGACTTTTTCTTCTTCTTCTTCGAATTGTTTTGTTTTGGTTGTTCGTGATTTCCTCTTTGTTTGGCTACTCCAAATTCGTTTTGAATTTGTTCTTGCTGATTTGGTAACTCCGACTTTTTCTTTTTCGATTTGTTTTGGTTGTTCGTGATTTCCTCTTTGTTTTGTTTTTGATTTGTTTGGTAACTCTGTTCTTGCTGGGAATTAGTATGCAATTATTTTTGAATTTGAATTTTTTGTTGTTGTTAGATCTAATATATTTGAATTTGAATTATTAATTATGGCAGTTATTTCTCCTTGATATTAGGTTTCCTTATTATTATGAATTGAATCATATACTAATTCCCTAAATTAAGGAATTCTAATTGCACTAATATTGTAAATAAATATGAAAAGTGTATTAATTGTGTAAATATTTTATGAGTGCACTATTGTTGTAATTACTTACTAAATGTTGTATACTATTGTAAAGAACTCTTTTTTTTTATGATCACACCTAATGGGCTTTATGTGACCCATCTCCTTGTTAATCTGCTACGAGGAATTATTATGGTAACTATGGTCCATAGTTTGCATATATAATTACGATAACTGGGCTGACATATAGGCTTTCCAATCCAAACAAAGGCCCACCCGATGATTTGACTGTTAGAAAGTTTTATTTTCTTGCCCTAAAAAAATTAAACATATATATATATATATATATATATATATATATCAATTAACTAAAAATAATAAGTTGAGAAAATATCAATAACCGAAAGAAAAAAGATTTGATTTTTTTTCCATCAAGTAGCAACAAAAACAAATTAAAAAGAAAAAAGAAAAGAGAAAAGGAGAGGATAAAATAAAATAAAACAAAACAAAACAAAAAACCATGTGTGGTAGTAGTGGAAGAGAGATGAAGCCCTCCTCATCCACTACAATTCATCCAAACAACCTCCCCTTAACAAACAACCTCATCCTCATCCTCATCCTCATCACCATCACATTTCCCAATGCCGATACTTCACACGTGTCGAAGCATTAATGGTCAGTCCACGGGCATACGAACTCAGCATTACTAGTCAACTAATCTGAATACTGTATACATTTGAACGGCCCCGATCGTTTACGGTTGACTACTAGTATACATGGGAATACACCTGATCATTGAGATTACTAAAATAGAACGCCAAGTATACCCCAGTCCCAGTCTCCTCTTAAAGGATTAGGAAGCCCACATTTTCCAATGAATTTTTAAGGATTCTTGGTATTAATGATCCAATAGTTTGTTCACAGCGAGGGAATTCCTCTGGACAAGAAAGTCTAGAGAGAGAAAATGGGAAGAGCGTTTGTGTATGTGATACTAGGGGGAGGAGTTGCCGCTGGATATGCAGCTCTTGAATTCTCCAAGAGAGGTGTCTCTAATGGTGAACTCTGCATCATCTCTGAAGAACCTGTAATTCTCTCTCTATATATCTATATTATCTGTATGTATTAATGTTTTGTTCATCTTTATGATTTCATTTATTTGCTAGTGGGATTTTACCTACCTTATAACAGCATATGTTATTAATTATTATTTGTTAATTCTGTAATTTACTTGTTGAATTGCTCAAGTGTGAAAATAAATTGATTACATTTCACCAGCGAGAATTTCGTTTGTATGTTTGAGTTTTTCTCTCAGCTGGTTGTGCCCGTTTTATCTGTTTGATTATTTTTTGATAGATTATTTTATTTGCATTTTCTTAAATATTACTACTGTAGTATCAATTATTTTCTGGATTTGGATTTCTGGATCATTAGCGGTGTCTAACTTTCTATTGCCTAGACACTGATTTAACTTTGTAGTTGACTCATGAAATAGTATGACCAATTTCAAAATATTGCCTTTAGTTGAGAAGGCCAAGCAATGTCTTTATTTCTTATACTAATCATTTTTATTTGAAATTTAAAGCTAGTTTATATTTGTATTTCTAGTATTTTCTTCATCCTAAAGAAGCAGTCCTGTTTTTCTGTTGAAAGGGACACACTTAGATATAACTGTTTTAAATTATCTTTTCAACACTAAACTTCTGAGACTAAGATTTATTATTGGAAAAAAAATTATGTTTTAGTCTGAAGCAAAGCTAACATTTGAAAAAAAGAAAGAAAAGTCAACGAAAAAGTCAAACTCTTTGTAAATTGAGGGCGTATGAAAGTGTCATCTACTTTGTACCTTAGTTATTCTGCTTAAATTATCGGTGCTCAATAGATGCTTCTATGCAGTCTATCTTACCTTTTATTTATGTATACATTTATTGTATTAGGTTACAGCACTATAATTAACAAGGTTAATAACCTTTTACATTAGTCGAGCCCCATGTCTCACTCTATACAAGTGTATAGGTTTGTATTAAAGCGTAGAGTACACTCGAGACTTCTCACCAAAATTTACTTGAAACTAGAAAGGTGGATCCATTGTGTGCATAGAGAATTTTTACTTGGAAGTTTAAGCCTCTTGCGACAATGTATCCATTTATATCTTAATATTTTCTCTGATAGTATATATAGAAGTAAGAAATGAGCAAGTAGTAGTGTGTATTTTAAGATTTTGAATTAATCAATTCTTGAAAAAATGCTACTGTTTACTGGCCTCAAATCCTATTACATAAAGCACAAGACATTAATGTAAACTTCAGTGCCACTTAGTTTGATAACTATGCTAAGCGAATAAATGGCACATTTTGGTGGTATACTGAGAAATTGGTTTAAACCCTTTTTGTTCTTTAATCTTTCAAGCACGGGCCATATGGTAAGGCCTTCAGGAACTTTTCTTTTTTCTTACTGCATTTTGGCTTTAAGACAACTCTAACATACTTCTTGATGTCTTGTCACTACATTTAGTATACCGTACAATTATGTAAGTACATGGTAAGTTATTAAATCAACCATTTCTTGTTAGTTTTATATATTTTAGTTATGTATTGAATATGCATTAATCAATTAAGACTGTCGTAATGTTCATCAAATTTGGATATTTCTAAAGACTTCCTATACTTCATTTAGGCTGCACCTTATGAAAGACCTGCATTAAGCAAAGGCTTTTTACTTCCGGAAGGTACTCCCTTATCTTCCTAGTTTTTTTTTCCCATTTATGTTTCGGTTTCTTCCATCTTGGCTACATTATTCGTATATAGTAAACTAAAACCACACAACATTTTTATTGTTATTCAACCTCCCTATGTCTTTGAGGTAACTAGGACAGTTGGTAGCATTTTGTGAATTTCTCTAGACATCCTCTTTTCAAATAGGTTAAGTAGGTTTTCTTTTGGTTCCGTTCTTCTCATGCAAAAGACAAAGTATATACTCGTAAGAATATTGTAGCATTATGTTTTCCTGTATCATTTTAGAGGTAGAAATAGAGAATGTCATCATAAGCCCAATAAATAAAAGAAAAAGCTAAAAGTAAAAGGTGCAATTGCTTAGATTTACGACTAACAATGAAAATTGTAATTGAAAGCGTAGATGATGCTAGCAGTCACCACCTTGAAACTTGGGCATTATATAATTGATTTTATTAGGTTATAATATACAATCATGCCAATTGCCTTGTACAAATTCAACTTATATCAAATTTATTAATCATGGATTTCCATATAATTGGAACATTCAAATACCTTCATAATGGAGGTAGATCCTTGAAAGTTACACCCAGTGCTGATTTTGTAAACGAGCTTCAATGGTTCCTCAGGAGTTATTATCCTAATCAAATAAATCAACCTTGTCTTATGGGAATATGGTAAGAAAACTGTTGAAAGGGCTTTAATATGTAAGTTCCATTAGCAGTTTATATACCACACGGAAGGAAGTGGATCCAGCTGTCTTTTGCTATCCACGAAATGTTTGTGCTATTTTGCTCGAAATATTTCTCTTTTTCCTCCTTTACTTTTCTTAGCAGTTCATGACTTAATTATTAATATTTGTTGTCATATGCAGATCCGGCACGCCTACCTTCATTTCACACTTGTGTAGGTGCACATGAGGAGAGGTTAACTCCAAAATGGTACAAAGAACATGGTAATTATCCTTATATCATGCCATTGACTCCATAAGGTGACATGAATATCATAACTAATAAGGAACTTTGCTCTGCCATAATTATTTAAGCTATATTGCCACTCGTTTTCATGTCTAGTGAAATCAACATTCACTTTCCTCTACTTTTCACCAGAATCCTGATATGGTCGTTGATGAGGTACTCATCAAAACATGAATAAATTAACTATTCAAGTATATACTCATCGCGCTAAAGAGTTTGTGTAGTAATCATGGCTAGCGGTTACTGTTGACAGAATTATCCTTTAAGGTTCATATATCTTAATAATGTAAGGGTAAAAGAATGTTCCAAGAAGTAACGGTTGAACTCTCTAGTATGTAGGGTGATGCTACATGATTTTATTTGAACAATGTGCTGTTGGGTGTGTAATCGGTCATATTTTATTCTTAAAGTGTGTTGGATAGTTAGCAGGCTGGATCCTCCAACTCTTTCCATTAGATTGTTCAAGTATATTTGATCTAATACATACCTTGTGTCAGAAACTTCCACCTGCTAGGCATGCTCTTTCAACACAACTTTATGTAGTTGGTCATTAGTACTAAGTTTTTCACTGTGTTTTTTAAATAGGTACTCCCTCCGTCCCCAAAAGGATGAACAAATTGCACACGTTAAAAAAAATAAAAGTAGAGGAAAGAGAATAAAAAAGTTCCAAATTTATCCTTAGTGACCCTACAAGATTATATAAATTGATGAGTATTTTTATTTTTTATACCAATGGACCCCACTAAATGACATATTTACCCTTCATTTTATGTACTTTATCTCATCCTTTTTGGGACAAAAAAAATTGTGCTTTTAGTCATCTTTTTGGGGACGAAGGGAGTATTTAAGTTCGTACTAAAATCTGGATAAAATTAAATATATAATCAGCCTAATTCTGAATACAGTCACGCATACATAAAATCTCGATATATGTTTGTAGGAATTGAACTGGTTCTTGGGACTCGAGTCAAGTCTGCTGATGTGAGGAGGAAGACACTATTGACAGCAACAGGAGAAACTATAAGCTACAAAATTCTCATTATTGCAACAGGGGCTCGGGTACTGAAACTAATCCTGCAATGGTTTAATACTTTTATTTGCATTTCTGAGGCAACTAATCTATTTGCTTAATTTATTTTACAAAAAAGGAACCTTCCTGAAGAAGAATATCAGTTTTTGACAATGAAATTGTCATTCTGTGGGTGATATATGGGTTGTGCTTACTGTACTTACTATTTAAGATGATTAAACTTTTTTTTTTGAGTTCTAATTGCATAATTTGTCAAGGTTGAACTAGAAATGAGAGAAAATTGTTCAAGTAGTGTGATTCTTCAATATTTAATTCAATTTTGAAGTTTTGTATATACTTTGACATTGTAGTTTTTGAAGTTTCTGAGTTTGAATTACTGAAGATCCATAAAAGTGTCTAGGGATCTTTGAAATTCAACTATTTCATTGACTTTGTTTTATGCTGATTATTACCATCTATCAATCCAAAATTTGATGCTACTATAAGTTATAACTGAGTGACATTAATCCCCAACTAATAGTTGGGCAGTTTTCCTTGATATGTCTAATAGTCGGGCATTATTAGGGGAGCTTCCCATACAAAGGAAGAATGTGAATGCTCTAAGTTAGCCTTGAAGTCCAATATAACTGAAGTAGTCATCTACGTTAAAACAAAATTAAAAAATGGTAACATTATGAGGAATTTGACTGTGTTTTAAATGTTTATGACATCAAGTGGTTCAACGTGCAACAAGTTCAACTCTCAATCTAATGAGATCCAGAGTGGATATGGCCCTAGTGTTGAAGGATTTTATTACTAGGGGTAGTGCTTACTGAATCAAGGAAAGGGTTTGAATGGTTTTGTTGATGATTGTGTTGCATGTGTTGAGTATAGGCCTTGAAGCTTGAAGAGTTTGGAGTGAGTGGATCGGATGCTGAAAATGTGTGTTATTTACGCGATTTGGCTGACGCAACCAGGCTTGTCAGCGTGATGGAATCATCTACAGGAGGGAATGCCATTGTCATTGGAGGGGGCTATATAGGAATGGAGTGTGCTGCTTCATTGGTGATAAATAAGATAAATGCTAGCATGGTTTTCCCGGAGGCACATTGCAGTAAGTTTTTCTGTTCAGAAGCCTAAAGTTTATTTTTTGACAAGTCCATTCAAACCTTTCTTTTTTAGATACACTTTCCATTCTAATTTATAAATCTCATTAGGTCTTTTAGGTTGCTTAAAATCCTATGGAAATGGCGTCCTTCCAAACTTTTTGGTTAGAAGATAGAACCATTTAGGAAAAATTATGGTCACTGGTGTCCCAAGATGGATGTAATTTCTGCAGTGGTTGGATTTTCCATTGTCTATGCTTGTTAATTGGGAATCAAAAATGAAGTGTATGATGCTATCGAATGAGGGTGTATAACCATCACAATTTTTATTTGAATTTATTATTTTCTTTTGTTTCTGCATCTTTTATTGGCATTAGTACTTATATTTTCGTCAAATATGCTGCTCCATCATCTTCTATCCTGCTCCTAAATTGAATTATTCTCGGTAATCTTTCTTTGGATCATATTCTAATTGTTAATTAATAAAGTCATATTCATGAATAACTCACACTAATTTGGTAATTTTATACCAAACTTAAAAGAATGCAGGCATGCGCTACCTCTTCCCCTTGAATTTTGTAAAACATGACGAGGTCACAATTGAAAGGTCAAAAGAGAAGGACATCCCTCGTCTTGAAGATCTACACCGTGTGTATAAACCAAGGATCTTTCCTATATATGCTGATAACAGTAAAATGATTGAAATATCAAATATAACCCCCAGCAATTATTTTTTTTTGGGCTATTTTACGAAATGGACAGAAATGATAATCTTTCATCCCTTTAGGATTATTAAAAAAATCACTTTAAAGTGTCACTTGCATTATAAAGAGATGACATCACATTCGTGGTACACGTGATACTCCTTACATTATGTACTTGTTATGAGTTGGTCTATCGTTAATCTTGGCCTGGTCTTGTCTTATTCACTTTTGCTTTTTTGCAGTGGCTCGTTTGTTTACACCAAAGATTGCTAGTTTTTACGAGGATTTTTACAAGTCTAGAGGAGTCAAGTTTGTCAAAGGAACTGTTTTGTCATCATTTGAATTCAACTCTGAGGGGAAGGTAAATCTTACGCTTATGCAGTTATGCTTTTACAAAATCCTAAATTTCTACTGGGAACGTGACTTAAGGAGCACAAGAGTGTGTTCTTTTGTCAAAACTAACTAAATGTTATTTTTGAACCAAAGGGAAGAGATCCTAACCATAAATTGCAAATAACATTATCAAGTCTGTCCTGTTGAAGTATCGATGACCGTTCTTCTCTTCTCCCGTCAGTTACTGGATGTGACTATACTTGCACTTGCTATTTTTTTCTCTTTAGAAATTTAATGGAGGATTTTTTTTTAGAATCTAATCATTGAGTATGACAAACTGAGTCATTGTACAGGTGACAGCAGTTAATCTTAGGGACGGGAGTCAACTTCCTGCTGATATGGTGGTTGTGGGAATTGGAATACGTCCAAACACAAGCCTGTTTGAAGGCCAACTCACTCTGGAGAAAGGAGGGATCAAAGTGAATGGGCGCTTGCAGTCGAGCAACAGCTCGGT
Organism: Panax notoginseng; assembly: GCA_016801055.1. Taxonomy (NCBI): domain Eukaryota; kingdom Viridiplantae; phylum Streptophyta; class Magnoliopsida; order Apiales; family Araliaceae; genus Panax; species Panax notoginseng. The sequence goes on from CM029012.1 coordinate 261,127,928, forward strand.
TTATGCTGTTGGAGATGTTGCATGCTTTCCAGTCAAACTTTTTGGTGAAACCCGCAGGCTCGAGCACGTTGACTCAGCCCGAAAGTCAGCAAGGCATGCTGTTGCTGCAATAATGGAACCAGACAAGGTGGGGGAGTTTGATTACCTGCCATTCTTCTACTCCAGAGTCTTCACATTGTCCTGGCAATTTTATGGAGACAATGCAGGAGAAATAGTTCATTTTGGGGATTTCTCAGGTACTACTTTTGGGGCATACTGGGTAAGTAAGGGTCACCTTGTCGGGTCTTTTCTTGAAGGTGGAACCAAAGAGGAGTATGAGGCTCTGGCTAAGGCAACTAGGCTCAAATCAGTAGTTGAAGACTTGGCTGAACTTGAAAGGCAGGGTTTGGGCTTTGCCTTGTCATCGAGTCAAAAGCCATTACCGTCCCCGCCTGCAACTGTTAGTAGTTCTGACCTTATTGTGGAGAAACCATTGTATGCCTGGCATGCAACTGCTGGTGTTATCGTGGCTGCATCAATAGCTGCGTTTGCATATTGGTATGGGAGAAGGCGTCGAAGATGGTGAGCAAATTGTTTCTTTGGGGATGCCATTCTATACTGTAATACTCGTGTTGTAACATTTTTAGGGCTAGGGTTTTAAAATACTTGATCTTACATGATCAATTCTATTAAACCAGAAATGTATCACAGTATTATTTATTAGTAGTACAAAACTGTATCTCAAATTATCGGAGAACCACTACTTCCATTCATAATTATGGTATCTCTATTAGCCCGTATTAGGCTCCCAAGCGGTTCCCAGGCTCACATCACATGGCTGCAGGTCCCTACCGTAGCTAAAAAGAAAAAAAAGGAACATGGTAGAGAAATTCCAGCGTGAAATTAACATAATTTCTCGTGGAAATAGCAGTCATCTTAATAAACAAAAAACTAAAATTGTTTAAGAGTTGGATACATTTATTGATTGGGTAATACTAAAGTTCTCAAAAGGTGTTTCATACATTGATTGGATAAGTCTTTTTTCATTAGTTATGTATTTTATCTTCTTCAATACGACCGCTTTCATAATTCTTGTAAATATAATAAAATAAAAATTTATAAGAATTTTGGACGGAGTTATTTACTCCCAAAGTACGTCATGATTAAGTCAGCTAACAAGGGTTCCTAGTTATCAAAACTCTAATCTGATACCTAAAGCGTGTGGGCATTTGGTCTAGTGGTATGATTCTCGCTTTGGGTGCGAGAGGTCCCGAGTTCGATTCTCGGAATGCCCCTTTTTAATTTCCCCTTTTCCTTTAGAACTTCAAAAATTGAAATTCTAAAGGTCAGTTTTGTCAATTGACATCGACCATAAAAATTGTAGTTTCTAGATATCATACTTCCACCAAGCTCCTTCCTTTTCCTTATCCTATCTTCTTCTTCTTCTTCTTCCTCAATTTCCTCCCTTTTCAGTTTTTCATCACTTCTTCTTCTCTCTAATTTGCAGTGGACAACAATGGCATCATCAACCTTATCTACAGTCACTCTTCGTTCATCCTCTTTTCCTGCACCATCCTCTACCTTTCCTACGCACCCCTCAGTTACCTTCCCCAAGCAAACCCTAGAATTCCCTCTCCGTACCCCCAAAATTTACCGCAGAACCAGCTTCGTCCGGCCTCTCGCCGCCGTCGAAGCCTCTGAAAAGGTTGTCGAGCTTGGAAATTTAATCTCAGGACTAACCCTCTCAGACGCCCAAAAGCTCGTCGAGTACCTCGAAGAGACGCTCGGTGTAAAGGCCTCCTCCTTCGCCCCCGTAGCCGCAGTTGCCGCACCTGGAGCCGTCGCAGACGCCCCGGCTGCCGTGGAGGAGAAGACCGAGTTCGACGTGGTTATCGATGAAGTGCCGAGCAATGCTAGAATCGCGACGATTAAGGCAGTGAGGGCAATTACGAGCTTGGCTCTGAAAGAGGCGAAAGAATTGATTGAAGGATTACCGAAGAAATTTAAGGAAGGAGTGTCTAAGGAAGAAGCTGAAGAGGCGAAGAAGCAGCTTGAAGAAGCTGGTGCCAAATGTTCTATTGCTTAGCCCTCTCTGTATTGTGGTAACAATTTTCCTTAATTTTTGTACCTTTCTGGTGAATTGAATTGAATCTGTTGTTACTTCCTTAGTTCAAATTTTAATGATAGTTGTACTCATATGTTAATTTGTCATTAATTGTGGATGAGTAGCTAATGCATATTTGTGGTATTTGCTACTCCATTTGTGCACTTAGAAAATGTAGAACATTATGCATTGGTGTTGTGATTCCTGAAACATTGAGATGGATATGCTGTTCATTGATTACTATTGTACATAATTTTAATTGCAAAATTATGGCAGAGGTGATATGTTACAGCTCTGATTGAGCATGAAGAAGAACATGGAACATTGAAACAGCATATTTGCACAATGTTCTGCAAAATTTGTTTTGATTTTGCTTCGAGTTAGATGGAATTAATTTTTATCTCGGATGGCATTGTTAAGATATGATCTTAGTTAGTTCTTCTGGCAAAGGAAGGTTGTAATTGAGTACCAAGTTATAAGTCGGTATTTGCTAGTGCTTCCAATTTTTTGATTTCCTACCATTGATGAGGGAGGTAGGGAGCTTAAGGAGGATGTAGTTGGTATTGGCTAGTGCTTCCAATTTTTTTATTTCCTGCCATTGATGAGGGAAGGAGCTTAAGGAGAATTTCACCTAAATTTTTGTTTCTTTCTTTGATGAATATAGATTTTAACAAAATATTATCCAAGTAAAAATTATGAAGATGTATTCATATAAAACCTCATTTACTGGTCCATTCTTCTTCATAGCGGTCAAATTAAAAAAAGTGTATGAAGGGAGCGTGAGCTTCATGAAAATGGATTTGTATGTTTTGATGTTAAGAATTTTAAGGTTTTATAGTTGTGTTAAGAATTTTAGGTGCTTTATGGTGTTCTTTTTATCTCCATAGAGGTAGGTCATTTTTCCGTTTCATTTCGTTCCATATTATTTTTTCTCCATTTTTAGTGAATATACCATGCTTTAGCTGCTCAAGGGGTTGGTTGACCGTCGAGTGAGTTACTTAATAAATACTACCGTTTTAAACAAAATTGTAAATATATTTTTTTTTTTGAAGTTAAATTGTGAAATCTGAAATTTCAATATCGGTATGAATTCTGTTATGCTTTTGAGAATAATATAAATATGATAACTTTAGATAATTATAGCAATTAAAATTATAATTGTTTGTATTAAAATTTAATAAGTTTGTATTGATTTTCAACTTGTAAATTGATTACAATGAAAATTTTAAAATGCATCCTTAATTTTGGCCAGAGGAAGTAATAGGTTTAACTTTAATCCATAACTGGCCTGCCTTGTTAAAGTATGGTGCTTGTAAGTGGGCAAGTTTTATAATGTAAACACGTAGCTAAAAAATATGGAAAGCATAACGTGGTCGGCATGATTTGAACATGCTCCGGCAAAGCCCAAATGATTTCTAGTCATGCCCGATAACCACTCCGACACGACCACTTGTTTTTTTGAAGTGCATGATGAAATATATTATTTATAAGCTTTTAAAATAATTTTTCATGGTGAAGTAACAACTGAAGGTGATTGATAATGAGAGTGGTTTGAATTTTGAATGTTCGCAACTTCGACTTAATTAGTTAATGTTTTGTATGTTTAAGTTCTAAATAAAGTGAAGAGGCACAGCGCCTATGTGTTTTATTTGGTATTATTCGTTAATTATTTGTTTTTATTGAATATATATTTGCATGTTTTATATGTTAAAATTTGAGAAAAAATTGAAATTAGTTTTATTTAAGTATTTGAAAAGAATTCACATATCAATGTGTTTTATTTTATGAGTAGATTAAAATTGAGTAAGTGGAAACTCAAATCCATGGAATAATGAATGAGAAATTAACTCTCAAAGATTTTCCTTGAAAATGATAATAAATATTTGAAGAAAGCTAAATACCACATCGGTTAAGAACTAAATATTAAATGGGTTTATATACATTAAAGTTGCTCATGGGTTTGGGTCCCAAAGGGTACTCTATTTTTGTGGAAGGAGAGCACATAGTCAAAACTTGGTTTAAACTCGCGCACGGGTCTGGGTTCTTGTATATAATTTTTTGGTATTATCAAAATTATGTCGTTTTGAGAAGCGTTATCTGTCGAACGCGTTATCTGCCTGAACGGACGCCCCAAAATTAAGTCGTTTTTGCTTGAACGGACACGTCCTTTTCTGCTAAGCCTAAACTATGGCGTTTTTGTTTAGCTAAGCCTAAAACTACGTCATTTTTTGTCCGAACGGACGCGCCCTTTTTATTAAAGCCAAAAATTACATCGTTTTTTGCTTAAATTTGTCTTTTCAATGGGTTGTGTCCCTTCTGATGGGTCACTAACCCTCCTATAAATAGATAGGGGGTGCAACCACTTCAATCATTCAATTCACAAGCATTTCTAGTCTTCTAGTATTCATTATTCATAGTTCATTAAGAAAGAGAGTTCTGAGCATTATTTTTTGGTTCGCTGAATATACTATTTGAAATGTTACTATAGTATATGTTGTCATTGTATCCTGGAGATAAGTATTATCATCTCTGAGCACCGTAAAGATGGCATAATTGTCTTAAGCACATAGTACCAAATTCCTTTGACAAATATTATTAAACAATTTTGTTTACTTGAGATAAATTTATATATATTATGTCCATTCATTTTTATTAACATTATATGCCTTATTTTATTGTAGAGTTTTTAAGAAAAAATAAAATTAAACCGCTCTAGTAGACGAGTGATTTTGTTTTGATGTTAATCAAATCGAAGTGGTAAAGAATCGTCTAAAATTAAAGGTAATCAATCGTTATATATAAAAACACATCCAACATGACATTATACTGACATCAGATTGCATCATCAAATCAATTCAATTTTAAAAATTGTCACTTTCAATTTGAAAAACTCCTTCAAATTTGGCGAGTTAATTCAGTTAAATTAAGGCCACTAACGATTGCTTTTCCACCCTCCACTGGATTTTCCCATTCTTCCCATGGCTGTATACATTGTTTCGGCAATACCTAGGGGCGGACAATCGATAAAAACCGGCCTAAACAGAACCGGTACCGAACCGATACCGGTACCGGTTGGACCGGTATACCGAACCGGCGGTACCGGTTCGATACCGGTTTTTACCAAAAATTAATATAATTTTTATTATTATTTTATTATTTTTATTAATATTATTTTTATTTTTATTATTATAATCAATATTTTATTTTTATTATTATTAATAAATTATTAATAATAAAAAAAAAATAGAAAACCGGTATATACTGGTTCGGTTTATACCGAACCATAAAAGCGCCGGACCGAAATCAGTATATACCGATTTTTTTTTTACCGAACCGATCGGTTCGTCCAGAAACCGAAAAAACCGATTTATTTGCCCACCCCTAGCAATACCAACATTAAAAAAGAAACTAGATGGAGTAGAATGAATTAAAGAAAATATATGAAGGTGTAGATACAGATTTCGGCTGCTAACTGGGCTGCCTTTTCGAATAATTTCTATTGTGTTTTGGTTTTCAGTCTTCCAAACACCAACCTGCATAATACTTTTTCAAATCATTTCCTTCGTTTTACCTTTTACGCTCTGTTTTTGATTTTTGAACAGAGAAGAAAAGAATAGAAAACTTAAATTAGAACAGAAAAGAAAAGAATAAAAAACTTAAAGTTTTCTTTTGTGTTGTTTCTGAGTTTTTAATGGAAAAGGATAGAAAATTTAAAATTGAGGACATGAGTTGTAATTTAAAATTTATTATATTAAAAGTTGAGGATAATATGAGAATTATAAAAATATTACTTATTCTAATTTCTTTTCCGTTCAAATCATGCCAATTTTGGATGGAAAACTTTGGCAGGAAAAGTGGCCAAGTTTTCTATCCATTTCTTTTCTTTTCCGTTTATTAAAAAACTCAGAAACATAAGAATGGGAAAGAAAACTTAAATTTTCCGTCCATTTCTTTTCTTTTTTGTCCATTTTAAAACTCAGTGACAGTGACAGTGACGCTTCCTCAGTTACTTTTCATCTCTTTATCTGTCTTCATCTGAGTCACTATGTTACTTCACACAGAATTCAATCGCCTTCTCCTCATCATCTTCCATGTTCCTTTTCGAGAAAATCTAAAGTCAAGAAGCAAAGGTACTGTGGCACGTTAAAATTGCAATCAAAATAAATCAGATTCTCATAGAAGACGAGAGAAATCAAGAGAAAAAAAGTAGTTCATCAGAGAATTTACCGCCACTGCAATGTATCGGCCTATCTAAGCCTTCAATTTCGGCCTTATAAGCAAGTCAAGTATGCCTTATCAAAGTTTATGGTTTCATCTCATCGATTACCTCCTCTTTCCCCGTGCATGAGAACCCTAATCTTCCCCTCAAAATCTTAGATTCCTCACCCTCTCCTTCACCTACAATTAAAAAACAGAATAGTAAATTATTATTGAAAATTTTCAAAAAGTGATGTATATATATATGGATGTGTCTATGAGTGAAATTATACCAGCAGAATCAGCAGGGACGGCAGAGTCAAGTAAGCCATATTTAAAGGATTCTTTTAATTGCTCATTTAGTTTTAATTGAAGATTGATTATACTAATTGTATCTATATATGTGTATATGTTTATATATGTGTGTATATATATATAGAGAGAGAGAGAAAGAAACATATGAAGGAAGAGGACATATATTAGTATTCATTCTAGAGAGAAGGTTAGAGGAAGTGGGCTGAATCTTTAAGGTTAGATTCGATTTTCCCCACTAAAATTGTACACTACGTGTTTGATGGAATGATACAAAGAGGTCTTACATAGTTTGAAAAATAAAATGTTATACCTATCACTTTGTAAAGAGAAAATGAGAAGAAGAAAAAACAGCCTAATAACTTCCTTCAGTAATCAGTGTACAAAGATAAGCAAAGATAACAACAGACCCCATGCATGTCTAATAAATCTTTTCTATTTAGTTAAAATAGTTTATCCTGTTATTTAGATTCTCTACTGGAGGATCATCAAGTTTAGGAGCATAGGTTTGATGCATAATCAAAGTTGCGTTTGGCAATTGCTTATTAATAGCCAACTTTTAGGACACCAATTGTTTATTAATAGCCAAACAGCCATAAAAGAACCAAAAGATACCAGTTGTTGCAATCTCACCAGGGTTTCTCTAAAATATCCTTATCTTTAAATGATTATCGACTGAATATATACTAAATAAAAGTGTTCATAACTTAATGAAGTGATTAGAGCGACTACAGGATAAAAAGGCTCTGTGTGTTTGATATCGGTTTTTAGGCTTTGCTTTCGAGTGATTACAGAGAGGTCATGAACCATATGAGAGTCTAGACTTTTACACTTAAATGTGGTAGATCAAGTTGGGTAGCTACATTAGAAACTGTAACTGTCTTAACAACTAAGGTGGATCTCATAGTGACCTCCCTAGTTATCATAAATTATGGTATACCTTTACTGAGTTGGAAAGAATATAGATTAATCCCTTTTTGGGTATCTGCGAATATAGATATTGTCTATAATCAGAAAGTCATGTTTAATAATGAGGTAGAACGAGTGTTGATATTGTGAAGTAAGGCAGACATTAAATGATGAAAATTAAGATGCTATATGAGGGTGGGTGTAACACTCCAACTTTTTCATTAATAAAATTGAATTTCGTCTAATTATTATTTTGAATAATAAGGTGTTAATTTGATATAATGCTTGGGTTATGGGTGAAATGTGCAAATTTTGTAAAATAAGCAAGTGGTTATAAAATATTCATTATTGTCGGGGAATATTAGTTTGGTCGTGGAATATTCTTGTTGTCGGGGAATATTCGTACGACGGCGCAATCATTTATGGGCCCTATAATGGAAAACGGTCGGATGAAGAAAACGACAAGTATGAGTTTTTATAAATAACGGCGTAATTGTTACCGTTAACACTGTTGGAATACCCGGTGGTTAAAATACAGTAATACGCGTGGTTGCACAGTAGCACACGGTATTGCACAGTATTGTTGGATTATTGATTCTTACGTAAGAAGGCACTACTCAATAATTGTTACAGTAATTACTGTTCAATATTTTATTTTATTGATTCAATAATTGCTACGTTAATATTTTATATTATTGTTGTTTCAATAATTATCACTGCTCAGTATTTTTCATTATCATATCAATAATTCATATTATTTGAATAATATTATTAGATAGTATTATTGGTAATGTCTAAGTAAGTTCTATCTAAGGAGAGGTTTGGTCACTTAATTGCACGTCGATAAGGAGAAATCCTTATCGGAAAACCCCTTCTTTCCTGGGAACGACCCGATTGTCATAATTGTGATTCTGTAATATTATTTGTGAATAATTAATTATTAATTTATATGATAAGGAAATATTTATTTTATGTGGATATAAATGATGGATATATTTATTTATGTGGTTATAAATGAAGAAATTAATGCTGAGGTATTTTATCAGTATTTTTGTCGGAATAGAGATGTTGAAAATCGTCCGAATGTGGATTTCGATTATTTTTCGTTTGGAATTTGGAAAAACTTAAATCTACAAAGTTGTAGAGAATTTAATTTCCTATGGAATGGACGTAATATTTGTATTTTTCTGATAAAAGGGTTATTTATTATGAATTATTGAAATTTCAGAAAATAAATATTTTTATTAAAATTATGTGTGGGACCCACTTTTGTTTTTTTTTTTGAAAACATGGGCTAAGAATTTTCAAGGATGACATGCTCAGATGGTCTTGGTCTTGGCATGCGTAAAAGAAAAAAATAAATAATATTATTTTATTAATTTAGTCTGCATTGGCGTTCTAGCATTTTCCTATAAATAGGTGCTTAGGTTAGAATTGAAAATCACACCAGAATTCATAAGTTTTCTCTTTCTATATTATCGAGCATATTTTTGTGAGTATTTAGATAATTTGAGAGTTGTTATTCAGTGCAAGTTTCCTTCGGCTTTACATTTGATATTCCAATCAGAAGGACTGTTCTTTTGAGGTAAGGGATGTTATTTTCTTTGTAAATGATATTATTTTCTTTTGAGGCAAGGGATGTGAAATTTTGATCCAAGAATTTTTTTTAAACTGTCAAAGGAATGTCATCTATATTTACTCATAAACCACATGAGAGTCTAGACTTTTACACCTAAATGTGGTAGATCAAGTTGGGAAGCTACATTAGAAACTGTGACTGTCTTAATAACTAAGGTGGATCTCATAGTGTCCTTCCTAGCTATCATAAATTATGGTATACCTTTACTGGGTTGGAAAGAATATAGATTAATCCCTTTTTGGGTATCTGCGAATATAGATATTGTCTATAATCAGAAAGTCATGTTTAATAATGAGGTAGAACTGAGTGTTGATATTGTGAAGTTAGGTAGACATTAAATGATGAAAATTAAGCTGTGTATATGAGGGAGGGAGAGAGAGAAAGAGAGATATTTATCAAATTCAATCCTAAAAGATATTGTAAGATGCTGAGAATTCTCAAGGTGAGAAGTCTTAAATTGGGTACGTACAACAAATGAAATGTTTAGAAGGGACCAATGCAAAGTGGAGTTTGAGAGAAGATCAGTATATATCTTTCTTGATATTATAGTCGGGATAGCATATTGATTTTAGAGTTATAACTGTAGGCTGTAGCAAGGTAATGTTGTGAAAGGGCCAATTGAGAGGTTGGAAAAACTTTATAACAAGATGAATACTTACAACTGAATGACCTTTAATACAATGTTTATCGCATTAAAGGTAGACGTAATATTATAGCAAAATCAATATATTTACAAACGTAATTGATATGTTATATAAAAATGTATTGAAAAGTTTATATGAAAATAACTTATTATAAAAAAAATATCTTTCTCATCACAATTTTAACAAATTATACAATTCGTTATTTGCACGGATTACCAACTAATAGGACTTAAAAGGCAGAGTCTAGGCAAATATAATTAAGATCAGATGGAATCTTATATAGTTCTTAAAATTTAGTCATTATGTAGAATAATTCATATTACAGGAAGATAAATTTGTTTTTTACTTGTGCTTTTTGCTGGATGAGCAATTGGCGGAAGCATGGAAGAAAAAGAGAAGAAAAAAAATCAATAGATAATATGGGAGAAAGTGGGGAGAATGATTTTTTTTTTTTCATTTAGTCTTTATTATTATTATTATTATTTTAAAAATTATAAAAGAGATTACTACTACATAGCAAAAGGAAAGTTTTAAACTTTGGAGTGCCAAATCTTGGGGGTTGTAAACTTTGTGTAAAATGTGTGCAAAGGTGTCTTAACAGTTTTTGTGAAGCTTTTTGAGTTTTTCTCAAATGCCCTTCAAATTTTAATATTATTCCTATTTTATCCTTTTATATTAAATTTTTTTTCTACCTATTTTGTTCTTCAAACTTTATACAATTTCTATTTTATCCCACATAATTTACACACAAAATACACGTACCACCGGCTACTAGGAATTATTGATTGACATGATCATGACTACATGCAAAGACCCGTGGTGAAAGTTATTTTTGGTTCTAGTGCAAAGAAGAACTGTTGATTGATATGATTATGACCAGAAACTGTTGATTAACATGATCATGACCACTGGTGTTAGAGTTCATGAGATCGTTTACTGAGCTATTTGTGTTCACATTTTTTGTTTCATAATTCCTTTGAAGAAATAAGATTGTATCTGGGTCTAGCAGGGAGAGCAAGAGAATGGAGTGATGGTACGAGTTAGTAGCTGTAGTAGTTTTCAATACATTGTAAAATAGTGTGACAATAATTATGTAAGACCCCAACTTTTATAAATAAAGATGAATTTTCTATAAATATCATTTTTGAATATTATGGAGTTAATTTGATATAATGTTATAGTTGTGGGTAATATTTATAAATTTTACAAAGTACGCAAGTTGTTATATAATATTCGATTGGTCGGAGAATATTCGTTTTATAAGGGAATATTCGTACAACGGCACAATCATTGGTGGACCCCACAACGGAATTATTGTCGGATTGAGAAAACGACAAAAATATTTTATTAAAAATAACGGCGGAAGTTTTACCATTGTTACTGTTGAACTACTCGGTAGTAAAAGTACAGTAATACGTGTGGTTGCATAGTAACACACGGTATTGATTATTAATGCTTATGTAAGAAGTCACTCAGTTTGATTCAATTATTGTTAGTTAATAATATGAATTATTTAGCGATAATGAAGTTTTGTTTTATTCGTATTATTAACGTAATAAAACAGAAACATCTTTTTATATAAAACAGAATACTTTATTAAAGTTATTCTATAAATAGAATATATTATATTATATTTAAAAGATTTTTCTTTAAATATGGACCGTCAGATTAAAGTAATCAATTTGGACCGTTCATGTATTAGTTACTATGCATTCCATTTTTCTATAAATAGTAGCTCATTCCTTCATTATTTCTTACGAATTCACTTACTCTAGAGAGAAACTATAGAGAGAAACTATAGAGAGAGAAAAGAAAAGTATTCTGCTACTTAACTACTTCCTTATTTCAGTTCTTCTTTAAAACGGTAAGGGGTGTTATTCTTTCTTATTCATGAAGAGAACTGTTGTTATTCCATTTCTTATTATTCTGTTGGAATAACCTGTATACGCGGTCTACCCTATACTTGGTGACATTCTTTTATTATTCTGTTGGAACATCCTGTCTGTGTGTTTTACACCGGACCTGGTTCCGTTTTTATTATTATTCTGTTGGAACATCCTGTCTGTGTGTTTTACACCGGACCTGATTCCATTATTTATTATTCTGTCGGAATATCTTGTCTGTGCGTTTACGCCGGACCTGGTTCCATTATTTATTATTCTGTTGGAATAACCTGTCTGTGCGGTCTATCGCATGTCAGGTGATTTCTTTTGTTATTCCATTCTTTATTATACTCAGTTGGTTACGTTTTGACTTCTATACTACATGAAATTAGTAGAATATCCTTGATAATTGCGGTTCATCCAGTATCTTTTCATGAAAATATTCTTCTAAGTATTCTTGAATTTTACTCCACAAAGCAGTATCATGTTGACAATTTGGACGTTGTTAATTCTTGGATAAATTAATTCTTGAACTTGTTTTATTGAATTTTTATATCATTGTCATCATCCTCATGTTTATAAAATGTTGAAAGTCATCTGTGGCCTGTAGTGCATAGATGGACTTGGTATGATTATGACCAGGGATTATTCGGTATAATCATGACCGTAATGTTACAAATGATGTGGTAAAAGTCCTCATTGGCCCGTAGTGCATTGATGGACAGTTGTTGGCATGATCATGACCATTAATGAATACACGAATATCCTTGGCCGTAGTGTAGGGGTGATTCGATGATGTGAATTATTTTATTAAGCTGAGTCCCAGCGATAACAGTGCTGAAAAACCTTTTAAATCATAAAAGATAGTAGAGTTTATTTTCTACTTGACTCTTTTAATGGATTGCTTATTCCGCTGCAGTTAAACTTGATGTCTATTATATTTTATCAGTTTAACATTGTTGAAGGCTAATGATAATTTATTCTGCATTATCTTAGTCATAATATTTCTTACTGGGCTAGTTGAGCTCACCCTTTCTTTCACTGTTCTCTTCTGAAAATGAGAACGTAGCTGGGGCAAGTCGGAAAACGGAGTGATGGTCCGAATGATAGTATTAGTTAGTAGTGCTCACTATTCTATGTAATAGTGTGTTAATAAATGTAATGAGAACTCCTTTTGAGTATGGATACTCTCTAGTAGACAATATTTGTATTCAAACTCACAGTTTATGTTTTGTCATATTGTACACGACAATTGTATTATTAAGTTGTATTTGAATTCTGTATCATGTATCTGACGACCCAAGATGGATGATGTATACCTAATTTTGGGGGCGTCACAAATTATATCAGAACTCAAAGTATGTGTGTTGCCGTATTTTCACGGCGTTGTAATAATTAATTTTGGCAACTCAAATTGAATGATCTAGACCTAAATTTGGGGACATCATACATACCATATATATATATATATAACTGATCAGGTCCGGGAGTCCGGACCTGATCAAATCCGGACCATTTTTTTTAAAAACAACTAAAAAAAAATTTAATATTTTATGGAACTAAAATTTTTCTATAATACAATGTTTTGGACGTGTTTTGGATACCTATACAAAAAAATGGTGGTACAGTCTGCACAGATTGTACCACCATGTTTTGTTATACGTACCCAAATCACACCCAAAACACTGTATTATGAAAAAAATTTCAATTCCATAAAAAAAAAAATTTAGTTGTTTTAAAAAAAAAGTAAAAAAAAAATCCGAATTTTGGTCCAGTCCGGGAGTCCGGACCTGATCCGGATATATATATATATATATATATATATATATATATATATATATATATATATGTCCAAAAAATGGTAGTAGTTGTTATTATTGTTGTTAATGTATAATACTTATTAATTTTAGGATAATGATGTTTCAAGCATAAAAATAGTAATAATCATGTACAACCTATTATACAAACGGTTATGCTCGGATATATTGTGCTGGAAAAAAAATTTGCACAAAAAAAATATCATTTTCTTAATCTTAATATTTATAATTATTCTTTATTTCAATTTCATTTTTGATCATAATTCTTTAATTTATCATTAATATAATACTACACTTTGTGGCATACATGTTGCATATGTAAATTATGTAGGGTAAAATAAGAATAATATAAAATTTGAAGGACTAATAAGAAACATAAAATATAAAAAAGGACAAAATACAATTATTTTAAAAATTGAAGGGCATTTTTGGAAGCCAAAAGGCTTCGAATATATTTTTACACCAAAGCCAACCTTCGACTTTATATATTAGATAAAAATCACCGCCGACAATCCTCTATCGATACAAACTTGTCACAACAGAGAGAATAAACATCCTTAAAGCGAAGATCATTTCGATTTCTCATCTGGATCACGCTGCTCAATTATATACTTTAAAGAGGTAAGATTCAAATTTAGAATTCCAATTTATTTATAGTTTGATGATTTTTTGTATTCTATTTTATTTTAATTTATGTGTTAATTATCTTCATTTAACCCATAATTGCTCTTTTGGTTATCGGTGAAATTCTCGTTTAAATTTTAATGTGTGTGTGTGTGTATATATATATATATATATATATATATATATATATATATATATATATATATATATATATATATATTGCATAGATCTCTATTTGTTCAAAAAATGGTAATTGTTATTAATGTAATAGTAGTTATTAATTTTAGGGTAATGATATTCTTACAAAAATATAAAATATAGTGATAATCATGTATAACCTTTTATACAGAGGGTTATGCTCATAGTGCATACATTGTGCTAAAAAAAATTCACACAAACAATATCATTTTCTTAATTTTAATTGTTATAATTATTTTTTATTTTAAATTCATTTTTGATCATACTTCCTTGATTTATTATTAACATAGTAATAATACCCGGTGGTACACGCGTTGTGTGTATAAATTATGTGAAGTAAGATAAATTTTAAAGGAACATATAGAAAGACTAAAAAAAATTAATATAAAAGGACAATATAGGAATTACCTGAAAAATTGAGGGGCACTTTTGAAAGCCAAAAAAACTTGAAAAATATGTTTACGCCAAAGTCAGCCTTTGACTTTATATATTACACAAATTTCTATGCATGTAAAAGACACACACAATCGATGTCTCAATAAAATAACCGCCGACAACCCTCTTTTAATAAATACTTATCACAATAGAAAGAATAAACATCACCTGGGTTTGAAATCACACCAACTTTATTTATAGTTTGATGATTTTTCATGTTTAGTTTCATTTTAATTTATGTGTTAACCTAAAATTAATTGCTCATTTGATTAGTGGTGTATATATATATATATAGATTCAAAAAATGGTAATTGTTGTTATTATCGTTGTTAATGTAATATTAATAGTTAAAAATAGCCCGAAATCTCGTTAAGAAAAAGAAAGAAAGTAATTTACAAGCTCTGCTGAATAGAATAAGAAAAACAAAGCTAAAAATTCATTCAAATTCATCAATCGAAGCTTGGAAACAAGTGGGATCTGTTCATTAGCAACTTTAGAGCATGATAAGATAGGTCTCACCTCAGACAACTCTAAAAGAGGTCAAATCGTGCTTGAAAAACCCTAGTTTGTGAGGTACTACATTTTTTGGAACATTACAACTTTGATTATTGACTAAATCGGGGTATTAATCCATCTTAATTACTATCTATGTTTTGGTTCATTATTACTATTTATATCATCACTTTGAAGATCTAATCCAAAATCATGGAACTTGATCGATTTTCAAAAATACTAATATCTAATTGTTGGCAATTTTCAAATATTAATTTATCGAATAAGGACGTGTAAAACTCATGTTATGTGAAATTTACCCCCAAAACAATAACTTGTGTCAAACACCTAGCTCCTTGTTAATGTTGTAGTATAGTATCCAAATCTAATTAATAAAACACAATTTAATTTAAATTTTCTGCTCACCCTAATAAACGATTAGAACCATCCAAAATTTAGGATCCATTATATTCTTTTTAACTTCAAAGGATAAAAAAGTGTTCTCTCTAACTCTCAGATCCTCCTCCGTTCTTCCTCCTGCCAAGCTCTCCCTCTGCCTCCTCTATTATCTAGTGTCGACAATCTCTCCTTCCCTTCGTACGTAGTGTCAGAGTCACGGGTAGTACGACTAGTACATAAATACTCCATGATGTTCTATTAATCTATATAACAAAATACAACTGATTTTGAATTTTCTGCTGATCCTAATAAATTATCTGGGTCGTCTAAAATTTAGGATAAATTTTATTATCTATGCAGTGCTGGAGGCACGGAACACAACTAATTCTATATATAGAGTATTAAAAAAACGCAATCATTGTTTAATTAAAACTACCACTCACAACCTTCTGTTGCTAGTCAAAACATAAAGAGTAGGTACTATCGCAATTCAAAATCTTACAAAGATCAGTTTTCTCTTTAACCGATCATACATCAAAAGTTATCCTTAATTTCGGTAAGGTAAAATTGTAACCGATAAATATATTAATTAAAAATTATTTGAACCAAACCACACAATTATTTATTCATGTGAAATTATTTGTAAAAATATTTAACTCTATTTCAATGATATCCGGTTAGTATGTACTAAATTTCATAATAATTTTATTTTATTCTCAATATAATATAGATACAAAAATAAAAAATAATCTCTCCGTCTACGTATTAACACTATATTCAATATAAATTAAACTTAAGAAATTCATCCCATCTCCCATCTCTATGAGACTGACTCGGTGTATTATTTAGCTAGGCCGACACGTGCCTCGAAAAATAAATTCTCATTTAATAGTAGTACTCAGCGTTACCGGGAACGTATAGAGAAGAACAGCTGTCGGTAACCTGGGATGAATCTTTTCCATTTTACCGCCTAAATTCCCTTTATTTCCCGCTTAACAAATCAGCGTCTATTCTGTACTTCTGAAGTAATAAATCTTTGTACTCGCTAGAACATGATTCTACTCGCCTACCCAACGCAGATATCCATATCAGGCGAGTACAAGTCATTTTCTACACTAACGAGTCTACTCCTCCCTCCTCCCTCCGTAATACGTACAATAAAATAAATACTAGCAGATTAGGTTGCCAAAAAATTTCCGTAATTTTCATCTGATTATTTCCCTCTTTCTCTCTCTAAAATAGCACATACTCTCTCCCTCTACGAGACCCTAGAGCTTGGAGTTAGGGATGAACGCCTCTGATTAAATTACTCCACCTTTCTTTGTTCTTAAGGTATTCCCTTTTTTTCCTTTTATTAAAATATATACTTGTAGTGTATATAGTGTTTATTCTTGTGTTTTTTTGGGGGGTAAGTGGTGATAGTGGTTATTATTAATAATTATTTTAGTATTTTAATAGTTTGTGGTTCAAGATATAATAGCTAAAACCCTAGTTTGTTTAAATTTGTTTCCTTATTTTTCTGTCTTTTTTTTTAATTTATTTATTGTTTACATTTCTTTGTCTTTTTTCCTTTTCAATTTACAGTTGTGGACCTGTGGTATTTCCAAATTATTGGGGTGATTCAAGTGGGGACTGGTAAAGATTTCCAAAAATGGCAACCGCTGAAGAGACTACAGAAACCCTAGTTGCAGCTGCTGATGATGGCCCTCCTCTCTCTTCCGAACCAGTCGTCTCTCGAGCTGCAAAAATGGGTGATGATGGAGATGGGGTTTTTGAGAGCCGCAAAAAGGGCTTAAAGGGAGACATGGGCAGTGGTGATGGTGAGGTTATAGAAGTTGAAAGAGGGGCTATTGAGACTGAGGTTTCTGTTGAAGCTGTTATGGGTTGTGGAAAAGAGGGTGGAAAATGGATGGGCTTGGACTCTGTTTTGGATGTTGAGAAGGAGGAAAATGGGGTGGAAAAGATTGGGCCTGAAACGGATCTTAATGTTTCTTATGGGGATGGTTCTGATGGGAAGGTGGAGCATGATGGGAATGGTATTTTCTTGGTTGTGGAAGCTATTGATTCTTTGGAAAGTGGAAAGCAGAGTCGGAAGAAAAATGAGTGTGTTGATAGGGGTTCTTTTGATGAAAATAGAGAAAGCTTAAATGGAAAACTTTCAGAAATTAATAGTTCTTTGTCAAAGGTGGGAGATAATCATGCTATAAAAGGGGAAGGGGAGGTGAATGCTACTGAAGAGGATGATGATGATGATGATGATGATGATGATATAGGTGATGAAGATCAAGAATATCATGTCGGTGACTTTGTGTGGGGAAAAATTAGGAGTTTTCCTTGGTGGCCTGGTCAAATTTATGATCCTTCAGATGCATCAGATTATGCTGTTAAGCTTAAGCAGAAGGATCGCATCCTTGTGGCATACTTTGGGGATGGTTCCTTTTCTTGGTGTAACCCATCTCAGTTGAAGCCTTTTGTTGATAATTTTGAAGAAATGTTCACACGGAGCAATTCTAAGAGCTTTGTCAATGCTGTACAGAAGGCTTTGGATGAGATAAGTAGACTTGTGGAGTCGGAGATGACTTGCTCATGTTTACCTGAACTTAAGGATTCTAGGTCTATTAATGGTGGAATCAAGACAGGAGTTCTTGTGCCTGTGGGTGGTATTGGTAAATTTTTAATTGCTCAACATGAACCAAAAGAAATAATTGCAAGGTTGAGAAATATTGCACAGGAAGTGTCTATTAACAATTTGCTTGAGCTCACTGTCTTGAAGAGCTGGCTAACTGCCTACTATCGCACAAAAGGAGGGTACACCCTAACCTTATACCATTATCCCAAAGGAATTGAAGGTCTTGAAGACAATAGTATAGATGGGATGATGAATGCTGCTGATTTGAGTAATCCAATGGAAGTGCCTGTCCAAGGTCCTTCTGAAGAAGAGTGGTTTTCTTCCCCGGTAGCAGTTGAGCCTGGATTTAATGAATCCAACCAATCTTTGTTGAAGATATGTCCAGCAATATCGGGCGCTATACTGTATCAGAGAAGGAAGCAGAAAAGTGTGGCTGAACTTATGGATGATGAGCCAAGTGAGAAGAAGGGGAGCGTGGTAAATGGAAAGAACTCTGGCAAGTTAACATCTTGGAAGAGAAAGGACAACAATGAAGCTGAAAAACAAAATAAGAGTCTCATGGCTTCTCAATCTGGTATGAAGAGAGAGAGGAAAAAGAAGGCTGAAGCTTCTGGATCTCCTAGGACCAAAGAGAAAAGGACTTCAAGTGTTGAAACTTCTAATCTTGGGGGGGAGGAATCTGCTGAAATCCCTCTGTCTAGGGAACTGAAGAAGAGGAAACTTTCTAGTGTTGAAAATGGTGAAGATGGGGCTGAAGAAGAGACTAGAAAGTCCTTAGCATCGAGGGAAAGGAAGAAGAGCAGGTACTTGTCCCCTCCCTATACAAATCCTATCTTGCAGATGAAAATTTCAAGCTCCAAGAGAGGCTCTGAAACAGAGTCTGAGGAAAGTAACAAGCTTGCTCAATTCAGGGAGCGAATGACCAAAGTAGCTGGCCAACTGATTGGGTCTCAGATTCACAGTAAAGAACTTACCAGCGGGCATGAGGCATCTAGCAGCTTAAGGACTAAAACTGCGAAACAAGATGATAGAATGGTTATTGACTCCGAGGATGTACCTGCAATTTCCAATCAATTAATTTCTCAAGTTCGCTCTGCAGCTATTGATCCTTTATGCTTGAGGGAGAAAAGTTTTCTTGATTTTATCACAGAAAACACGGTTGCATTCAGAAACTCATTCTTTGTGAACCCATCAAACTATGCACTACAACAAGATTGTCAAATTGGTAGTAGGAAGAGGAAGTCTTCAAGCATTAGCTCAGGGCCTCCACAAGAAGTGCTAAACGGGAGTGAGCATGAGCTGCCTGAACCTACTAGATCTCAGCAGAAAGCAAATAGAACTAATGATCAGGACTTTGAAATGCCAGCTGTTAGTGTGCCTGAGATAAAGGCAAATGATGTGGATTCCATAAGAAAAGCCGCACCTGTGGCCCTTATCCTGACATTTCCTCCTGCATTTTCTTTGCCATCAAAAGGTGAGCTAATGCAAATATTTAGCAAGTTTGGAGCTCTGAATGAGATGGAAACGGACGTGTTTTATAACTCGTACTGTGCTCGGGTTTCCTATCTAAAGAGTTCTGATGCGGAAGAAGCCTTCAGAGCATCAGTGGAGAGAAACCCCTTTGGAGTTGCCAATGTCAATTATCGCCTTCGCTATCCCTCAGCTGCAGCAAAAGTTCATGAGAGCAATCAGAATCCTTCCTCAGAGAATGTAATTACCTCGCAGCCATCTGTTGATGGGGCGGCACATATTGGCTACATAAGGGAAAAGATCAAGGTGATGACATCTGTGCTGGACACTTGTGATGGTAGAATTTCAGTGGAGATGAAGTCCAACTTAGAGGGTGAACTGAAGGACATCTTGGAGAAGGTGAGTTCGATCAAGTGTACTTCATCTTAGGTGGAAGTTGATATATATAGCATATAATGGAGCTGCATAGTTTTATAGAGGCCTTTTGGCCTAGGTGAATTTTGAGGATGGATATTCCCTGTTAATTCTCTTTAGATGTCCTTACTAGTGTAGGAAGAGTTGCTTAGTTCTACAGGAGAGATTTGGTATAGTTGGATTGGTCTGTTTTAGTTTATTTAACCAAAAAGATATTTACTTTCCATTATTGTTCTATGAGAAATTTAGATTATCTGTGTCCCCAACTACACCCGAACGCACACACTAGTCAATAGTTGGTTTATTTTTATTATTAAATGTGGTATTGAAGCTTTCTGAACTTACTCTAAGCAATGTCCCGAACAGGCGGGAGGTGGAACCATTCTCCATTACCATGTGTTAGCTAACTAGTCTAATTTGTTGCCTTAGAGTGTTGTCATGTTTTATAAACATGCTGTTTGTCTGAATATTCAGTTACATACATCTCCGTGGGCTCAAATAACATTCTTTGTTGCACCAATTGATAGTTTTGCATTTAAGTTAGTAGCATATGTTTTTCTGTTTTACTTTGGAGTGCATTGCTTTGAGGCCTTCAGATGTTGCTTGCTTGTGTTGACACCGTCCCAAATCTTAATTTTGGTTCCTTCTTCTATATTGCTTACATGTTATGAACATTGCCGCCTGGTTCGGCACAAAAGGGCGAAAAAGATAAGAGAAAAGCTGCAAATTTCTGCTGATCAGGTTGCTATCCTCTCACCCAGGAAGATTAATACTTGGTTCGAGGTGGTTATTCTCATCTGCAAAATGGTTAATATGGCTTAGTTTGAGCACCCAGTGTTTGAAACTCCACGTAATTTCTAAATTCCAAAAGACCTAAGATTATCACAAGTAAACTAAATTACAATGCAATCAAGGCCTTAACTATCCTCAATAAGATCCTATTGGAGTGTTGGATAGGCATGTTTTAAGACCTGCATTCCGCTAGTTAAACACAATTTAAAACTGCAATCCCCTAGTCAAACACAATTTCAAGCCTTGATGAAAGAGACCCACAATCCACTGACATGTAAGGCTTCTAATCAAACAGGCTACACAAGCAAATCCTCTCCTCTTGATTCGCCCCGTCAGTATTTGCTTGGACCCGACCTACATTGCTGGCCTGGGGGTATAATTGATCAATATTATGGGCCTTACCGATTGATAGCCAACACTTTAATCCTCGTACCTTTCCAGGAATACAACATTATATACAGCAACAGTAGCTATTTCCTCTTGAATACTATTCCTTGGTGAACAGTAATAATACAAAATAACAATTACTACTTCACAGGGCCATTGTATAAAGTTATTCGAGTATAATTAAGCTGTCAAAAACAAAAAGAAAAAAGAAAATAGAAAAAAGAAAAAAAAAGGGCAGCCATCTCACAAAAGTAAATCATGAACAGAATGTCACTCTAATAACCATTGGAAATTTACTTCCCTGACCACAATATAAACCCATTCCAGCATAAGGCATTCCTACAGTTGTAGTAGGTAATCCAACTGAAGAATCTGATTTATGTAGTGCACTAATGCAAAACTGAACTATCCAAAATTGCTGTAGTCAGCATTCTAAAGTCACAGCTTTCTCATACATTCTGAGGGCAAATGAGCAAAGATGGGAAGATAACAGAAAGAAAGAAAAGGTACATTTTTTCATGCATCACTTATCTACATAGCAAGAGCAAGAACAAGAGCAAGAGCAAGAGCAAATTCAAAACTACTGTGAGATTTTATGAACAGTACAGCATATATCTGGCAAATTGCAACAAGCATCAGTCATCGACTGGGTCTTGAGGAGTCTCTTCAGCGCTACGTTTGATTGTTATGACTGGACACTCGGCATGCTTTACACAAAATTCGCTCACAGTTCCAACGAAAACCCTGTAAATCAGATTGAAAATAGTGAAACTGGTTCTAACTTGTTGTATAAAATCAAAATTATCATAAAGGCACCAGAGTTGATAAGTTGCTCAAAATTACCAAATTATGGGATTAAACAAATGGATATGCAGAAAATTATCAACTTAATGGCAGGCCAGGCATAACTAAACAAAAATAACACACACACCTCTGGAAAGGACCAAGACCACGATTTCCCACAACGAGAAGATCTGGTTGGACTCGTTTCACCTCATGGCAGATTACTTCTTTGGGATCACCTCTCTTAATCCATGCTTCACAAGCTACCTACAAGCATTCCATTAAACTAAAATACTGACAGTATATATAGTAAACTTATATGTATATTGGAATTGACATTGATATATGTCTTGCTTCGGGGTTTGGGGTAGTCTAGGAAAACAGTAAGAATGGCACATGCTTGAATGTGTGTACAACAGAGAGAGAGAAGCATTAATCCTGGAAAAGAAATTGATACCCCAATTTCATGACATCTATTCACAAAGTACTCCACCAGATGAAGGCCTCTTATCTTGTCCCTGTGCTTCACTCTACTAAAATCTTCGGGCGATGCATATATACTATCCATGTCATCAAAACCTAGCACGATCGTGTTTACAGGTTAAAAACAAATATTCAGAGTCAAAAGACTATTTATGATGTAGATAACAGAAAATGCAGTGTACAGAATCAAAATTAGTGATGCACAGGACAAGAAAGGGAGGTTGGCTGATGCCCATGAGCAAATTGATCCAGTGTTAGCACGTTAAAATTCCAATATGACGTTCTCGAAGTAAAAAGGCATATAAAATCACCACCTGAATCCAAATTTTGCTGTCTTCTCAATCATATTCAAGTAACAACCACATAGTTGTACATATAATTACTGAACGAAATCAATGTCTTTACAGGTGTCCCTGTTATAATGAGATATCAAAAGGCAAGACAAAGCTCATGTTACAGCACACAATATTAACAGAGCCATAAAAATAGAAGAACCCCCCCCCCCCCTTTTTGAGTGACAAATGCAAGCGATATGTTTAGTACAAACAAATTTCAATAGACAATTAAAAACTGTATAAAATAATTCAAATTACAAAATCCATAAAGCTGATAAAACTATTTCTAAAATTCTTTAAATATCGAAGTACTGCAACATATCAACTTTCTCATTAGTTTTAGCCAACTGTCAAGGAAGAATAAAAACAACAAACACTTAACTATGAAGATAAGCAAGACAAGATGGTTATCAATACAAAACAACTCTCCCTCTGAAACACACACATAAGGGAACAATTTCATTCTTAGAACGCAAAACTAACGGTTTACAACAAATTGTAACAGCTATATAAACAACACACAAATCTTTTGCTTTTTCAGATATAAATATCTTCTAAAATCTCTCTTCAGAAGTTAGCATGCTCCCAGCCAACAGAACAATAACCAACTAAAACAACACATAACAAATAAGGTAGCCTGAAGATTTCAAATCTTGACTTTTGTGGTAGATGAGAAACATAAAATATTCAGAATAAAATCTGCAATCAAATATATGTTATAACGTGTAGATGAGGCTTCATAAACACTAGGAAGTCACTGACAACATGTAAACCAAGATTGATGAATGTAACATCTTAATATGCAAATGCTACACAGGCTCCAGCACACGAGTCATGTCCACATGTGCTACATCTAGAACACTTCTACCTCTAAATTTATGAAAGAGAGGAGAAAATAAAATTGTTGAAGCTTTCAAGTAGGACTGAGCAAAAAACGGATAAAACCGAATTACCGAATTACCGAACACAACTGAAATTTTTTAACCGAATTATTTCGATTTTTTGGTTTTTTTTCTAATTTCGGTTATATCCGATTTATTTCTCGGTATTTCGGTTTCGGGTTCGGTTTTAAAAAATAAATTATTCGGGTATTCAAATTACCGAACGAATATATATAATTGTGTCCATCCTCCTGCCTCACACGTGACTCTCCACCCAACAACTACTATGATAAACAACTCTTTTTCTCTCTTAAATTTCTGGAGCAACGTGTAACTCTCTCTCAACTTTTTGGTGCAACGTATAAATGTAAGATGCCCACCAAGAGTTTCAGATGCTGACGTACATGTCTGAATTTTTTTCTTATATATATATATATCAATTTCTCTCTCCAAACTCAGAAACCCAGATGAACTTTTCAATCCTATTTCCATACTAATATTAGTAATATAGAGAAAGACAGACTACCTACTATCCACCATCTCCTTCCGCTTCTTTCTTCCTTCCTCTTCCAACTCTCGGCCCACCATCTCTCCTTCTGCCTCCTCCTTCCTCCTTCCGACTTTTTGTATTTGTTTGAACCCTATCGAAACTCCCTTTTCGATCTATGCTTTTACAAAGTCCGGGTTTGCTAGATTTGTTGTTCTTGTGCGATTAGTAGAGGGTAATTGTGTACTTGATGAAGGTGATATGATCTGAGGGGTGGCTCTATTTTGGTTGGGGGTTACGGATCTTGATGGTTATGTGTTGGTGTTAGTTTTGGAAGGAGGTTTCTCCTTATCTGAGTTTTTTTTTCAAATCTCTTATGGAGCTTGCCAGAATCTGGGCTTGGCTCTACTCATCTCCGGTGGTTTTATGAATTCTAGATTGATCCATGCCGATCTGGGTTCATGCTACACCTATTGCCTATCATGTTCATGCTCAGATTTGGGTTTGACGTTTCTGATTGTAATCTTAAGTTTTTTTATCTCAGTTCAAATTGCCGAATTGGGCACGATTTTATTGATTTTTATTTGTCTGTTTTGGTGATTTTGCTTTCAATCAATTTCAATTTTGGCTGGTTCGGTTATTAACCAAAATATCCGAATTTATAATTTGGTAATTCGGTATTCGATAATTCGGTTATTGCCAAATTCGGTTAGTATTTCGGATAATGAAATTATGAATATTTTGGTATTCGGTTCGGTTATAACCGAATGATCAATCCTATTTTCAAGTCTTTTGTTCATACACTAGGGCCTTTCAATACACACAAACATATTTCAAAAGTAAAATAAAAGACCATGGTGATTAATCTTTCTTTTTTTCTTTTTTCTTTATGATATGTAGCATTTAATTAATGTTACTGGCAGACTTGGTCGTAGACATTGGAGCATTATGCAGCTTATCCATTTCACAGTCTCAAAGTTAAAACCAGATACATATGTTATATATACTGAAGGTTTAATACAAATAGGTCAGAAAATTTTGACCCGATGAAGCAACTTAAAAAGGTAAGGAAAAAGCCAAAAATACTACTGCAATGTTGTTCCACAATATACGGAAGATGAACTAAAGTATTTTTCCTTGCAATTAAACATACTCCCTCCGTTTCAAATTATATGATCAATATTGATTTTTTTTAAATCAGCTTGAGATATTTTCAAATTTAAAATTGATATTAATTAATTTAATTTTAGACAATACAATAACGAAAATTATAAACTACCTCAATAGTACTACTAATTACAAGATTTATTATTTTCAAAAGTAAAATGAATCACATACACATATGTTATCGGTGTAATACCACAAAAAATCATAAGGTGAGCGTGATAACTGAGTCATCATATGCAATCAGATTACAGATTTATGCAGCATGTGTCACAATGCAATCATGTCTTGCATAGGACCATCTAAACTATTATTTCATGCAGGTAATGAAGTTGATAACTAATACATGAAGAGTGAGATGTTTAATAAATGGGTGTAGTGAGAATTGCATGCAACTGTATCCATTAAGGACCGGTCTAACAATTATCAATAAGATGGTTCATTGTATCTTGGGAATGACAATAGATTACTCATGTTCCAATGAATCACATGATGATATACTGTCCACTCATCTTATTTTGTTGGATCAGTAAGAAAAATTTATCCATACCTTCTTACCGAATGATGAAAATCAAACAAACAAGCTAAAAGCTAAAAGTATTACAGCACTCCTATAACTATTAAATTGCTCGAAAAATGGAAAAATGAACCCAAGTAACTCTCAAAATTATTAAACATATGAAGCTTGAACAATTTTCAAGAACCCATGATGCAAGCTTTAATTATATACCTCATTGATCTAATTAAATACATTTGCATTGGATGTAATAATCATATAGAAACAGTACATACACATGTACACATCTGCACAACACCATAAAAAACAAAAATAACAACTGATGCTTATCCACCCCTAACATTCACGACAAACATATTTATTCATCAATTTCACTGGCAATTATTCATCTACTTCTTAGCACTCGATCATTACACAAAATTATGTATGAGTGTCATTATACCAAGTCTCCTCCACCTTAGAGCCATTTTAAGCTCTTATTTCATAAAAGTACAATTTCCATAGGTAAATTAGGGCAATCACACCAGTACGCACAGGTGCTAAGATTTTAAATAAAATTAACCTACAAATTGCAAGTAATTCTACAAATAACTGTCCAACTGCACATTAATACTGAAATTCGACTCTGACTCCAACTGAAATGTAATCTATCCATTCACAATCCAGATAGTTCACTATGATCACAATAGATTGTGCGTAACAACTAATTAGACAACACAAGCTTCTAATAAGCACTTGATGAAAACACATATTCTCTCATCTACGAAATATTAACATAAATCAGAAAGAATCAAGTTTAAAACCTTACACGATCAATTTGAAGCTTGATTTAAAACATATAAGCATACACATACATCGGGAAAAAGAACATATGCTTGCGGATTATTACTATACAGATAGAAAACAAGGAAGAGAGAGAACCATCTTCATCAGGAACTTGGACATGGAGGAAAAGGAGCTTGAAACCAGAAGTGTTGGAGCGAATAATCTTCTTCAGAGTCCACTCGAATGCTCCTTTGCTGCTTATGGAAGGATGTGGATAGCCTTTGATCGTCGACTCGTTCACTCCCATCATCACTTGAGTCACAGGCTCCGGCACCGACGATGATTCACCTCTTCCCGCCATTAATGACTCACTCGCCTCAGCTCTATCTTTTCTCTCTCTGGTCTGTGCTCACTTAATTTCAAGTGTATGATGAAATCACTGGGCTCTTTTGTTTAAACGATGGGGGACAACCGGACAAGTGTGCGTAGGGTTGCGTATTGTACCTCTCGGCGCACGAAACCTCTGGATCAAAACAGAAATACTAAGATGCGCCTAACGATTACAGTTGTTACACACCCCAAACGCGTGTCGCGTAGTTGTTTTTCCTATCTGATTTTACTAAAATGATACTATTACATTAAAAAAATCACATAATCTATATAATAAAACAGAGCGGCTCAAATCCCAAGATTTTAATATTTAACGGTCTCAAATCAATTCCAAGACTTCAATATCCAACGGACTCAAATTATTTGAAGCTTCAACATCCGACGGTCAAGAATTTATCTTTCAATTATCTCACTCTCTCACTCTTTTACTTCCCAAAAAAATATCATTATTTGAACACACACATATATAATATTTATAATATAAACTGGCTGTCTATTCATAAATGTGACGCCCCCAAAATAGGTATACATCACTCATTCTGAGTCGCCAAATACATGGTACAGAAACAAATACAACTTCAGTAATACAATTGTCGTGCAGAATACGACAACACATATACTGTGAGTTTGAATACAAATATTGTCTACTAGAGAGTATACAAACTCAAAAGGAGTCCTCATTACAATTATCACACTATTTCACATAATAGTGAGGACTACTAATGCAATCATCTAAACCATCAATCCATTCCCCGACTAGTCCCAACTATATTTTCATTTTCTGAAGAGAACAGTGAAAAAAAGGGTGAGCTCAACTAGCCCAGTAAGAAATATTATGACTAAGATAATGTACAACAAATTATCATTAGTCTTCAACAGGAAAAATTATGATAAAATATAATAGATAACAAGTTTTAGCTCAACAACTGCAGCGGAAAAAACAATCCATTAGAAGAGTAAAGTAGAGTATAAAACCTACTATCTTCTACGATTTAAAAGATTTATCATCAATATTATTGCTGAGATTCAGCTTAATAAATAATCCACATCATCGAATCATCCCTGCACTACGGGCCAAAGATAATCGTGTTTTCATCAACGGTCATGATCATGCCATAAAACAATTCATCTTTGCACCCTTGACCGAAGAGAATCCATGGCCATAATCATACCAAAAAGTATCCATCAATACACTACGGGCCAATGAGAACTTTTACCACATCATTTGTAACATTACGGTCATGATTATACCGAATAATCTCTGGTCATAATCATACCAAGTCCATCTATGCACTACAGGCCACAGATGACTTTCAACAGAATATAAACATGAGGATGATGACAATGATATAATAATTTAATTAAACAAGTTCAAAAATAAATTTTAAAGATTTATAATTTAATTTATCCAGAAATCAATAGCGTCCAAATTGTCAACATGATACTACTTTGTGGAGTAAAATTTAAGAATAATACTCAGTTGGTCATGTTCATCTCAACACCTGTTCATCTTTGCACTACGGGCCAAAGATATTCTTCAGGTAATCATTCATCTTTCCACTACAGGCCAAAGATATTCAGTAATATCGTCATTTAGAACTGAGGATGATTAAAAATATCTTAAAGAAAACGAATCCAGTGAGATAAAAGAATAAATATTAGGGATTCGTATTACAGTTTATCCAAGTTCAATAATACTCCGAAATAACTAATTTTGAAGCAGAATTTAAAAATAATGATCAAAATATAGATACAATCAAAGATAGTAACCATAATAGACATCTTGGATAAAAAGAAGAAAATTTTATTTTTCGGTGAACAGTGCCATATTCGTGAATAGTGTCGTATACGTGAATAGTGCCGTATACGTGAATAGTAATCCCGACAAAAAAAATTCTAAATTTGATAAAAAGTTCAAATCAATATTTTGGCATAATGATATTGAAAGAAGTAATATCATTTACAAAAAACATAACATCCCTTACCTCAGAATAACCGTACTTCTGACTGAATTTCGGATATAGTGCTGACAGAAACTTGCACATCAAATAAATATTTCCTTATCATATAAATCAATAATTAATTATTCACAAATAATATTACAGAATCACAATTATGACAACCAGGCAGTTTCCACGAAAGAGGGGGCTTTCCAATAAGGATTTCTCCTTACTGACGCGCAATTAGGTGACCAAAACTCTCCTTAGACAGAACTTTCTAGACATTGCCAATAATACTATTTAATAATATTATTCAAATAATATGAATTATTGATCTGATAATGGGAAATACTGTGCAGTAATAATTATTGAAACAACAATAATATAAAATATCAACGCAACAATTATTGAATCAATAAAATAAAATATTGAACAGTAACTACTGTAACAATTATTGAGTAGTGCCTTCTTACTTAAGGATCAATAATTCAAAAATACTGTACAAAATCGTGTGCTACTGTGCAACCACGCGTATTACTGTATTTTAATCACTGGGTATTCCAACAGTGTTAACGGTAACAACTACGCCGTTATTTATAAAAACTCAATTTTTGTCATTTTCTTCATCCGACAGTTATTCTGTTATGGAGCCCACAAATGACTGCGCCGTCGTACGAATAATTCCCGATATCAAGAATATTCCACGACCAAACGAATATTCCCCGACAACAATGAATATTTTATAACCACTTGTTTATTTTGTAAAATTTGCATATTTTACCCATAACCAAAATATTATATCAAATTAACACCTTATTATTCACAATAATAATTAGATGAAATTTGATTTTATTCATTAATAAGTTGGGGTCTTACAACCTCCCCTCTTTATGAAATTTCGACCCCGAAATTTACGTACGTACCTGATATGCTGAACAGATGGGGATACCTCGTCAGATTCTAACTCTTGAGGTATAACCTTTGAGCGTAGAATATATTCCTTCTTATCCAAGATTTTAACATGTATGTCCTTATACGTTAAATCTTCCGCTATCTCTTCCGGTTCTTAATCAATAATGTGGTTCGGATCATCCATATATTTACGTAACATCGATACGAAATAAACGTTATGAACACGCGACATACTTGGCGCTTAAAACGAGTCTATAGGTCACAGTTCCTACTCGATCGAGGATTTCAAATAAACCAATAAAATCGAGGGTTGAGATTTCCTCTCTTCATCGACTCTTGCTCCTAGAATAACGCCCTCTTGAACCTTCTTCTTCACATTCATCAGCTCTGAGTCTGTAGCTTGAGCGGCTTTAACTTTATCAATTTAAAGTCGGTTCTAATCTTATATTTGCTATCTTCACGTAGATTCGTATATTCGCACTCGTAAATGCATACGATCTTCTGCTCAACGCGTCAGCTACCACGTTCGCTTTTCCCACGATGGTATTAAATGGTATAATCGTAATCTTCAACAGCTCGAGCCAACGTCTTCAGCGTATAATACGTTCGTTTTAGGTGAAAAAATATTTTAAGAGTTTTAGAAATGGGTTTTATACTGGGGTCAAGTTTAAACGTTGAGCGCAAGTAGGAGAAATAAAAGAATATGTAGAACCGGTATTAAATAAGATATAAACTTCGCAAGAGTTTATGAATAACTTACCCGTGATAACTTCGTTCGGGTTCCTCGACAAACGCTCTTACTTAAACTACCGACTTTGACTTGTCTGGGACATCCTTTGGCATCACTATCCCTGCTGGACTTGACTTCACTACAGGACAAAATCGAGCTAGGTGACCTTCTCTTCCGCAATTGAAACACACTTTGGGTTGCTGCGTACAGTTTGAACGGATGTGTCACTCCTGTCCGCATTTGAAACATACGATTGGTGGTCGTTCTTCTTCTTTTGAAATGGGTGCTGGTGTTGCTGTCTTTCCATTATTATTAAACCTCCTCTTCTTGAAATTTTCACTTCTATTATCTTGGCTATGATTACCACCGAAGTGGTTACCATTCTTGGCATGATAATTACCACCGAAGAGTTTATAATTAACTTACCCATGATAACTTCGTTCGGGTTCCTCGACAAACGCTCTTACTTAAACTACCGACTTTGACTTGTCTGGGACATCCTTTGGCATCACTATCCCTGCTGGACTTGACTTCACTGCAGGACAAAATCGAGCTAAGTGACATTCTCTTCCGCAATTGAAACACACTTCGGGTTGCTGCGTACAGTTTGGACGGATGTGTCACTCCTGTCCGCATTTGAAACATACGACTGGTGGTCGTTCTTTTTCTTTTGAAACGGGTGCTGGTGTTGCTGTCTTTCCTTTATTATTAAACCTCCTCTTCTTGAAATTTTCACTTCTATTATCTTGGCCATGATTACCACCGAAGTGGTTACCATTCTTGGCATGATAATTTCCTCCACGATTGTTATCACCGCTTCGATGACTGCTACCACTGGTATTATCATTTTTTCGGCTGCTTTCTCTTGGTTGGGTTAACTCATTATCGCGCTCCAATAACTGAGCTCTATTTATAACATCTGAATACAAACATAGTTTGTGAGAAATTAGGTGTTGACGTATCTCGGATTTCAAACCTCTTAGAAACATCCGCGTCATTCTCTCCTCGTTATCAACTAAGTGGGACGCAAACCGGGACAACTCAGCAAACTTAGCTTCGTACTGCGACACGGTCATATTGTTTTGCTCCAGCTTGATGAATTTCACTTCCTTCATGTGACGAATACTTTCGGAAAAGTACTTGTCGTTGAACACATCTTGTGTGCGTCAGGCTGGGTACGTTTTACAGATTCCCACCAATGATCTGCTTCTTCACGCAACATAATGGTTGCAAATGGAACCTTTTGCTCCTCTGAGCATTCCAAGACATCAAATATTTTGGTGATCTGCTTTATCTGTTACGCCCCCAAAATTAGGTATACATCACCCATCTTGGGTCGTCAGATACATGGTACAGAAAATAAATACAACTTACTAATACAACTGTTGTGTACAATACGACAAAATATAACTGTGAGTTTGAAAATAATTATTGTCTACTAGAGACTATACAAACTCAAAAGGAGTCCTCATTACAATTATTGTCACACTATTTAATAGAATAGTGAGGACTACTAATACTATCATCTGGTCCATCACTCCGTTCCCCGACTCGTCCCGGCTATATTCTCATTTCCTGAAGAGAACAGTGAAAGAAAGGGTGAGCTCAACTAGCCCAGTAAGAAATATTATGACTAAGATAATGCAGAATAAATTATCATTAGCCTTCAACAATGTTAAACTGATAATTTTAACTGCAGCGGAACAAGCAATCCATTAAAAGAGTTAAGTAGAAAATAAAATCTAATATCTTCTATGATTTAAAAGGTTTTTCAACACTGTTATCGCTCGGACTCAGCTTAATAAAATAATCCACATCATTGAATCACCCCTACACTACGACCAAGGATATTCGTGTATTCATTAATGGTCATGATCATGCCAACAACTGTCCATCAATGCACTACGGGCCAATGAGGACTTTTACCACATCATTTGTAACATTACGGTCATGATTATACCGAATAATCCCTGGTCATAATCATACAAAGTCCATCTATGCACTACAGGCCACAGATGACTTTTAACATTTTATAAACATGAGGATGATGACAATGATATAAGAATTCAATAAAACAAGTTCAAGAATTAATTTATCCAAGAATTAACAACGTCCAAATTGTCAACATGATACTGCTTTGTGAAGTAAAATTCAAGAATACTTAGAAGAATATTTTCATGAAAAGATACTGGATAAAACGCAATTATCAAGGATATTCCACAAATTTCATGGACTATAGAAGTCAAAACTTAACCAACTGAGTATAATAAAGAATGAAATAACAAAAGAAATCACCATGCATGCGATAGACCGCACAGACAGGTTATTCCAACAGAATGATAAATAATGGAACCAGGTCCGGCGTAAAATGCACAGACAGGATATTCCAACAGAATAATAATAAAGACGAAACCAGGTCTGGTGTAAAACACACAGACAGGATGTTCCAACAGAATAATAATAAAGACGGAACCAGGTCTGATGTAAAACACACAGACAGGATGTTCCAACAGAATAATAATAAAGACGGAACCAGGTCCGGTGTAAAACACACAGACATGATGTTCCAACAGAATAATAGAAGAATGTCACCAAGTATAGGGTAGACCGCGTATACAGGTTATTCCAACAGAATAATAAGAAATGGAATAACAACAGTTCTCTTCATGAATAAGAAAGAATAACACCCCTTACCGTTTTAAAGAAGAACTGAAATAAGGAAGTAGTTAAGTAGCAGAATACTGTTCTTCTCTCTCTATAGTTTCTCTCTATAGTTTCTCTCTCTAGAGTTCAGTGAATTCGTAAGAAATAATGAAGGAATGAGCTGCTATTTATAGAAAAATAGAATGCATAGTAACTAATCCATGAACGGTCCAGATTGATTACTTTAATCTGACGGTCCATATTTAAAGAAAAATCTTTTAAATAAAATATAATATATTCTATTTATAGAATAACTTTAATAAAGTATTCTGTTTTCTGTAAAAAGATGTTTCTGTTTTATTACGTTAATAATACGAATAAAACAAAACTTCATTATCGCTAAATAATTCATATTATTAACTGACAATAATTGAATCAAACTGAGTGACTTATCACATAAGCATTAATAATCAATATCGTGTGCTACTATGCAACCATACGTATTACTGTACTTTTACTACCGAGTAGTTCAACAGTATCAATGGTAAAACTTCCGCCGTTATTTTTAATAAAATATTTTTGTCGTTTTCTCAATCCGACAATAATTCCGTTGTGAGGTCCACCAATAATTGTGCCATTGTACGAATATTCCCTGTTAAAATGAATATTTCCCGACCAATCGAATATTATATAACAACTTGCGTACTTTACAAAATTTATAAATATTACCCACAACTATAACATTATATCAAATTAACTCCATAATATTCAAAAATGATATTTATATAAAATTCATCTTTATTTATAAAAGTTGGGGTCTTACATTATCCATGTCTCTGCCTTAAGTGGTTCTGGCTTTCCCAAAAACTTCAGTGGTCCTAACTCCTTGAACTGCTTAGCGGTTACCAACCGTGGGTTGCCAGTGTTTCCACCTGCATTATGAACATGAGTCTCTCTCGTTTGGTGTTGCATGAATTCTAAAAAGCTTCTAAGCGTACCGTCGTTTATCATTTGGTCGGTGCCGTTGTTCACTTGAGGATTGTTGCCTTCCTGATGCACATTATCCTGAGTATTGATCTGTGGTGACTCAACGGTCTCCTGTGCTCCATTGCTAATCTCAACATTCTCAGATGTCATTTTTAAATACTGTCACAAATTAAACAAGGGTTAATTGACACGCAACATATTATCCCTATATTCTGACCGACCAAACAAATACCAAATAAACTTAGTCAGGTCATACTAGCGAAGGAATTTCCCGCCTCTCCCCTCCTAGTTCTTGTCTCACATCTCAGCCAGGGATCATATCCCTAAGCTTTGATACCAACTGTGACGCCCCCAAAATAGGTATACATCACCCATCCTGAGTCGCCAAATACATGGTACCGAAACAAATACAACTTCAGTAATACAATTATCGTACAGAATACGATAACACATATACTGTGAGTTTGAATACAAATATTGTCTACTAGAGAGTATACAAACTCAAAAGGAGTCCTCATTACAATTATCACACTATTTCACAGAATAGTGAGGACTACTAATGCAACCATCTGGACCGTCAATCCATTCCCCAACTAGTCTCAGCTATATTCTTATTTCCTGAAGAGAACATTGAAAGAAAGGGTGAGCTCAACTAGCCCAGTAAGAAATATTATGACTAAGATAATGTACAACAAATTATCATTAGTCTTCAACAGGGAAAAATATGATAAAATATAATAGATAACAAGTTTTAGATCAACAACTGCAGCGAAAAAAATAATCCATTAGAAGAGTCAAGTAGAGCATAAGACCTACTATCTTCTATGATTTAAAAGATTTATCATCAATTTTATTGCTGAGATTCAGCTTAATAAATAATCCACATCATCGAATCATCCCTGCACTACGGGCCAAAGATAATCGTGTTTTCATCAACGGTCATGATCATGCCATAAAATAATTCATCTTTGCACCCTTGGCCGAAGAGAATCCATGGTCATAATCATACCAAAAATTATCCATCAATGCACTACGGGCCAATGAGAACTTTTACCACATCATTTGTAACATTACGGTCATGATTATACCGAATAATCTCTGGTCATAATCATACCAAGTCCATCTATGCACTACAGGCCACAGATGACTTTCAACAGAATATAAACATGAGGATGATGACAATGATATAATAATTCAATTAAACAAGTTCAAGGATAAATTTTAAAGATTTATAATTTAATTTATCCAGAAATCAATAGCGTCCAAATTGTCAACATGATACTACTTTGTGGAGTAAAATTCAAGAATAATACTCAGTTGGTCATGTTCATCTCAACACTTGTTCATCTTTGCACTACGGGCCAAAGATATTCATCAGGTAATCATTCATCTTTGCACTACAGGCCAAAAATATTCAGTAATATCATCATTTAGGACTGAGAATGATGAAAAATATCTTAAAAAAAACGAATCTAGTGAGATAAAAGAACAAATATTAGGGATTCGTATTACAGTTTATCCAAGTTAAATAATACTCCGAAATAACCAATTTTGAAGCAGAATTCAAAAATAATGATCAAAATATAGATACAATCAAAGATAGTAACCATAATAGACATCTTGGATAAAAAGAAGAAAATTTCATTTTTTGGTGAATAGTGTCGTATTCGTGAATAGTGTCGTATACGTGAATAGTGCTGTAAACGTGAATAGTGTCGTATACGTGAATAGTAACCCCGACACAAAAAGTTTCAAATTTGATAAAAAGTTCATATCAATATTTCGGCATAATGATATTGAAAGAAGTAATATCATTTACGAAAAAAATTACATCCCTTACCTCAGAATAACCATACTTCTGACTGAATTTTGAATATAGTGCTGATAGAAACTTGCACTGAATAGCAACTCTCAAAGTATCAAAATACTCACAAAATACGCTCGAGAATATAGAGAAAGAAAGAGAGAAAACTTATGAATTCTGGTGTGATTTTTAATTCTAACTTAGCCCTCTAATTATAGAAAAATGTTAGCACGACGAAGCAGACTTGACCTGCAACCTGATGGCTTTACCTGCTACTATTGTCACCCACCACATTTGAAATAAAATTCAGCACATTGATTCACCAACCACAAGTGGGGCCCACTCAATTCTAGAATTTTTCACCAAAATTATTTATAAACCTAATTTCCGAATCAGTCACCTCTTAAAATTCATAACAAATCATACACTCATTTTTAACAGTTCAAAATTTGTGGACATATACTCAACTTATATATGTATAACATATCCAAAAATCACAACGATCCAACGGTCGGATTAAAAATTATAACTCACGCAATATATCTGAAAAATACTGATTTGATTTTTAATACCTCCATTCCGACAGAAATACTGATAAAACACCTCAACATTAATTCCTTCAATAATAACCACATAAATAAATCCATCATTTATATCCACATCAAATAAATATTTTCTTATCATATAAATCAATAATTAATTATTCACAAATAATATTATAGAATCATAATTATGACAACTAGGTCGTTACCAGGAAAGAAGGGGCTTTCCAATAAGGATTTCTCCTTACTGGCGCGCAATTATATGACCAAACCTCTCCTTAGACAGAACTTTCTAGACATTGCCAATAATGCTATCTAATAATATTATTCAAATAATATGAATTATTGATCTGATAATGGAAAATACTGTGTAGTAACAATTATTGAAACAACAATAATATAAAATAACAACGTAACAATTATTGAATCAATAAAATAAAATATTGAACAGCAACTACTGTAACAATTATTGAGTAGTGCTTTCTTACGTAAAGATCAATAATTTAAAAATACTGTGCAAAAGCGTGTGCTACTGTGCAACTACGCGTATTACTGTATTTTAACCACCGGATATTTCAACAGTGTTAACGGTAACAACTACGCCGTTATTTATAAAAACTCAATTTTTGTCGTTTTTTTCATCCGACAGTTATTCTGTTATGGGGCCCACAAATGACTGCGCCGTCGTACGAATATTATCCGACAGCAAGAATATTTCACGACCAAACGAATATTCCCCGACAAAAATGAATATTTTATAACCACTTGTTTATTTTGCAAAATTTGCATATTTTACCCATAACCAAAATATTATATCAAATTAACACATTATTATTCACAATAATAATTAGAGAAATTTGATTTTATTCATTAATAAGTTGGGGTCTTACAATAAACTTTTAAACCGGCTCAAGTTTGTTAATATTATTTCCCTTTATAAACTATAATCACAATAAATACACCTGATCAGTGTGATGATGTGACAATATTTGAGACATTATTTGAAACTCATGTCATTACACTTTGATAAAATATAATATTGTTGTTACTTTTTAAAATTAATTATTCAACATCCGACGGCCAAGAATTTATCTTTCAATCATCTCACTCTCTCACTCTTTCACTTTCCAAAAAAATATCATTATTTGAACACACACATTTATAATATTTATAATATAAACTGACTGCCTATTCATAAACTTTTAAACCGGCTCAAGTTTGTTAAATATTATTTCCCTTTATAAACTATAATCACAATAAATACACCTGATCAATGTGATGATGTGACAATATTTGAGACATTATTTGAAACTCATGTCATTGCACTTTGATAAAATATAATATTGTTGTTACTTTTTAAAATTAATTAATAAATAACTCTGAAACGAAAGGCTTATTCTCCTAACCGATTAATTAATGGGTCCAACTGTTTTCCTTAGTAAAAGAATGAGTTTAAATTTTGTGATTAAGTTTTAGAAGTTTTTCACATGATTTATATATAATGAAATGATTATCCATTTTATTGGATTTTTCGATTCTTTGTCATTAACAAGATCTTTTATTATTTATCGTTATGGACGAAATTTGATTAGTTTGAACAATCAATTAATTGCTTAAATAAGCCAAGTTATTTTGATTAATTTTTGATTTTCATACTATACATTAACTATGTTTTATGAAGAAATTTTTAAAAAATCTTATTAAAAAAATGTAATAAATAAGTATTTTTCTCATACAAAAAAAAAGAAATAGAGGCGAAAAATGATTGTAATTCTCTCCGTGGTAACATCATAGATACATTTTTTTTATAGTTAGTCTAAAATTAAAGATATAATTATGCACTCTCACTGTTAATAAAAATAATTTTATTTATTAACCTTTCTGTCACATAAAAAAGTTTTTTTATATTTTTTGTTTTATTGATAGTAATATAAAAAGACAACTATTCTTAAATTTGTTATCTTAATTTCATTATCATTTTATCGTACCAATCAAATAACTAATTAATTATTGTTTATAGGGTAAAGATAGAATAAAACTATATCCTTAGGCTATATTTGATTGTAAGAATTATATTTGAGATTTGATTATTAATCACAAACCTATTGTTTGTTTTTTAACATAGACATGTGACTATTAATCCGGGATAGTAAAATGACCTGAAATGAGAAAGTATTTAGTACCATGTCCAACTATATATTCAGAGCGGTTCAAATCCCAAGGCTTCAACATCCAACGACCTCAAATCAATTTAGGCTTCAACATCCAACGATCTAAAATCATTTGGGGCTTCAACATCCGACAGCCAAAAATTTATCTCTCAAAAATTCAAACTCACATCTATCATCTTACTCTCTCACTTCCCAAAAAACACCATTATTTGAACACACACACTTAAAATGAATCAGTTTTATAAAAAAAATTAATCAACATTGAAAAAAGTGATATTTTGAAGTTAAAAATAAATTTTTATAAAACTTTGAAAGGGAGAGTTTTAACCCTTAATAGAAAATTTAAAGTAAACAAGACAAGAGTGTATAATAACTCTAAAATGACTGAAAATAAATTCACGAAAGTAGTGTAATTTTTTTTTATTATTCTTAAAAATAGGGAATTATATTTAAATATAAGGAATTATGAAATTAGTGTGAAAGTAACATTTTTCATAACTTAACTTACTATAATGTAGAATGTATTCCAATTACGTACGTACAATGTCTAAGACAGTGCATCCAATATTCCATATTCCATATTCTATATTCCATAGCCTTCCTAAGTTAGACGCACGGATAGATAGAACAAGTCACTCGAATTTTAAATTTGATTATAATTTTTTATTTTAATATTACAACGTAGCATAAAATTCTTAACCTTTTTAGTGTATCACATTATCATTATTAAAATATTATTTAAAATTTATCTTTAATTTTAAAATTTAAATTAAAAATGAAGAATTTTTTTTGCCAAACTACAACCAACTTTACACTACCCAATTTACTAAATTTCAATGTTAATATAAAATATTTGTGTGTTTATTATCTACACTAATTTATTTCTACCAAGTAATAATTAATTATTATTATAATAATTCAAATATTTTGATATAATTATCATAAATTAATAAATATAGCATGTTGCCTGAAGACACTTTATTATATGTATTTAATTAGAAATTTCAATTGAAACTTTGGACTTGTTCGGTAACTGAAAAACTAGAATAAACTAGCAGAAATTTGATTGAAAAATTTTGAGTCCTTTCTTTTTCCCTTTTTAGTGGTTATGGTTTTTTGTTCAGTTTTCTTATTTTGATAAATAGAACTATATTGATTGTTGGGTGTAGTCATTATGTTGATTATGTCTTCCTAAGAAAGAATGAAAGAAATAAAATCATAGCTTAGAGTCAAAAGGTTGTGTTATGCCTCTTTGGGTGGATGTTTATTTTCTCTGGCGTCTCGAGGCATAAAAAAAATCCAATTTATGTTTTGTAACGCCCCCAAAATAGGTCCTTTCCATCCAACCCATTTTGAGTCGCCAAATACATGGTACAGATA
Source organism: Panax notoginseng (assembly GCA_016801055.1). NCBI lineage: Eukaryota > Viridiplantae > Streptophyta > Magnoliopsida > Apiales > Araliaceae > Panax > Panax notoginseng. Next base: position 261,168,166 of record CM029012.1, read on the forward strand.
ACAACTACAACTTTATTACAACAATTGTCGTGTAAAATACAACAACACATATGCTATGAGTTTGGGTACAAATATATACCAACTGTGACTCATGTCCCAACCTTTAATAGCACGTCACAATGACACATTACATAAAGGTATAGTCAAAAACTGTTTTAGAAATTAGAATCTTTGGGAAGTGTTCAAGGAAACCCTCGTACATGGGAGGCCATGCTTCTAGGTTATGATAGATATCATATGGCCACAGAATTATCCTTGGTTGACCCAATAGACCCCAAAGAAAAATAAGAAGGTTACTATCATATTCTTCCCAATGGTGAGTTTTCTCTTGATTTATCATTATCTCCACTGTCTCTAATTGAGAATTATACTTCAAACAAACACCAAGATTATATAGGTAGTGCTCGTAAATATACTCAGCAAGTGGATGAACACATCCCTGTCTTATGATGACACGAGATTGTATATCATTAGACATCTTGTATGATAGTGATAAAACACCCTTCCAACGTTGGGTTCGCCTCACCCTAGATGATTCACCAAATATAACTACTAAATGATGACCACCGTTCTATTCTCCTGTTACCCCCGCTCGACCCAACTACACTCTTATTACCTGCATTATCTTAGTCATAATATTTCTTATTGGACTAGTTGAGCTCACCCTTTCTTTCACTGTTCTCTTCAGAAAATGAGAACGTAGCTGGGACTAGTCGGGGAACAGAGTGATGGTCCTAGATGATATCATTAGTAGTCCTCACTATTCTATATAATAGTGTGATAATAATTGTAATGAGGATTCCTTTTTAGTATGAATACTCTCTAGAAGATAATATTTGTATTCAAACTCACAGTTTATGTTCTGTCGTATTGTACACGACAGTTGTATTATTAAGTTGTATTTAAATTTTATACCATGTATCTGGCGACTCAAGATGAGTGATGTATACCTAATTTTGGGGGCGTCACACATGTCATTGCACTTTGATAAAATATAATATTGTTCTTACTTTTTAAAATTAATTATTCAACATCCGACGGCCAAGAATTTATCTTTCAATCATCTCAATCTCTCACTCTTTCACTTCTCAAAAAAATACCATTATTTGAACACACACATTTATAATATTTATAATATAAACTGGCTGCCTATTCATAAACTTTTAAACCGGCTCAAGTTTGTTAATATTATTTCCCTTTATAAACTATAATATATCACAATAAATACACCTGATCAATGTGATGATGTGATAATATTTGAGACATTATTTGAAACTCATGTCATTGCACTTTGATAAAATATAATATTGTTGTTACTTTTTAAAATTAATTAATAAATAACTCTGAAACGAAAGGCTTATTCTCCTAACCGATTAATTAATGGGTCCAACTGTTTTCCTTAGTAAAAGAATGAGTTTAAATTTTGTGATTAAGTTTTAGAAGTTTTTTCACATGATTTATATATAATGAAATGATTATCCATTTTATTGGATTTTTCGATTCTTTGTCATTAACAAGATCTTTTATTATTTATCGTTATGGACGAAATTTGATTAGTTTGAACAATCAATTAATTGCTTAAATAAGCCAAGTTATTTTGATTAATTTTCGATTTTCATACTATACATTAACTATGTTTTATGAAGAAATTTTTAAAAAATCTTATTAAAAAAATATAATAAATAAGTATTTTTCTCATACAAAAAAAAAAGAGATAGAGACGGAAAATGATTGTAATTCTCTCCGTGGTAACATCATAGATGCATTTTTTTTATAGTTAGTCTAAAATTAAAGATATAATTATGCACTCTCAATGTTAATAAAAATAATTTTATTTATTAACCTTTCTGTCACATAAAAAAGTTTTTTTATATTTTTTGTTTTATTGATAGTAATATAAAAAGACAAATATTCTTAAATTTATTATCTTAATTTCATTATCATTTTATCGTACCAATCAAATAACTAATTAATTATTGTTTATAGGGTTAAGATAGAATAAAACTATATCCTTAGGCTATATTTGATTGTTAGAATTATATTTGAGATTTGATTATTAATCACAAACCTATTGTTTGTTTTTTAAAATAGACATGTGACTATTAATCTGGGATAGTAAAATGACCTGAAATGAGAAAATATTTAGTACCATGTCCAACTATATATTCAGAGCGGCTCAAATCCCAAGGCTTCAATATCCAACGACCTCAAATCAATTTAGGCTTCAACATCCAAGGATCTAAAATCATTTGGGGCTTCAATTTAGGCTTCAACATCCAACGATCTAAAATCATTTGAAGCCTAAAATTGACATTAATATTTTTTTTACTTTAACTATTTAGTTAGTCAAACTTAAATTCAATTGTCATAACTTATTTGACTAGTATTATTTTTCAAAAAAAATATTGTAGAAATAGGTTATTCTGATGGACCGACTTAAGTTTAATCCCTACAAGTGATTTTTAAAACGAAAGTCTAATCACCGGACCTCCTTAATTAGTAACTGTTATAAAAGGAGTTTTATTTGCTATTCATTTTTGCAAAATATATTCAACTTTATAATCATATCATCATTATTAAATTAAACATTCAATAAATTTATTTAGCAACAAAAATATATTACATCTATTCCATAATAATTGACTTTTTAGAGTAAAAAATTTGTTCCAATATATTTGTCGTTTATAATTTTATAGAAGAATAAATTATTTAATTTCCTATATCACCCTTCACTTCTCTCATTATCCCAAAAAAATTTCTCTTATATTAATAATTTTGAACTTCCTATAAAGGAATAGTAATAGAATTTCATACAAATTTTAATTCTTAAACGATTAGTAGTGGAGTATTAAATAATTTTATTAATTCACGTGCATGAAGCTAAAACGACTATTATTATGGAATGGAGGTAGTAGCAAACAAAACATTTTTATCCTTACAATACTATCATCATATCAATATGCATTATTAAATTTAGCAATAAAAACAGAGCAAAAATATAGCGACCAAAACGTTTTTATGGAATGGAAGGAATTTTTTTTTTCTTTTCATATCATGATACTAATACTAATATAGTACCGTCAAATACATTGTAATAATGATGAAATTATATACTCCTAGTAGACAATCAATCCGTAGTGAGGACTGAGGAGAGGAAGATTTTCTCATTAATCATTAATTATTGTTCTTATCCAACTTTCATTAATACAACTTTAAGATGGTCTCTAACATCAGAATAGAAATTTATTTAAAAAATTATTAAATTCACAACAGAAAATATTATTTTTATAATAAATATGTCGTTATAGATCCTATAGCGACGGTTTTCACCGTCGCTATATATCTACGACGACACTTAAAATTTTGTATTATGATGTTAGAGTCAATTTAGCAAGAGTCAATTTCCAAACCAATTCATTGACCAGTCCATGACAAAGGGTAAAGGAAATTAAAAAATAAATAAAATTGATATTTTTTATTTTTTTTTAAATTCTGAGTTCATATATAAAAGTAAATTATTAATCCTTAATTGGCTTTTTCTAAAGAGGTGAGTGAATACCAGTAAAAGAAACCCTACCAAAACCCAAATGACCAACCTGATACAACTCTAACCAAACCTTCTCTGCTTCAAACCTCGCACTGTAGTTGTTCTCCTCCTTTTCCATCCCCAATTCCTCTCCAATTCCCACCCCCATTTCCTTTTCCCTCCAAAATATTCCTTCCCTTTCTCTCTCCAACACCATTTCCTTCTTCTTTTTCTTCTTCCTTCTCCCCAAACACTTCCTTCCCATCATATAAGGCACTTTCACAAAAGCAAGAGTCAATAAATTCACCACCGCACAAGGGCAGCAACAGACGGCCACGCAGTCAGCAATTATCCCGGCTGCGCATGATCTGCTAGAGTACTCGCCGGAGCACTTGATCCGATGTCCAGCGGTTTCATCGTCTTCGTCTGTGTACCGGTACTTTCGGCCGGTGGGTCCGTTTCTCGAAGCCTCCTGGGTCCCACCTTTACGTGGGTTTTCCTCCATTTGATTGCTTGGTGGTTATGCTGAAATGAAATGGAAAACGGAACCTACAAAAATGATCAAACAACATAACACATATACTAGTAGTAATATTTATAGATCCAGACCTAGCTTTAGGATGGGTCTAATTAATTGGCTTGCACGTACAACGAATTTTTTCCCCATGCATTTATCCTTGATCACATCATAAAATCCTTCCTAAAAGGTCCAGATGTTCATGTAATTAAAGCTTACCAGAGTTGAATTATGTACTCAAAATGGGGGAAACAAAAAACTCCATTCTCACGCGCCTTCCGTTTCCGTTGTACGCACGCCTCAGCATTATTAAAGTGTTAGTACGACAAAAGATTTGTATAGGGAAACCTGAAAGTGGCAGTTGACAGTCTTTAAGGCGCGAGCGAAATCAAATCATGCTAAAATTACAACAAACTACTACTAATTTGAGGAATTTGATAGACCACAACACTTTTCCGTCCGATTGTGAACAAAACAGTGAAAGGACAATTTCACCGAGTATTGGTGTGGCAATTTTAACCCTACAGTAAACCGCAAACTGTGAAAATTAGAAGGCATTTACAACTCAATATTTATATGGAAATTGATATTTCCACATCGTTTTTTAATATTTTCAAACGTATGACCTACATATTAACTAATAAAAATTTCACATATCAGTTAATTAATATGTGGATCATACGTGTGAAAAAATCAAAAATTAATGTGAAAATATCAATTTCATATTTATATGTGAGTGCGAGGACAGAGAGAAATGAGACAGAGACACCTCCTGGTTTGTGAAAAAAATTCCGGCATTGGCATTCGATTGTTAGAATTATGATTTCATGAAAAATAAAATAGTCGTTAAATTAAGGAGTCTTATTATTCCTAATTTCACTTCCTGACGGTTTCCATCTAGTTGTTTTAGCTACTTCTTGCCTATATATATATATATATATATATATATATATATATATATATATGTGCACATTCAGTGTCACATCCAAAAACACACAAAGGTAAAATAGTGGTTAAGTTAACAAGTCTTATTATTCCTAATTTCACTTTCTTGCAAATTCCACCTAGTTGTTCGAAATTCTTCTCCCTTCTCAAAGTTTTACTCATATAAATATGATACTACTTATTTATCATTCATGTAGGTTGAGTACTCTTGTGAAACTACCAAATATGTTTTGTAAAATAATTAATTTCTTAAAAGAAAAATAGATGATTAATGAGTGTTATCATGCACATATGTAGGGGTGAAAATGAGAAATTATTAGCTTAATAATGATCATATCGTAATGAAATTATGATCAACTTTGCAAGATTTGATCAAACAATCTTTTGCAATTATGGGCCAAAAGCTCCATGAATGAATACGTACGTTTACAGAAGACAATGAGATCAGCATTTAGTAAATGAAACAAGTTCCAAGGATCGCAACTAATTTTAATTTAGTCTAAGATACTACTTCTGCTATCGATCCACGTACATGAGATGAGATGCTTAAGATTCACGAGGCAAACAATAAACTGTTGTAGCCTCGTGGGGCAACTTATACTAGTAGTACTAAATTTGAATAAATAACATTTAAATACTAGCCAGATATATAAATGGAGAAACACTATATATATGCGGAATATCAATTGTTATTCATCTGTGAAAATATATTCTTATCTGCGGATTTATCAATTCCCATCGTTTTAATTTAAGATTATAAAATGACCAAACAGTTCGGGCTCAATTCGTATCCGCTCGACAAAAAGTTTGATTCGAGCTTAATTCGAAATATAAATGAGTCAAATATGAACAAATTTTAAAATTTGATAATTTACTCGAACATTCTCAAATTACAATTTTCTATTGATACTCGGATCATATTAATTCGAAAAGTTCAAACTGCTCGGGCTCGATTCGAGATCGTGCTCGACTCGGTAGCTAAACAAGCTTCAATCAAACTTTATTTTATACTCGATAAATTTTAAAAAAAAATCTGAATAACTCAATACTCGACTCGATTCATTTACATCCTTACTTTAATCCTAGCCTGGGAGAAAATAATAAATCCTAGCTAGCTAGCTATTTGAAGAAAAGGACAGGACTGAGCTAAAAGGCATATTAAAAGCGTTTTCACCTGACCTAGTTAGTCTAGCGTGAAGAAGAAGAATAAGGGTGAACCTGTTAATTACAGCTTTACTGTCATGAGCAGAAGCCCCCACTAACTCAATTTGGAGCATTTGACCTTTTTCTAATGCAATACACTTTAAACTGACGACTTCTTTTTTGTGCACAACCTTTAGCAGAAGATTTGCAATTAAAATTAATTATTTGATGTCCGGTCCGTAAATTGACCTATGATCACATTATTGGTATCCATACGTATTATGTAGAGGAGTGGTAGTAATGAAGAAGGGACTAACCTCAAATTGAAGATAGATCCATCATTAAACAGAGGCTTTCAATGCATCATCTTCAAATTAACACCTGCCGGTTCTACTTTTTATGCGATTCTAGCTAGCCGTCTGAGGACTCCAGTCCGGCCACCTGAAAATGGAGAGGAGAGAAAATGGGTTGGACCCGATCTAAAACAATGCTTAACCACCTCTAGTTTATTTCTAGTAGTATGTAGTACCATTTCTTCTCTACAGCTCTACTATTTATAATATATATGTGTATATACAATATCTGTCTTCTCTTCTTCCTCTGTGAGTGTGTGTACAGTGATCAGGAGTATGTGTTTGTGCCCTCTGAATCCATAGTTTATTAAGTTGCATATGGTAATTAACTACTAGTAATATAATTGTAAGATATTGGACTATTATTTTTAGGCTCTTTGTTATATATTGCTATAAATTTATGTTGATTTATAATTACGAAATTTATTGATATATGAGATTGATATAAATTATAAAAAAATTCCATTTATTACACACATATCTAAAAATATTACCACTAACATTATATGCGTAATTGAATCGATGTACCATTATATCTATTCCTCAAGTTTGTGTGTGACTCAGAGAGAGAGTTGAGGAGGGAGGGAGAAAAGTTGTTAGCACGAAATTTATTTTTGAATAAGTTAGTTAATTGGTCAATACAATATTGATACATAAGTGATATTTTATATGTGTTAATATTTTATTGACCAACTAATTAATTTATTAAAAAATATATTTCATGCTAACGCGATGCGGAGAGAGATATGCATGTGTGAGTAATTATTTATTATTATTTTTTCATGTTTCCCAATGTCAGCGAATAAAGGAAAATGTCGCTAGTCACCCGAACCTTTTTTCCACTCCTCGCTGTTTTTATTTTATTCAGTAGAGTATTACTAATAATTAGGCTCTAATCTATGAGTCACGCACGTGAGAGGGACATGCGCCCATCTCTCCCTGGCCTGCAAACTTAAATCAACCGGGGAGCTAAAGGTCGAAGCTCTTTTAAATTCTCAACTTTATTTTTGATTACGTTGTTGATGCGGTAGTTTTTTGTGGTTATATATGGTATGGATGAAAAAGATTTATACTGCATTTATATATATTCTATGTTTTAAAATATACTACTAAGATTTATTACTGCATTTTCCAAAACATGTGGGTAGTCTAGGCACTACACAGAAAAATAAATACTTGAAAAAATCTAATATTAAAATTAGTTTAATAAATAATTACAATTGGTCACATATATTTGTTTAAAAATCATTAATTTTATTTTCTCTTCAAAAGTTTAATTCAATCATCTCTTCAAAATCATTAACTTTTTCTTGCAATTCAATCATCTTGGATTGATAAATATATACCCACGCTCTTTCTTAATTGGGTCTCTGATCTTTGAAACCCACTTGAGTTTTCGATTCCAAACCCCTTCGTATTGTCACAAACCATAATTTTAAGAGCAATATCCTTGCGGGTACTAAAGTTACGTTATATGTGATGTATATATACATTACCAAGAGAATAAAAAAAACAGCCGGGCATGGTTACTGCTTGCCGATGACAAGAACCAGTAGAAGCGCATGGTTACAGCCTATGCTCATTGCCCATGACAAGAACTAGCCGGGCATAAGAAGCCCATGGTTGCCGGCTTACTGCCCATGATCATATTGATATTGCCCATGACAAGACAACAACTGCTTATGACAATTGATCTCAGGATAAATTATTAATCTTTGTTACAGTATTGCAATTGACTAATCTATACTCCATTGTCTATCTATTACTTATTATAATAGCACAAATATTGTTTTATTGAATGAGTTAATTGAGATATTTTGATTAATGTAGTTTGATAGTTACTTTACTATTAATTAGGCTTAAATATGAATTAGTACCCTAAACTATAGGGCATATTTCACATCCACCTTTCAATTTTGTCAATTAGGTTATTAAACTATCAATTTTTTTCAATTACACAAATTGAACACACGTCAGCAATTACTGACGTGGCTATCTGAGTAGGCCATACATAAGCTTATGTGTAAATAAAAAAATATATTTTAATATCTATTTGCATATTTAGTTTATATTAAGGGCAAATTGATCAAATCACTTTTATATCAAACATTAAAACTAAATAAAAATAACAAACATAAATCCAAATCATTTTCCTTTTTATCTAATTGAATCAACCGTAAACCCAGATCTGGCCGCAGCAGCAACAATGGCCGCAGTGATGGTTCTAAACCCAAAGCCCATCTCAGACCCACCACCAACCTGCCCAGACCTACACATCTCCTCTGAATCATCTCCTTCCTCCACTGACGAAGACGATCCAACAAATCCTAGACGAAATCACCGCCGATGTGACGCCCCCAAAATTAGGTATACATCACCCATCTTGAGTCGCCAGATACATGGTACAGAATTCAAATACAACTTAATAATACAACTGTCGTGTACAATACGACAAAACATAAACTGTGAGTTTGAATACAAATATTATCTTCTAGAGAGTATTCATACTCAAAAGGAGTCCTCATTATAATTATTATCACACTATTACATAGAATAGTGAGGACTACTAATGCTATCATCTGGTCCATCACTCCGTTTTCTGATTCGTCCCAACTATATTCTCATTTCCTGAAGAGAACAGTGAAAGAAATGGTGAGCTCAACTAGCCCAGTAAGAAATATTATGACTAAGATTATGCAGAATAAATTATCATTAGTCTCCAACAATGTTAAATTGATAAAATATAATAGACATCAAGTTTAACTGCAGCGGAACAAGCAATCCATTAAAAGAGTCAAGTAGAAAATAAAATCTACTATCTTTTATGATTTAAAAGGATTTTCATGACTTTTATCGCTGGGACTCAGCTTAATAAATAATCCACATCATCGAATCACCCCTGCACTACGGCCAAGGATATTCTTTAGTATCACGACCACGAATTATCCATGCACTACGGCTAAAGATAATCATGTTTTCATCAACGGTCCTGATCATGCCATAAAACAATTCATCTCTGCACTACGGCCAAAGAGAATCTATAGCCATAATCATACCAAAAACTGTCCATCAATGCACTACGGGCCAATGAGGATTTTTTTCACATTATTTATAACATTACGGTCATGATTATACCGAATAATCCCTGGTCATAATCACACCAAGTCCATCTATGCACTACAGGCCACAGATGACTTTCAACATTTTATAAACATGAGGATGATGACAATGATATAAGAATTTAATAAAACAAGTTCAAGAATTAATTTATCCAAGAATTAACAACGTCCAAATTGTCAATATGATACTGCTTTGTGGCATAAAATTCAAGATTTCTTAGAAGAATATTTCCATGAAAAGATACTAGATGAAGCGCAAATATCAAAGATATTCCACTAATTTCATGGAGTATAGAAGTCAAAGTTTTAACCAACTGAGAATAATAAGGAATGGAATAACAACAGAAATCACCATGCATGCGGTACTTCGCATAGACAGGTTATTCCAACAGAATAATAATAACGGAACCAGGTCAGGTGAAAATCACACCGACAGGATGTTCCAACAGAATAATAAAGAATGGAATAACAACAGAAATCACCATGCATGCGGTACTTCGCATAGACAGGTTATTCCAACAGAATAATAAAAACAAAATAATAAAGACGGAACCAGGTCCGGCGTAGAACGCACAGACAGGATATTCCAACAGAATAGTAAAGACGGAACCAGGTCCGGCGTAGAACGCACAGACAGGATGTTCCAATAAAATAACAAATAATGGAACCAGGTCCGGCGTAGAACGCACAGACAGGATGTTCCAACAAAATAATAAATAATGGAACTAGGTCCGGCGTAGAACGCACAGACAGGATGTTCCAACAAAATAATAAATAATGGAACTAGGTCCGGCGTAGAACGCACAGACAGGATGTTCCAGCAGAATAATAAGGAATGGAATAATAGAAGAATTTCACCAAGTATGCGGTACTTCGCATAAACAGGTTATTCCAACATAATAACAAAGAATGGAACAACAGAAGTTCTCTTCATGAAGATGAAAGAAAGAAATAATATTCCCTACCTTTGAAAGAAACTGGATATAGGAGTAGTGAGGGAGCAGACTTCTCTTCTTCTATAAATTTTCTCTCTATAGCTTCTCTCTATAATAAATGCTCTATAACTTTAGTGAATTAGTGATAAATGAAGGAAGGATGAGCTTCTATTTATAGGAAAATATAGTTTCGATAATTGCACGTTTTGGGGCTCGAAATATTATAATACAATACCTCCAACTTTTCTTTCATTTTTAATTCAATCATCCAAGTATTATCAAACTTGCACCAACTCCCCTAATAGTAAATCATGTGAATCAATAGTAAAATCATGTGACTCAATAGTTCTAAACATGTGAAAAATTAATTACAATATTGTACCTCCCTCTATACCTCCATTTTTAACTTAGTCATGCAAGTATTATCAATCTTGCACCAACTCCCCTAATAGTAACAAGAATGTGAGTCAATAGTATTACATGTGAACAAATAGTTATAATCATGTGAAATAATAGCAATCAATTGCTCATTTATCCGGTTAAATACTCGATTGGTCAATATAACCTTCAGATATCAATTATTATCGAAATAAATATAAATTTTTACTAACACAAACAATTCCAACATAATGAAACCATTTTTATCAAAATATAAATTTTGAAATTTCGAAGTTTGACTTTTTCTAAAAAAAGTCAACTGTTGACTTTTTGACCAAATAGTGAATTTCAGAAAATTTTATGTTTATAGACTATTTTTACTAATTTCGACGTTCCGGACTCAAATATCACGTCCGCGTCACCAAATTCAACTCCGAACAGCATTCATCATTAATATTATAACTCATGAATAGTAACTCGTGAATAGTACTCCGACACGAAAAGTGTCTCAAATATCCGAGTGAACAATACTAGAGTGAATAGTAATTTGGGTGAATAGTAACCCGTGAATAGTAACTCGTGAATAGTACTCCGACACAAAAAGTGTCCCGAATACCCGATTGAACAATACTGAGTGACTTCTCACATAAACATCAATAATCAATACCGTGTGCTACTATGCAACCACGCGTATTACTGTACTTTTAACATCGGGTGTTTCAACAGTTAAAGGTAAAACTTCCGTCGTTATTTCCATAAAATATTTTTGTCGTTTTCTCAATCCGACAATAATTCTGTTGTGGGGTCCACCAATAATTGTGTCGTCGTACGAATATTTCCCGACAAAAATAATATTCTCCGACCAATCGAATATAATACAACAACTTGTATACTTTACAAAATTTATAAATACTACCCACAACTATAATATTATCTCAAATTCACACCATAATATTAAAAAAATATTTCGAAAAATTTAAATCTTTATTCATAAAATCTGGGGTCTCACAATCTCCCCTCCTTATAGAATTTCGCCCTCGAAATTTACGTACGTACTTGGTATGTTGAATAGGCGAGGATACCTTGACTTCATTTCAAATTCTAACTCTTGGGGTATAACCTTTGAGTATCGAATATAATCCTTCTTATCTAAGATTTTAACAGGTGCATCTTCATACGTTAAATTATCTACTATCTCGTCCGGTTCTAAATCAATAATGTGGTTCGGGACGTCCACATATTTACGTAACATCAATACGTAAAAAAAATGTTATGAACACGTGACATACTTGGCGGTAAAACGAGTCTATAAGCCATAGTTCCTACTCGATCGAGGATTTTAAATGGGTCAATTAAATCGAGGGTTGAGATTTTCTCTCTTCGTCGATTCTTGCTTCTAGAATAAAACCCTCTTGAACATTCTTCTTCACATTCGTCAGCTCCGGGTTTGTAGCTTGAGCGGCTTTAACATTATCGATTAAAGTCGATTCTAATCGTATATTCGTTATCTTCACGTGGGTTCGTATATTCGCACTTGTAAACGCATACGACCTTCTACTCAACGCGTCAGCTACCACGTTCGCTTTTCCATGATGATATTGAATGGTACGATCGTAATCTTCAACAGCTTGAGCCAACTTCTTTGGCGCATGTTACGTTCATTTTTGTTGAAGAAATATTTGAGGGTTTAAGAAATGGGTTTTGTACTGGGGTCAATACAAAATTCGATTTCACGCTCTAGGGGTAGGCTAAGAAGTCCTTCAAGAATACGACAGGAGATTTATTAACAATAGAAATATCATTTAAAAACTGTGACTCTCATCCAAGACTTGGATAACACATGAAATGAAGGTTTCTACTAACGAAGTTTCAATCGATAAGTCAAAGTTTAATCTCTCTGGAGTCAATTTTAAACGTTGAGCGCAAGCAAGTGAGATAAAAGAATGGGTAGAATCGGTATCTAATAAGGTATAGACTCTGCAAAAATTTATAATTAACTAACCCGTGATAACTTCGTTCGATTCCTCGTCAGGGTAATTCAAAACTCGATGCTGGATTCTCCCAATTGCTATCGAAAAAGAGAAATACATATCATCTATTTTAGCTTTCTTGGATCGGACTTCTTTTTCCACAATATCAACGCATCGTGCGGCTCTTACCCATGCATCTTTCATTCTCACTCGTTCAGTTATTTCTTCTTTCAGCTGCTCCTTGACATTTGAATTCTCAGATTCCAGCTTTAATATCGTATACTCTACCAAAGAGTGCTTCTGTTCAACCATCGCACATTGGGTAATACAATTTTGAATTATTGCATCCCTTTGTTCTACGACCGCCTGCCGTTCTTCAGCCTGCTCTTCTAACTCATGATTACTATTTTGCAATTCTACATTTTGATCAATAAATTCTTCTAATAAATCATCCTCTGGTTCCTCTTCTTCCTCACTCTCAGTTGCTACCTTTGCGACTAGTTTGAGTGCAACTTTTAATTCCTCAATCACCACATGGATATCTCTAATCACATTATCTTGGTTGCTGATTAGAGGTGTCTCCACGGTCTCATGTGCTCCATTGCTATTCTCGATATTTTCAGATGCCATTTTCAAACACTGTCACAAAATAAGGTTTAATTAACATATCACATATTATCTCTATAATCTGACCGACCAATTAAATACCAAATAAACTTAGGTAGGTTATACTAGCTAAGGAATTCCTCGTCTCTCCCCTCCTGGTTCTATTCTCACATCCTAGCCAGGGACATATCCCTAAGCTCTGATACCAACTGTAACTCACGTCCCATCAGTGGACAGCACCTTACAGTGGTACCTATCAGTTTGCCACCGCAGAACGGCGTCCCCTACGGAGAGTCTGGCTTCGGTGCATCCCCCATCAACAGGAAGTCACCAGCGAGAGGCTCGGGGCTCTTTACTTATAGCTCTGATACCAACTGTGACGCCCCCAAAATTAGGTATACATCACCCATCTTGAGTCGCCAGATACATGGTACAGAATTCAAATACAACTTAATAATACAACTGTCGTGTACAATACGACAAAACATAAACTGTGAGTTTGAATACAAATATTATCTTCTAGAGAGTATTCATACTCAAAAGGAGTCCTCATTATAATTATTATCACACTATTACATAGAATAGTGAGGACTACTAATGCTATCATCTGGTCCATCACTCCATTTTCTGATTCGTCCCAACTATATTCTCATTTCCTGAAGAGAACAGTGAAAGAAAGGGTGAGCTCAACTAGCCCAGTAAGAAATATTATGACTAAGATTATGCAGAATAAATTATCATTAGTCTCCAACAATGTTAAATTGATAAAATATAATAGACATCAAGTTTAACTGCAGCGGAACAAGCAATCCATTAAAAGAGTCAAGTAGAAAATAAAATCTACTATCTTTTATGATTTAAAAGGATTTTCATGACTTTTATCGCTGGGACTCAGCTTAATAAATAATCCACATCATCGAATCACCCCTGCACTACGGCCAAAGATATTCTTTAGTATCACGACCACGAATTATCCATGCACTACGGCTAAAGATAATCATGTTTTCATCAACGGTCCTGATCATGCCATAAAACAATTCATCTCTGCACTACGACCAAAGAGAATCCATAGCCATAATCATACCAAAAACTGTCCATCAATGCACTACGGGCCAATGAGGATTTTTTTCACATTATTTATAACATTACGGTCATGATTATACCGAATAATCCCTGGTCATAATCACACCAAGTCCATCTATGCACTACATGCCACAGATGACTTTCAACATTTTATAAACATGAGGATGATGACAATGATATAAGAATTTAATAAAACAAGTTCAAGAATTAATTTATCCAAGAATTAACAACGTCCAAATTGTCAATATGATACTGCTTTGTGGCATAAAATTCAAGATTTCTTAGAAGAATATTTCCATGAAAAGATACTAGATGAAGCGCAAATATCAAAGATATTCCACTAATTTCATGGAGTATAGAAGTCAAAGTTTTAACCAACTGAGAATAATAAGGAATGGAATAACAACAGAAATCACCATGCATGCGGTACTTCGCATAGACAGGTTATTCCAACAGAATAATAATAACGGAACCAGGTCAGGTGAAAATCACACCGACAGGATGTTCCAACAGAATAATAAAGAATGGAATAACAACAGAAATCACCATGCATGCGGTACTTCGCATAGACAGGTTATTCCAACAGAATAATAAAAACAAAATAATAAAGACGGAACCAGGTCCGGCGTAGAACGCACAGACAGGATATTCCAACAGAATAGTAAAGACGGAACCAGGTCCGGCGTAGAACGCACAGACAGGATGTTCCAATAAAATAACAAATAATGGAACCAGGTCCGGCGTAGAACGCACAGACAGGATGTTCCAACAAAATAATAAATAATGGAACTAGGTCCGGCGTAGAACGCACAGACAGGATGTTCCAGCAGAATAATAAGGAATGGAATAATAGAAGAATTTCACCAAGTATGCGGTACTTCGCATAAACAGGTTATTCCAACATAATAACAAAGAATGGAACAACAGAAGTTCTCTTCATGAAGATGAAAGAAAGAAATAATATTCCCTACCTTTGAAAGAAACTGGATATAGGAGTAGTGAGGGAGCAGACTTCTCTTCTTCTATAGATTTTCTCTCTATAGCTTCTCTCTATAATAAATGCTCTATAACTTTAGTGAATTGGTGAGAAATGAAGGAAGGATGAGCTTCTATTTATAGGAAAATATAGTTTCGATAATTGCACGTTTTGGGGCTCGAAATATTATAATACAATACGTCCAACTTTTCTTTCATTTTTAATTCAATCATCCAAGTATTATCAAACTTGCACCAACTCCCCTAATAGTAAATCATGTGACTCAATAGTTCTAAACATGTGAAAAATTAATTACAATATCGTACCTCCCTCTATACCTCCATTTTTAACTTAGTCATGCAAGTATTATCAATCTTGCACCAACTCCCCTAATAGTAACAAGAATGTGAGTCAATAGTATTACATGTGAACAAATAGTTATAATCATGTGAAATAATAGCAATCAATTGCTCATTTATCCGGTTAAATACTCGATTGGTCAATATAACCTTCAGATATCAATTATTATCGAAATAAATATAAATTTTTACTAACACAAACAATTCCAACATAATGAAACCATTTTTATCAAAATATAAATTTTGAAATTTCGAAGTTTGACTTTTTCTAAAAAAAGTCAACTGTTGACTTTTTGACCAAATAGTGAATTTCAGAAAATTTTATGTTTATAGACTATTTTTACTAATTTCGACGTTCCGGACTCAAATATCACGTCCGCGTCACCAAATTCAACTCCGAACAGCATTCATCATTAATATTATAACTCATGAATAGTAACTCGTGAATAGTACTCCGACACGAAAAGTGTCCCAAATATCCGAGTGAACAATACTAGAGTGAATAGTAATTTGGGTGAATAGTAACCCGTGAATAGTAACTCGTGAATAGTACTCCGACACAAAAAGTGTCCCGAATACCCGATTGAACAATACTGAGTGACTTCTCACATAAACATCAATAATCAATACCGTGTGCTACTATGCAACCACGCGTATTACTGTACTTTTAACACCGGGTGTTTCAACAGTTAAAGGTAAAACTTCCGTCGTTATTTCCATAAAATATTTTTGTCGTTTTCTCAATCCGACAATAATTCTGTTGTGGGGTCCACCAATAATTGTGTCGTCGTACGAATATTTCCCGACAAAAATAATATTCTCCGACCAATCGAATATAATACAACAACTTGTATACTTTACAAAATTTATAAATACTACCCACAACTATAATATTATCTCAAATTCACACCATAATATTAAAAAAATATTTCGAAAAATTTAAATCTTTATTCATAAAATCTGGGGTCTCACAATCTCCCCTCCTTATAGAATTTCGCCCTCGAAATTTACGTACGTACTTGGTATGTTGAATAGGCGAGGATACCTTGACTTCATTTCAAATTCTAACTCTTGGGGTATAACCTTTGAGTATCGAATATAATCCTTCTTATCTAAGATTTTAACAGGTACATCTTCATACGTTAAATTATCTACTATCTCGTCCGGTTCTAAATCAATAATGTGGTTCGGGACGTCCACATATTTACGTAACATCAATACGTAAAAAAAATGTTATGAACACGTGACATATTTGGCGGTAAAACGAGTCTATAAGCCATAGTTCCTACTCGATCGAGGATTTTAAATGGGTCAATTAAATCGAGGGTTGAGATTTTCTCTCTTCGTCGATTCTTGATTCTAGAATAAAACCCTCTTGAACATTCTTCTTCACATTCGTCAGCTCCGGGTTTGTAGCTTGAGCGGCTTTAACATTATCGATTAAAGTCGATTCTAATCGTATATTCGTTATCTTCACGTGGGTTCGTATATTCGCACTTGTAAACGCATACGACCTTCTACTCAACGCGTCAGCTACCACGTTCGCTTTTCCATGATGATATTGAATGGTACGATCGTAATCTTCAACAGCTTGAGCCAACTTCTTTGGCGCATGTTACGTTCATTTTTGTTGAAGAAATATTTGAGGGTTTAAGAAATGGGTTTTGTACTGGGGTCAATACAAAATTCGATTTCACGCTCTAGGGGTAGGCTAAGAAGTCCTTCAAGAATACGACAGGAGATTTATTAACAATAGAAATATCATTTAAAAACTGTGACTCTCATCCAAGACTTGGATAACACATGAAATGAAGGTTTCTACTAACGAAGTTTCAATCGATAAGTCAAAGTTTAATCTCTCTGGAGTCAATTTTAAACGTTGAGCGCAAGCAAGTGAGATAAAAGAATGGGTAGAATCGGTATCTAATAAGGTATAGACTCTGCAAAAATTTATAATTAACTAACCCGTGATAACTTCGTTCGATTCCTCGTCAGGGTAATTCAAAACTCGATGCTGGATTCTCCCAATTGCTATCGAAAAAGAGAAATACATATCATCTATTTTAGCTTTCTTGGATCGGACTTCTTTTTCCACAATATCAACGCATCGTGCGGCTCTTACCCATGCATCTTTCATTCTCACTCGTTCAGTTATTTCTTCTTTCAGCTGCTCCTTGACATTTGAATTCTCAGATTCCAGCTTTAATATCGTATACTCTACCAAAGAGTGCTTCTGTTCAACCATCGCACATTGGGTAATACAATTTTGAATTATTGCATCCCTTTGTTCTACGACCGCCTGCCGTTCTTCAGCCTGCTCTTCTAACTCATGATTACTATTTTGCAATTCTACATTTTGATCAATAAATTCTTCTAATAAATCATCCTCTGGTTCCTCTTCTTCCTCACTCTCAGTTGCTACCTTTGCGACTAGTTTGAGTGCAACTTTTAATTCCTCAATCACCACATGGATATCTCTAATCACATTATCTTGGTTGCTGATTAGAGGTGTCTCCACGGTCTCATGTGCTCCATTGCTATTCTCGATATTTTCAGATGCCATTTTCAAACACTGTCACAAAATAAGGTTTAATTAACATATCACATATTATCTCTATAATCTGACCGACCAATTAAATACCAAATAAACTTAGGTAGGTTATACTAGCTAAGGAATTCCTCGTCTCTCCCCTCCTGGTTCTATTCTCACATCCTAGCCAGGGACATATCCCTAAGCTCTGATACCAACTGTAACTCACGTCCCATCAGTGGACAGCACCTTACAGTGGTACCTATCAGTTTGCCACCGCAGAACGGCGTCCCCTACGGAGAGTCTGGCTTCGGTGCATCCCCCATCAACAGGAAGTCACCAGCGAGAGGCTCGGGGCTCTTTACTTATAGCTCTGATACCAACTGTGACGCCCCCAAAATTAGGTATACATCACCCATCTTGAGTCGCCAGATACATGGTACAGAATTCAAATACAACTTAATAATACAACTGTCGTGTACAATACGACAAAACATAAACTGTGAGTTTGAATACAAATATTATCTTCTAGAGAGTATTCATACTCAAAAGGAGTCCTCATTATAATTATTATCACACTATTACATAGAATAGTGAGGACTACTAATGCTATCATCTGGTCCATCACTCCATTTTCTGATTCGTCCCAACTATATTCTCATTTCCTGAAGAGAACAGTGAAAGAAAGGGTGAGCTCAACTAGCCCAGTAAGAAATATTATGACTAAGATTATGCAGAATAAATTATCATTAGTCTCCAACAATGTTAAATTGATAAAATATAATAGACATCAAGTTTAACTGCAGCGGAACAAGCAATCCATTAAAAGAGTCAAGTAGAAAATAAAATCTACTATCTTTTATGATTTAAAAGGATTTTCATGACTTTTATCGCTGGGACTCAGCTTAATAAATAATCCACATCATCGAATCACCCCTGCACTACGGCCAAGGATATTCTTTAGTATCACGACCACGAATTATCCATGCACTACGGCTAAAGATAATCATGTTTTCATCAACGGTCCTGATCATGCCATAAAACAATTCATCTCTGCACTACGACCAAAGAGAATCCATAGCCATAATCATACCAAAAACTGTCCATCAATGCACTACGGGCCAATGAGGATTTTTTTCACATTATTTATAACATTACGGTCATGATTATACCGAATAATCCCTGGTCATAATCACACCAAGTCCATCTATGCACTACATGCCACAGATGACTTTCAACATTTTATAAACATGAGGATGATGACAATGATATAAGAATTTAATAAAACAAGTTCAAGAATTAATTTATCCAAGAATTAACAACGTCCAAATTGTCAATATGATACTGCTTTGTGGCATAAAATTCAAGATTTCTTAGAAGAATATTTCCATGAAAAGATACTAGATGAAGCGCAAATATCAAAGATATTCCACTAATTTCATGGAGTATAGAAGTCAAAGTTTTAACCAACTGAGAATAATAAGGAATGGAATAACAACAGAAATCACCATGCATGCGGTACTTCGCATAGACAGGTTATTCCAACAGAATAATAATAACGGAACCAGGTCAGGTGAAAATCACACCGACAGGATGTTCCAACAGAATAATAAAGAATGGAATAACAACAGAAATCACCATGCATGCGGTACTTCTCATAGACAGGTTATTCCAACAGAATAATAAAAACAAAATAATAAAGACGGAACCAGGTCCGGCGTAGAACGCACAGACAGGATATTCCAACAGAATAGTAAAGACGGAACCAGGTCCGGCGTAGAACGCACAGACAGGATGTTCCAATAAAATAACAAATAATGGAACCAGGTCCGGCGTAGAACGCACAGACAGGATGTTCCAACAAAATAATAAATAATGGAACTAGGTCCGGCGTAGAACGCACAGACAGGATGTTCCAGCAGAATAATAAGGAATGGAATAATAGAAGAATTTCACCAAGTATGCGGTACTTCGCATAAACAGGTTATTCCAACATAATAACAAAGAATGGAACAACAGAAGTTCTCTTCATGAAGATGAAAGAAAGAAATAATATTCCCTACCTTTGAAAGAAACTGGATATAGGAGTAGTGAGGGAGCAGACTTCTCTTCTTCTATAGATTTTCTCTCTATAGCTTCTCTCTATAATAAATGCTCTATAACTTTAGTGAATTGGTGAGAAATGAAGGAAGGATGAGCTTCTATTTATAGGAAAATATAGTTTCGATAATTGCACGTTTTGGGGCTCGAAATATTATAATACAATACGTCCAACTTTTCTTTCATTTTTAATTCAATCATCCAAGTATTATCAAACTTGCACCAACTCCCCTAATAGTAAATCATGTGACTCAATAGTTCTAAACATGTGAAAAATTAATTACAATATCGTACCTCCCTCTATACCTCCATTTTTAACTTAGTCATGCAAGTATTATCAATCTTGCACCAACTCCCCTAATAGTAACAAGAATGTGAGTCAATAGTATTACATGTGAACAAATAGTTATAATCATGTGAAATAATAGCAATCAATTGCTCATTTATCCGGTTAAATACTCGATTGGTCAATATAACCTTCAGATATCAATTATTATCGAAATAAATATAAATTTTTACTAACACAAACAATTCCAACATAATGAAACCATTTTTATCAAAATATAAATTTTGAAATTTCGAAGTTTGACTTTTTCTAAAAAAAGTCAACTGTTGACTTTTTGACAAATAGTGAATTTCAGAAAATTTTATGTTTATAGACTATTTTTACTAATTTCGACGTTCCGGACTCAAATATCACGTCCGCGTCACCAAATTCAACTCCGAACAGCATTCATCATTAATATTATAACTCATGAATAGTAACTCGTGAATAGTACTCCGACACGAAAAGTGTCCCAAATATCCGAGTGAACAATACTAGAGTGAATAGTAATTTGGGTGAATAGTAACCCGTGAATAGTAACTCGTGAATAGTACTCCGACACAAAAAGTGTCCCGAATACCCGATTGAACAATACTGAGTGACTTCTCACATAAACATCAATAATCAATACCGTGTGCTACTATGCAACCACGCGTATTACTGTACTTTTAACACCGGGTGTTTCAACAGTTAAAGGTAAAACTTCCGTCGTTATTTCCATAAAATATTTTTGTCGTTTTCTCAATCCGACAATAATTCTGTTGTGGGGTCCACCAATAATTGTGTCGTCGTACGAATATTTCCCGATAAAAATAATATTCCCCGACCAATCGAATATAATACAACAACTTGTATACTTTGCAAAATTTATAAATACTACCCACAACTATAATATTATCTCAAATTCACACCATAATATTAAAAAAATATTTCGAAAAATTTAAATCTTTATTCATAAAATCTGGGGTCTCACAGCCGAGCAAATCCTCCGGGAAGCACGAGAGTGTCAGGAAGCCGAAATCCGACCTCCAAAACAGAAAATTACAGATTCGATCGACAAAAGCCCCAAATCGCTCGACAAACCCTAGCTAACAACTGTAAAGCAACGATTCTGTAAATCAACTGTGGAGGAGACCAGAAAAACATCGAACCAGCTCGAAATCTTCATCATTGATCTCCTATTTTGAAAATGCTGTAAAGTTACAAACATAAGCATGTGAACCAAACTGCATGAACTTCATGAGAGACGGGGAAGGAAAAGAAGAAGGTAAATGCCGATAAAGCTTCGATAACAGAGAGAGGTGGGATCTGGTTTGATAGTTCTGGTTTGATGAGATAAAGATTGTTCTGGTTTGATGTATGGGAGAGAGAGAGAGAGGCGTTCAATTTGATGTATGAGAAATTGTTTTGATTTTTTTAATTTTGGTTATGTTGTTTTACACTTTTGCCCTTTTAAAAATATTAAAATAATAAAATGAGTTAAGTAATTATTTTTTTAATACACATCAGCTTTTTAAGGTCCCACACAATTAGCCACGTCAGTAATTGCTGACGTGGCGTGTTCAATTTTTGTAATTAGAAAAAATTGATAGTTTAATAACTAAATTGATAAAATTGAAATGTGGATCACCGAAGTGGAATATGATCTATAGTTTAAGGTACTAATTCATATTTAAGCCTATTAATTACTTATTTTAAAGATAATACCCATTTTCTTCTTATTCTTTCTTTTGTTCATTCTCTTTTTTTCTTTACTTCATTCTTTCTTTATAACATCATACTACCATTGCTTAGCTAATATTAAAAATATTTTTAATAATAGAAATTACAAATAAAATACAACTGTAAATCTTGTGTTTGGTACAAGAAACCGAGCTAGTATATCATAAGGAGAACAAAAAAAGTTGGCTTAATGAACTAGATTTTTTGGTCGGCCATGAGTTACTCAAAAAGTGGATATTCTTTTTTGAATATTTTTAAAAATAAACTCTAAAAAATTTATCTAAAAACTAAAGCATATTTATCATATTAAAAATTAATTTATATAATCTCTTCAAACAATGAATTTTTTTCTTTTTCTTTTTGAGTAGATTTAAATATTGATTATCTAAATCTTTAAAGTGCATAATATGTTAGATTTTGTTATTAATAGATTGTTAGTTAATTTTATATACTCATTATGTTTCAAGATAAGATTATTATTGACTTTTTAAATGAATAATGTTAAAGACAATTTATTATACAAATATTTAACAAACTGTTGATGTGACATACTCTACCTCATCATATTGATCAACAAATTACTTCAATGTAGTCTTCGGCTCTATACAATATACTGAGGTAGAGTATGTCACATCAACAGTTTGTAAAATAGTTCGTGTTGGGCCATAATACTTTAGACATGTTGGGTAGGTCTTGAAAGTAGTGGGCCAGTTCATTGGGCTGACCCAGTAGGTAGATAAAATCTTTATTTGGGACCTATGGAGTATTGGGTTGAAACAGTGATCGAACCATTAGATGAGTATGGTTCCACTTAGGCTTTGACCGATGATGATTATGAGGATAGAACTTTGACTGCCATCTCTGATGGGACATGGTTTAGTCGGCTAAAGGTTGTGGGCCCGGGAGGTCAGTTGTGTACAGGACAAACCGGACTTTGGAGTATATCTTAGCAAGGAACACGCAATCTAAAGATAACAACAACAAAGAACAAACAAACTGAATTACTATCTCTCTCTAGACACTAGATATTTTTCCTCCATTGTTAACCTTGTAATCGCCTGTACTGACTCTCACGCCGGAGCTATCCCCCGACGGTCAAGCCGTCAAGCTTTTGGTGATTGTCGTGTTTATTGCAGGATAAAGACACGTCTTACGTGATTGGGACGTGAAAAAAGATCTTGACGTTAACATTGGCGCTAGAAGGAGGGTTGAGTTCTAGTGTCCTTGATATTTTCAATCACAAATCATAGTTGTTCTACGTCGGAATCCATAGTGAAGAATAGAACAGTTACTTCTGAAGGATAGCTGACGGCTATGACTTCGTCTACACCACAAGTATGTATCAAGGATTGATTGGGTCATTCGGAGAGTGTTCCTGGTGGTAATGCTTTAAAGCAGATTTCTGAGCAGTGGCGAAGCCATATAGAGTTCTATGGGGTCAATCGACCCCACTGAAAAAAAATTGCTTTATAATGTAAGGTAAATTTTAAAAAATTTAAGTATTATATATAAATTGACCCCACTAAAATTTTATAAATTTTCTATTATACATGGTCCAATTGAAAATTTATAAATTTGTCAATCAAATTTTAACCACATATGACTCATATCCTCTCAATATATGTATCTCTCTATAATATTTTAAACTAAATAATAATCTAATTTATATTATTTTTAAAAATAAATAATGAATTACTTACTTATGAACAGTTGTGATTAAAAAAGTCTAGTATGAGTCAATATAGTGTATATATACCATATATTATTACTTATTATAATTTCACTGTAATATAGTATATATATATATATATATAAATATATATACTCGAAAGTACAAAGTATTAAAAAAAATCTCGGGGGCACTGTCCGGAACCACCGCCAACTTATTTCTGACTTCGCCACTGTTTCTGAGGGTTCTCGTTCGAGAGCCCCAAGGTGATGCTAGAAGAAGATTATTTTTGCTGCCGGAAGAAGACTTGACCATGGTCGGAAAAGGGTAGAAGGCATACTGCTTAGAACCCTATACCGAGGTGGTCAGACAGACAAACCGATCATGTTAGAAAGAAGCCTACACTTTAAAGACATGTCTCGAGGCCGTCCTTGGGATCGAAGCAGACTCAATAGCCATTTTCCTGATTAACCGAAGAGGGTTCTCTGCCCTATTGGTTCTCGGGATTATGGTCGAACCAGATGTAGATGAAGACCCAACAACCATTTTCCTGATTAACCGAAGAGGGTTCTCTGTCCTATTGGTTCTCGGGATTATGATCAAATCAGATCCAGAAGCCGCACTCCTGAGAATCCACTGAGGGCACACCACCCTGTGGATACTCATCTTCGGAGATGCCCGTCCAAAGCTACAGGTTCGAATGGAAAAGATAAGACTATTCAGAAGAGGCTTTGAGGAGGTTTATGTCCAAATCGACATGAAGTTGTTTGTCGATCTTTGGTATGTGTAAAGGGCCGAAGAAAGTCAAGATGTTCCAATGCATTTCAGAATGTGAAGGCGCCTTTCAAGGAATAAGGATATATCTTTCTTCGGTATCTTTAATGGCAAAGTCCGTTCCTGCTGAACCATCGTACTTGTTTTTGACACCGAGTTTGTCGGCAGCAGGAACAGTTTTAGTTCGTGAAGTTGGGGGTAAGTAGCACCTTGTCCTTAGGGATGATGAAATAAGCTGATGAAGTTTAGGGGGAAGCTGAAGAGTCTGACAAAACCGTTGCAGCACTTCGACAGAAGCTGAGCTAGGGGACGCTGTTTGCATGCAGATATTCTACTTTGGACTCATCCCCCTTCTTGAGGAGTTTTGGTGCCGTCCGAAGCTAGGGATATTCTTCGGAGGATTTCATGTGGATATTTGTGCCAGTTGAATAGTCCGATCCCGTATCAGCCACTAAAAAGGCTCTATTCAATTTTATCTCCTATACCTTTTGCTGTCTGGGGGGTAGTCATGCTGGGCCCATTACCTAGAGGTCAAGTTAATAGACGCCAGTTCTTGGGATCGAAGTTTGAAGCATTTTTGAAGGACTTCGACAGATTATTCATAGTCTGACAGGCACAGACAAATGCCACCTCGGTGTTAGGAGTTTCGGATGGACTCGCTGGCCATTCGATGATAGCCCCTTCGGCAGGTGGTCCTTATGAATTTGTCAGGCCCTTCGTGGTAGACAAATTTTATCGGTGTTAGGAGGTTCGGGTGAACTCGCTGGCCATTCAATGGTAGTCTCTTCGGTAGGTGGTCTTTATGAATTTGTCAGGGCCTTCGTGGTAGGTAAATTTCATCGGTGTTAGGAGGTTCTGGTGGACTCGCTGGCCATTCGATGGTAGCCTCTTCGGCAGGTGGTCCTTATGAATTTGTCAGGCCCTTCGTGGTAGGCAAACTTCATCAGTGTAAGGAGGTTCGGGTGGACTCGCTGACCATTTGATGGTAGCCTTTCCGGCAGGTGGTCCTTATGAATTTGTCAGGCCCTTCGTGGTAGGCAAACTTCATCGGTGTAAGGAGGTTCGGGTGGACTCGCTGACCATTCGATGATAGCCTTTCTGGTCGGTGAAATCCTGTGGGTTTATTAGGCCCTTTATGGTAAACAAATTCCCTATGGTGCAGCCTATCTCTCACTTCGGTAACGAATAAGTATTGCATTACTTTATTACCTAATTTTTAAGTGTTGAGTTCGGGTTGCATTATTACTTGATCTTATCTGTTATATGATTTGCTTAGTTATTGACTAACAGTTTAAGATTATACATTTTTCAAGTTGATTGATGATGAAATATTGACAAGAAATGTTCAAAGGTGTAACAAGGATAATAATTTGTTAATCATTTCATTGATATCTAACTTTTTACAAAGGAGATGTCTTTACAGGGAGTCCTAAAGCTTCGGATGGAATGGTATCTTTAAGCTTCCTTATTGTCTTCACTGTCCGACAAGTCGAGGAGAGCCAGGTTTACTTTGGCCATTACAAGTTTGGCTTTGTATTTACTTCGGCAGACCTCGTACCCTTCAGAGTACATGTGGACAACTTCATTATTCAGCTCGGTGGACTTCCTGTAATTTGCTTCAATCTCCTTGCGAAGGTGATCAGTTAATGGTGGGCCCAAATCCCTGAGAGCCCGGAGTTCTCGAAGTTCTTCTTCAAGCTTTTGACAATAGGCCATATGCTTTGCTTCTTTAGCTTGGATATCTTTGTTTTGCTTCGACAGGACTGAGTTGGATTGGGCCAGATCTTCAAGCTTTTTCGTCAAAATTTCGTTTGTCTTTAGAAAATCGACATTTATATCAGTGATAACTTGATGAGTGGCCTTGGACGTCTTCAAATCTTCTTTGGTTTGAGCAAGATCTTTCCGAAGGCGCTCATTGTTGAGGAGATCAATTTTGAGATTGCTTCTCTCCTTCACCAAGACGGACTTAAATATAGCATTTTCTCTTCGAGCGACCTCCTCTTCGACTTCGGCTTCTTTGTATTTGGAACGTAGGCGCCCTAAGACAGCGGTTGCTTGCAAATAATCAATGTTAAGGAATCAGTTCATATCGTGGGGCCGAGATGTAAGTGGATAAGTTAAATAATAGCTTACTTTAGCTAGGTATTTCATTCCCTCTTCGATCAGGTCCATTATGGAGCTGTTGTCGAACCGGTGGTCATCGGTATCACGAACGAAGGAGTTGTAGAGCTGAAAAGGGAAATTCTCATTGGATTCTAGCCAGAGAGTGAAGGATCTCCTGGCTTTAGGATTGGGTTCTGAGGGGGTTAGTTTCCTTTTTCGAGCAGGTTTGGGTGTGCGCTCTACTTGTTCTTGGGGTTCTTCGTCAGAAGCAACGATTTCAATCGGGATATCTGGTGGAAAATCAGCTTTTGTGGAAGACGCTTGTGGTTCTTCAGCAGCTGGAGGAGTTATCTGGATTTTTCGCTTTTTGGCACGAAGGATTCGGATCCGTTCGCCATGGGGCATGTCGAGGAGGCACTCGTTGTTAGTTTGTGTGGCGGTTTGTTTGGGTTTTCGGCCAGCTCGCTTTTTTCGGCGAGGTTGGTTTGTCCTTTCGGGGGGAGTTGGTTCAGTGGATTTGTGACGCCCCCAAAATTAGGTATACATCACCCATCTTGGGTCGTCAGATATATAGTACAAAATACAAATACAACTTACTAATACAACTGTCGTGTACAATCCGACAAAACATAAACTGTGAGTTTGAATACAAATATTATCTTCTAGAGAGTATTCATACTCAAAAGGAGTCCTCATTACATTTATTAACACGCTATTACATAGAATAGTGAGGACTACTATCTAATACTATCATTCGAACCATCACTCCGTTCCCCGACTTGCCCCAGCTACGTTCTCATTTCCTGAAGAGAACAGTGAAAGAAAGGGTGAGCTCAACTAGTCCAATAAGAAATATTATGACTAAGATAATGCAGAATAAATTATCATTAGCCTTCAACAATGTTAAACTGATAAAATATAATAGACATCAAGTTTAACTGCAGCGGAAAAAGCAATCCATTAAAAGAGTCAAGTAGAAAATAAACTCTACTATCTTTTATGATTTAAAAAGTTTTTCAACACTGTGATCGCTGAGACTCAGCTTAATAAAATAATCCACATCATCGAATCACCCCTGCACTGCGGCCAAGGATATTCGTATATTCATTAATGGTCATGATCATGCCAACAACTGTCCATCAATGCACTACGGGCCAATGAGGACTTTTACCACATCATTTGTAACATTACGGTCATGATTATACCGAATAATCCCTGGTCATAATCATACCAAGTCCATCTATGCACTACAGGCCACAGATGACTTTCAACATTTTATAAACATGAGTATGATGACAATGATATAAGAATTCAATAAAACAAGTTCAAGAATTAATTTATCCAGGAATTAATAACGTCCAAATTGTCAACATGATACTGCTTTGTGGAGTAAAATTCAAGAATGATCAGGAGAATATTTTCATGAATAGATACTAGATGAAGCGCAAATGTCAAGGATATTCCACAAATTTCATGGAGTATAGAAGTCAAAACTTAACCAACTGAGTATAATAAAGAATGGAATAACAAAAGAAATCACCATGCATGCGATATACCGCATAGACAGGTTATTCCAACAGAATAATAAATAATGGAACCAGGTCCGGCGTAAACGCACAGACAGGATATTCCGACAGAATAATAAATAATTGAACCAGGTCCGGCGTAAACGCACAGACAGGATATTCCGATAGAATAATAAATAATGGAACCAGGTCCGGCGTAAACGCACAGACAGGATATTCTGACAGAATAATAACAAGACGAAACCAGGTCCGGTGTAAAACACACAGACAGGATGTTCCAACAGAATAATAATAAAAACGGAACCAGGTCCGGTGTAAAACACACAGGCAGGATGTTCCAACAGAATAATAACAAAAACAAAACCAGGTCCGGTGTAAAACACACAGACAGGATGTTCCAACAGAATAATAGAAGAATGTCACCAAGTATAGGGTAGACCGCGTATACAGGTTATTCCAACAGAATAATAAGAAATGGAATAACAACAGTTCTCTTCATGAATAAGAAAGAATAACACCCCTTACCGTTTTAAAGAAGAGCTGAAGTAAGGAAGTAGTTAAGTAGCAGAATACTCTTCTTCTCTCTCTCTATAGTTTCTTTCTATAGTTTCTCTCTCTAGAGTTCAGTGAATTCGTAAGAAATAATGAAGGAATGAGCTGCTATTTATAGAAAAATAGAATGCATAGTAACTAATCCATGAACGGTCCAGATTGATTACTTTAATCTGACGGT
This sequence comes from Panax notoginseng, assembly GCA_016801055.1. Classification (NCBI taxonomy): domain Eukaryota; kingdom Viridiplantae; phylum Streptophyta; class Magnoliopsida; order Apiales; family Araliaceae; genus Panax; species Panax notoginseng. The sequence continues at coordinate 261,197,558 of CM029012.1, forward strand.
CCATATTTAAAGAAAAATCTTTTAAATAAAATATAATATATTCTATTTATAGAATAACTTTAATAAAGTATTTTGTTTTATATAAAAAGATGTTTCTGTTTTCTTACGTTAATAATACGAATAAAACAAAACGTCATTATCGCTAAATAATTCATATTATTAACTGACAATAATGGAATCAAACTGAGTGACTTCTCACATAAGCATTAATAATCAATACCGTGTGCTACTATGCAACCACACGTATTACTGTACTTTTACTACCGAGTAGTTCAACAGTAACAATGGTAAAACTTCCGCCGTTATTTTTAATAAAATATTTTTGTCGTTTTCTCAATCCGACAATAATTCCGTTGTGGGGTCCACCAATGATTGTGTCGTTGTACGAATATTCCCTGTTAAAACGAATATTCTCCGACCAATCGAATATTATATAACAACTTGCGTACTTTGTAAAATTTATAAATATTACCCACAACTATAACATTATATCAAATTAACTCCATAATATTCAAAAATAATATTTATAGAAAATTCATCTTTATTTATAAAAGTTGGGGTTTTACAACCTCCCCTTCTTATGAAATTTCACCCTCGAAATTAGGGTACGTACCTGGTATGTCGAAGAGATAAGGATACCTTGATTTCATTTCAGATTCTAACTCCAAAGTCATTTCCTCAACATCGTGGTTTCTCCACAAAACTTTGACTTGAGGTATAACCTTGGAGCGTAGAATATGTTCCTTCTTATCCAAGATTTGAACAGGAACTTCTTCATACGTCAAATCCTCCGCTATTTCGTCCGGTTCTAACTCAATAATGTGGTTCGGGTCTTCCACATATTTGCGTAACATGGATATGTGAAAAACGTTATGAACACGAGACATACTTGGCGGTAAAGCGAGTCTATAAGCCATAGTTCCTACTCGATCGAGGATTAAAAATGGACCGATGAATCGAGGATTGAGCTTTCCTCTCTTTCCAAATCTCGTAACTCCTTTCCATGGAGCAACACGTAAGAACACATGATCTTCTATATCAAATTCCACGTCCTTTCGATGAAGATCAGCATAACTCTTTTGTCGATCTTGTGAGGTTTTTATACGTTGTCGAATGGTAAGAACTTGTCCCAACTTGTCCACCAATGGTAAGAACTTGTCCCAACTTTCCTTGAAGTCAAAGACACAGAGTCTTAATAAATCTTCTAGAGTTTGAATAGTCCTCTCTGATTGTCTGTCCGTCTGAGGATGATATGCCGAACTAAATCGTAAATCCATGCCCATAGCTTTTTGTAAACTAACCCAAAATCGTGAAGTGAATCTTGGGTTTCGATCAGAAACTATGAATACTGACATACCATGCAGTCTTACAATCTCATTTATGTACATACGAGCAAGACGTTCAAGTGTATAAGTTTCTCGAATCGGTAAGAAATGAGCAGACTTGGTCAATCTATCAACAATGACCCAAATCGTATCAATACCTTGAGAAACCCTAGGAAGACCGGTAACGAAATCCATGGTAATGTGCTCCCACTTCCATTCTGGAATTTCAAGTGGTTGCAATGGACCTTTTGGTACTTGATGCTCCGCTTTGACTCGTTGACAAGTTAGACACCTTGAGATAAATAGCGCTATCTCTCTCTTCATATTGCTCCACCAAAATGTATGACGAAGATCATGATACATTTTGGTACTTCCCGGATGGATTGCAAACGGTGTGGTATGCGTCTCCATCATGATTTCATACTTTAAATCAGGGTTGTTAGGAACACAAAGTCTGGAGTTGACTCGAAGTATTCCTTCTTCATCGATTCTTGCTTCCGGCATAGCACCTTCTTGCACTTTCTTCCTCATACGCATCAGCTCCAGGTCTGTAGCTTGAGCAGCTTTAACCTTATCGATTAAAGTTGGTTCTACTCGTATATTCGACATCATCACATGGGTCCCTGGAGTCTTTAACTCTATCTCCATCCTTTGCAAGTCACACAAAATGGGCCTTTGCGTTGTTAATATTGCACTTGTACCCGCATATGATCTTCTACTCAATGCGTCAGCTACCACGTTCGCTTTTCCAGGATGGTATTGAATGGTATGATCATAATCTTTCAACAGTTCAAGCCAACGTCGTTGTCGCATGTTGAGTTCCTTTTGAGTGAAGAAATATTTAAGGCTTTTATGATCCGTAAAGATCTCCACCTTCTCCCCATACAAGTAATGCCTCCAAATTTTAAGTGCAAAGACAACAGCTGCCAACTCTAAATCATGAGTAGGATAATTCCTCTCATATTCCTTGAGTTGTCTTGATGCATAGGCTATGACTTTTCCATGTTGCATGAGAACACATCCCAACCCTTTGCTCGAAGCATCACTGTAGATGATAAATCCCTCCGAGCCAGATGGTATTGTTAGAACAGGTGCTGAAATGAGTCTCCTCTTAAGTTCTTGAAAACTATGCTCACATTCTTCGCTCCAATCGAACTTTGTATCTTTCCGAGTCAGCTGAGTTAATGGAGTAGCGATTCGAGAAAATCCTTCCACGAATCTCCGATAATAACCAGCCAAACCAAGAAAGCTACGTACTTCGGTCACTGATTTAGGTTGCTCCCAGCTTTGAATAGCTTCAATCTTTGCCGGGTCAACCGATATTCCACGACTTGATACTACGTGCCCAAGGAATGCTACCTCTTCCAGCCAGAACTCGCATTTCTTCAACTTGGCATAAAGTTTGTATTCACGAAGCTTTTGGAGTACCAACCTCAAGTGTTGCTCATGATCTTCACGGCTTTTGGAATAAACAAGGATGTCATCGATAAAGACGACCACAAAGTGATCCAAATATTCCTTGAATACCCTGTTCATCATATCCATGAAGGCAGCAGGAGCATTAGTCAATCCAAAAGACATAACTAAGAATTCATAATGCCCATACCGAGTTCTGAAGGCAGTCTTTGGAATATCCTCAGTTCTAACCTTCAGCTGATGATATCCAGAACGAAGATCGATCTTTGAAAAGAATTGTGCTCCTTGCAACTGGTCAAACAGGTCATCAATACGTGGCAATGGGTACCTATTTTTGATGGTGACATGATTCAACTCCCGATAATCAATACAAAGTCGCATACTCCCATCTTTCTTCTTCACGAACAGAACAGGAGCACCCCAAGGAGAAGTACTAGGATGAATAAAACTAATGTCTAACAATTCCTGTAGTTGGGTCTTTAACTCCTGAAGTTCAATAGGAGCCATTCGATATGGGGCTTTAGAAATGGGTTTTGTACCGGGTTCAAGGTCGATACAAAATTTAATTTCACGCTCTGGGGGTAGGCCAGGAAGTTCTTCGGGAAATACGTCAGGAAATTTATTAACAACAGAAATATCATTCAAAGCTGGCGTATTTTTGTTTAGATCTGTGACATGAGCTAAGAAAGCTTGACATCCGTTTTTCAATAAACGAATAGCTTTATGGCTTGAGATGACAGCGATTGATTTTAATGGTTTGGTTGCTTGAATTCGCATAATAGGTCGATTAGGAATATGAAAGCTAACAACCTTACAAAAACAATCAATTTTTGCATGATAAGTAGTTAACCAATCAATCCCTAGAATCACGTCAAATGCAAGTATTTTTAATGAAATAAGATCGACAGGTAATGTGTGGGTACCAACTTGAACCAAACAAGACTTATAAACCGTGGATGTAATGAAGGTTTCTCCCAATGGAGTTTCAACTGCTAAGTCAAAGTCTAATTTCTCCGGAATCAAATTTAATCGATGAGCGCAAGTAGGAGAAATAAAAGAATGGGTAGAACCGGTATCAAATAAAGTATAGACTTCGTTAGAGTTTATGATAAGCTTACCCGTGATGACCTCATTTGGGTTCCTTGCTCTCTGGGAGTTCACAACAAACGCTCTCCCTTGCACAACCGGTTTTGACTTTTCTGGGACGGCCTTTGGTGCCTCCATCCTAGCTGAATTTGTCTTCGGTAAACGACAAAATCGGGCTAAATGACCTTCTCTTCCACAATTATAACATGCTTTGGACGGCATCGCGCAGTTTGGACTGATGTGTCCCTCCCCTCCGCATTTGAAACATATGATAGGTGGTCGTTCTCCTTCCTTAACGACAGGTGCTGGTGCTGACGTCTTTCCATCATTGTTGAATCTCCTCTTCTTGAAATGCCCATTCTTATTGTTTTGGCCCTGATTACCACCGAAGTGGTTACCATTTCTGGCCTGTTGATTCCCTCCACGCTTGTTGTCACCGCTTCGATGACTGCTCTCACTGGTATTATCATTTTGTCGACTGCTCTCTTTTGGTTGCGTTGACTCGTTATCGCGCTCCACTAACTGAGCCCTATTCACAACATCTGAATACAAACACAGTTTATGAGAAATAAGATGTTGACGTATCTCCGGCTTCAAACCTCTTAAAAACATCCGCGTCATTCTTTCTTCATTATCCACCAGGTGGGACGCAAACCGGGATAACTCCACAAATTTTGCCTCGTACTGCGACACGGTCATATTATTCTGCTCCAATTTGATGAACTCCACCTCCTTCATGTGACGAATACTCTCGGGAAAGTATTTGTCGTTAAACAGCTCTTGGAACTTCTCCCAAGACATCTTCAGTGCGGCAGGTTGAGTACGTTTTATCGATTCCCACCAGTAATCTGCCTCTCCTCGCAACATAAAGGCGGCAAAGGGAACCTTTTGCTCCTCGGAGCAACCCAAGACATCAAATATCTTGGTGATCTGCTTTATCCATGTTTCAGCTACAAGTGGTTTGGGTTCTCCCTTAAACTCCGGTGGTCCCAGCTCCTTAAACTGTTTAGCGGTGACCGCCTGAGAGTTTCCAGTATTTCCACCTACGTTGTGGACAGGAGCCGCTTTCACCTGTTGTTGTATGAATTGCATAAAACCTCTGAACATTCCATCATTCATCATCTGGTCAATGTTGTTGTTTGCATGAGGATTGTCACCTTCCTGATGAACATTATCCTGATTATTGATATATGGTGAATCAATAATCGCCTGTGCTCCATTGCTATTCTCAACATTCTCATATGCCATTTTCAGATACTGCCACAAAATAAAAGTTAATTGATATGTCATATATTATCCTTATATTATGACCGACCAATTAAATACCATGCAAATAAACTTAGGTAGGACATACTAGCGAAGGAATTCCCCGTCTCTCCCCTCCTAGTTCTATTCTCACATCTTAGCCAGGGATCATATCCCTAAGCTCTGATACCAACTGTGACGCCCCCAAAATTAGGCATACATCACCCATCTTGGGTCGTCAGATATATAGTACAAAATACAAATATAACTTACTAATACAACTGTCGTGTACAATACGACAAAACATAAACTGTGAGTTTGAATACAAATATTATCTTCTAGAGAGTATTCATACTCAAAAGGAGTCCTCATTACATTTATTAACACGCTATTACATAGAATAGTGAGGACTACTAACTAATACTATCATTCGAACCATCACTCCTGTGACTCCCCCAAAACAGGTCCATTCCACCCAACCCATTCTGAGTCGCCAAATACATGGTACAGAAAATAACTACAACTTTATTATTACAATTGTCGTGCAAAATACGACAACACATATACTATGAGTTTAAATACAAATATTGTCATCTAGACAGTATTCATACTCAACTAAGAACTCATTATACTTATTGATACACTATTTTACAAAATAGTGAGGACTACTAAAACAACTGTCTTGAACCATCATTCCACACCCCGACTAGTACTCGCTACATTCTCGCCTCCTGAGAAGAAAGATGGAACAACAAGGAAGAAAAGGGTGAGCTCAACTAGCCCAGTAAAGAATATTATGACTAAGATAATATACAACAAATTATCGTTAGTCTTCAACAGGGAAAAATCTAATAGAATACAATAGACAACAAGTTTTAAATCAATAACTGCAGCGGAAACAGCAAACCATTAGAAGAGTCAAGTAGAGAATGAGTTCTACTATCTTCTAGATTTAAAAGTCCATCATCAATATTTTATCCCTGTAACAACAATCAATAACCATCTTTAATCAAATATTCATCTTTACACTACAGGCCAAAGATATTCATTTGTATCACCAGTCGATCATGTTCATCTCAACACCTGTTCATCTTTGCGCTACGGGCCAAAGATATTCATCAGAAATCAATAATCTTTGCACTACAGGCCAAAGATATTCAATTATATCATCATTTAGGACTGAGGATGATGAAAAATATTTTAAAGGAAACGAATCCAGTGAAACAAAATAATAAATATTAAGGATTCGTATTTTAGCTATTCCATGTCCAAAAATACCTCATAAATAATCATAGTGAAGTAAAATTCAAGAATGATCAAAATATGGATACAATCAAAGCTAGTATCCAGAATAGATATTTTGGACGAAAAGAAGAAAATTTTATTTTTCGGTAAATAGTAACTCGTGAATAGTAACTCATGAATAGTAACCCCGACATGAAAAGTTTCAAATTTGATAAAAAGTTCAGATAAATATTTCGGCATAATGATATTGAAGAAATAATATCATTTAAAAAGAAATAACATCCCTTACCTCGAAAAGACGGTACTTCTGACTGGAATACTAGATATAGTGCTGAAGGAAACTTGCACCGTATAGCAACACTCAAAGTATCAAATACTCACAAGAATACGCTCGATATAGAGAGAAAAATAGAGAGAAACTTGTGTTTCTGGTGTGATTTTTAATTCTAACTTAAGCACCCTATTTATAGGAAAATGCTTAGAACACCAAAGCAGAAAATTGAATATAATAATATTATATTTACAAAATTGTCAAGCCCGCCTAAGAAATCTGATTTCAGATCATGTATAACACATGCGAGCCACTCAATTGCAACAAAAAACGTTTTTCTTAAAAAAAACATTTTAAACTCCAAAAATCAATTATTTCGGAACTTCGGAACTTCAATAATTCATAATAAATAGCCCTTTTATCAGAAAATTCGAATTTCGCGAGTTTTTATAGGAAATTCAATTCTCTACAACTTTACAGAAGAAAGTTTTTCTAAATTCCAAACAGAAATTGACCGAAATCCACAAACGGACGATTTTACAGTCAATAATAAATTTTCGGTCAAGAATTGTGTCCACCAACACACAAAATATGTGTTAATCATTTAATACCACAAAAATACTCTTCCTCCTCATATACTCATATATCCCACATTCATTGTAAAAATATCACCATCAATATATTATTAAAATAATATATTTAAATGAATTATTTTATCAAAAAAAGATAAAATATTAATTTTCAACAATTGTCACATTAAAAATTTTCTCCATCTATATCCACATAAAATTAATATTTTTCTCATCATATAAATCAATAATTAATTATACACAAATAATATTACAGAACCACAGTACTGGCAACCAGGCCGTTCCCAGGAAAGAGGGGGCTTTCCAATAAGGATCTCTCCTTACTGGCGCGCAATTAGATGACCAAACCTCTCCTTAGACAGAACTTTCTAGACATTGCCAATAATGTTATCTAATAATATTATTCAGATAATATGAATTATTGTTCCGATAGTAGAAAATACTGTGTAGTGACAACTATTAAAGCAACAGTAATATAAAATATCAACGCAGCAATTATTGAATCAATAAAACATAATATTAAACAGTAATTACTGTAACAATTATTGAGTAGTGCCTTCTTACGTAAGAATCAATAATTGGTGCAATACCGTGTGCTACTGTGCAACAACGCGTATTACTGTGTTTTAACCACTGGGTATTCCAACAGTATTAACGGTAACAACTACGCCGTTATTTATAAACAACTTGTTTTTGTCGTTTTCTTTATCCAATCGCTTTCTGTTATGGGGCCCACACAAGGCTGCGCCGTCGTACGAATATTCCCCGACAACAAGAATATTCCACGACCAAACGAATATTTCCCGACAACAATGAATATTTTATGACCACTTGCTTATTTGAAATATTTGCGCATTTTACCCATAACTAACCTCATTAATCAATTTAACCCTTACTATTTCAAAATAATAAATAGAGGAAATTTAAATTTTATTTATTAATAATTTGGGGTCTTACAACCTCCCCTCCTTATGAAATTTCGTCCTCGAAATTGACATACGTACCTGGCGTTTCGAAAAGATGAGGATACCTCGCTTTCATTTCTGTTTCCAACACCCAGGCCATTTTCTTAATAGAATGGTTTCTCCACAAATCCTTAACTTGTGGTATAACCTTCGTGCGTAGGACATGCTCCTTCCTATCCAAGATCTTGACAAGTACCTCCTCGTACGTTAAATCTTCAGCTATCTCATCTGGTTCTAACTCAATAATGTGGTTTGGGTCTTTCACATTTTTACGAAGCATAGATATGTGAAAAACGTTATGAACACGACACATGCTTGGAGGTAACGCGAGTCTATAGGTCACATTTCCTACTCGGTCAAGAATCTGAAATGGACCAATAAATCGTGGATTGAGCTTTCCTCTCTTCCCAAATCTTGTAACTCCTTTTCCATGGAGCTACATGTAATAATACATGATCCCCAATATCAAATTCCACGTCCTTTCGATGAAGATCCACATAACTCTTTTGTCGATCCTGTGCCGTTTGTATACGTTGTCGAATCGTTTGGATCTTCTCTGTAGTAATGCGTACCAACTCTGGTCCGAACAATGTTGCTTCACCCACCTCGTCCCAGCATACTGGAGAACGACATTTTCTTCCATACAACGCCTCGAATGGAGCCACGCCTATGCTCGCCTGATAACTGTTGTTGTAGGAGAATTCCACCAATGGTAGATACTTATCCCAACTCCCTTTGAGATCTAGGACACAAAGTCTTAATAGATCTTCAAGAGTTTGAATAGTCCTCTCTGATTGTCCGTCCGTTTGAGGATGGTAAGCTGAACTAAATCGTAAATTCGTGCCTATAGCTTTTTGCAAGCTAACCCAAAATCTTGAAGTGAATCTTGGGTCACGATCCGAAACTATGGATACTGGCATGCCATGCAGTCTCACCATCTCGTTCACGTACATACTAGCAAGACGTTAAAGGGAATAAGTCTCACGTATCAGCAAGAAATGAGCGGACTTGGTTAATCTATCAACAATGACCCTTTGGCACTTGATGCTCCGCCTTTACACGTTGACAAGTTAAACACCTCGAGATAAACTTTGCAATCTCTCTCTTCATATTGTTCCACCAAAATGTATGTCGAAGATCGTGATATATTTTGGTACTCCTAGGATGGATTGCAAACGGTGTGTTGTGTGCCTCCATCATGATCTTGTACTTCACATCAGAGTCGTTAGGAACACAAAGTCTAGAGTGGACTCGAAGTATTCCTTCTTCATCGATTCTCGCTTCCGAAATATCACCTTCTTGCACTTTCTTCTTCATACGCATCAGCTCCGAGTCTGTGGCTTAAGCAACTTTAACTTTATCGATTAAAGTTGGTTCTACGCGTACACTTGACATTATCGCACTCGTTCCTGCATATGATCTTCTACTAAATGTGTCAGCTACCGCGTTCGCTTTTTTAGGATAGTATTGGATGGTATGATCGAAATCTTTCAACAGCTCGAGCCAACGTCGTTGCCGCATGTTGAGTTCTTTTCGAGTGAAGAAATATTTAAGGCTTTTATGGTCTGAATATATCTCCACTTTCTCCCCATATAGATAGTGCCTCCAAATCTTTAGCGCGAAAACGACTGCTGCCAACTCTAGATCATGAGTAAGATAATTCCTCTCATATTCTTTAAGTTGTCGCGAGGCATTGGCTATGACTTTCTCACGTTGCATGAGAACACATCCTAACCCTTTGCCTGAAGCATCGCTGTAGATAACAAATCCATCCGAACCATATGGTATTGTCAGAACAGGTGCCAAAATGAGTCTCCTCTTAAGCTCTTGGAAACTCTTCTCGCATTCTTCGCTCCATACGAATTTGATATCCTTTCGAGTCAGCTGAGTTAACGGGGTAGCGATTCGAGAAAATACTTTTACGAATCTCTGATAATAACCAGAAAGCTACGTATTTCGATTACTGACTTAGGTTTGCTCTCAACTGTGACTCATATCCCAATCTTGGATAGCACGTCACAATGACACCTATCAGTTTACTACCGCACGAATATGGCGTCCCCTACGGAGAGTCTGGGTTCAGTGCATTCCACAAAGGAAGTCACCAGATAGAGGCTCGGGTACAAACTTCTACAGTTGGGTTTTTAACTCCTAAAGTTAAATAGGAGCCATTCGATATGAGATTTTAGAAATGGGTTTTGTACCGGGTTCAAAGTCGATACAAAATTCAATATCACGCTCTGGGAATAAGCCAAGAAATTCTTCAGGAAATACGTCAGGAAACAAACAACAGAAATATCACTCAAATCTGACGTATTTTTGTTCAAGTCCATGACATGGGCTAAGAAAGCTTGACATCCATTTTTCAATAAACGAATGACTTTATGGCTTGATATGAAAGAGTTTGACTTCAATGGTTTGGTTGCTTGAATTTGAATAACAGGTTGCTTAGGAATATGAAAACTAACAACCTTACGAAAGCAATCAATTTTGGCATGATGAGTAGTTAACCAATCAATTTCTAAAATCACATCAAAAGCAAGTATCTTTAAAGAGATAAGATCAACAGGTAATGTGATGGTGCTAACTTGGATCAAACAAGATTTATAAACAGTGGATGTGATGAAAGTTTCCCCTAACGGAGTCTCCACAGATAAATCAAAGTCTAATTTCTCCGGAGTTAAGTTTAAACGTTGAGCACAAGCAGGAGAAATAAATGAATGGGTAGAACCGGTATCTAATAAGGTATAGACTTCGTAAAAATTTATAATTAACTAACCCGTGCTAACTTCGTTCGGGTTCCTCGCATTCTGACCAGTCACGAAAAACGCTCTTCCAGGAACAGTTGACTTTGACTTTTCTGGGACAACTTTTTGAGTCACCACCCCCGTTGAACTTGGTTTCGCTACAGTGCAATCTCGAGCGATATGTCCTTCCTTTCCACAGTTATAACATACCTTAAACTGTTGTGGACAGTTTGGGCTGATATGTCCTTCTTTTCCGCACTTATAGCATATGACCGGTGGTCGTTCTCCTCCCTTGGAACCAGTTGCTGCTGGTACTGACGTCTTTGTATTGTCATTGTTGAATCTCCTCTTTTTAAAATCTCCTCCCGACTCGCCTCTTCTATTCTCATGGCCACGATTACCACCAGAGTGGTTGTCGTTCTTGTCTGTATTCTTCTTTCTCCGCTGGTTATCGTTGTTCTGATGACTGCTGTCACCGGTATAATCCTGGTTGTGGTCCCTCGATTGACCATACTCGCTATCTCGCTCTAATAATTGAGCCCTGTTGACAACATCTGAATAGAGAGAAAATTTATGAGAAATGAGATATTGATGTATGCCGGGTTTCAAACCTCTCAGAAACATCCGCGTCATACGTTCCTCATTCTCTACCAAATGAGGTGCAAACCTGGACAACTCTGCAAATTTCGCCTCGTACTGGGACACCGTCATGTTATTCTGCTCCAGTCTAATAAACTCTACCTCCTTCATATGACGAATACTTTCAGGAAAGTACTTGTTATTGAATAGTTTCTGAAATATCTCCCAAGACATGCTGAGTGCGGCAGGCTGGGTCCGTTTCACAGACTCCCACCAGTAGTCTACCTCGCCACGGAACATAAAGGTGGCGAATGGAACCTTCTGTTCCTCCGTGCATCCCAAGACATCAAATATCTTGTTAATTTGCTTGACCCATGTCTCCGCCTTAATCGGATCTGGCTTTCCCCAGAATTCTGGTGGTCCCAACTCTTTGAACTGCTTGGCTGTGACCAGCTGTGCGTTGCCATTGTTTCTTCCTATATTTTGAACAGGAATCTCCTTCGTCTGGTTTTGCATGAATCGCAAAAAGCTTCTAAACATCTCATCGTTCATCGTCTGCTCAGTGGTGTTGTTCACAGGAGGAACATTGCCAGCCTGTTGCACGTTTTCCTCGTTGGTGAGTATAGGCATCTCCACCGTCTCATTTACTCCACTGTTAACATTCTCAGTCGACATTCTTAAATACTGCCATAAAACAAGGGTTAATTTAACAAATTAACATATCACATAACATCCCTATATTATGATCGACCAACAAATAAGCTTAGGTAGGACACACTAGCAAAGGATTTACTCGTCTCTCCCCTCCTAGTTCTATTCCCCGATCTCCGCCAGAGATCATATCCCTAAGCTCTGATACCAACTGTGACGCCCCGAAAACAGGTCCATTCCACCCAACCCATTCTGAGTCGCCAAATACATGGTACAGAAAATAACTACAACTTTATTATTACAATTGTCGTGCAAAATACGACAACACATATACTATGAGTTTAAATACAAATATTGTCATCTAGACAGTATTCATACTCAACTAAGAACTCATTATACTTATTGATACACTATTTTATAAAATAGTGAGGACTACTAAAACAACTGTCTTGAACCATCATTCCACACCCCGACTAGTACTCGCTACATTCTCGCCTCCTGAGAAGAAAGATGGAACAACAAGGAAGAAAAGGGTGAGCTCAACTAGCCCAGTAAAGAATATTATGACTAAGATAATATACAACAAATTATCGTTAGTCTTCAACAGGGAAAAATCTAATAGAATACAATAGACAACAAGTTTTAAATCAATAACTGCAGCGGAAACAGCAAACCATTAGAAGAGTCAAGTAGAGAATGAGTTCTACTATCTTCTAGATTTAAAAGTCCATCATCAATGTTTTATCCCTGTAACAACAATCAATAACCATCTTTAATCAAATATTCATCTTTACACTACAGGCCAAAGATATTCATTTGTATCACCAGTCGATCATGTTCATCTCAACACCTGTTCATCTTTGCGCTACGGGCCAAAGATATTCATCAGAAATCAATAATCTTTGCACTACAGGCCAAAGATATTCAATTATATCATCATTTAGGACTGAGGATGATGAAAAATATTTTAAAGGAAACGAATCCAGTGAAACAAAATAATAAATATTAAGGATTCGTATTTCAGCTATTCCATGTCCAAAAATACCTCATAAATAATCATAGTGAAGTAAAATTCAAGAATGATCAAAATATGGATACAATCAAAGCTAGTATCCAGAATAGATATTTTGGACGAAAAGAAGAAAATTTCATTTTTTGGTGAATAGTAGCTCGTGAATAGTAATTCGTGAATAGTAACTCATGAATAGTAACCCCGACATGAAAAGTTTCAAATTTGATAAAAAGTTCAGATCAATACTTCGGCATAATGATATTGAAGAAATAATATCATTTAAGAAGAAATAACATCCCTTACCTCGGAAAGATGGTACTTCTGACTGGAATACTAGATATAGTGCTGAAGGAAACTTGCACCGTATAGCAACACTCAAAGTATCAAATACTCACAAGAATACGCTCGATATAGAGAGAGAAATAGAGAGAAACTTGTGTTTCTGGTGTGATTTTTAATTCTAACTTAAGCACCCTATTTATAGGAAAATGCTTAGAACACCAAAGCAGAAAATTGAATACAATAATATTATATTTACAAAATTATCAAGCCCACCTAAGAAATCTGATTTTAGATCATGTATAACACATGTGAGCCACTCAATTGCAACAAAAAACGTTTTTCTTAAAAAAAAACATTTTAAACTCCAAAAAATCAATTATTTCGGAACTGCGGAACTTCAATAATTCATAATAAATAGCTCTTTTATCAGAAAATTCGAATCTCGCGAGTTTTTATAGGAAATTCAATTCTCTACAACTTTGCAGAAGAAAGTTTTTCCAAATTCCAAACAGAAATTGACCGAAATCCACACACGGACGATTTTACAGTCAATAATAAATTTTCGGTCAAGAATTGTGTCCACCAACACACAAAACATGTGTTAATCATTTAATACCACAAAAATACTCTTCCTCCTCATATACTCATATATCCCACATTCATTGTAAAAATATCACCATCAATATATTATTAAAATAATATATTTAAATAAATTATTTTATCAAAAAAAGATAAAATATTAATTTTCAACAATTGTCACATTAAAAATTTTCTCCATCTATATCCACATAAAATCAATATTTTTCTCATCATATAAATCAATAATTAATTATACACAAATAATATTACAGAACCACAGTACTGGCAACCAGGCCGTTCCCAGGAAAGAGGGGGCTTTCCAATAAGGATCTCTCCTTACTGGCGCGCAATTAGATGACCAAACCTCTCCTTAGACAGAACTTTCTAGACATTGCCAATAATGTTATCTAATAATATTATTCAGATAATATGAATTATTGTTCCGATAGTAGAAAATACTGTGTAGTGACAACTATTAAAGCAACAGTAATATAAAATATCAACGCAGCAATTATTGAATCAATAAAATATAATATTAAACAGTAATTACTGTAACAATTATTGAGTAGTGCCTTCTTACGTAAGAATCAATAATTGGTGCAATACCGTGTGCTACTGTGCAACAACGCGTATTACTGTGTTTTAACCACCGGGTATTCCAACAGTATTAACGGTAACAACTACGCCGTTATTTATAAACAACTTGTTTTTGTCGTTTTCTTTATTCAATCGCTTTCTGTTATGGGGCCCACACAAGGCTGCGCCGTCGTACGAATATTTCCCGACAACAAGAATATTCCACGACCAAACAAATATTTCCCGACAACAATGAATATTTTATGACCACTTGCTTATTTGAAATATTTGCGCATTTTACCCATAACTAACCTCAGTAATCAATTTAACCCTTACTATTTCAAAATAATAAATAGAGGAAATTTAAATTTTATTTATTAATAATTTGGGGTCTTGCAACTCCGTTCCCCGACTTGCCCCGGCTACGTTCTCATTTCCTGAAGAGAACAGTGGAAAAAGGGTGAGCTCAACTAGCCCAGTAAGAAATATTATGACTAAGATAATGCAGAATAAATTATCATTAGCCTTAAACAATGTTAAACTGATAAAATATAATAGACATCAAGTTTAACTGCAGCGGAAAAAGCAATCCATTAAAAGAGTCAAGTAGAAAATAAACTCTACTATCTTTTATGATTTAAAAAGTTTTTCAACACTGTGATCGCTGAGACTCAGCTTAATAAAATAATTCACATCATCGAATCACCCCTGCACTATGGCCAAGGATATTCGTATATTCATTAATGGTCATGATCATGCCAACAACTGTCCATCAATGCACTACGGGCCAATGAGGACTTTTACCACATCATTTGTAACATTACGGTCATGATTATACCGAATAATCCCTGGTCATAATCATACCAAGTCCATCTATGCACTACAGGCCACAGATGACTTTCAACATTTTATAAACATGAGGATGATGACAATGATATAAGAATTCAATAAAACAAGTTCAAGAATTAATTTATCTATGAATTAATAACGTCCAAATTGTCAACATGATACTGCTTTGTGGAGTAAAATTCAAGAATGATCAGGAGAATATTTTCATGAATAGATACTAGATGAAGCGCAAATGTCAAGGATATTCCACAAATTTTATGGAGTATAGAAGTCAAAACTTAACCAACTGAGTATAATAAAGAATGGAATAACAAAAGAAATCACCATGCATGCGATAGACCGCATAGACAGGTTATTCTAACATAATAATAAATAATGGAACCAGGTCCGGCGTAAACGCACAGACAGGATATTCCGACAGAATAATAAATAATGGAACCAGGTCCGGCGTAAACGCACAGACAGGATATTCCGACAGAATAATAAATAATGGAACCAGGTCCAGCGTAAACGCACAGACAGGATATTCCGACAGAATAATAACAAGACGGAACCAGGTCCGGTGTAAAACACACAGACAGGATGTTCCAACAGAATAATAATAAAAACGGAACCAGGTCCGGTGTAAAACACACAGGCAGGATGTTCCAACAGAATAATAACAAAAACGGAACCAGGTCCGGTGTAAAACACACAGACAGGATGTTCCAACAAAATAATAGAAGAATGTCACCAAGTATAGGGTAGACCTCCAACAGAATAATAAGAAATGGAATAACAACAGTTCTCTTCATGAATAAGAAAGAATAACACCCCTTACCGTTTTAAAGAAGAGCTGAAGTAAGGAAGTAGTTAAGTAGCAGAATACTCTTCTTCTCTCTCTCTATAGTTTCTTTCTATAGTTTCTCTCTCTAGAGTTCAGTGAATTCGTAAGAAATAATGAAGGAATGAGCTGCTATTTATAGAAAAATAGAATGCATAGTAACTAATCCATGAACGGTCCAGATTGATTACTTTAATCTGACGGTCCATATTTAAAGAAAAATCTTTTAAATAAAATATAATATATTCTATTTATAGAATAACTTTAATAAAGTATTTTGTTTTATATAAAAAGATGTTTCTGTTTTATTACGTTAATAATACGAATAAAACAAAACGTCATTATCGCTAAATAATTCATATTATTAACTGACAATAATGGAATCAAACTGAGTGACTTCTCACATAAGCATTAATAATCAATATCGTGTGCTACTATGCAACCACACGTATTACTGTACTTTTACTACCGAGTAGTTCAACAGTAACAATGGTAAAACTTCTGCCGTTATTTTTAATAAAATATTTTTGTCGTTTTCTCAATCCGACAATAATTCCGTTGTGGGGTCCACCAATGATTGTGTCGTTGTACGAATATTCCCTGTTAAAACGAATATTCCCCGACCAATCGAATATTATATAACAACTTGCGTACTTTGCAAAATTTATAAATATTACCCACAACTATAACATTATATCAAATTAACTCCATAATATTCAAAAATGATATTTATAGAAAATTCATCTTTATTTATAAAAGTTGGGGTCTTACAGGATTGAGCTTCGGAGGCTGAGGGGTCGCCAACTGGGATTTCAATATCCGTCGGCGAAGATATACCCGAGAGAAATTTGTCTAGATCCCTTCGGTCGGTTGACGTCGGTTTAATCAGAGACACTGCGAAAGATGAGGAACACTTATTCAGAATAAGTTGCTGATGGAAATTGGGAGTTATACGAAAAATTGGGTTCAAGACTTACATTTATGGTCGTATAACTATGCCTGCTTGCTCAGAAGTCCGAAACTCCATTCCTTCATAGGAATTTTCTCCAGAAGACTCACCATCTCTATCACACGTTCTTTGGAAATATATCCGAAGTCTACAGATGTGCGTTCGGAAGTGGTCCAGTCTGAAATGGATGGGATTTCAGGTCCTTTGATGGAAAACCATTCTTTATGCCATTCCTCGTTGTTTGAGGGAGTATCCATCAGAGGTCACTTATCGAACTTGACATTAGGTTTGGGGGATTGTTTGCTCAACATCTTAAAGCCTCGTTCCTAAGATTTGCCGGTTGTGAATAGGGTGAAGAAGAAGTAGACAACAGGGGGAATCCCTTGTTCTTGGCAGAAGGCGATAAATGCCAGAATGTGGATATAGGAATTCGGCACCAACTGGGCGAATCCCACGCCTACGAACCCTAATAGAGTGATGACGAATGCATGGAGAGGTAGGCAAACTCCCTTCTCGAAAAAGGCCGCTGGCATGGCGGTCCATATAAGACCCCAAATTATTAATAAATGAAATTTAATTTCCTCTATTTATTATTCTGAAATAGTAAGAGTTGATTTGATTAATGTGGTTAGTTATGGGTAAAATGCGCAAATATTTTAAATAACCAAGTGGTTATAAAATATTCATTGTTGTCGGGGAATATTTGTTTGGTCGTGGAATATTCTTGTTGTCGGGGAATATTCGTACGACGGCGCAGCCTTGTGTGGGCCCCATAACAGAAAACGATTGGATGAAAAAAATGACAAAAATAAGTTGTTTATAAATAACGGCGTAGTTGTTACCATTAATACTGTTGGAATACCCGGTGGTTAAAACACAGTAATACGCGTTGTTGCACAGTAGCATACGGTATTGCACCAATTATTGATTCTTACGTAAGAAGACACTACTCAATAATTGTTACAGTAATTACTGTTCAATATTGTATTTTATTGATTCAATAATTGCTGCGTTGATATTTTATATTACTGTTGTTTCAATAATTATCACTACGCAGTATTTTTTATTATCGGACCAATAATTTATATTATTTGAATAATATTATTAGATAACATTATTGGCAATGTCTAAAAAGTTCTATCTAAGGAGAGGTTTGGTCATCTAATTGCGCGCCAGTAAGGAGAAATTCTTATTGGAAAGCCCCCTCTTTCCTGGGAATGGCCTGGTTGCCAGTACTGTGGTTCTGTAATATTATTTGTGTATAATTAATTATTGATTTATATGATGAGGAAAATAGTGATTTTATGTGGATATAGATAGAGAAAAATTTTAATGTGACAATTGTTGAAAATTAATATTTTATCTTTTTCTGATAAAATAATTCATTTAAATATATTATTTTAATAATATATTGATGGTGGTATTTTTACAATGAATGTGGGATATATGAGTATATGAGGAGGAAGAGTATTTTTGTGGCATTAAATGATTAACACATGTTTTGTGTGTTGGTGGACATAATTCTTGACCGAAAATTTATTATTGACTATAAAATCGCCCGTTTGTGAATTTCGGTCAATTTCTGTTTGGAATTTGGAAAAATTTTCTTCTGCAAAGTTGTAGAGAATTGAATTTCCTATAAAAACTTGCTAGATTTGAATTTTCTGATAAAAGGGCTATTTATTATGAATTATTGAAGTTCTGAAGTTCCGAAATAATTGATTTTTGGAAGTTTTATTTATTATTTTGAAGAAAAACGTTTTTTGGCATTTAAGTGGGCTAACATGTGATATAAATGGGCTGAGATCAGATGTTTAGAGGTGGGCTAAGGAAAATTTGATAAATATATTATTATTATATTAAATTTTCTGCTTTGGTGTTCTAAGCATTTTTCTTATAAATAGGGTGCTTAGGTTAGAATTGAAATCACACCAGAAACACAAGTTTCTCTCTATAACAAGCGTATTCTTGTGAGTATTTGATACTTTGAGTGTTGCTTTACGGTGCAAGTTTCCTTTAGCACTATATCTAGTATTCCAGTCAGAAGTACCGTCTTTCCGAGGTAAGGGATGTTATTTCTTCTTAAATGATATTATTTTCTTCAATATCATTATGCCGAAGTATTGATCTGAATTTTTATTAAATTTGGAACTTTACATGTCGGGGTTACTATTCATGAGTTACTATTCACGAGTTACTATTCACGAGTTAATATTCACGAGTTACTATTCACCGAAAAATGAAATTTCCTTCTTTTCGTCCAAATATCTATTCTGGATACTAGTTTTGATTGTATCCATGTTTTGATCATTCTTGAATTTTACTTCACTATGATAAAGTATTTTTGGACATGGATAAATCGAAATACGAATCCTTAATATTTGTTATTTTGCTTCACTGGATTCGTTTTCTTTAAAATATTTTTCATCATCCTCAGTCTTAAATGATGATATAACTGAATATCTTTGGCCTGTAGTGCAAAGATGAATAATTTCTGATGAATATCTTTGGCCCGTAGTGCAAAGATGAACAGGTGTTGAGGTGAACATGACCAACTGATGGATATCTTTGGCCTGTAGTGCAAAGATGACTATTTGATTCAAGATATTTATTGATTGATGTTACAGGGATAAAATATTGATGATGGGCTTTTAAATTCATAGATAATCGTAGATTTCATTCTCTATGTAACTTCTCTATGAATTATTATTTTCCGCTGCGAATATTGAATTAAAACTTGTTGTCTATTGTATTCTATTAAATTTTTCCCTGTTGAAAACTAACGATAATTTGTTGTATATTATCTTAGTCATAATATTCTTTACTGGGCTAGTTGAGCTCACCCTTTTCCTTGTTGTTCCATTTTCTTCTCAGGAGGCGAGAATGTAGGAAGTACTAGTCGGGGTATGGAATGAAGGTTCTAGGAAGTTGTTTTAGTAGTCCTCACCATTTTTTTTGTAAAGTATTGTACCAATAATTGTAATGAGGACTTATTTGAGTGTGGATATTGTCTAGATGACAATATTTGTATTTACACTCACAGTTTTTATGTTGTATTAATAAAGTTGTAGTTGTTTCTGTACCATGTTATTGACGACTCAGAATGGGTGTTGTATACCTGTTTTGGGGGCGTCACAGTTGGTATCAGAGCTTAGGGATATGATCTCTGGCGGAGATCGGAGAATAGAACTAGGAGGGGAGAGACGAGTAAATCCTTCGCTAGTGTGTCCTACCTAAGCTTATTTGTTGGTTGGTCATAATATAGGGATATTATGTGATTTGTTAATTTGTTAAATTAACCCTTGTTTTATGGCAGTATTTGAGAATGTCGACTGAGAATGTTAACAGTGGAGTAAATGAAACCGTGGAGACACCTGTACTCACCAACGAGGAGAACGTGCAACAGGCTGGCAATGTTCCTCCTGTGAACAACACCACTGAGCAGACGGTGAACGATGAGATGTTTAGAAGCTTTTTGCGATTCATGCAAAATCAGAAGAAGGAGATTCCTGTTCAAAATATAGGAAGAAACAATGGCAACGCATAGCTGGTCACAGCCAAGCAGTTCAAAGAGTTGGGACCACTAGAATTCTGGGAAAAGCCGGATCCGATTAAGGCGGAGACATGGGTCAAGCAAATTACCAAGATATTTGATGTCTTGGGATGCACAAAGGAACAGAAGGTTCCATTCGCTACCTTTATGTTCCGTGGCGAGGCAGACTACTGGTGGGAGTCTGTGAAACGTACCCATCCAGCCGCACTCAGCATGTCTTGGGAGACATTTCAGAAACTCTTCAACGAAAAATACTTTCCTGAAAGTATTCGCCATATGAAGGAGGTAGAGTTTATTAGACTGGAGCAGAATAACATGACGGTGTCCCAGTACGAGGCAAAATTTGCAGAGTTGTCCAGGTTTGCACCTCATTTGGTGGAGAATGAGGAACGTATGACGCGGATGTTTCTGAGAGGTTTGAAACCCGGCATACGTCAATATCTCATTTCTCATAAATTTTCTCTCTATTCAGATGTTGTCAATAGGGCTCAATTATTAGAGCGAGATAACGAGTATGGTCAATCGAGGGACCACAACCAGGATTATACCGGTGACAGCAGTCATCAGAACAACGATAACCAGTGGAGAAAGAAAAATACAGACAAGAGCGGCAACCACTCTGGTGGTAATCGTGGCCATGAAAATAGAAGAAGCGAGTCGGGAGGAGATTTTAAAAAGAGGAGATTCAACAAGGATAATACGAAGACGTCAGCACCAGCAGCAACTGGTTCCAAGGGAGGAGAACGACCACCGGTCATATGCTATAAGTGCGGAAAAGAAGGACATATCAGCCCAAACTGCCCACAACAGTTTAAGGTATGTTATAACTGTGAAAAGGAAGGACATATCGCTCGAGATTGCACTGTAGCGAAACCAAGTTCAACGGGGGTGGTGACTCAAAAAGTTGTCCCAGAAAAGTCAAAGTCAACGGTTCCTGGAAGAGCGTTTTTCGTGACTGGTCAGAATGCGAGGAACCCGAACGAAGTTAGCACGGGTTAGTTAATTATAAATTTTTACGAAGTCTATACCTTATTAGATACCGGTTCTACCCATTCATTTATTTCTCCTGCTTGTGCTCAACGTTTAAACTTAACTCCGGAGAAATTAGACTTTGATTTATCTGTGGAGACTCCGTTAGGGGAAACTTTCATCACATCCACTGTTTATAAATCTTGTTTGATCCAAGTTAGCACCATCACATTACCTGTTGATCTTATCTCTTTAAAGATACTTGCTTTTGATGTGGTTTTAGAAATTGATTGGTTAACTACTCATCGTGCCAAAATTGATTGCTTTCGTAAGGTTGTTAGTTTTCATATTCCTAAGCAACCTGTTATTCAAATTCAAGCAACCAAACCATTAAAGTCAAACTCTTTCATATCAAGCCGTAAAGTTATTCGTTTATTGAAAAACGGATGTCAAGCTTTCTTAGCTATGTTATGGACTTGAACAAAAATACGTCAGAATTGAATGATATTTCTATTGTTAGTAAAATCCCTGACGTATTTCCTGAAGAATTTCTTGGCCTACGCGTGATATTGAATTTTGTATCATCTTTGAATCTGGTACAAAACTCACTTCTAAAATCTCATATCGAATGGCTCCTATTGAACTTCAGGAGTTAAAAACCTAACTGTAGAAGTTTATACCCGAGCCTCTATCTGGTGACTTCCTTTGTGGAATGCACTGAAGCCAGACTCTCTGTAGGGGACGCCATATTCGTGCGGTAGTAAACTGATAGGTGTCATTGTGAAGTGCTATCCAAGATTGGGATATGAGTCACAGTTGAGAGCAAACCTAAGTCAGTAATCGAAATACGTAGCTTTCTAGGCTTAGCTGGTTACTATCGGAGATTCGTGAAAGGATTTCTCGAATCGCTACTCCGTTAACTCAGCTGACTCGAAAAGATACAAACTTCGAATGGACCAAGGAATGCGAGAAGAGCTTCCAAGAATTCAACATGCGACACCGACGTTGGCTCGAGATGTTGAAAGATTTCGATCATACCATCCAATACCATCCTGAAAAAGCGAACGCGGTAGCTGACGCATTGAGTAGAAGATCATATGCAGGAACGAGTGCGATGATGTCCAGTATACGCGAAGAATCAACTTTAATCGATAAAGTTAAAGTTGCTTAAGCCACAGACCCGAAGCTGATGCGTATGAAGAAGAAAGTGCAAGAAGGTGCTATTCCAGAAGCAAGAATCGATGAAGAAGGAATTCTTCGAGTCCACTCCAGACTTTGTGTTTCTAACGATTCTGATTTGAAGTACAAGATTATGATGGAGGCACACAATACACCATTTGCGATCCATCCTGGAAGTACTAAAATGTATCGTGATCTTCGACATACATTTTCGTGGAACAATATAAAGAGAGAGATTGCAAAGTTTATTTCGAGGTGTTTATCTTGTCAACGTGTAAAGGCGGAGCATCAAGTACCAAAGGGTCCATTACAACCACTTGAGATTCCGAAATGGAAGTGGTAACACATTACCATGGATTTCGTTACGGGTCTTCCTACGGTTTCTCAAGGCATAAATGTTATTTGGGTTATAGTTGATAGATTAACCAAGTCTGCTCATTTCTTGCCGATACGAGAGACTTATTCCCTTGAACGTCTTGCTAGTATGTACGTGAATGAGATTGTAAGGTTGCATGGCATGCCAGTATCCATAGTTTCGGATCGTGACCCAAGATTCACTTCAAGATTTTGGGTTAGCTTGCAAAAAGCTATGGGCACGGATTTACGGTTCAGTTCGGCATACCATCTTCAAACGGACGGGCAATCAGAGAGGACTATTCAAACTCTTGAAGATTTATTAAGACTTTGTGTCCTAGATTTCAAAGGAAGTTGGGATAAGTACCTACCATTGGTGGAATTCTCCTACAACAACAGTTATCAGGCAAGTATAGGTGTGGCTCCCTTTGAAGCATTGTATGGACGAAAGTGTCGCTCTCCAGTATGTTGGGATGAGGTGGGAGAAGCAACGTTGTTGGGACCAGAGTTGGTACGAATGACTACAGAGAAGATCCAAACGATTCGACAACGTATACAAACGGCACAGGATCGACAAAAGAGTTATGTGGATCTTCATCGAAAGGACGTGGAATTTGACATTGGGGATCATGTATTATTACGTGTAGCTCCATGGAAAGGAGTTACAAGATTTGGGAAGAGAGGAAAGCTCAATCCATGATTTATTGGTCCATTTCAGATTCTTGACCGAGTAGGAAATGTGGCCTATAGACTTTCGTTACCTCCAAGTATGTTTCGTGTTCATAATATTTTTCATATATATGTGCTTCGTAAATATGTGAAAGACCCGAACCATGTTATTGAGTTAGAACCGGACGAGATAGCTGAAGACTTAACGTACGAGGAGGTACCTGTCAAGATCATGGATAAAAAGGAGCATGTCCTACGCACGAAGGTCATACCACAAGTTAAAATTTTATGGAGAAACCATGCTATTGAGGAAATGACCTGGGAGTTGAAAACGGAAATGAAAGCGAGGTATCCTCATCTTTTCGAAACACTAGGTACGTATGTCAATTTCGAGGACGAAATTTCATAAGGAGGGGAGGTTGTAAGACCCCAAATTATTAATAAATGAAATTTAATTTCCTCTATTTATTATTCTGAAATAGTAAGAGTTGATTTGATTAATGTGGTTAGTTATGGGTAAAATGCGCAAATATTTTAAATAACCAAGTGGTTATAAAATATTCATTGTTGTCGGGGAATATTTGTTTGGTCGTGGAATATTCTTGTTGTCGGGGAATATTCGTACGACGGCGCAGCCTTGTGTGGGCCCCATAACAGAAAACGATTGGATGAAAAAAATGACAAAAATAAGTTGTTTATAAATAACGGCGTAGTTGTTACCATTAATATTGTTGGAATACCCGGTGGTTAAAACACAGTAATACGCGTTGTTGCACAGTAGCACACGGTATTGCACCAATTATTGATTCTTACGTAAGAAGGCACTACTCAATAATTGTTACAGTAATTACTGTTCAATATTGTATTTTATTGATTCAATAATTGCTGCGTTGATATTTTATATTACTGTTGTTTCAATAATTGTCACTACGCAGTATTTTTTATTATCGGAGCAATAATTCATATTATTTGAATAATATTATTAGATAACATTATTGGCAATGTCTAGAAAGTTCTGTCTAAGGAGAGGTTTGGTCATCTAATTGCGCGCCAGTAAGGAGAAATCCTTATTGGAAAGCCCCCTCTTTCTTGGGAATGGCCTGGTTGCCAGTACTGTGGTTCTGTAATATTATTTGTGTATAATTAATTATTGATTTATATGATGAGGAAAATAGTAATTTTATGTGGATATAGATAGAGAAAAATTTTAATGTGACAATTGTTGAAAATTAATATTTTATCTTTTTCTAATAAAATAATTCATTTAAATATATTATTTTAATAATATATTGATGGTGGTATTTTTACAATGAATGTGGGATATATGAGTATATGAGGAGGAAGAGTATTTTTGTGGCATTAAATGATTAACACATGTTTTGTGTGTTGGTGGACATAATTCTTGACCGAAAATTTATTATTGACTATAAAATCGCCCGTTTGTGAATTTCGGTCAATTTTTGTTTGGAATTTGGAAAAATTTTCTTCTGCAAAGTTGTAGAGAATTGAATTTCCTATAAAAACTCGCGAGATTCG
Organism: Panax notoginseng; assembly: GCA_016801055.1. Classification (NCBI taxonomy): domain Eukaryota; kingdom Viridiplantae; phylum Streptophyta; class Magnoliopsida; order Apiales; family Araliaceae; genus Panax; species Panax notoginseng. Next base: position 261,223,008 of record CM029012.1, read on the forward strand.
AATTTTCTGATAAAAGGGCTATTTATTATGAATTATTGAAGTTCTGAAGTTCCGAAATAATTGATTTTTGGAAGTTTTATTTATTATTTTGAAGAAAAACGTTTTTTGGCATTTAAGTGGGCTAACATGTGATATAAATGGGCTGAGATCAGATGTCTAGAGGTGGGCTAAGGAAAATTTGATAAATATATTATTATTATATTAAATTTTCTGCTTTGGTGTTCTAAGCATTTTCCTATAAATAGGGTGCTTAGGTTAGAATTGAAATCACACCAGAAACACAAGTTTCTCTCTATTTCTCTCTCTATAACGAGCGTATTCTTGTGAGTATTTGATACTTTGAGTGTTGCTTTACGGTGCAAGTTTCCTTTAGCACTATATCTAGTATTCCAGTCAGAAGTACCGTCTTTCCGAGGTAAGGGATGTTATTTCTTCTTAAATGATATTATTTTCTTCAATATCATTATGCCGAAGTATTGATCTGAATTTTTATCAAATTTGGAACTTTTCATGTCGGGGTTACTATTCACGAGTTAATATTCACGAGTTACTATTCACCGAAAAATGAAATTTCCTTCTTTTCGTCCAAATATCTATTCTGGATACTAGCTTTGATTGTATCCATGTTTTGATCATTCTTGAATTTTACTTCACTATGATAACATATTTTTGGACATGGATAAATCGAAATACGAATCCTTAATATTTATTATTTTGCTTCACTGGATTCGTTTTCTTTAAAATATTTTTCATCATCCTCAGTCTTAAATGATGATATAACTGAATATCTTTGGCCTGTAGTGCAAAGATGAATAATTTCTGATGAATATCTTTGGCCCGTAGTGCAAAGATGAACAGGTGTTGAGGTGAACATGACCAACTGATGGATATCTTTGGCCTGTAGTGCAAAGATGACTATTTGATTCAAGATATTTATTGATTGATGTTACAGGGATAAAATATTGATGATGGGCTTTTAAATTCATAGATAATCGTAGATTTTATTCTCTATGTAACTTCTCTATGAATTATTATTTTCCGCTGCGAATATTGAATTAAAACTTGTTGTCTATTGTATTCTATTAAATTTTTCCCTGTTGAAGACTAACGATAATTTGTTGTATATTATCTTAGTCATAATATTCTTTACTGGGCTAGTTGAGCTCACCCTTTTCCTTGTTGTTCCATTTTCTTCTCAGGAGGCGAGAATGTAGGAAGTACTAGTCGGGGTATGGAATGAAGGTTCTAGGAAGTTGTTTTAGTAGTCCTCACCATTTTTTTTTGTAAAGTATTGTACCAATAATTGTAATGAGGACTTATTTGAGTGTGGATATTGTCTAGATGACAATATTTGTATTTACACTCACAGTTTTTATGTTGTATTAATAAAGTTGTAGTTGTTTCTGTACCATGTTATTGACAACTCAGAATGGGTGTTGTATACCTGTTTTGGGGGCGTCACAGTCCAGCCTTCGGGTCGTTGGTACATGCGTTCGTGGGGAGCTGGAGCTCTTACCAGATGGGAATCTGGAATCTGATATCGAGTTTGAATGTCACGTAGCTTGATTTCTGTAACGGTAGAAGGAGTATTGGCATGTGTGAAGTACTCTTCACTCTTGAAGGATTTTGAGGGATTTGGTGGGGTTTTCTTGCTAGGAGTATCATCAGATTTGGGGTTTGTCCTCAAAACCTCTTTGATAGGGTTTGGGTTAGGTGGCACGGTGGTGATGGGAGTTGTGCGAAGTGGAGAACTTTGGCTGGTACTCTGGGAAACCATTGTTATCTAGTTGCAGGAAGAAAGGGAGAAATTTGGAAGAAAGAGAAGGCAGAAAGATTTTGTAATTTAAAATGGCAGGGAACCGTCGAAATTGGGGGGAAGTACCTTTTATACTAGCAGTCTCTTCAAAATTTTCACGAGGTTCAAGGGCGGCTCATTTAATGCCGGCGGTGATAAGAATTTAAAGATGTGGCGTCCTATTTTGGTCTTAAATTATTAACCGGATTGGGCTTCTCGATTGGGCTTCCGGTTTTTATTTAATCTACTATGTGAGATTTGCCAGTTGGGCCTCGGTAAGCTATATTTTGGGCCTTTAATGATCTTGTCATATCCTTTTGTCATGGACCGAGGACCTTTATACTCTTTCATTAAACATCCTGTTTAATAAAAGACTGGGGGCAATGTTGGGCCATAATACTTTAGACATGTTGGGTAAGTCTTGAAAGTAGTGGGCCGGTTCATTTGGCCGACCTAGTGGGTAGATAAAATCTTTATTTGGGGCCTATGGAGTATTGGGCTGAAACAGTGATCGAACCATTAGATGAGTATGGTTCCACTTAGGCTTTGACCGGTGATGATTATGGGGATAAAATTTTGACTGTCATCTCTGATGGGACATGGTTTAGTCGGCTAAAGGTTGTGGGCCCGGGAGGTCAGTCGCCAGACTTTGGAGTATATCTTAGCAAGGAACGCGCAATCTAAAGGTAACAACAACAAAGAACAACTGAATTATTATCTCTCTCTAGACACTAGATATTTTTCCTCCATTGTTAACCTTGTAATCGTCTGTACTGACTCTCACGTCGGAGCTATCCCCCGACGGTCAAGCCGTCAAGCTTTTGGTGATTGTCGTGTTTATTGTGCAGGATAAAGACACGTCTTACATGATTGGGACGTGAAGAAAGATCTTGGCGTTAACAGTTCGTGCCTGTAGCATTACTCATTTTTAAATTACATATGAATATTTTCAAACTCAAAATTGATATAAATTTATTCAATTTGAGTCTAAAAATTATCTTTAAAACATAACTAATTATAATTTGTTGTTGTATAGTTGTGATATCATATCAATTTTAAATTAGAAATGTCTTAAATTAATTTTCAAATAACCAATAATAATTTCATATTTTGGAATGCCAAGAGTATTGTATATGATATTGATGGAAGTTTATGACAAAGGTATATATACTATTTCTAAAAAAAATTAAATGCATAATAATACATATCATGTTAATATAAATTATAATCAAATTTATAAATTATATATGACAATTTTTTATTAAAATAAATAATCAAATAAGGAAAAAAAATTGTCCTTACATTGCAAAGGCATGCATGCTAATGTACTTAACATGTTCGTTGGGACAATTTTTTTTATTGTACTATAATTTTTCCTACCAATTTTTTTTTAATTCTAAAAATAAACATATTTGGACAGAAAGCAAAACAATATAAATAAATTTTTTATAATATTTATTATACTCTTTACATTACAAACACATCATAATCTATTAATTAAAGGAGAGCAGTAAACATAACTACTCTCTTAAAATTGTGTCACATTTAAATTCCTTTGTTCTATCTCACTTCTTTGTCTAAAAATTTTCTCTTATTTTCTCATCCATATATTACAAAATTTATATTTTCAATTAGGGATTAAACTTTTTTTTTTTTCACTTTAAAATTAAACTTCCCTTTTTTCACTTTAAGGATTGTCTTCTCATTTTTTTCATTAGAGAATTAATGCGACACGTGACTAAGAAATATTTATGTGTAATATTGAATCTCATTTTAATATTTATTCAATTAATTTTTTGTATCAAAAATGATAAATATAAGACAATTATTAATTTTACTTTAAAATTTGTCATTAAAAAATTAAATTGACCAAAAAAATAAATTTAAAAAATTAATAATTTACCAAAAGGGTAAAACTATCATTAAATTTACTTTAAAAAATTAATAATGGTTTTATATAATAATAATAATTTATTTTAAAATTAATAATGGTCCTATATTTATCCTTTTTGGTACAAAAATTAATTAAATAAATATTAAAATAAGACTCAATATTACACACAAGTATTTTTTAGTCAGCTGTCATGTCATCAATTTTTTGACGTGACACTATTATTTAGACGTAATTATAAAAAATTAAAAGTTTAATCTCCTAATAGAAATTAAGAAGACAATCACCAAAGTAAAAAAAATTAAAAATTTAATCTCCTAATTAAAAATTTGAGAAAATAATTTTCAAATAGGAAAAAATTAAAAATTTAATCCTCTAATTAAAAAAATTAAGAAGACATCCCCAAAATTTAGTAGACAACCCCCTAATGGAGTTGTTTTTTTTAAACGTGGCTAGTTTAAATTAAACGAAATACTAATTTCACTTAATTTTTGATATTTACACGTTGACCCACTTCCTAAATCGACTAGCAACCGGAAGTCATATTTTACCTTCGTTCTTTCGGTTAGCAAAGAAATATGGATGCTACGGGTCCGGCCTTCCCCGTACCTCACAAGAAGCTCTCACTCGATATAGCGGTTAGCTACTTCGCTTGTTTTGAATATGTTGCTACTGATTGTTTTTGTTTTTGTAATCTAGAATGATTATTTAATTATGAGAAATACATATAGATGTTCAAAAGTTGCTGCCCTTTGCTTGGAATTGAGATCATGATACTCTATGCATAATTGAGCTTGTAAATTTTGGGATATTTACTTATAATCTGTTGATTACTGTTCAACCAAGGAATGATATTTGTAGGCATGTAAGATTGACATATGGGAAATTCAATTTGAACCTTGTGGAAGTGTAGGGTTGAGTCTGCTATTTTGTTACTTTTGGGGATTGACTGATTGATCACCAAAACTTACCTTAGGTTTAGGAGTTTGGTAATTGGGTAACATGTACACTTCGCTGCTTATTATTCAACATGGATGCTTCAAAGAAAACAACAAGTTCAGATAAAAAAGAAGAATAAAAGGAAAAAAAGGTCCATAGAGAATACACTTTGGAGAGATTTGTCGTAGTTGTGATTTAATATTCTTTCAAGTGTCTTTATGGAGTCTAACTAGGTTATTTTAGGGGATTGATTGTGTTAAATTCTGTCTCATTGAGATTTTTTTGTTTTCCTATAAGTATCTTAGAATTGCTTTCCATGATAGAATATTGGTATCATTATGGGAGTGAATGATCTCATGGCACATAGTCTTACTGCGCATAGTGTTATATTTGTGGTAATTTATGTCTGATGTATACACAGTCAGTTAGTCACATATACATACCTTGTTGTCTTTTTAGGTAAATATGTATTTTTCTTACTACCAAATTTACTATGATTTGCAAGAATATTGCTGCTTTCAGATCTTTCCATTTGATTTTTACCCCCAATTGATGCCTTTTATACTGTTGTCTATAATACTATATTTTAGTAAATTAATTGCTTACTTTCTTCTTGACAGGGTAACAGAACTGATATTATCATCTGTAGTTATGATGATCATTTTCTTGTGAGTTTGTGTCCTATTTACTTGGATTAAGTTGTAATTTTGTATCGGAGCTTTTGTGAAATTTTGAATTGTTCTCAGGTAATCGTCACTCAAATAGGAAGTTTGGGAACGGTTATAAATGCCAGGTTTGCATATATTTTGGTTTGAACAAGCTATTATCTATTGATATGACTAACTTTAGTTTTGGTAGAATCTTTAATGAGGACTTAGGCTTGGATGTTGATACTAGTGATATATAATTAGTTGTCAATGGAGCAAAAAGTTCAACATGAGTAGGGTGTTTGTTTCATGCTTCCATAGCCTTTCTATATGGTGGAACTAGCGGTGCAAATAATAGTTTGCTCGTGAAGAGAAATTTATTTCAATTGCTATTTTATGTAGATTTAAAAGTTATTTGCGACTTTTCCTCCAAAATGTGTACTAGGCATTAAGGTCTTTCCTTGTCATGGTTTATGAATGCTCAATATTGGGATTTCAAGTTGAACTAATACTTCTTTAATAAAAGCATTTCAATCTCGTGGGCTTCCATGTAGATACTGAATTAAATGCTGACCTCGTACTTGAAATGTTCATTCTGCCTGAAAATCTGGCTAATGTAAATCTAGCTAATGTAATGTTTCACATTTTCTTTGGTTTTTCTGCCTATTTTTATTTCAGTTCTTCTGAATATCCTCTCAATTTATAATTAATCCTTTCTAATACCTTTATCATTTCATAAACTAACTATTTTAATTAGTTTCTTTTATAAAAACCACTGAATCGTCACAATTAGGTAAGAAAAAGACAATAAGTGCATTCAGGTCAACTAGTTTTGAGAGACAGTTCTTTATACAAAGTGTTTCAAAAAGAAAAATGGAAATGATAAAAGGAAGAAGATGATTAAGAATGCTTAGAAGATGCACGTGTTATAAGACTGTGGGGAAACAAAAGATTCACATGTAATAAGGATAATTAGAAGCTGCATGAAGGATACATGTAAATGTCAACCTTTCAGCATTTGCAGTAATGATTTTACACTTTACATGTCAAGTAATAAGATGCTTAACAACTATAATCGTCACAAAACCCTCTTTTTATTTTTATGTTTGCTGCCTAAAGTAATCATTACAAACTTTTACATATGTAATATATTTTTTGACACCAGAGCTTGTCATCTGACTTTTGCGTGATCGGTAAACTACACATGCTCAATAGTGCAGCTTGTTTTGTCATCCAGGATCATAGGAACTAGGAACTATGATGTATATACTGGCTGATATCTTTACCAATTGGAAATTCTAAGAGACATGTTTTTCTAATGGCAGGAAGGAAGAAGGGGTTTCAATAAATCCAACCTTCCATGTGTCCGTCATATTCGGTAAACGAGATGAGGTAAGGTAGCCTCTTCTGATATTTCTGTGTTATTCAAGTATTTGATTGGTCTTATGGGCTATTGATGAACTAAATATAATACCTGCAGCCTGTGCTAGTGGCATGTGCTCGCCAGCTTATTGAACACATAAGGTATACTTGTGTCCTTGCATTTTTATCATTATATGATGTCAGTATATCACCGGTTGGCCTTTATCAAGTGAACTCTCAAAAGTGATTGCTACCTTATTTTTTTCTGGTTAATGTGTTTTGTGCAATTAATTAAACTATCCTTGTGAATCTTCACAATAAATGAACCTGTTATTTCTGGCAAAGGTTGTGATGTAAATTTTGCATAATTTATTGGTTATACCTCCAGTAGGTTGATGCATTATTCAAAACTTGAGTTTGTCTGCTAATATTTTTCCATTTTCTGATGTTTTTGCAGTAACTCTGGCTCTTCCAGGCCTTTAGTGCTCTCTCTTGGTCTTAAAGACCACTCTGTGGTACTATCCGAGCATGCCTGTATAACTTTTGAATAAAATTGTAGCATCGTTATAAAGACTATTGTTGTTTGACGCAGGGAACACTGAAAGGCATTGTTTCTACTGTGACTGAGAATAGCTTGTGGTAGCCTACTGTGAACAGATCTTTAGAATGCCCTGATTGGTCTACTGTTCAGAGCTTACACAAAAATACTAGCAGCATTTCCTTCTGAGCTAATTTACTGCAGACAAGTTTATTGTTAGAAGGGAGGTTTTCTGGGAGTGATATTTGTCTCTCTTTTTCCATTTTGGTCGCTGCATTTTGTCAGTTTTGTTTTATGAATGGCCATGGCAGAGTTCATTCTTCTTCATCATCTTTATTTTATCCTTTTTTAAATTATACTCTTTCTGACCTAGAAAAAGGTGTTAATTTTTTGTTTCTTTTTAAAATATAAATGTTTGTGCAAGCCTGTAAGATACACCCGATGTGATTTTTTGGATTATAAATTTTGTTCTTTAAAGTTTATCAGAAAATCATCAAATATTTCATGAAGTGCGCTCTTGTTCAAAAGTAAACAAGAAACATCTCTTAGGCTAGAGGAAATACAATTAGTTTCAATTTTAATTTTTTTTAGACAGAGAAGCTCTACCTTCTTCTTTATCCCCCCACCCTGTTTCATACAACTTGAAGGAGTGATGGCTTGCAAAATGCAAGCCATTTGTGAATGGGTCTAGTCATCAGACTCTTAGCAGCTCAATGGCAAGAATCTTCCGATCTTTAGTATTTCTTGCTTAATATCACTCTCGCGCTCTCTAATTGTTCACTCTATCATGCACACTTCCTACGGCCAATTTATGTGAAATGGTCCGAACGGACGCAACCAAAATTTATGTGTAATGGTCCGAATGGAAACATAACCAAAAGAGATAAAACTATAATGACCAACTTTGGCGTGTAGTTTCAAAAAGTACGTGTTTGTGTGTGTGTGAGAGAGAGAGAGAGAGAGAGAGAGAGAGAGAGAGAGCTTTCATCCCATGCATCAATAATAAAACAGAGAAATATATATATTGGAAGTAAAAATAATTACAATATCCATTCTAAATTACAACACAATATACACTTCGAGACTGGGAATAGCATCTCAAAGACTTGGGTCCGCTCTCGGTGTAACTTCACAACACAAATTACACTACAAATACAAAGCACCTCCCTTGGGAGTACTTGTAAGCTATTACCCTCACCATCAAACCTTTCATTCTTGTATAATTTCCTCTTTCTTGACCAACAAATTCAATTTCTTTTCCAGCTGCAAATGAAAATTTTTTTTGACAAAACCCCATCAAAAAATTACTAAAATACCAAACCAGAGGAAAGGCAAAAACATCCCAACCAGACCTATATTGCAATTTCACAACATATGTTGCAATGTTGTTTGATCAAGTATATCTAAACCATTACACCAATTCTACAGGCTTGAGAACCAAGTGATACCAAAAAAGAGAGGAAAGACGAGGAATGTGAATAACCTGTTTTGGTCCGACAACAAAGAGATACACACCTGAGCATTTTTCATCTTTTGTCTCTGCAATTCTTCTACCAGGCTCCCAACACTGAGATTAGAAACAACTTTCAGTTAAATGAGAATATAAAACCAAACTTGTGCAGTTGGAAGCCTCTATCACCTTTCATACCTTTGTTGCAATTGAATCAACTGGGATTGCAGCTCTCTCTCCCTAGAAGAAGCAGGAGGTATCTGCATATCGTCAATTATTTAAATTAGTCAGTGAACATATATAAACTAGTTGGGGAAAAATTCCTGGAACTAAAGCACTGATACAGCCAGCTAATCAACTTGGTGAAACATTTAACAGTAGAATGTAGTTTTATACTCAACCATGTCATAAAATGATATTTAATCCCAATAGATAAAAGCCACGTGGGAATATATATATGTAGTTAATCAAACATAACTCTTGGATTATTTATTTCTTTATGGAGAAGCCCTTTATTACCTGAGAAAGTTCATTAGCTCCTCCCTCAGAAAATTCCATGGAGTTGACTGCATTAAAAAGCACAACTTATTTCAACTGAAATATTGCACCAGTAACCATATAAGATGTCAATGATGAAAGCTAATACCAGAGGTTTGCTCCACATACTTGATCAATTTTACTATCTCTTCCTGACAAGATAGACATAAGAGTAATTTAGTGCAAGGCACTCCCAATGACTAATTGCATCAAGATGGTTAGTTGCATACCCTCTGCATATTGTTCTGCTGTAAAATAAATTGTAATGAAGGAAGAATCGAGGCAGCTGCAAGGCTTGGGGTAGTTGGAATTATTGAACCTCCAACCGAGTTAGATATGCCATTTGTAGGAGCCTGAATGTAAGATAAGTCGATGATTACAAAGCCATTATAAAAAATAAATTAGCAAGCTCCATTCTTACTTGTTAATCCAAGCATCACTATATATATATATATATATATATATATATATATATATATATATATATACAGTCCGCTTCTCTAGCGAACTGGAATGAGCGAACTAAGAACTTTTTATGCTATAGCGACGGTTAACCGTCGCTATAGCCGGTTTGCTTTTAGTTCACTCCCTCGCTGGAGAGAGCCGGGCTATATATATATATGGGAGATGGTGGCTATGTTTTTATTTTTGGCCAGCATATCCACACCATCCATTTATAGATCTTACGGCCATGATTCAAAAAGTTGTTGTAGGAGAACATAGTGTTGCAGTAGGCAAGTCTTCTACCGCAACACTGTGCTGCGGTAATCAAGTCTCCTACCTCAACAAGTGTTGCATTAGGTAAATCTCTTACCATATCTTTGTATTGCGGTAGGGGAATTGTGTTTTTAATGCAAGATGTGGTGACCATATAAAGTCTTATAATCACCATTTGCTATGGATTTGCTCCATATATATATAAGAATGAAACTAACAGACAAAAAATGAAAGAAACATCCTGAACATCCATAACATAGGCATTAAACTTCGAGGGGCAGTTTTCAGATCACACATTAGCAGTTTGTCAGAGCAGTAATGTAGAAGGTAGAGCGCCGAACAGACATGAGAAACTAAGTTAATAGAAATGCAAGTAATTTACCGTTTCTCCATTTAAAAAGAACACCATTTCACTTTTATAGGTTTGTTAACAATAAATTATTTTTTGCAGTTGAGGTGCCAACATGACAACAATTAAATCAGGAATACGTGCTTACCACATTATTTACATTAACTAAGATGGAGTATAAAGATAACTATATGCAGATAGGGAGGCAGGTGGATGTTGTCCTCATAAGATCCTATATGTAACACATACTGAAAGTATACCTTTGGGCTCAACTCTGCTGAAGTGACTTTAAAACGTCCCCTACGTTGGACAACAGTACCTTCAGATGCATCCTCCACTGCAATATCAATTAAGATGCAAGAAATCTTGAAGAAATTAATATCTATACACAAGGGATCCACGTAGATAACCAGACCATATAAACAAATTAAAATATTCTAGGTCCGTTACCAGATGGAGGGTTAAATATATCTTTCTTTGAACGATACTGTAATGGCCCACTGAAGCTCCGCTCGGGTTGATATCTCGGCTGTAGATGATCCCTTCATATTATTTTAAAATCCAAGTTACTATTTTTATGATCAGAGTATCCTTTTAAAACCATTGCAACCACGAAAGTAGTAAGAGCAAACCAACAAATTCTTTAGTTGCATTTATTTAGATATATAATCAAAATGATAATGTACGAAAACCACATCATGTGAGACACACCTTGCTATATGATAAATTCAGTTATTAAACTTGCAACAATATATCATTATCCGAGAAGTATAATCAGAAAAATAAAAAATCGAACATAAACAAGGGCCAGGAGAAAAATAAATAATAATAATAATAATAAAAGATGCAACAGCAAAGGTAACACAATGGAAAGTGAATTAAAATTTCAACTCTGAAAGAACATAAGCTTACCTATTCACATCACCAATGAACTTTTTAGGAGAAGCAACATTATCTTGTTGCAGTGAACCACTCAGAAAAATTCTCTGCTGAGGATTGACAGATCGTGGTAGGGAATTACTTTCTCCCATATTCTCACTATCACCTCTTTCACCTTCTTGCCCCTCAGCTTTTGGTGATGACTGCATCTGACACTGCTGATGCTCAGAATCTGATCGAATAGAATCTTTCGAACTTGGACTACCAGTGGCCACATCATCATCACATACATCAAAACAACCTCTGCATGATGCATGGTTGCATAAATATATAAATAAATACTAATTAAATTTCTATAAATTCTTCTCTATCCAGATGAATATACCAAGTACTAACCTACAACTAACAAGCTACTATATGTACATGCACTTCATGTATTGTAAATCATAATGTACTATGTTTTGGCTATAGTATACAAACATTCACACACATTATGCATTTACTATTACTAAATGCAATAAATAACACAAGATACTAACACATACATATATATATAACACACATATATTAATAGAAGATAGGAATTTAAAACCTGGAGTCTGTATACAACATTCCCAATATATAGGTACTACATATGGGGATGGAAGGGAACACTAACAAGTAACTAGAGAATTAGTTGATTGCATACTAAATTTTTGATAGCACATATATGTTTTAGAGGATGACACTTTGTTTTCTGAGATCAAATGATTTTTATGATGAATTGTTTTAACCAAAGAAACCTGATCCATAAAGAGTTTCGAGGGTGGGAGACAGAGAGAGAGAGAATAGAAGATAAGGCCGTACTTGAGTGCCTGAAGAGGTTTAATTGGAAATGCAGCAAGGGAATTCTCCAAATTATAAAGATCATTGAGCCCATCCTGAGATGATAAATGGTTGATGTTAACCACTCAAAAAACAAATATAAGAGTGGAAAGATGATATAAAGACTGAGATCAGAACAACAGAAAGGACAGGTCTGACGACACTATAGAATAGGTAGTAACAATACCTGAGGATCAGGTGCAGCATCGAATTGATTAACTATCTCAGAAGATGGGTCTTCTGCTGGGAAACCAACATCATCGTGCCCATCCCTTTGCTTCCCACTCACACTAGAATCTTCTATGATTGAAATGTCATCATAATCCTGAATCTGCAAGTAACATAACACATTTAAAAGAATATGGCCAAATTATATATTTTTACAAATGATAATTTGAGCTAACAACAAACATACAAGGGCAGCCTGATTTTTCAAATCCTCCAAGTTAAAATTCCAGGCACTGATTCCTCGAATGTATTCTTGCTGCAAATAAGTAAGAGATCAGCAAAAAAACAAGTAAAATCCAGGGATTCCATAGCCTAGTAAGGCAACTATCTTTTTCGTCTAATACATGAACATATACGAAACATGTAATTAATTTCTCATGCAATACTAAACTTACATAAAAGTAAATATATTCATAAACAACCAAGATAATTTGATAGCCTAAGCTGATCCAGAGGATGCAAGTCGCAACAAACTTCAACATTATCCTCAATTCCTCACCACATTATCAGATTAATATAATTTGGGGAGGCAGCAGATCAAACACAGGACCTTGTGGTTTTTATCACATTAAACAACCTACTTGAATTTAAAGCTTAAGCAGATTTTGAGGGCAAATAACAATATACTTCAACGTGTGACAGATACAGCATATGTTCAAAATAGAAAGCTAACAGGCACAGGGTAAAGCAAAATAAGATATACGAAGAGTAAAGTTACAGTCTCAAACTGTATACAGCAAACTTTGTTATGAGCTTAAAAGTTGCATCATTTTCACCTGTGACATTTGCTCCTTGTCCCCATACAATGCCTTATTCTGTACAAGAAAATCTGCTTCTTTTGCCTGAAACAGTGGTCAAAACTAATGAGGAAAATTTCTGTCAGATAGTGCAAAAAGCATATGTTATTTTTCTATTTTTTTGCCTTTATTAAAATTGTGCCAAATGGCTTGATTGCTCCATAAGGAAAAATGCATAGCTTGGGATGAGCAAGGAACCTTTAGCATCCTAAAGCGATCTTCTAGCGGAGGAAGGCCATCAAGAATTGTACGCGCGAGATAATCAACTGAGCGTGCATGTTTGAAGAAATGGTGCTTCAAAAGCTTCTCAGAAGAGGGACGTTTCTTTGGGTCCTTCACTAAGCAAGCAGCTACCAAATCTTTGAAAGACTGCAAAAGTACCACATTTCAAAATAATATTGCACAGCTCATGAGGAATGTTAAGTCAAGACAGACCTTTGAGAATCTCTTATCCCTTTCATAATCTAGACCTGGTGGTGCATTTTGTAGAGTCATCAGCAGAACCTAAAATAATCGTACAAAGGGGGAAAAGAGCATACTGAATGATCTTGCACAAAATACTTATTTGTATTTACTTCTCTAATGAATTAGATAGTTAACAAAAGTGGATCTATGATTAACCTTCATTGGCGGGTATTTGGAGAATGGAGCATGACCATGAGCAAGTTCCAGTGCTGTTATTCCAAATGACCAGATGTCTGCTCTGTTTATCCAAAAAATATTGTTTAAGGACGTAGTGTCCAAATATATATATATATAAAGAAAGAAAAAATAGAGAATCAGGCAAACAATAATCAGACGAGTCATCCTCTCACTTGAAGTCATATCCATGCAATTGCTGCATAACTTCAGGAGCCATCCTGATAAGAAATATATATATATATATATATATATATATATATATATATATAGCGAGTAACACATTCAAGTCAATACCAAATTCTATTTTTTAGAGACAAGGTGGAGTATTAGGACCTCAAATAGGCGAACACCAAAGACCTTGAAAGGACAACATACCAACAAGGAGTTCCAACAAAGGTATTTCTTGAACGTTGTCTATCTCCAGTATCGAACATGCATGCAGATACTCCGAAGTCAGCTAACTTGACAGCACCATTAGAATCAACTAATATGTTCCCAGCCTGCAAATATTGTAATGCTTGTGGGACACAAAATAACAGCAAGTAGCACATCTCAAGTGTAAAAGGCAGAAGTAATGCATTACCCAGGATTAAGGGTGTAAACGACTCGTGAACATAGAATTGCTCGAATTCTACTCGAAACATTAAATTCATACTCGAATTCAAATTATATTTGAAAAATTCTACTCAGATTTGACTCAACTCAAATATTTATTACTCGAATTTGATCCGACTCGGATCGAATTATATTAAAACTACTCACAAGCTTCAAATTCAAGCTCGAATTCGAGTCTCCACATAAGAACTAGCTTTATAATAAATATAATTATAAATTGACTATTTTATTTTACTTGGGAATGAGAAAATATATTTACTATTACACTTTACAAATATAAATCACAATTAAAAATAAAAATAAAATAATAATAATTAATTATCCTAATTTGATTTAATTTTGTATATATATTATAATAGAATGTATCGAGTATCTAATCGAATATGTATCAATCGAGTATGTATCGAATTAGTTTGAATCTTAAACGAGTCGAGTATAACCTTACTCAAACTCTACTCATATTTTTATTCGAACTATTTTTTATACTCAGATTTGGATTATATTATTAATGAATCCGAGTCTCGCACGTATTTTTTCGAACGAGCCTGAACTCGTTTATAGTCTTATCCGGGATGACGCCATCACACGACAAAAAGTTATTGACATGATAAAAAGAGGTGAAGAAAGCTTATCTACTAGCATCTTTTAGGCATAGGGAATGATTTCTGTAAAGTAAATAACCAATTTTCAACACATGAATTATTATAGATATTAATAAGAGTACATTCTATCAGAAAGTCAATCTGTGACATATTTTAAAATGTGAATTGGCTCTACTGTTCGTGGTGATTTAAATAAACAACACAGACAGTCTGGTGAGCACAAAACCAATTATTCCTGTATCAGAACCGAGGACTGTGATAATACCTTCACATCTCTATGGATGTGTCCATGGGAATGAAGATACACAAGAGCTTTAAGGACCTCGCGTAATAATGTAGCAATAACAGGCTCTTCCAAACCTTCTGGAAAAGCAGATTTCATAATATGAAGGCACGATCCACCAGCCATGTATGGCATCACAACCCAAAGGTTGTGGCCTGCAGTGAACGAGCAGTGTGCCCTTAATAAATTTGGATGATTAATCAAGCTCATCGTCTGCACCTCTCGACGGATACCATCCTGTACAATTTACAGAGAAATAGCAGTCGACTAATTATAATTGTTGTCATAATTCAACCCAACTACGAATGGAGTTTCAACAATTTTGGACAAGCATCAGCTGGAGCAGCATTTAGTTGTGACCCAAACAACATTAAAGTACAGTTTGAATTTGTCAAGATATGTTTAGTGGATAAATTGGATAAAGGGCTTTGAAATGGAAGAGAAGAAATCCCTCCTTCACTTCAAAGAACATCGTTTCCATGAGTTTACTAAATTATAATGAATAAGTGGCAATACAAACATCCAAGGTGGTGATGTGATGGTTATGACACTGCTGATGATGATGTATATTATCATCCTGGCTGATAGTCTTTTTGTTCAAATTTAATATCATATACGCTTAAAGTAAAAACTCTTTCAAGGACATTTTCTCTGTTTACTTGGTTGCCGTAATTCCATTGGAATTAACGTCCCATATCTTTTATTCCATTCAAATATTTAAGATCCAAGATTTTCCATATTCCTGTTAAGCCTTCGATGGTTCAATTAATCCCACATTAAAAGCAGCCTATCTATAACCAGTATGGTTTTTGATGTATAAAGAACCGAGTCAGGTATAACAAATGGGATAAATCAACTTTTGATGCTTGTACTGCGACCCGACTTACAAGTTGAAACCCCAACTGAAAAAAATAACAAACTGGTGCTTGTACTAGAAAAAAAAAGTACAAGTTAGTGATTGTACATGAATATTTATGTAAAATTGTTAAATTTGACTAACGGACATGACGAAAAACTCTTAGTAGGCTAACAAATCTTACACATATAATGACATTTGTATCTGGGACCCATCAGAGATCGAAAGTAGAGAGAAATCTCCCTCCTAATTACTACACGTGACTCACGTGAGGATGAAGGAGGCAACACTTGTTTCCCTTATTTCCATTATCTTTCGACCTCTGATGGGTCCTAGATACAAATGTCATTATCCACGTAGTATCTATTAGTCTACTAAGAGTTTTCCATCATATTCGTTGTTCGTTAGCTAAATTTATCGATTTTACATAAATATTCAAGTACAATCATTAGCTTATAAATTTTTTCTAGTACAAACACCAATTTGTTATTTTTTCGGTTGGAGTACCAACTTGTAAGTCGAATCCCAGAACAGGCACCAAAAGTTGATTTATCCCTATAAGAAATCAACAAAAATGAGATGGTTTTGTCACTAGGAACAACTATGAAACGGTGGAGAAACATTGAAGAAGCATGAATTATATGTGATCTAAGTATGCAAGGAGACAATAACGAGGAAACCTGACATAGCATGATTGCGAGCTATTAATTATTAAAAAAATAATACCCTCAATCAGGCGAACTGAAATTCAAGCGAACTGAAATTCAAGCATAACATGGGTCTACGTACCAGGTCATTATTACACTTCTCCAGATCAAGAACCTTGATTGCAACTATCTCATTAAGAGGAACGCAAAGGGCTTTGTACACAGTGGCGCTAACACCATCACCAACTTCCGCGTCTAGTTTGTAGTCTTTTGCAACGAGAGAAAACCTTTTCTCGGACACCTGTGCCATGGTTTCTCTTATATCACAACTTTAACACCCTCCTTACTCCTAGATGTCGCAAAGAAAATGAGTAATTTACATAAAACAGAGGTGAAATCAAATTAATGTGAGGCTTCTTCCAATAGGGTAACATTTTCTTCCTATTCACCTAAAAGTTTTGCATACCTCAAGCGAGTTCATCAATATGACTTTTCACCCACCTTTGTATGCAGAACCATTTGAAGTCAGCAAAATCTTCCAGAGCTAAACAATTCTCTAAGGTACAACCAGATAACTATCTCAATGCGCACTCAATAATTATCAACGTATCCAGTAAATGTTATACCAAGCACCATCAGATAAGATAAAAGCCCAGGAGTTACAGTATTACGCCAATTTACAAAACAGTGAATAAATCTAGCGAATCTGCTCTAGAACTGTTGAAGATGAGGCACCAAAACAGCTGGCTGCACAAGCAAGAGCTTGTCAACAGATATTAATGAGCAAACTAAACCAAGCACATAACACAACGAAATGGAGGGGGGAGACAGTCTGGTAATTGAGAGGATTTCTGTAACAAAAATGAACTTGAAGAAACTACAACGTTAAGCATTTCAACAAAATCAGGTAGAAAGAAATACCCAAAAGAAGACATCCTTTACCAATATAAGTAGCTATAGAGTTGAAGATCCATACTAATAAGTAACAATTGTTGTAGGTCTAACAACAAATTTGTTGGATTGAATCATTTATGAAAGAAATTATAGGGACCAAAATAGATATCTAGCAGCTTTGAAAAGCCAGGACAAGAAGAGTCAGAAAGTTTCCGTAGGGACTCAATCCTCTACATGCAAAGAATATGACTGTGTGGCTGCAGCCATGGGGTCTGTGCAGCCCAAATCAAAGGCAAATACAGGTTCACCATATGCTAAAGACATCATGATAATGCTGTTTCTGATAGTGCGACGATTCAGTTTTTTTTTCCTCTTCCCCCTTTTCCATAGATACTTGTATCGAACTTTATATGTCACAAATTCTTTTTACATTCACAAGTGAAATGCATAAATAAATTTTAACGAGGTGCTTAACTTTTGTACAGAAATATCAGAACATTGATACGTATAAAGTAGACAAAAATCCAAAGGGAGCAGTAAATCACATTATGGAAAACCAGAATGTTGAAAACAAGATTCATCTAGTCTATTACATCAAGTCAGCCCGTGCGGTTTGGTATGTAAGGCTAGCTTGGTGTTACATTAACTTTGACTTAAAACTTTTCCACTTGGCTTAACATTTGTAATCAGCTCAATTACGCATTTTACCCCTAGTAACTCTTTTCTGTTTAGCTATTCCTATTTGGTTCATCTATCCATATTCTCTCCTGAAGTACATAGCACTCAAAAAAATAGAAGTGAGACATCGGCTCCATTTTTGTATACCATTTCGACAATTTCTCTTCTCACTCAATAAGTATAAATTCCATTGGATACAGTTCATATAACATTGGCTAAAAGCTTAACATGTTCCCCAAAGTTATGAATTTGCACCACCAAAATTTATTAAAAGATTTCTACATAAATAAATCGCCAACTTTTTGATAATATAATAACACATTCAAATTTTAGTAGTCACAACACATCGTTTAAAAACCCAACAGGAGTTTTGGAATTTATGCAAAGACTAGGCTATTCAAAGCAAATGTAACAAATAATACACCCCTCCTAATAGCCAATGAGCTAAACTGTCAATAGTCCTCCCTATACCAAATTAGGAATAACCCCTGGTGTTAAAGTATAGAACCTGACCAGAGACCACAAATAATGAGAAGATAAAAATCAAAGACACAAGCCAATTATGAAAATTACCCCCAGAACAGGCATCATCAATAGCTTTAAATAAATACATAATTTATTATTGGCACAAAACACTAGTCTTCAGGGGAAAGCCAGCAAATTTTTTAATATAACATTTAAATCTTACAATTCCACAAACATTCACCAGCATGTAATCCATAATTAAACTAAGCACATTCAGTAAAGCAATGCGTCAATTCAGCAGAAGATATAATAATCTTAAAACAATCATTCAATTACAGCAATCTTGCAAATTTCATTCTTTAGAGATCAATGTTCACGTGATCAAATTAAGAAAATTGAACACCAAAATTTGACCCCAAAAAAACAGATATAATCAAACAAAAACACAAATATGCATAAAGCAATATTGTAGATGTGTCAAGCAATAATACGAACCTAGGGTTTTGGATGCCAGATGAAAGGCCCGTCCAGCCGTCCGGCGCGAGATAACTGGAATGAGAGCTGAATCTGAGCTTGGTCCGACAAGAGTGAAACGTCGTCGCTCCTAGGAGTTTGGTCTTCGACTAGTCCAAGATAAACGATGGGTCACTGATGGAGTATTTAGTTGTTCGATTTCCCGACAGTTGTCGCCTACAGTAGGAGTTCATGCGATCCAATCCTCGCCATTAATTACGTAAAAGATAGTAAAAATGAAATCAAAAGGCCGAACACCTTTTTCTGATATTATTTTCCTCCTCTCTCGGGTGGTCTGGTCTGTGTTTGATCGCAAATTATAAAGGATGAAGATTATAATATACAAATTTATTAGATGATGATAGATAAAAATACATTTTCGAGGTGATGAGCTCTGACTTGGGAGAAATACATAAATTAATTTAGATATTAAACCATTAACTAAATTTATAAAAAACCCAATTTCAACTTTGGCTGATGTTGTGTTCAGTGACTCCGGCACTACATAAACGGTGAAATTTATTTTAAATTTTGGACGATTCAAATTATTTTATTAAGATGAACGAGAAATTCAAAATCAGTTGTATTTTGTTAGATAGATAATATTAGTGATTGAATTTATATATTTATTTTGACAGAAATTTTTTTTTATGGAAAGATGGCTTAATTTCAATATTTCATAAACGGAAACACTATTTTCACATGGTGGTTGAATCAGAACATTTTTAGAGAGTTAAAATGTATCAGTAAAAAAAATTATTTATTGACCTTTGAAGTAATTCTTTCAAATTTATTTTGCCAAATTATAGTATTTCACAATATTTTATTTCAACTCTGGTCAATATTTGAGTTGTGAGTCTAATGATTTTATATATATATATATATATATATATATATATATATATATATATATATATATATATATATATATATATATACGGAACTGATCTGGTTAGGGCTCCCTTATTTTAAATAAAATACGAACTTCTTATCTCAGCCATGGGAAGAGAAACAACGGCCCAGATCAGGGAGGGGAAAAACATGCGGATCCTTTACGGGTAAAATGACTTGTGTCGGGTCAAAAAAGACAGGGCTCTCCGATTCTCGTTTTTCCTCTCGTCGTTTTCCCTAAATCGATCAGGGCTCTCTTCTTCTCCTTTTTCCTAAATCGATGAGAGTGAAGCCAAATCGATGAGAGTGAAGCCTAAATCGCCAGACGTTGGAAACTCACAGCGAAATCGTCGTTAAATCTCGTTTTTCCTAAATCTCGTTGAAAGGTAACTGTTCATGTGGTTTGTTTCACATTACTACTGTGCTTCTGTGCTTCCATTTACTAATTTTTCGAGAAAGAACTCACCTTTTTCTTTTCAAGAAAGAAATCAACTTTTTCAAAAACTGGGGATTCGAGAAAGCAACATAAATTTGTTTCAATTTTTCTTCAAGGGTTTCTTTAATTATTTGATGTCCTACGTGCTTCCATTTACTAATTGCTTCTTAGTTTTACTTTAGTAATTCTTGATGATCTGTTTTTTTTTTAAATAACAGAAGGGTGCATTAACTGTCCGATTTCTCTGGTTTTAAAACTTGATTATGAATAATATTAATGACCCAACTATATTTATTGCCAGAAAAACTTAACCACCCCAAATTATGTGTAAATTTGTAATAATTAATTCAGATCAAATAATCAAATCATAAGATACGACTATACGAGGGCCAACCTACTCATGTCATATTAATTCATTACCTTTCAAATAAGTAGGCAGGCATTATATACTGTCATATTATTGATATATCATGTCTAATTCATTACTCGTGTCATATTAATTCTTCTACACAAAAGTCATATTATTGATATATCCTGTCTAATTTGTTTGTACATTGTTGTTGGGTTTGCAGAATGCAGCATTGTGTAAAAGAGACGGAAATGGTATCATCTGATAATTCTTTTCAACAACTTTACACTCCGTAAGTTAAAAACGAGTTGATACCGAAAATTGGGCAACATTTTCACAACTTAGGCGATGTTCGCGACTTTTATAACAACTATGGTAGAGAAGGTGGATTTGGTACGCGGTTAAGTTCTAGTAAGAAGAGTAACGGTGAAATAATTAGAAAGAAATTTGTTTGTTATAAAGAAGGGTTGAGGAGAAATGTGCACAACAAAACTCAACAGATTGTACGAAAACGGGGCCTAACTAGAGCTGATTGTGGTGCAAGATTGGTAGTTGTGAAAAATCGAATCGACGCGGGGGGTTTGTTATTAGACAATTTGTTGAGGGTCATAACCATCCTCTTACGACCCCAAGAAAAGTACATTTGTTGCACTCTCATCGTGTAGTGACACTAGCCAAAAGAAATTTAACAGAACAACTATCAAAAGTTAATGTGCCAACATGGCAACAAATGAGTATTTTAGAGATGGAATCTGGAGGTCCTGAAAATGTTGAATGTACAACACGAGATCTTTATAATGCTGAAAGAGATAGGAGGAATGCTTTAAAGGGACATGATGCTAATTTGTTGTTTGAGTATTTTAAGGATGAGAAAAAAAAGAATCCCGGTTTTACTTTTACATTCGAGCAAGAGGAGGGTGTCATGATTCACTGTTTTTTGGCGGATGTAACATGTAGAAAGTCATACAAAAGTTTTGGAGATGTTGTTGTGTTTGATACAACTTACAATACGAACCGTTACAATTTGATTTTCGCACCTATAGTAGGGGTTAATCACCATGGACAGACAACGTTTTTTGGGTGTGCATTATTAAGTGGTGAAAAGATTGATGCTTTTGATTGGTTTTTCAAGGAATGGTTGAAAGCATTGCTGGGTAGCCCACCCAAAATGATCATAACTGATCAAGATCCGGCCATGCGAAATTCAATTCATGGTATGCTTCCAAATACTTTTCATAGGTATTGCATTTGGCACATTTTGAAAAAGTTTTCTGAAAAATTAGGTCCAATTCCCTACAAAGAACATTATGGCGAGTTGAGTTGTTGTATATGGAAATCTGAGAGCTCAGAAGAGTTTGAAAGAAGATGGGCTGAGGTTGTTGGGAAAGCTAAATTTGACACGAATGATTGGTTACGGGAGATGTACGAAATTCGCGAACGATGGGTTCCGGCTTATTCGAGACATATTTTTTCTTCCCATATGACTAGTAGCCAAAGAGTTGAAGGGGCTCATGCCTTTTTCAAGAAGTATGTGTCTCCTCAAAACTCAATGTTGGATTTTGTAACGCGGTTTAATAGGGGACTTGCCAAAATGCGATATAATGAACTAGATTTCGATCATAAGGATGTCAATGAAAAGTCACAAACAGTAACTGGGAGGGTCATGGAATGCCAGATGACTGAGTTGTACACACGAACTATTTTTTACAAGTTTCAAGAGCAACTTCTTCAAAGTGGCAAGTATGTGGTAACACGTACATTTAAAGATGACAACAACTGTATGTACAATGTTCAGAATGTAAAGGAGGGTGATTCTAATGACCGTAAGCTTACGTTTGATAAGTCATCAAACTTTGTTAAATGTAGTTGTCAGATGTTTGAGAGTGATGGAATTCCATGTAGGCATATGTTGGCATATTTCACAAAAAAACAGGTTATGGAATTACCTAATCAATACATCTTGCGGAGGTGGACAAAATCTGCGAAATGTGGCAGAGTTATGGATGACTTGGGTGAGAGTGTGAGTGAAATATGTGATACTTCTGTGTTACTGAGGCGTAGTAGTCTCTTCCAAATTGCGTCTAATGTTATTGATGAAGCTGCATTAAGTGAAGATAACACAAAGGAGTTGAAAGAATTGTTGTTATGAACTTAAAGGAGGTTTGCCGCCATGAATCATGGTAGCATGAATGTGGAAGGGAGTATCAACATGCCCATTTCGCTTAAGAGCCAACAATTAAGTCTCAAATAACCATCTTCAGTAATGACAAAGGGTTGTGGTAAACGACTTAAGGGAGGAAAAGAGAAGGCTATCAAGAAGGCTAGGAAATGCAGGGGGTGTGGGATTGTTGGAGTTTCGCATGACAAAAGAAATTGTCCACAACTTGTTGGAGTGTACGATGAGGAGGCAGGGGGGTCATTGACATTAACGATGATTGTAAGTCTTTGTTTGATTGTTTTTTGTATTGCAATCTTGTCTCCTTCTTGTAGTTGACATTGATGACATTTTCGTGTTTCAGGATGGGAGTCTTTGTAACAGGGGTTGCT
This sequence comes from Panax notoginseng, assembly GCA_016801055.1. Classification (NCBI taxonomy): domain Eukaryota; kingdom Viridiplantae; phylum Streptophyta; class Magnoliopsida; order Apiales; family Araliaceae; genus Panax; species Panax notoginseng. Next base: position 261,246,419 of record CM029012.1, read on the forward strand.
TTCATTAATTTCTTTGGTGCTTGTTTAGAAATTTGTATTTTTTTCTTTATTTTAATTAGTTTCTACGATGTAATTTGTAATGTAATGTGGAGATGTATTTTAATTCATTTTTCTTTGGTGCTTAAATTTGAAATGTAATGTGGTGATGTATTTTAATTCATTTTTCTCCTCTGTTGTTCTGTTTTCCAAATGTAATTTGAATGAGATCTTCCATTGTGTTGTGTTGTGTTGTGTTATGTTGTGTTTTGTTTTATGTTGTGTTGTGTAATGTGTTTCTCCCATACACAGTGAAAAGAGTCTTTTATATTGTGTTGTGTTTTGCTTTTATAGAGGAATGAAGTTCAGGTCTCCTATTGGTATTGGCATTTTCCAGTCATGGCTATCCCATGGGGGAATGAAGGCTCTTGATGTTCAGATAATTAGCAGCCATGTTATAAATGAGCAAACATGCTTCATAGGGAAAGTAATTCTAACTACAGTTTGCATATATTACAAAATACAAACATTGAAGAAATAACGTTGTCTGGCATCATAGGCACCCATGACATTTCTACTACTAATGTTGTAAGGTAGAACTGGTCCCGCACTTCTTCATGGTTTTTCAAACCAACATAATTTTTATAACAGGGTAAAGCAGAGTTATTACAACTATCACATGATATGAAAAATAAGCAGAACTTATGAAAATTGGAAGTTGTTGCTCCCGTATCAACTTTTGATAATAACATTTTAACATCAAAAACAAAATAACATTTGAAGGGACTTGCCAAAATTCTACCAAACTGATTACATAATCCTTATGTTTGAAAAGTGGAAAGTAGAGACATTACAAATACAGACATTGATAACAGACATTACAAATTTTACAATTACTTGACAAGTGCCATGACCGACACTACCAAGGCTAGCCCACAAAAAAACATGATGATATTGATGATGTGTTTAAGATTTGCCACATTGATTTCAATGACTCCAAGTCAAGCATCATCATTGCTGCGCAACTGCACGTGTGCTTCATCAGCGGAGTTGGGTTTCGCCATACCCAGTTGGATTGCACCAGTCCCAAAACTTACATTTTCCTTTGCCCTTCTCCCTTGGACAGTCATAGTAGAGCTTTCCAGGATTCTTCTCCGATTCAGATATTCTCACAGCAGCTCTCAGGCGACAATAACACATCTTGTTTCGATATCGGATATCATGCGTTTGAATGCTCATGTTGCTTGAAGTAGACATGCCTTTGTTGAACTTTATCTGCCAACAGACATGCCTTTGTTTGTTTTAGAGACATTCTAAACTAGTAGAGCCAGAATATAACTATCCCAAATCAACAACCAGACTACGAAAATTCAATGGACATAGCAGAGCAACAGAGCAAATTCAATCTACGAAAATACTAATGGACATAGCAGAGCAAAGATTATCTACGAAAATACTAATGGACATCACAGGAATATTATCTACGAAAATACTAATTTTCAACCTAGGTACCTCAACAGAATGGTATAGCTAAAACAAATATTTTGAATACCAATGGACATAGCAGAGCAAATTGATAGATCCAAATACAACAAAAAAATCAACGTCCTTTAACCAATAAATCCAAATAAAATCATCCCAAAACACTTTTCGGGTTATCACAGTTATGAAATACAACAAAAAAACCAATAGATCCAAATAAAATCATCCTTTAACCCCAATCGATCCAAGAAAACCATCCCAAGATATCGCGGTTAGAACATAACTGTAAAAGAAACTCACGATTTAGACCTTACCTTTCCAACGTGAGTGAAAGAAAGTAAGAAACTCGTTGTGACTGCACAAATCGTCACAAAGATTCCAGATCAATTTCGTTGTCTGCTTTGTGTAGAAGAGAGAAACTTTTGATTTAGGAAAAACGCGAACAAGAGATGAGTTCGTCGTTGTTGATTCCAGATTTCGCTGTGAGCTCCTAAATCGATTTAGGAAAAACGAGAAGAAGAGAGCTTCAACTCCAGATTTCACGTTATTCGATTCATGATTCAGTCTTTTTGACTCGACACAAGTCATTTTACCCGTAAAGGATCCGCGTGTTTTTTCCCCTCCCTGAACTGGGTCGTTGTTTCTCTTCCCATGGCTGAGATAAGAAGTTCGTATTTTATTTCAAATAAGGTAACCCTGACCAGATCAGTTCCATATATATATATATATATATATATATATATATATATATATATATATATATATACATACATACATATACACGGTCCACTTCTCCAGCGAACTAGAAGGAGCGAACTAAGAACGAACCGGTTATAGCGACGATTTTTTTTCGTTGCTATAGCATATAAAGCCGATTTTTTAAGCTATAGCGACGGAAAAAACAGTCGCTATAGCCGGTTTGCTCCTTCCAGTTCGCTGGAGAGAGCCGGGTTATGTATGTGACGCCCCCAAATAGGTCCACACAACCCATTATGAGTCGCCAGATATCATACTATAAAAATCAAATACAAACTTCATTTATACAACTGTTGAACTGTCGTACAGAATACGACCACAGTTAAACTGTGAGTTTTAATACAAATATATATAACTCTCGTGGTGCCTTGACCACAAGACCTTACAATGGTACCTTACATAAAAGTACAGTCAATAACTGTTTTAAAAATTAAAATATTTGGAAAATACTCAAGGAAACCTTCGTACATGGGAGGCCATGCGTCTAGGTTATGATAGATATCATATGTCCACAGAATTATCCTTGGTTGATCCAAAAGTTCTAAAAAAAAAATAAGAAGATTACTATCATTTTCTTTCCAATGGTGAGTCTTCTCTTGACATATAATTATCTTCGTTGTCTCCAAGTGAAAATTATATTTCAAATACACTCCAAGATCACATAGGTAGTGCTCGTAGATATACTTAGCAAGTGGATGTGCACAACCCTGTCTTATGATAACACGAGGTTGTATGTCATTAGACATCTTGTATGATAGTGGCAAAACACCCTTCCAAATTTGGGTTCACCTCACCCTATTCGGTTCACCAAAATTAAATATCAAATGTAAGACCCCAAATTTTATGAAATAAAAGTATTCAATTTTTCTTATAATTACTATTCAGTAAATGGTTAAATTGATAAATGTTAAAGTTAAGGGTGATATATGAATTTTTTTTAAAAATACACAAGTGGTTATAAAATATTCATTGTTGTCGGGGAATATTCGTTTGGTCGTGAAATTTTCTTGCTGTCGGGAAATATTCGTACGACGGCGCAGCTTTGTGTGGGCCCCATAACGGAAAGCGATTGGATGAAGAAAATGACAAGTATAAGTTATTTATAATTAACGGCGTAGTTGTTATCGTTAACACTGTTGGAATACCTGGTGGTTAAAATGCAGTAATACGCGTAGTTGCACAGTAGCACACGGTATTACACAGTATTTTTTTCAATTATTGATTCTTACTTGAGAAGACACTACTCAATAATTGTTACAGTAGTTATGTGAGACCCCGAATTTTATGAAATAAAAGTATTCAATTTTTTTATTTTGGTAAATAGTTAAATTGATAAAAGGTTAAAGTTAAGGATGATATGTGATTTTTTTTAAAGTAAACAAGTTGTCATAAAATACCTGGTCACTATTCACTCTAATATTGTTCACTCGAGTATTTGGGATACTTTTTGTGTCGAAGTTACTATTCACGAGTTACTATTTACGGGTTACTATTTACGGGCTACTATTCACCCAAATTACTATTCACTCTAGTATTGTTCACTCGGGTATTTGGGACATTTTTTGTGTCGGAGTTACTATTCACGAGTTACTATTCACGGGTTACTATTCACCCAAATTACTATTCACTTTAGTATTGTTCACTCGAGTATTTGGGACACTTTTTGTGTCGGAGTACTATTCACAAGTTCCTATTCACATAGAATATTCTTTTTGTTAGAAAATATCCGTACGACGGTACAATCATTGGTGGGCCCCACAACGGAATTATTGTCGGATTGAGAAAACGACAAAAATATTTTATGAAAATAACGGCGAAAGTTTTACCGTTGATACTGTTGAACTACTCGGTAGTAAAAGTACAGTAATACGTGTGGTTGCATAGTAGCACACGGTATTGATTATTAATGCTTATGTGAGAAGTCACTCAGTTTGATTCAATTATTGTCAATTAATAATCTGAATTATTTAGCGATAATGAAGTTTTATTTTATTCGTATTATTAACGTAATAAAACAGAAACATCTTTTTATATAAAATAAAATACTTTATTAAAGTTATTCTATAAATAGAATATATTATATTTTATTATGCATAGTGTTGCATAGTGTTTGCATAGTAAAAATCTTTTTATATAAATAGAATATATTATATTTTATTTAAAAGATTTTTCTTTAAATATGGACCGTCAGATTAAAGTAAATCAATCTGGACCGTTCATAGATTAGTTACTATGCATTCTATTTTCCTATAAATAGAACCTCATTCCTTCATTATTTTCTTACGAATTCACTGAAACTCTAGAGAGAGAAACTATAGAGAGAATTCTTCTTCTATAATCTTGAGCGTATTTCTTTAGAGTTTAAGAAAGCTTTGAGCGTAGTACAAGTTTTCTTCGAGTATATCCTCGCCGTACTAGTCGGAATACTTTTCTTTCAAAGGTAGGGAATATTATTTGTTGTACTCGTAAGGGGTGTTATTCTTTCTTATTCATGAAGAGAACTGTTGTTATTCCATTTCTTATTATTCTGTTGGAATAACCTGTATACGCGGTCTACCCTATACTTGGTGACATTCTTCTATTATTCTGTTGGAACTTCCTGTCTGTGTGTTTTACACCGGACCTGGTTCCGTTTTTATTATTATTCTGTTGGAACATCCTGTCTGTGTGTTTTACACCGGACCTAGTTCCGTTTTTATTATTATTCTGTTGGAACATCCTGTCTGTGTGTTTTACACCGGACCTGGTTCTGTTTTTTTTTATTATTCTGTTGGAACATCTTGTCTGTGTGTTTTACACCGGACCTGGTTCCGTCTTTATTATTATTCTGTTGGAATATCCTGTCTATGCGTTTTACGCCGGACCTGGTTCCATTATTTATTATTCTGTGGGAATAACCTGTCTGTGCGGTCTATCGCATGCATGGTGATTTCTTTTGTTATTCCATTCTTTATTATACGTCAACATCTTGTTTCTCATAAACTGTGTTTGTATTCAGATGTTGTAAATAGGGCTCAGTTGGTGGAGCGCGATAACGAGACAGCGCAACCAAAAGAGAGCAGCCGGCAAAATGATAATACCAGTGAGAGCAGTCATCGAAGCGGTGACAACAAGCGTGGAGGGAATCAACATGCCAGAAATGGTAACCACTTCGGTGGTAATCAGGGCCAAAACAATAAGAATGGGCATTTCTAGAAGAGGAGATTCAACAATGATGGAAAGACGTCAGCACCAGCACCTGTCGTTAAGGAAGGAGAACGACTACCTATCATATGTTTCAAATGCGGAGGGGAGGGGCACATCAGTCCAAACTGCGCGATGCCGTCCAAAGCATGTTATAATTATGGAAGAGAAGGTCATTTAGCCAGATTTTATCGTTTACCGAAGACAAATTCAGCTAGGATGGAGGCACCAAAGGCCATCCCAGAAAAGTCAAAACCGGTTATGCAAGGGAGAGCGTTTGTTGTGAACTCCCAAAAAGCAAGGAACCCGAATGAGGTCATCACGGGTAAGCTTATCATAAACTCTAACGAAGTCTATACTTTATTTGATACCGGTTCTACCCATTCTTTTATTTCTCCTACTTGCGCTCATCGATTAAATTTGATTCCGGGGAAATTAGACTTTGACTTAGCTGTTGAAACTCCATTGGGAGAAACCTTCATTACATCCACGATTTATAAGTCTTGTTTGGTTCAAGTTGGTACCCACACATTTCCTGTCGATCTTATTTCATTAAAAATACTTGCATTTGACGTGATTCTAGGGATTGATTGGTTAACTACTCATCATGCAAAAATTGATTGTTTTCGTAAGGTTGTTAGCTTTTATATTCCTAATCGACCTATTATGCGAATTCAAGCAACCAAACCATTAAAATCAATCGCTGTCATCTCAAGCCATAAAGCTATTTGTTTATTGAAAAATGGATGTCAAGCTTTCTTAGCTCATGTCACAGATCTAAACAAAAATACGTCAGTTTTGAATGATATTTCTATTGTTAATAAATTCCCTGACGTATTCCCTGAAGAACTTTCAGGCCTACCCCCAGAGCGTGAAATTGAATTTTGTATCGACCTTGAACCCGGTACAAAACCCATTTCCAAAGCCCCATATCGAATGGCTCCTATTGAACTTCAGGAGTTAAAGACCCAACTGCAGGAATTGTTAGACATTGGTTTTATTCGTCCTAGTACTTCTCCTTGGGGTGCTCCTGTTCTGTTCGTGAAGAAGAAAGATGGGAGTATGCGACTTTGTATTGATTATCGGGAGTTGAATCATGTCACCATCAAAAATAGGTACCCATTGTCACGTATTGATGACCTGTTTGACCAGTTGCAAGGAGCACAATTCTTTTCAAAGATCGATCTTCGTTCTGGATATCATCAGCTGAAGGTTAGAACTGAGGATATTCCAAAGACTGCCTTCAGAACTCGGTATGGGCATTATGAATTCTTAGTTATGTCTTTTGAATTGACTAATGCTCCTGCTGCCTTCATGGATATGATGAACAGGGTATTCAAGGAATATTTGGATCACTTTGTGGTCGTCTTTATCGATGACATCCTTGTTTATTCCAAAAGCCGTGAAGATCATGAGCAACACTTGAGGCTGGTACTCCAAAAGCTTCGTGAATACAAACTTTATGCCAAGTTGAAGAAATGCGAGTTCTGGTTGGAGGAGGTAGCATTCCTTGGGCACGTAGTATCAAGTCGTGGAATATCGGTTGACCCGGCAAAGATTGAAGCTATTCAAAGCTGGGAGCAACCTAAATCAGTAACCGAAGTACGTAGCTTTCTCGGTCTAGCTGGTTGTTATCGGAGATTCGTGGAAGGATTTTCTCGAATCGCTACTCCATTAACTCAGCTGACTCGGAAAGATACAAAGTTCGGTTGGAGTGAAGAATGTGAGCAGAGTTTTCAAGAACTCAAGAGGAGACTCATTTCAGCACCTGTTCTAACAATACCATCTGGCTCGGAGGGATTTGTCATCTATAGTGATGCTTCGAGCAAAGGGTTGGGATGCGTTCTCATGCAACATGAAAAAGTCATAGCCTATGCATCAAGACAACTCAAGGAATATGAGAGGAATTATCCTACTCATGATCTAGAGTTGGCAGCTGTTGTCTTTGCACTTAAAATTTGGAGGCATTACTTGTATGGGGAGAAGGTGGAGATCTTTACGGATCATAAAAACCTCAAATATTTCTTCACTCAAAAAGAACTCAACATGCGACAACGACGTTGGCTTGAACTGTTGAAAGATTATGAGCATACCATTCAATATCATCCTGGAAAAGCGAACGTGGTAGCTGACGCATTGAGTAGAAGATCATATGCAAGTACGAGTGCGATATTGTCAACACAAAGGCCCATTTTGTGTGATTTGCAAAGGATGGAGATAGAGTTAAAGACTCCAGGGACCCATGTGATGATGGCGAATATACGAGTAGAACCGACTTTAATCGATAAAGTTAAAGCTGCTCAAGCTACAAACCTGGAGCTGATGCGTATAAAGAAGAAAGTGCAAGAAGGTGCTATGCCGGAAGCAAGAATCGATGAAGAAGGAATACTTCGAGTCAACTCCAGACTTTGTGTTCCTAACAACCCTGATTTAAAGTATGAAATCATGATGGAGGCGCACAACACACCGTTTCCAATCCATCCTGGAAGTACCAAAATGTATCATGATCTTCGTCATACATTTTGGTGGAGCAATATGAAGAGAGAGATAGCGTTGTTTATCTCAAGGTGTCTAACTTGTCAACGAGTCAAAGCGGAGCATCAAGTACCAAAAGGTCCATTGCAACAACTTGAAATTCCAGAATGGAAGTGGGAGCACATTACCATGGATTTCGTTACTGGTCTTCCAAGGGTTTCTCAAGGTATTGATGCGATTTGGGTCATTATTGATAGATTGACCAAGTCTGCTCATTTCTTACCGATACGAGAAACTTATACACTTGAACATCTTGCTCGTATGTACATAAACGAGATTGTAAGACTGCATGGTATGCCAGTATCCATAGTTTCTGATCGAGACTCAAGATTCACTTCACGATTTTGGGTTAGTTTACAAAAAGCTATGGGCACAGATTTATGATTTAGTTCGGCATATCATCCTCAAACGGACGGACAATCAGAGAGGACTATTCAAACTCTTGAAGATCTATTAAGACTATGTGTCTTTGACTTCAAGGGAAGTTGGGACAAGTTCTTACCATTGGTGGAGTTTTTCTACAACAACAGTTATCAAGCAAGTATTGGCATGGCTCCATTCGAAGCATTGTATGGAAGAAAATGTCGTTCTCCAGTATGCTGGGATGAGGTGGGTGAAGCAACGTTGTTGGGACCGGAGTTGGTACGTATGACTACAGAAAAGATTCAAACGATCCGACAACGTATAAAAACCTCACAAGATCGACAAAAGAATTATGCTGATCTTCATCGAAAAGACGTGGAATTTGATGTAGGAGATCATGTGTTCTTACGTGTTGCTCCATGGAAAGGAGTTACGAGATTTGGAAAAAGAGGAAAGCTCAATCCTCGATTCATCGGTCCATTTTTAATCCTCGATCGAGTAGGAACTGTGGCTTATAGACTCGCTTTACCGCCATGTATGTCTCGTGTTCATAACGTTTTTCACATATCCATGTTACGCAAATATGTGAAAGATCCGAACCACATTATTGAGTTAGAACCGGACGAAATAGCGGAGGATTTGACGTATAAATAAGTTCCTGTTCAAATCTTGGATAAGAAGGAACATATTCTACGCTCCAAGGTTATACCTCAAGTCAAAATTTTGTGGAGAAACCACGATGTTGAGGAAATGACTTGGGAGTTAGAATCTGAAATGAAATCAAGGTATCCTTACCTCTTCGACATACCAGGTACGTACCCTAATTTCGAGGGCGAAATTTCATAAGAAGGGGAGGTTGTAAGACCCCAACTTTTATAAATAAAGATGAATTTTCTATAAATATCATTTTTGAATATTATGGAGTTAATTTGATATAATGTTATAGTTGTGGGTAATATTTATAAATTTTGCAAAGTAAGCAAGTTGTTTTAAAATATTCGATTGGTCGGGAAATATTCGTTTTAACAGGAAATATTCGTACAACGACACAATCATTGGTGGACCCCACAACAGAATTATTGTCGGATTGAGAAAACGACAAAAATATTTTATGAAAAATAACGGCGGAAGTTTTACCATTGTTACTGTTGAACTACTCGGTAGTAAAAGTACAGTAATACGTGTGGTTGCATAGTAGCACACGGTATTGATTATTAATGCTTATGTGAGAAGTCACTCAGTTTGATTCAATTATTGTCAGTTAATAATATGAATTATTTAGCGATAATGACGTTTTGTTTTATTCGTATTATTAACGTAATAAAATAGAAACATCTTTTTATATAAAACAGAATACTTTATTAAAGTTATTCTATAAATAGAATATATTATATTTTATTTAAAATATTTTTCTTTAAATATGGACCGTCAGATTATAGTAATCAATCTGGACCGTTCATAGATTAGTTACTATGCATTCTATTTTTCTATAAATAGCAGCTCATTCCTTCATTATTTCTTACGAATTCACTGAACTCTAGAGAGAGAAACTATAGAGAGAAACTATAGAGAGAGAGAAGAAGAGTATTCTGCTACTTAACTACTTCCTTATTTCAGCTCGTCTTTAAAACGGTAAGGGGTGTTATTCTTTCTTATTCATGAAGAGAACTGTTGTTATTCCATTTATTATTATTCTGTTGGAATAACCTGTATACGCGGTCTACCCTATACTTGGTGACATTCTTCTATTATTCCGTTGGAACATCCTGTCTGTGTATTTTACACCGGACCTGGTTCCGTCTTTATTATTATTTTGTTGGAACATCCTGTCTGTGTGTTTCCAACCTGTCTGTGTGTTTTACACCGGACCTGGTTCCGTTTTTATTATTATTCTGTTGGAACATCTTGTCTGTGTGTTTTACACCGGACCTGGTTCCGTCTTGTTATTATTCTGTTGGAACATCCTGTCTGTGTGTTTTACACCGGACCTGGTTCCATTATTTATTATTCTGTCGGAATATCTTGTCTGTGCGTTTACGCCGGACCTGGTTCCATTATTTATTATTTTGTTGGAATAACCTGTCTGTGCGGTCTATCGCATGCATGGTGATTTCTTTTGTTATTCCATTCTTTATTATACTCAGTTGGTTAAGTTTTGACTTCTATACTCCATGAAATTTGTGGAATATCCTTGACATTTGCGTTTCATCTAGTATCTATTCATGAAAATATTATCCTGATCATTCTTGAATTTTACTCCACAAAGTAGTAGCATGTTGACAATTTGGACGTTGTTAATTCTTGGATAAATTAATTCTTGAACTTGTTTTATTGAATTCTTATATCATTGTCATCATCCTCATGTTTATATTCCGTTGAAAGTCATCTGTGACCTGTAGTGCATAGATGGACTTGGTATGATTATGACCAGGGATTATTCGGTGTAATCATGACCGTAATCTTACGAATGATGTGGTAAAAGTCCTCATTGGCCCGTAGTGCATTGATGGACAGTTGTTGACATGATCATGACCATTAATGAATATACGAATATCCTTGGCCGTAGTGCAGGGGTGATTCGATGATGTGAATTATTTTATTAAGCTGAGTCTCAGCGATCACAGTGTTGGAAAATCTTTTAAATCATAAAAGATAGTAGAGTTTATTTTCTACTTGACTCTTTTAATGGATTGCTTGTTCCGCTGCAGTTAAACTTGATGTCTATTATATTTTATCAGTTTAACATTGTTGAAGGCTAATGATAATTTATTCTGCATTATCTTAGTCATAATATTTCTTACTGGGCTAGTTGAGCTCACCCTTTCTTTCACTGTTCTCTTCAAGAAATTAGAACGTAGCTGGGGCAAGTCGGGGAACGGAGTGATGGTCCGAATGATAGTATTAGTTAGTAGTCATCACTATTCTATGTAATGGTGTGTTAATAAATGTAATGAGGACTCCTTTTGAGTATGAATACTCTCTAGAAGATAATATTTGTATTCAAACTCACAGTTTATGTTTTGTCGTATTGTACACGACAGTTGTATTAGTAAGTTGTATTTGTATTCTGTACTATGTATCTGACAACCCAAGATGGGTGATGTATACCTAATTTTGAGGGCGTCACAATGACCCTCAGCATGATTTGGAATCTTTTAAAATTCCTGAGTTATTCAAACTACTTCCCAATTATTGAACAATTGTGGAAGATTCTTGTTATTCTGCAAGATGGAAGTGAAAAAGGAAAATATTCCTTAGAAAGAAGTAAGTCGTAGAATGCAACACTGAATGATGAATGTGTTGATTAAGTGAGAAAAGAGATTTTGAAATGAGAAGGGGATGAGTTATCAAAGAAATTTGTAAAATTTTTAATAGAAAAGTTTAATAATTGTAGAATGATCTTTGTGGAAGAAGTGGTTATAGAACCTAAGGAATGAATATAGTATTAACGTAAAATCTACTTTGATAGATAGAATGAATAAATATTAATTGATAAAGTTTCGAGGACGAAATTCTTAGAAGAAATAGTGAATGTAATATCCCGAGTGTTTATGATAGCGATTCTCGAGTGTTTATGATAACGATCCTTAGAAAAGGAAATGAATGGGTTAAAAGATATATAATACTCAAAATATAATTGAGTTCAAATGAAAGTTATGAAATGAAACCTAGAAATTGTTAGGTAATGAATGTAGTAGGAAATATAAAATCTATATTTAGATAAAATGATGAAATATTTCTCTGAGTCATTTGCGTAATTTGTGTCTTCGATTCTGGGGACAGAATCTTTGTAAGTAGGGAAGATTATAACGAATGAGTGGCTTGAGTTGTGATTCTGAGGACAGAATCCTTGTAAGGAGGGAATGATGTAACAATCCAGATTTTTATTAAATATTTAAATATTTATTGAATTATATAAATATTTAATGGTTGTGTTTATCGTTGAATAAGTATTTGTTTAATTGATTTGATGTAATTTGATTATTTATTTGCTTAATAAATAATTAATGAGTTAATTTATTTTGAAATAGTAATCTAATTTAATAATTAAGTTAGAAAATTTATAATGATTAAATAAATTATTATATTATACAATGAATGGTTATTAGAATTAATTAAATTAAGTATGAAAACTTAATTAATTAGAAGTGTGACAAATAGCTATATTATAAATGGTTATTAAAATAAATTAAAGTAATTTTGATTTGGTTTTACCCAAACAATGCTTAAGGATATAAATTCCTTAATTTTAACTGGTTTGCCAAACAAATCCCTATTACTTTTGGATTTTTAAAATTTAAATTATTTACAAAATAAAATAAATAAATAAAATATATTTAATCTATACGTTATCTTCTGTAACTGATATAATAAGTAGGCTTATTATTGCCATATCAGTTTTTATTTTGACGTATACTTTTGTCGGTTATTGGTTTACGCTGGCCTAGTCTAAGACTGAACCTAAGAAAGAAAAGAAATTTGAGAGAGAAAAGGCTGTGATTTTCAAAGCAAGTTCTGATTTCTTCTAGCTATTATCAGTGATTAACAAATAGTTTCGAAGCAACAGAAGGTATGTTTTATAATCTTAACATATATGTGTTATACTATAATTCCTTAGTCTCGATGTTCTTAAAATTTATTGCATTGGTGGTATAATTTCTGTAATTGCTATTATAGAATTGAATTATAGTGATGTTATGTGATTATGAGGATTATAACTAGTGTTAGATGAAGAATTGTATGATAAATTACGTTTGCAAGAAGGATATAGTTTTTACAGTGAATATATATGTATAAACGTATTTTTTGCATGATAACAAAAAAATTAGTATGTGATTGTATGCTATTTATGAAATTGAACGTCATGTATGTTTATTTGGTATGAATTTCAGAAAATTCGTAGTTCAAAGGAATCAAATTGGTTATAACCATGGAATTACAGTTTACTGTATTTTATATATCGATAATAGAGTTTTGGTTTCTAAAACAGTGTTTTCAAAGCTTTAGTTTCCTAGTATTGTTGATTAGTTGTGTTAAAACTAGTATATGCATGTTGGGTAGTGTGTATATGTATAATTTATATAAGTTATACATGTTAATTGGGGTTAATTGCTGTTAAAAATAAAGACAGTAGCTTTGTTATGTTCTTCGTGGTTGGGTTCTGCAAGTTTCGGCGCCCCAGCGCCAAAATTTGAGCCCCAGCGCCAAAAATCGCGCCCCGACGCCAAAATTCGCGCCCCAGCGCCAGAAGTTGGTGCCCCAGCGCTGAAATTCACGCCCAAGTGCCAATCTCGCGCCCCAGCTCCACTAGTTGGCTTAGTACTCGCGCCCCAGCGTGGGGACAGAAGTCTGGGTTGGACAGTTTTGACCTCCTGTAGTAAAATGGTCATAACTTCCTCATACGAACTCCGATTGAGGTGATTCAAGATGATCCGGAACGAGGACGAGTAGACCTACAACTTTCTTTCTTTAAGTTTTTCAATTTGAGGTCATTAGGATGGGTCAAAATGGTCATCTTTAGGACTATTGTGTTTTCGAAGGCAATCGGAGGGCGTCGGACATGCAGATATGCATGTGTAGTGCTCCAGACCATAAAAGATGATGTCCTAAGTTACAAAACATGAATAATAGTAAATATAATGATGTTTAACATTAATATATGATGTATTAGATGAGTTATAGAAGCATAGTAAGCATACACAAGAGAGGCAAATCGGGCGTGTGACGAATGAACGTCGAAACGCCGTGCCATGTGTTAATGAACTTAAAAAGTGTTTCAATTCAATTGAAATGGATATTATAAGATATGGAATGTGTTTAATATAAAACCAATAAGTAGTCCTAGCAAGACTTAAGCACTTGAATGAACTGCGAATATGAAATACAATGAGATATAAGTTGAAAGTTAACACAATTAAGTTGAACATTGTGTATTTATTAATAGAAAAGATTATGAGACATAAAGTAGAGTTTACATTACAATTACTATGTGTTGTTATGTTACTAATATTTGATGTGTATGATTATATAATTGCGGAGGGCACATGAAGTGCAGATAGCTGTAAGCTGTTAAACTGTTATTGGTAAACAACGATCAAGGCAAGTCTTTCGGTTCCTATTTTCTACGTGGATTTGATGAATTGTTTTAAATTACATGATATGTTATGCATGTTAAAATCATGAAATGTTAAAGTCAATATATGACTGCATTGTTTTGGCTAAGTAATGATGATTGAGTAAGGAACTCAATCTTTATATTTGTTATGTGAATTAAAAGCATGTATGCCATGTTACTTTAATGAGATGTATGTCGAGCATGTTATTATGTGCTATGTGATGCATGAAAACTGTTAGACTTTGTTGGGCTGTCGAGCTCACTCTTGCAAATAACCACTTTTGCAGGTCAAGATTTTAAGGTAAAGATACGTGCTATGTGAGTTATAGAGATCTATATTATGAGAAATGTATTTCATATTTTGAACGTAACATGTTGTTGAAATGTAAGTTGAGCTATCCAATGTATATGGATATTTAGTTATGATGTAAGACTTTGTATAGTCATTTTGTTGTAACGATTCATGATATAAGATTGAATCAAAGAGATGTAATGTAATGGTTGCGATTCAGGGCATGAAAGAAGGAAATGTATAAAAGTTTTAAATATTCCGCAATTTTATTAAGTTTAACATCGAATAATAATGTATTATTTAGAGGTTGAATGTATGGTTAACGACCGAAGTCAGGATTTAAATTGTATAGATTTTGGGGTCGTTACAGTTGTATTAGTAAGTTGTATTTGTATTCTGTACTATGTATTTGACGACCCAAGATGGGTGATGTATACCTAATTTTGGGGGCGTCACAGTTGGTATCAAAGCTTAGGGATATGATCCCTGGCTAGGATGTAAAAATTGAACTAGGAGGGGAGAGACGAGAAATTTCTTCGCTAGTATGACCTACCTAAGTTTATTTGTTATTTAATTGGTTGGTCAGAGTATATTGATAATATGTGACATGTTGATTTAACCCTTATTTTGTGGCAGTGTTTAAAAATGACATCTAACAATATTGAGATAAGCATTGGAGCAAAATAATATGACCATATCGCAGTACGAGGTTAAGTTTGTGGAGTTATCCCGGTTTACATCTCATTTGGTCGATAATGAGGAGCGAATGACGCGAATGTTTCTAAGAGGTTTGAAACCCTATATACGTCAATACCTCATTCTCATATTTATATTGTGTTGAAAGTCATCTGTGGCTTACGTACATAGATGGACTTGGTATGATTGTGACCAGGGATTATTCGGTATAATCATGACCGTAATATTATAAATGATGTGGTAAAAGTCATCTGTGGCTTACGTGCATAGATGGACTTGGTATGATTATGACCAGGGATTATTCGATATAATCATGACCGTAATGTTACAAATGATGTGGATTAATTATTGAGCTGAGTCTCAGCAATGAAATATTAATTCATGGATGTGGTAAAAGTCATCTTTGGCCGTAGTGCATTGATGGACTTGGTATGATTATGACCAGAGATTATTCGGTATAATCATGACCGTAATTGAAAACACGAATATCCTTGGCCCGTAGTGCATGGATAATTCGTGGTCGTGATAGTATTAAGCTGAGCCTCAACATTATTGATTTTATAGTTGTATATCTTTGGCCTGTAGTGTAAAGATTAACTGTTGATTATTGGTTATACAGTTGTAAATCTTTAGCCGTAGTGCAAAGATGAATTTATTAGTATGATTATGAGTAGGAATTATGATTTGGTATAACCATGATTTTTGATGTTTCAGGTGAAGATATGTGATGTAAATTATCTTCTTCCTGGGTGCGAAAAGGAATTCAGAGTCACAATTATAATTATGAGTTATTCATATGATTGTGGACAGAAATTGTTGATTGATGTTATAGGGATATGGTCACTGGCGGAGATATTAGTCTAGAAGACGAATAATATACTTCGCTAGGGTGTGACTTACCTAAGCCAAAATTTTTCTGGATAAGTTGACAATTTGTGATATGTCAATTAACCTTTGTTTTGAAGGTATATTCTAGAATGATATCTGAAATACAGGAGATGAGAAATGGGAAAATCATGATAGAGCGGAATTATCCGGAAAGGTACAATCCGAAAAGAAAGCAAGGTATTCTCATCTCTTCGAATATCAGGTACGTACGTAAATTTCGAGGACGAAATTCCATAAGGAGGGGAGATTGTGAGACCCCGAATTTTATGAAATAAAAGTATTCAATTTTTCTATTTTGGTAAAAGGTTAAAGTTAAGGGTGATATGTGATTTTTTTTAAAGTAAACAAGTTGTCATAAAATACCTGGTCACTATTCACTCTAATATTGTTCACTCGAGTATTTGGGACACTTTTTGTGTCGAAGTTACTATTCACGAGTTACTATTCACGAGTTACTATTTACGGGCTACTATTCACCCAAATTACTATTCACTCTAGTATTGTTCACTCGGGTATTTGGGACATTTTTTGTGTCGGAGTTACTATTCACGAGTTACTATTCATGGGTTACTATTCACCAAAATTACTATTCACTCTAGTATTGTTCACTCGAGTATTTGGGACACTTTTTGTGTCGGAGTACTATTCACAAGTTGCTATTCACGGAGAATATTCTTTTTGTCAGAAAATATCCGTACGACGGTACAATCATTGGTGGACCCCACAACGGAATTATTGTCGGATTGAGAAAACGACAAAAATATTTTATGAAAATAACGGCGAAAGTTTTACCGTTGATACTGTTGAACTACTCGGTAGTAAAAGTACAGTAATACGTGTGGTTGCATAGTAGCACACGGTATTGATTATTAATGCTTATGTGAGAAGTCACTCAGTTTGATTCAATTATTGTCAATTAATAATCTGAATTATTTAGCGATAATGAAGTTTTATTTTATTCGTATTATTAACGTAATAAAACAGAAACATCTTTTTATATAAAACAAAATACTTTATTAAAGTTATTCTATAAATAGAATATATTATATTTTATTATGCATAGTGTTGCATAGTGTTTGCATAGTAAAAATCTTTTTATATAAATAGAATATATTATATTTTATTTAAAAGATTTTTCTTTAAATATGGACCGTCAGATTAAAGTAAATCAATCTGGACCGTTCATAGATTAGTTACTATACATTCTATTTTCCTATAAATAGAACCTCATTCCTTCAATATTTTCTTACGAATTCACTGAAACTCTAGAGAGAGAAACTATAGAGAGAATTCTTCTTCTATAATCTTGAGCGTATTTCTTTAGAGTTTAAGAAAGCTTTGAGCGTAGTACAAGTTTTCTTCGAGGTCATGCGTAATATGCACAGACAGGATATTCCAACAGAATAATAAATAATGGAACCAGGTCATGCGTAATCCGCACAGACAGGATATTCCAAAAGAATAATAAAGAATAGAACCAGGTCATGCGTAATTCGCACAGACAGGATATTCCAACAGAATAATAAAGAATGGAATAACAGAAGAATTTTACCATGTATGCAGTACTTCGGATAAACAGGTTATTCCAACATAATAATAAAGAATGGAATAACAACCCTTACGAGTATTGAAAGAAAATAACTCTCTTCATGAATACGAAAGAATAATACCCTTTACTATAATAATAATATCCCTTACCTTAGAAGAAAACTGGATACTGGAATAGTGAGGTAGCAGACTTCTCTTCTTCTTTCTCTCTATAATAACTACTCTATAGCTTTAGTGAATTGGTGAAAAATAATGAAGGAATGAACTTCTATTTATAGAAAAATATAGTTTTCATAATTGCACATTTTGGGGCTCGAAATATTACAGTATAATACCTTCATCTTTTCCTTCATTTTTAATTTAGTCATGCAAGTATTATCAAACTTGCACCACCTCCCCTAATAGTAAATCATGTGAATCAATAGTTCTAGACATGTGAAAATACAAATTACAGTATAGTACATCTATCTATACTTCTATTTTTAACTTAGTCATGCAAGTATTATCAATCTTGCACTAACTCCCCTAATAGTACAAGAATGTGAATCAATAGTACACACATGTGAACAAATAGTTATAATCATGTGAATTAATAGCAATTAATTGTTCATTTATCCGATTAATTACTCGATTGGTCAATATAACCTCCAGACATTAATTATTATCGAAATAAATATCGATTTTCACAAACACTAATAATCTAAACACAATGAAAATATCAATTTCATCTTTAATCAACACGAACTTATTCATCATTAATATTATAATTCACAATATTTAACAACCAGGTCGTTTCTAGGAAAGAGGGGGCTTTCCGATAAGAATTTCTCCCTATTGGCGCGCAATTAGATTATCTAACCTCTCATTGACAGAACTTCTAGACATTGTCAATATTGCAAATAATAATATGAATAACTTTGTCGTCTCAATTATTGATTTAATAATATAACATATTATGCAGATGATACTGTGACAATAATTGAATCAATAATATGAGAGATATGATGCAACAATTATTGTAGCAATAATTGAGTATAACTGAGTGACTTCTCACGTAAGTATCAATAATCAATACCGTGTGCTATTATGCAACCACGCGTATTACTGTACTTTTACTATCGGATAGTTCAACAGTTTTAACGGTAACACTTTCGCCGTTATTTTTATAAAAAGATAATTCTGTCGTTTTCTAACTACGACAATACTTCCGTTGTGGGGTCCACCAATGATTATGACGTCGTACGTATATTCCCTGTGAAAATGAATATTCCCCGACCAATCGAATATTCCCCGGTACAACGAATAACAATTTGCTTACTTTGCAAAAAATTTCAAATATCACCCTTAACTTTAACCTTTTATCAATCTAACCATTTACGAAATAAAATAATAATTATAAGAAAATTGAATACTTTCATTTCATAAAATTTAGGATCTCACAATGTATATATATTTATATATTTTAATTTCTCCCAAACTATGGAACTATTAATCAAACTTTGAAGTTTTTAGTCAACTGATTAGCTAATTTTATAGATAAATTTTAATATAATATATTCAAAACCTTATATTGTGGTTAATAAGATTAATTAGCTTTGAAGAAGGAATTCCAAAAAAAAAAAAGATTTAATAATCTTGATATGATAGAACTATAGTGCACTTATAGTCACTATAATGGGATCAAAAATAAATTGTTATATTTCTTTAGCTTTTTATTTTTAATTAATTTACAGGGAGAATTGTTACCACCTTTTTCTGCCCCACTTTGATGGTAAAGAAAAAATAAAAAAAACAAAGGAAAAAGGAAAATAGATAAAAGATAAAGGAAGGGAAAAGAAAGTCAATAACCTTCGAAAATTTCAGGTTAGGGGGATTCCACTCCTTCCGCTTCTGTTTTCGCATATTTCCTTCTCACATAGAAACTCTACGAGACACATGTATACTCATGTTGAAAATATTAAAATTTATGTCAAAATATCAATTCTTTTTCATATAATATGTATATTAAATTTCAATAAATAAATTGTAACTCATTTAGTTAACATTTTGGGAAAAAGTTTAATCAAATGAATATTGGCTTAAGAACTATTATATGCTATGATATATAACAAAATAAGTTTACTCCCATTAATTATTTTATTTTACTCCTATTAATTAGATTTATTGTTATTCTTTTTCTTTTAACTAACTTTTTAGTTAAATTTTTGTTTCAATAAAACGATTACTAAATAATATGGGCCATGCTATATGTATTGTTAATATTTTTGGTCGAATTAAAATTGCAACGTATGGATAAATAAGAATTAAGAATAATTTCATCCTAATTTATTTTATGTTATTGCATAAACTTTCACGATTGATTGCAACTCAATTTGGACACATATTATTGATTAAATATTATTGTTAGGACGTGTTTATTTGGGCCTAGATGATACGGTGGGTCATAGTCCGCATGAAGGTAATTACCTCACGTGGGGACTTGTTTGGGTAGTTGATAATTTTAAGAAATCTAAGATTCCTAACTATATTTGATTTCAAACTCCTAAGGAAAGAGTCCGGATACAGTTCGATTTCATTTCCTTTAGAAAATTGACTTTAATCTCATTAAGATAGCTTACCTAATAAGTAATCCAATTCCTATACGAGAAACGACTTAGAGAAGGTAGTGTGAACAATATAAATACAATGTTACACTTTCATTATCAGGTACAACTTTATTTTATAGCACTAGAGCATTAAGTCTCCATTATTAAACTTTATTCAGTCTGTACTTATTCTCACACCGGAGCTATTCTTCGGCTGCCCATGCCATCAAGTTTCTCCATGTGACTTCGTTTCTGTGAAAGATTGGATGTGCTATTGGTGATTGAGGCGCGCGGATAAATCATGACGTTAACATTGGTGCAAGGAGGGCTTTCAAGTGATACATAATTTTCAATCACAAAAGAGTTTTTGGGTGGAATCATGCTGAATAGCAGAAAAGACGGTTTCAACAAGTGACCAGTCGATGGCGGACCCCTCTCTTCAACAACCAAGGAGTTCAGCCAAAGAGAAATAGGGACCATCAATTTTTGAATGGTTGAGGTCTCATACCAATTATGTGGGCCTATCAAAGGATAAGGCGGACGGGCCGAGGCAAAGGCTATTTTTAATGACTAGCAAGGACGCGAGACCAAGGGACCATGTCGAGGACGCATCGTCCCGAACACGTCCCCAAGATGATGGTCGAGATGAGAGAAGGTTAATTTTGGCAAAGAAGGCGCAGGAGACCGATGATGCTTTGAAAGCCTTACTCTTGCAGCGGAAGGAGATCGACCAACATATGGTGCTCTTGATAGGCGAAGAAGATGGTGTTTCCAACCACAACCGAAAGTGGGAGTAGTCGCCAGGAAATCAGTCCAGGACACATCGTCTAGACGATTCCCGACGGACCGAGAGTAGGCTACAAAATTGCTCACAAGAAAGGAGCAGGCGTTGAAGCCACTCACGGAAGAGTTCACAAGGGAACCAGTCCAGGACCAATCGTCCGGACGGCTCTTGATAGACTGGAGTAGGCACCGAAGTAGTTACTGTTCAATATTTTATTTTATTGATTCAATAATTGCTGCGTTGATATTTTATATTATTGTTGTTTGAATAATTGTTGCTGCACAGTATTTTCCATTATCAGATCAATAATTTATATTATTTGAATAATATTATTAGATAGCATTACTGGCAATGTCTAGAAAGTTCTGTCTAAGAAGAGGTTTGGTCATCTAATTGCGCGCTAGTAAGGAGAAATCCTTATTGGAAAGCCCCCTCTTTCCTTGGAACGGCCTGGTTGTCATAAATGTGATTCTGTAATATTATTTGTGAATAATTAATTATTGATTCATATAATAAGAAAATATTTATTCTATGTGGATATAAATGTTGGATATATTTATTGTGATTAAAAGTGAAGGAGTTAATGTTGAGGTGTTTTATCAGTATTTTTATCGGAATGGAGGTGTTAAAAATCAAATCAGGGTTTTTGAGAAATATTGCGGGGGTTATAATTTTTAATCCGACCGTTGGATCATGGTAATTTTTAGATATGTTATTCATATATAAGTTGAGTATATGTCCACAAATTTTGAACCGTTAAAATTGAACATATAATTTGTTATGAATTTTACGAGATGACTGGTTTAGAAATTATAGAAGTTACGAAATTTGTCATTTTGGTGGAAAATTCTAGAATTGGTGGGTCCCACTTTAGGTTGATAAAAATGTGCTGAGATTTTTATTCAAATGTGGTGGATGGGAATAGTAGCAGGTAAAGCCATCAGGTTGCAGGTTAAGTCTGCTTCGGCGTGCTAACATTTTCCTATAAATAAAGGGCTAAGTTAGAATTAAAAATCACACCAAAAGTAAGTTTTCTCTCTTTCTCTCTCTAGATTATTGAGTGTATTTTGGAAGTATTTAGATACTTTGTGAGTTTCTATTCATCAGTGCAAGTTTCCTTCAGCCTTATACAAATATTCCGAACAGAAGTACTGATATTTTGAGGTAAGGGATATTATTTTCTTTTTAAATGATATTACTTTCTTCAATATCATTATGCTGAAATATTGATATGAGTTTTTTTATCAAATTTGGAACTTTTTGTGTTGGGGTTACTATTCACGTATACGGCACTATTCACGAATACGACACTATTCACCGAAAAATAAAATTTTCTCTTTTTGTCCAAGATGTCTATTATGGTTACTATCATTGATTGTATCCATGTTTTGATCTTTATTTTTAAATTCTGCTTCACAATTAATTATTATGAAGTATTATTGATCTTGGATAAACTGTTATATGAATCCCTACTATTTGTCCTTCTGTCTCACTAGATTCGTTTTCTTTAAGATATTTTTCATCATCCTCAGTCCTAAATGATGATATTACTGAATATCTTTGGCCTGTAGTGCAAAGATGTATGATTACCTGATGAATATCTTTGGCCTGTAGTGCAAAGATGTATGATTACCTGATGAATATCTTTGGCCTGTTGTGCAAAGATGTATGATTACCTGATGAATATCTTTGGCCTGTAGTGCAAAGATGAACAGGTATTGAGATGAACATGACTGACTGGTGATACAAATAAATATCTTTGGCATGTAGTGCAAAGATGAATATTTGGTTAAATATGATTATTAATTGATGTTACAGGGATAAAATATTGATGATGGACTTTTAAATCTTAGAAAACAGTAGAATTCATTCTCTACTTGACTCTTCTAATGGTTTGTTGTTTCCGCTGCAGTTGTTGATCTAAAACTTGTTGTCGATTATATTCTATCAGATTTTTCCCTGTTGAATACTAATAATAATTTGTTGTATATTATCTTATCTTAATATTCTTTACTGGGCTAGTTGAGCTCACCCTTTTCCTTTTTATTCCATTTTTCTTCTTAGGAGGTGAGAACATAGCAAGATCTAGTCGGGGTATGGAGTGATGGTTCTAGAAAGATGTTTAGCAGTCCTCACTATTTTTGTAAAATAGTGTTTGAATAATTGTAATGAGGACTTATTTGAGTGTGGATATTGTCTAGAAGACAATATTTGTATTTAAACTCACAGTATGTGTTGTCGTATTTTGCACGACAATTATATTATTGAAGTTGTAGTTTACTTTTTGTACCATGTATTTGGCAACTCAGAATGAGTGTTGTATACCTATTTTGGGGGCGTCACAGTTGGTATCAGAGCTTAGGGATATGATCCCTGGCTGAGATGTGAGGCAAGAACTAGGAGGGGAGAGACGGGAAATTCCTTCGTTAGTATGACCTGACTAAGTTTATTTGGTGTTTATTTGGTCGGTCAGAGTATAGGGATAATATATGACATGACTATTAACCCTTATTTTATGGCAGTATTTAAGAATGGCAGCTGAGAACGTTAATAATAGAGTAAATCAGATCGTGGAGACACCTTTGATCACCACCCAGGGGAACGTACAACAGGAAGACAATATTCCTCCTTTAAACAACGTTACCGAGCAAACGATGAATGATGGAATATTTAGGAGCTTTTTACAGTTCATGCAAAATCAGACGAGGGAGACTCGTGTGCAGAATACGGGTGGAAATGATAACAACGCGTGGCTTGTCACATCCAAGCAGTTCAAAGAGTTGGGACCACCAGAATTTAAGGGAAAGTCGGATCCGATCATGGCAAAAACGTGGGCCAAGTAAATTACCAAGATATTCGATGTCTTGGGATGCACGGAGGAACAGAAAGTTCCATTCGCCACCTTTATGTTCCGCGGTGAGGCAGACTACTGGTGGGAGTCTGTGAAGCGTACCCAGCCTGACGCACTCAACATGTCCTAGGAAATATTTCAGAAACTGTTCAATGACAAGTACTTTCCTGAAAGTATTCGTCATATGAAGGAGGTGGAGTTTATCAGACTGGAACAAAATAACATGACGGTGTCCCAGTACAAGGCGAAGTTTACAGAGTTATCCAGGTTTGCACCTCATTTGGTCGAAAATGAGGAACGAATGACAATGATGTTTCTGAGAGGTCTAAAGCCCGAGATTCGGCAATATCTTATCTCTCATAAATTTTCTTTATATTCAGATATTGTAAACAGGGCTCAATTATTAGAGCGAGATAATGAGTATGTTCAACCGAGGGACCACAACCAGGGTCATACCAGTAACGACAGTCATCGAAGCAATGAAAACCAGCAGGGAGGAAAATATTCGGACAAAAACGGTAACCACTCTTGTGGTAATCGTGGCCGTGATAATAGAAGGAGCGAGTTGGGAGGAGATTTCAAGAAGAGAAGATACAATAATGATAACGTGAAGACGTCAGCACAAACATTAACTGCTTTTAGGGGAGGAGAACGAGTACCGGTCGTTTGTTACAAATGCGGGAAGGAGGGACACATCAGCCCAAACTGCCCACAACAGTTCAAGGTATATTATAACAGTGGAAAGGAAGGTCATATAGCTAAAGATTGTCTTATTGCGAAACCAAGTTCAACGGGGATAGTGACTCCGAAGGCTGTTCCGGACAAGTCAAAATCGGTGGTTCTAGGAAGGTCGTTTGTCGTGACTGCCCAAAACGCGAGGAACCCAAACGAGGTGATCACGGGTAAGCTAATCATAAACTATTGTGAAGATTATATCTTATTAGATACCGGTTCTACCCATTCTTTTATCTCTCCTGCTTGTGCTCAACGTTTAAACTTGACTCCAGAGAAATTAGACTTTGACCTATCTGTGGAGACTCCGTTAGGAGAAACTTTCATTACATCTACAGTTTATAAATCTTGCTTAATCCAAGTTGGCACAATCACATTACCTGTTGACCTTATCTCTTTAAAGATACTTGCTTTTGATGTGATTTTAGGAATTGATTGGTTAACTACTCATCATGCCAAAATTGATTATTTTCGTAAG
Source organism: Panax notoginseng (assembly GCA_016801055.1). Lineage (NCBI taxonomy): Eukaryota > Viridiplantae > Streptophyta > Magnoliopsida > Apiales > Araliaceae > Panax > Panax notoginseng. Next base: position 261,271,683 of record CM029012.1, read on the forward strand.
GTTGTTAGTTTTCATATTCCTAACCAATATGTTATGCGAATTCAAGCAACCAAACCACTAAAATCAATCGCTATCATATCAAGCCATAAAGCCATTCGTTTATTGAAAAACGGATGTCAAGCTTTGTAAGACCCCAACTTTTATAAATAAAGATTAATTTTTCTATAAATATTATTTTGAATATTATGGAGTAATGTTATAGTTGTGGGTAATATTTATAAATTTTGCAAAGCCAGGAAGTTGTTATAAAATATTCGTTTGGTCGGGAAATATTCTGTTTGTCGGGGAATATTTGTACGACGGCACAATCATTGGTGGACCCCGCAACAAAAGTATTGTCGTAGTTAGAAAACGACAAAAATTATCTTTCTATAAAATAACGGCTGAGGTGTTACCGTTAAAACCGTTAAAACTGTTGAACTACCCGGTAGTAAAAGTACAGTAATACGCGTGGTTGCATAGTAGCACACAGTATTGATTATTGATGCTTACGTAAGAAGTCACTCAGCTATACTCAATTATTGCTACAGTAATTGCTGCATCATATCCCTTAAATTATTGTCATAGTATCATCTGTATAATATGTTATATTATTAAATCAATAATTGAGACGTTGTGGTAAGTTTGGTTATTTTTATGGGGGGCCCATATGTCATCATCTAAGAGTCCCTTGGTTAATAGTATTTACCTTGGTCAATAGTAATTACCTTCGTCAATAGTATTTACCTTGGTCAATAGCATTTACCTTGGTCAATAGTAATTACCTTTGTCAATAGTATTTATCTTGGTCAATAGTAATTACTTTCGTCAATAGTAGTTGTCCCTTCAATATTACCAAGAGTCATTTGACCCTTCGTTAAGACCAAGAATCATTTGACCCTTCGTTAAGACCAAGAGCCACCCTCAGTTTTTCTATAAATAGAGGCCTAGGGCTTCATTATTTTTCACGAATTCATTCAAGCTATAGAGAGAGAAAGTATAGAGAGAATAAGAGAGAGAGAGAATAAAAGTATTCTGCTACTTCACTTTTCCAATATCCAGTTCTTTTAAGGTAGGGAATATTATTTCTTTTATATTCATGAAGAGAACTTCTGTTATTCCATTATTTATTATTCTGTTGGAATAACCAGTATACGCGGTCTACCCTATACTTGGTGATATTCTTCTATTATTCTGTTGGAACATCCTGTCTGTGTGTTTTACACCGGACCTAATTCCATTATTTATTATTCTATTGGAACATCCTGTCTGTGTGTTTTACACCGGACCTGGTTCCATTATTTATTATTTTGTCGGAATATCCTGTCTGTGCGTTTACACCGGACCTGGTTCTATTATTTATTATTCTGTCGGAATATCCTGTCTGTGCGTTTACGCCGGACCTGGTTCCATTATTATTATTCTGTTAAGAATAACCTGTCTGTGCGGTCTATCGCATGCATGGTGATTTCTTTTGTTATTCCATTCTTTATTATACTCAGTTGATTAAAACTTTGACTTCTATACTCCATGAAATTAGTGGAATATCCTTGATATTTGCGCTTCATCTAGTATCTATTCATGAAAATATTCTCATGATCATTCTTGAATTTTACTCCACAAAGCCGTATCATGTTGACAATTTGGACGTTGTTAATTCTTGGATAAATTAATTCTTGAACTTGTTTTATTGAATTCTTATATCATTGTCATCATCCTCATGTTTATAAAATGTTGAAAGTCATCTGTGGCCTGTAGTGCATAGATGGACTTGGTATGATTATGACCAGAGATTATTCGGTATAATCATGACCGTAATGTTACAATTGATGTGGTAAAATTCCTCATTGGCCCGTAGTGCATTGATAGACAGTTGTTGGCATGATCATGACTATTAATGAAGACACGAATATCCTTGGCCGTAGTGCAGGGGTGATTCGATGATGTGGATTATTTTATTAAGCTGAGTTCCAGCGATCACAGTGTTGAAAAACTTTTTAAATCATAAAAGATAGTAGAGTTTATTTTCTACTTGACTCTTTTAATGGATTGCTTATTCCGCTGCAGTTAAACTTGATGTCTATTATATTTTATCAGTTTAACATTGTTGAAGGCTAATGATAATTTATTCTGCATTATCTTAGTCATAATATTTCTTACTGGGCTAGTTGAGCTCACCCTTTCTTTCACTGTTCTCTTCAGGAAATGAGAACGTAGCTGGGGCAAGTCGGGGAATGGAGTGATGGTCCGAATGATAGTATTAGTTAGTAGTCCTCACTATTCTATGTAATGGTGTGTTAATAAATGTAAGGAGGACTCCTTTTGAGTATGAATACTCTCTAGAAGATAATATTTGTATTCAAACTCACAGTTTATGTTTTGTCGTATTGTACACGACAGTTGTATTAGTAAGTTGTATTTGTATTTTGTACTATGTATCTGACGACCCAAGATGGGTGATGTATACCTAATTTTGGGGGCGTCACAAGCTTTCATAGCCCATGTTATGGACTTGAACAAAAACACGTCAGATTTGAATAAAATCTCTGTTGTTAATGAATTTCCTGACGTATATCCTGAAGAACTTTCCGTCTACCCCCAGAACGTGAAGTTGAATTCTTTATTGACCTTGAACCTTGTACAAAGCCCATTTCTAAAACCCCATATCGAATGGCTCCTATTGAACTTCAGGAGTTAAAGGTTCAACTACAGGAGTTGTTGGACATCGGTTTTATTCGTCCTAGTACATCTCCTTGGGGTGCTCCTGTGTTATTCGTAAAGAAGAAAGACGGGAGTATGCGACTTTGTATCGACTACCGAGAATTGAATCATGTCACTATCAAGAATAGGTATCCGCTAGCTCGCATTGATGACCTGTTTGACCAGTTACAAGGAGCACAATTCTTTTCAAAGATCGATCTTCGTTCTGGATATCATCAGCTGAAGATTAAAACTGATGATATTCCAAAGACTGCCTTCAGAACTCGGTACGAGAATTATGAATTATTAGTCATGTCTTTTAGATTGACTAATGCTCCTGCTGCTTTCATGGATATAATGAACCGTGTATTCAAAGAATATTTAGATCAATTCGTTGTTGTCTTTATTGATGACATCCTCATCTATTCCAAAAGCCGTGAAGATCATGAGCACCATTTGAAGCTGGTACTGCAAAGGCTTCGTAAAAACATGCTATATGCCAAATTGAAGAAATGCGAGTTCTGGCTTGAGGAAGTAGCATTCCTTGGGCACGTGATGTCAAAACATGGAGTATCTGTCGACCCGGCGAAGATTGAAGCCATACAAAGTTGGGAGCAACCGAAGTCGGTGACCGAAGTACGTAGCTTTCTGGGCTTAGTTGGGTATTACCGAAGATTCGTGGAAGGATTTTCTAGAATCGCTACTCCGTTAACTCAGCTGACTCGGAAGGATACAAAATTTGGTTGGAGCGAGAATTGTGAGAAGAGTTTTCAAGAACTCAGTAGAAGACTCATTTCGGCACCTGTTCTGACAATACCATCTAGTTCGGATGGATTTGTTATCTACAGCGATGCTTCAGGCAAATGGTTAGGATGTGTTCTCATGCAACATGAGAAAGTCATAGCCTATGCCTCGCGATAAATCAAAGAATATGAGAGGAATTATCCTACTCATGATTTGGAGTTGGCAGCAGTCGTTTTCGCTTTGAAGATCTGGAGACACTACCTGTATGGGGAGAAAGTGGAGATCTATACAGATCATAAAGCCTCAGATATTTCTTCACCCAAAAGGAACTCAACATGCGGCAATGACGTTGGCTCGAGCTGCTGAAAGATTACGACCATACCATCCAATATCATCCTGGAAAAGCAAACATAGTCGCTGACGCATTGAGTAGAAGACCATATGCGGGTACAAGTGTAATGTTGTTAACACAAAGGCCCATTTTGTATGACTTGCAAAGGATGGAGATAGAGATGAAGGCTCCAAGTACCCACATGATGATATCAAATATAAGAATAGAACCGACTTTAATCGATAAAGTTAAAGCTGCTCAAGCTACGGACATGGAGCTGATGCGTATGAAGAAGAAAGTGCAAGAAGGTGCTATTCCAGAAGTAAGAATCGATGAAGAAGGAATACTTCGAGTCAACTCCAGACTTTATGTTCCTAACGATTTTGACTTGAAGCATAGAATAATGATGGAGGCACACAACACACCGTTTGCAATCCATTCTGGGAGTACCAAAATGTATCATGATCTTCGACATACATTTTGGTGGAGCAATATGAAAAGAGAGATTGCGGAGTTTATCTCGAGGTGTTTAACTTGTCAACGTGTAAAAGTGGAGCATCAAATACCAAAGGGTTAATTGCAACCACTTGAGATTCTGAAATGGAAGTAGGAACATATTACCATGGATTTTGTTTCAGGTCTTCCCAAGGTTTCTCAAGGCATAGATGCGATTTGGGTTATTGTTGATAGATTAACCAAGTCTGTTCATTTCTTGCCTATACGTGAGACTTATTCCCTTGAACGTCTTGCTCGTATGTATGTGAATGAGATTGTGAGATTGCATGACATGCCAGTATCCATAGTTTCAGATCGTGACCCAAGATTCACTTCACGATTTTGGGTTAGCTTGCAGAAAGCTATGGGCACGGATTTACGATTTAGTTCAGCATACCATCCTCAAACGGACGGGCAATCAGAGAGGACTATTCAAACCCTTGAAGATCTATTAAGACTATATTTTCTAGATTTCAAAGGAAGTTGGGATAAGTACTTGCCACTGGTGAAATTCTCCTATAACAACAGTTATCAGGTAAGTATAGGTATGGCTCCATTTGAAGCCTTGTATGGACGAAAGTATCGTTCTCCAGTATGCTGGGACGAGGTGGGTGAAGCAACGTTGTTGGGACCAGAATTGGTACGCATAACTACAGAGAAGATCCAAACGATTCGACAACGTATACAAACGTCACAGGATCGACAAAAGAGTTATGCGGATCTTCATCGAAAGGATGTAGAATTTAGTATTGGGGATCATGTATTATTACGTTTTGCACCATGGAAAGTAGTTACAAGATTTGGAAAAAGAGGAAAGCTCAATCCACGATTTGTTGGTCCATTTGAAATTCTTGACCGAATAGGAAATGTGGTATATAGACTCGCATTACCTCCAAGCATGTCTCGTGTTCATAATGTTTTTCACATATCTGTGCTTCGTAAATATGTGAAAGACCCGAACCACATAATTGAGTTAGAACCAGACGAGATAGCCGAAGATTTAACATACGAGAAGGTACCTGTTATGATCTTGGATAGGAAAGAGCATGTTCTACGCACGAAAGTTATACCACAAGTTAAGGTTTTGTGAAGAAACCATGCTATTAAAGAAATGACCTGGGAGTTGGAATCAGAAATGAAAGCGAGATATCTTCACCTTTTCGAAACACCAGGTACATACGTCAATTTCGAGGACGAAATTTCATAAGGAGGGGAAGTTGTAAGACCCCAACTTATTAATAAATGAAATTAAATTTCCTCTATTTATTATTTTGAAATAGAAATGGTTGATTTGATTAATGTGGTTAGTTATGAGTAAAATGTGTAAATTTTACAAAAAAAACAAGTGGTTATAAAATATTCATTTTGTCGAGGAATATTCTTTCTGTCGGGAAATATTCGTACGACGGCGCAGCTATTTGTGGGCCCCATAACGAAAAATGATTGAATAAAGATAACGACAAAAATTGAGTTTTTATAAATAACGGCGTAGTTATTACCGTTAACACTGTTGGAATACCCGGTGGTTAAAATACAGTAATACGCGTGGTTGCACAGTAGCACACAGATTGCACAGTATTTTTGAATTATTGATTCTTACGAAGGATGACACTACTCAATAATTATTACAGTAGTTACTGTTCAATATTTTATTTTATTGATTCAATAATTGCTGCGTTGATATTTTATATTATTGTTGTTTTAATAATTGTTGTTGCACAGTATTTTCTATTATCAGATCAATAATTCATATTATTTGAATAATATTATTAGATAGCATTATTGGCAATGTCTAGAAAGTTCTGTCTAAGGAGAGGTTTGGTCATCTAATTGCGCGCTAGTAAGGAGAAATCCTTATTAGAAAGCCCCCTCTTTCCTTGGAACGGCCTGGTTGTCATAACTGTGATTCTGTAATATTATTTATGAATAATTAATTATTGATTCATATAATAAGGAAATATTTATTCTATGTGGATATAAATGTTGGATATATTTTTTGTGGTTAAAAATGAAGGAGTTAATGTTGAGGTGTTTTATCAGTATTTTTATCGGAATGGAGGTATTAAAAATCAAATCAGGGTTTTGGAGAAATATTGCGGGGGTTATAATTTTTAATCCGACCGTTGGATCATGGTAATTTTTGGATATGTTATTCATATATTAGTTGAATATATGTCCACAAATTTTTAACCATTAAAAATGAACGTATGATTTGTTATGAATTTTACGAGATGACTGATTCATAAATTATAGAAGTTGCGAAATTTGTCATTTTGGTGGAAAATTCTAGAATTGGTGGGCCCCACTTTTGGTTGATGAAAATGTGCTGAAATTTTTATTCAAATGTGGTGGATGGGAATAGTAGCAGGTAAAGCCATCAGGTTGCATGTTAAATCTGCTTCGGCGTGCTAACATTTTCCTATAAATAGAGGGCTAAGTTAGAATTGAAAATCACACCAGAAACAAGTTTTCTCTCTTTCTCTCTCTAGATTATTGAGTGTATTTTGGAAGTATTTAGATACTTTGTGAGTTTCTATTCATCAGTGCAAGTTTCCTTCAGCCTTATACCAATATTCCGAACAGAAGTACTGATATTTTGAGGTAAGGGATATTATTTTCTTCTTAAATGATATTATTTTCTTCAATATCATTATGCTGAAATATTGATATGAGTTTTTTTTATCAAATTTAGAACTTTTTGTGTCGGGGTTACTATTCACGTATACGGCACTATTCACCGAAAAATAAAATTTTTTTTTTGTCCAAGATGTCTATTATGCTTACTATCCTTGATTGTTTCCATATTTTGATCTTTATTTTTGAATTTTGCTTCACAATTGATTATTATGAAGTATTATTGATCTTGGATAAACTGTTATACGAATCCCTACTATTTAGACCTGGCAAACGGGCCGGCCCGGCCCGCCCACCAAAACCCGGGCTTTGGGCCGTTGTTTTAAAGCCCATGAAAACCAGGGCCTTTTTGGCCCGGCCCGTGGAGGCCCGGCCCGCGGGCGCCAGGCCCGCCCGCCAACCATTAATTTTTTTTATTTTTTTTAAATAAAGTGTTAGGTTGTGAGGCTTGAACACAAGATTTGTAAGTAAATAAATGAGCTACAACAACTATATTTTTTAATGTAATCTTCAATATATTTTAACTATAATTGAAAATTAAAATTAAGATATGTAGTTAATGTAATTTAAACAACAAATTCAAATTGCAGTAGCAAATGCAAACAATGAAAGAATGACATTACACACAAGATAATATGAGTTTGGTCATTACAGCAAAAGCTTCAACCTTGATATTATCTAATTCATATAATTCCTTACAAGTAACAATGTACAAAACTACAAATTAAACACTTACTGCAAAAGATCATTCTCAATAAGTAAAATCTCTACTCTCCGAGCAGCACTCAGTAACATAAATCCAAATTATCATCATAAATAATGTAGGTAATTAATTAATAATACTAATTTATAATACTATTATAATTTTAATTAATTGAGATATGTAGTTAATGTATGTAATTAATTAATCGTGTTTATTTGTATTATTGTTTATTATTAATTATTTTATTATTTTTAATATTTATTATTATTATTTTTGGTGTAACAAAGAGTTTGCAAAAAAAAAAAATTAATGGCCGAAGCCGGCGGCCCGGCCCGGCCCGCCCGCCACGGGCCACAGGCTGGCCATTTCTAGCCCACCAAAATTCGGGCCTTTTTGGCCCGGCCCGCCGTTGGCCCAGCCCAGCCTCGGCCCGGCCCGGCCCGCCCGTTTGCCAGGTCTACTACTATTTGTCCTTCTGTCTCACTGAATTCGTTTTCTTTAAGATATTTTTCATCATCCTCAGTCCTAAATGATGATATTACAGAATATCTTTGGCCTGTAGTGCAAACATGTATGATTACCTGATGAATATCTTTGACCTGTAGTGCAAAGATGAACAAGTGTTGAGATGAACATGACTGACTGGTGATACAAATGAATATCTTTGGCCTGTAGTGCAAAGATGAATATTTGGTTAAAGATGATTATAAATTGATGTTACATGGATAAAATATTGATGATGGACTTTTATGTAAGACCCCAACTTTTATAAATAAAGATAAATTTTCTATAAATATCATTTTTGAATATTATGGAGTTAATTTGATATAATGTTATAGTTGTGGGTAATATTTATAAATTTTACAAAGTACGCAAGTTGTTATATAATATTCGATTGGTCGGAGAATATTCGTTTTAACAGGGAATATTCGTACAACGACACAATCATTGGTGAACCCCACAACGGAATTATTGTCGAATTGAGAAAACGACAAAAATATTTTTATTAAAAATAACGGCGAAAGTTTTACCATTGATACTATTGAACTACTCGGTAGTAAAAGTACAGTAATACGTGTGGTTGCATAGTAACACACGGTATTGATTATTAATACTTATGTGAGAAGTCACTCAGTTTGATTCAATTATTGTCAGATAATAATATGAATTATTTAGCGATAATGACGTTTTGTTTTATTCGTATTATTAACGTAATAAAACAGAAACATCTTTTTATATAAAACAGAATACTTTATTAAAGTTCTTCTATAAATAGAATATATTATATTTTATTTAAAAGATTTTTCTTTAAATATGGACCGTCAGATTAAAGTAATCAATCTGGACCGTTCATGGATTAGTTACTATGCATTCTATTTTTCTATAAATAGCATCTCATTCCTTCATTATTTCTTACGAATTCACTGAATTCTAGAGAGAGAAACTATAGAGAGAAACTATAAAGAGAGAGAAGAAGAGTATTCTGCTACTTAACTACATCCTTATTTCAGCTCTTCTTTAAAACGGTAAGGGGTGTTATTCTTTCTTATTCATGAAAAGAACTTTTGTTATTCCATTTCTTATTATTCTGTTGGAATAACCTGTATACGCGGTCTACCCTATACTTGGTGACATTCTTTTATTATTCTGTTGGAACATCCTGTCCGTGTATTTTACACCGGACATGGTTCCGTCTTTATTATTATTCTGTTGGAACATCCTGTCCGTGTGTTTTACACCGGACCTGGTTCCGTCTTTATTATTATTCTGTTGGAACATCCTGTCTGTGTGTTTTGCACCGGACCTGGTTCCGTCTTTGTTATTATTCTGTTGGAACATCCTGTCTGTATGTTTTACACCGGACTTGGTCCCGGCTTTTATTATTATTCTGTTGGAACATCCTGTCCTTGTGTTTTACACCGGACCTAGTTCCGTCTTTATTATTATTCTGTTGGAATATCCTGTCTGTGCGTTTTACGCCGGACCTGGTTCCATTATTTATTATTCTATGGGAATAACCTGTCTGTGCGGTCTATCGCATGCATGGTGATTTCTTTTGTTATTCTATTCTTTATTATACTCAGTTGGTTAAGTTTTGACTTCTATACTCCATGAAATTTGTGAAATATCCTTGATAATTGTGTTTCGTCCAGTATCTTTTCATGAAAATATTCTTCTAAGCATTCTTGAATTTTACTCCATAAAGCAGTATCATGTTGACAATTTGGACGTTGTTAATTCTTGGATAAATTAATTCTTGAACTTGTTTTATTGAATTCTTATATCATTGTCATAATCCTCATGTTTATAAAATGTTAAAAGTCATTTGTGGCCTATAGTACATAGATGGACTTGGTATGATTATGACCAGGGATTATTCGGTATAATCATGACCGTAATGTTACAAATGATGTGGTAAAAGTCCTCATTGGCCAGTAGTGCGTTGATGGACAGTTGTTGGCATGATCATGACCATTAATGAATACACGAATATCCTTGACCGTAGTGCAGGGGTGATTCGATGATGTGAATTATTTTATTAAGCTAAGTCCCAGCGATCACAGTGTTGAAAAACCTTTTAAATCATAAAAGATAGTAGAGTTTATTTTCTACTTGACTCTTTTAATGGATTGCTTGTTCCGCTGCAGTTAAACTTGATGTCTATTATATTTTATCAGTTTAACATTGTTGAAGGCTAATGATAATTTATTATGCATTATCTTAGTCATAATATTTCTTACTGGGCTAGTTGATCTCACCCTTTCTTTCACTGTTCTCTTCAGGAAATGAGAACGTAGCTGGGGCAAGTCGGGGAATGGAGTGATGGTACGAATGATAGTATTAGTTAGTAGTCCTCACTATTCTATGTAATGGTGTGTTAATAAAAGTAATGAGGACTCCTTTTGAGTATGAATACTCTCTAGAAGATAATATTTGTATTCAAACTCACAGTTTATGTTTTGTCGTATTGTACACGATAGTTGTATTAGTAAGTTGTATTTGTATTCTGTACTATGTATCTGACGACCCAAGATGGGTGATGTATACCTAATTTTGGGGGCGTCACAGTTGGTATCAGAGCTTAGGGATATGATCCCTGGCTAAGATGTGAGAATAGAACTAGGAGGGGAGAGACGGAGAATTCCTTCGCTAGTATGACCTACCTAAGTTTATTTGCATGGTATTTAATTGGTCGGTCATAATATAAGGATAATATATGACATATCAATTAACTTTTATTTTGTGGCAGTATCTGAAAATGGCATCTGAGAATGTTGAGAATAGCAATGGAGCACAGGCGACTGTTGATTCACTACATATCAATAATCAGGATAATGTGCATCAGGAAGGTGACAATCCTCATGCAAACAACAACACTGACCAGATGATGAATGATGGAATGTTCAGAAACTTTATGCAGTTCATGCAACAGCAGGCGAGAGCGGCTCCTGTCCAAAATATAGGTGAAAACACTAAAAACTCTCGGACGGTCACCGCTAAACAGTTCAAAGAGCTGGGACCACCAGAGTTTAAGGGAGAGCCAAAACCACTTATAGCGGAAACATAGATAAAGCAGATTACCAAGATATTTGATGTCTTGGGATGCTCCGAGGAGCAAAAGCTTCCCTTTGCCGCCTTTATGTTGCGAGGAGAGGCAGATTACTGATGGGAATCGATTAAGCTTACTCAGTCTGCCGCACTGAAGATGTCTTGGGAGAAGTTCCAAGAGCTGTTCAATGACAAATACTTTCCCGAAAGTGTTCGTCACATGAAGGAGGTGGAGTTCATCAAATTGGAGCAGAATAATATGACCGTGTCGCAGTATGAGGCTAAATTTGCTGAGTTGCCCCGGTTTGCGTCCCACTTGGTGGATAATGAAGAGCGAATGACGCGAATATTTTTGCGAGGTTTGAAACCTGAGATACGTCAACATCTTATTTCTCATAAACTGTGTTTGTATTCAGATGTTATGAATATGACTCAGTTAGTGGAGTGCGATAACGAGTCAACGCAACCAAAAGGGAGCAGTCAGCAAAATGATAATACCAGTGAGAGCAGTTATCGAAGCGGTGACAATAAGCGTGGAGGGAATCAACAGGCCAGAAATGGTAACCACTTTGGTGGTAATCAGGGTCAAAACAATAAGAATGGTCATTTCAAGAAGAGGAGATTCAACAATGATGGAAAGACGTCAGCACCAGCACCCGTTGTTAAGGAAGGAGAACGACCACCTATCATATGTTTCAAATGCGGAGGGGAGGGGCACATCAGTCCAAACTGCGCGATGCCGTCTAAAGCATGTTATAATTGTGGAAGAGAAGGTCATTTAGCTCAATTTTGTCGTTTACCAAAAATAAGTTCAGCCAAGATGGAGACACCAAAGGCCATCCCAGAAAAGTCAAAACCGGTAGTGCAAGGGAGAGCGTTTGTTGTGACCTCCCAGAAAGCAAGGAACCCGAATGAGATTATCACGGGTAAGCTTATCATAAACTCTAACGAATTCTATACTTTATTTGATACCGGTCCTACCCATTCTTTTATTTCTCCTACTTGCGCTCATCGATTAAATTTGACTCCGGAGAAATTAGACTTTGATTTATCTGTTGAAACTCCATTGGGAGAAACCTTCATTACATCCACGGTTTATAAGTCTTGTTTGGTTCAAGTTGGTATCCACGCATTACCTGTCGATCTGATTTCATTAAAAATACTTACATTTGAAGTGATTTTAGGGGTTGATTGGTTAACTACTCATCATGCAAAAATTGATTGTTTTCGTAAGGTTGTTAGCTTTCATATTCCTAATCGACCTATTATGCGAATTCAAGCAACCAAACCATTAAAATCAATTGCTGTCATCTCAAGCCATAAAGCTATTCGTTTATTGAAAAACGGATGTTAAGCTTTCTTAGCTCATGTCACGGATCTAAACAAAAATACGTCAGTTTTGAATGATATTTCTATTGTTAATAAATTTCCTGACGTATTCCCTGAAGAACTTCCTGGCCTACCCCCAGGGCGTGAAATTGAATTTTGTATCGACCTTGAACCCGGTACAAAACCCATTTCCAAAGCCCCATATCGAATGGCTCCTATTGAACTTCAGGAGTTAAAGATCCAACTGCAGGAATTGTTAGACATTGGCTTTATTCGTCCTAGTACTTCTCCTTGGGGTGCTCCTGTGCTATTCGTGAAGAAGAAAGATGGAAGTATGCGACTTTGTATTGATTATCGGGAGTTGAATCATGTCACCATCAAAAACAGGTACCTATTGCCACGTATTAATGACCTGTTTGACCAGTTGCAAGGAGCACAATTCTTTTCAAAGATCGATCTTCGTTCTGGATATCATCAGCTGAAGGTTAGAACTGAGGATATTCCAAAGACGACTTTTAGAACTCGGTACGGGCATTATGAATTCCTAGTCATGTCCTTTGGATTGACTAATGCTCCTGCTGCCTTCATGGATATGATGAACCGGGTATTCAAGGAATATTTGGATCACTTTGTGGTCGTCTTTATTGATGACATCCTTATTTATTCTAAAAGCCGTGAAGATCATGAGCAACACTTGAGGCTGGTACTCCAAAAGCTTCGTGAATACAAGCTTTATGCCAAGTTGAAGAAATGTGAGTTCTGGTTGGAGGAGGTAGCATTCCTTGGGCACGTAGTATCAAGTCGTGGAATATCGGTTGACCCGGCAAAGATTGAAGCTATTCAAAGCTGGGAGCAACCTAAATCAGTGACCGAAGTACGTAGCTTTCTTGATTTAGCTGGTTATTATCGGAGATTCGTGGAAGGATTTTCTCGAATCGCTACTCCATTAACTCAGCTGACTCGGAAAGATACAAAGTTCGGTTGGAGCAAAGAATGTGAGAAGAGTTTTCAAGAACTCAAGAGGAGACTCATTTCAGCACCTGTTCTAACAATACCATCTTGCTCGGAGGGATTTGTCATCTACAGTGATGCTTCCAGCAAAGGGTTGGGATGCGTTCTCATGCAACATGAAAAAGTCATAGCCTATGCATCAAGACAACTCAAGGAATATGAGAGGAATTATCCTACTCATGATCTAGAGTTGGCAGCTGTTGTCTTTGCACTTAAAATTTAGAGGCATTACTTGTATGGGGAGAAGGTGGAGATCTTTACGGATCATAAAAGCCTCAAATATTTCTTCACTCAAAAGGAACTCAACATGCGACAACGACGTTGGCTTGAACTGTTGAAAGATTATGATCATACCATTCAATACCATCCTAGAAAAGCGAACGTGGTAGCTGACGCATTGAGTAGAAGATCATATGCAAGTACGAGTGCAATATTGTCAACACAAAGGCCCATTTTGTGTGACTTGCAAAGGATGGAGATAGAGTTAAAGGCTCCAGGGACCCATGTGATGATGGCGAATATACGAGTAGAACCAACTTTAATTGATAAAGTTAAAGCTGCTCAAGCTACAGTCCTGGAGCTGATGCGTATGAGAAATAAAATGCAAGAAGGTGCTATGCCGGAAGCAAGAATCGATGAAGAAGGAATACTTCGAGTCAACTCCAGACTTTGTGTTCCTAACAACCCTGATTTAAAGTATGAAATCATGATGGAGGCGCACAACACACCGTTTGCAATCCATCCTGGAAGTACCAAAATGTATCATAATCTTCGTCATACATTTTGGTGGAGCAATATGAAGAGAGAGATAGCGTTGTTTATCTCAAGGTGTCTAACTTGTCAACGAGTCAAAGCGGAGCATCAAGTACCAAAAGGTCCATTGCAACCACTTAAAATTCCAGAATGGAAGTGGGAGCACATTACCATAGATTTCGTTACCGGTCTTCATAAGGTTTCTCAAGGTATAGATGCGATTTGGGTCATTGTTGATAGATTGACCAAGTCTGCTCATTTTTTACCGATACGAGAAACTTATACACTTGAACTTCTTGCTCGTATGTACATAAACGAGATTGTAAGACTGCATGGTATGTCAGTATCCATAGTTTCTGATCGAGACCCAAGATTCGCTTCACGATTTTGGGTTAGTTTACAAAAAGCTATGGGCGCAGATTTATGATTTAGTTCGGCATATCATCCTCAGACGGACGGACAATCAGAGAGGACTATTCAAACTCTAGAAGATTTATTAAGACTCTGTGTCTTTGACTTCAAGGGAAGTTGGGACAAGTTCTTACCATTGGTGGAGTTTTCCTACAACAACAGTTATCAAGCAAGTATTGGCATGGCTCCATTCGAAGCATTGTATGGAAGAAAATGTCGTTCTCCAGTATGCTGGGATGAGGTGGGTGAAGCAACGTTGTTGGGACCGGAGTTGGTACGTATGACTACAGAAAAGATTCAAACGATCCGACAACGTATAAAAACCTCACAAGATCGACAAAAGAGTTATGTTGATCTTCATCGAAAGGACGTAGAATTTGATATAGGAGATCATGTGTTCTTACGTGTTGCTCCATGGAAAGGAGTTATGAGATTTGGAAAAAGAGGAAAGCTCAATCCTCGATTCATCGGTCCATTTTTAATCCTCGATCGAGTAGGAACTGTGGCTTATAGACTCGCTTTACCGCCAAGTATGTCTCGTGTTCATAAAGTTTTTCACATATTCATGTTACACAAATATGGGGAAGGCCCGAACCACATTATTGAGTTAGAACCGGACGAAATAGCGGAGGATTTGACGTATGAAGAAGTTCCTGTTCAAATCTTGGATAAGAATGAACATATTCTACGCTCCAAGGTTATACCTCAAGTCAAAGTTTTGTGGAGAAACCACGATGTTGAGGAAATGACTTGGGAGTTAGAATCTGAAATGAAATCAAGGTATCATTACCTCTTCGACATTCCAGGTACGTACCCTAATTTCGAGGGCGAAATTTCATAAGAAGGGGAGGTTGTAAGACCCCAACTTTTATAAATAAAGATGAATTTTCTATAAATATCATTTTTGAATATTATAGAGTTAATTTGATATAATGTTATAGTTGTGGGTAATATTTATAAATTTTACAAAGTACGCAAGTTGTTATATAATATTCGATTGGTCGGGGAATATTCGTTTTAACAGGGAATATTCGTACAACGGCACAATCATTGGTGAACCCTACAACGGAATTATTGTCGGATTGAGAAAACGACAAAAATATTTTATTAAAAATAACGGCGGATGTTTTACCATTGATACTGTTGAACTACTCGGTAGTAAAAGTACAGTAATACGTGTGGTTGCATAGTAACACACGGTATTGATTATTAATGCTTATGTGAGAAGTCACTCAGTTTGATTCAATTATTGTCAGTTAATAATATGAATTATTTAGCGATAATGACGTTTTGTTTTATTCGTATTATTAACGTAATAAAGCAGAAACATCTTTTTATATAAAACAGAATACTTTATTAAAGTTATTCTATAAATAGAATATATTATATTTTATTTAAAAGATTTTTCCTTTAAATATGGACTGTCAGATTAAAGTAATCAATCTGGACCGTTCATAGATTAGTTACTATGCATTCTATTTTTCTATAAATAGCAGCTCATTTCTTCATTATTTCTTACGAATTCACTGAACTCTAGAGAGAGAAACTATAGAGAGAGAGAAGAAGAGTATTCTGCTACTTAACTACATCCTTATTTCAGCTCTTCTTTAAAACGGTAAGGGGTGTTATTCTTTCTTATTCATGAAGAGAACTTTTGTTATTCCATTTTTTATTATTCTGTTGGAATAACCTGTATACGCGGTCTACCCTATACTTGGTGACATTCTTTTATTATTCTGTTGGAACATCCTGTCCGTGTGTTTTACACGGACCTGATTCCGTCTTTATTATTATTCTGTTGGAACATCCTGTCCGTGTGTTTTACACCGGACATGGTTCCGTCTTTATTATTATTCTGTTGGAACATCCTGTCTGTGTGTTTTGCACCGGACCTGGTTCCGTCTTTGTTATTATTCTGTTGGAACATCCTGTCTGTGTGTTTTACACCGGACCTGGTCCCGTCTTTATTATTATTTTGTTTGAACATCCTGTCTGTGTGTTTTACACCGGACCTAGTTCCGTCTTTATTATTATTCTGTTGGAATATCATGTCTGTGCGTTTTACGCCGGACCTGATTCAATTATTTATTATTCTGTGGGAATAACCTGTCTGTGCGGTCTATCGCATGCATGGTGATTTCTTTTGTTATTCCATTCTTTATTATACTCAATTGGTTAAGTTTTGACTTCTATACTCCATAAAATTTGTGGAATATCCTTGATAATTGCGTTTCATCCAGTATCTTTTCATGAAAATATTCTTCTAAGCATTCTTGAATTTTACTCCACAAAGCAGTATCATGTTGACAATTTGGACGTTGTTAATTCTTGGATAAATTAATTCTTGAACTTGTTTTATTGAATTTTTATATCATTGTCATCATCCTCATGTTTATAAAATGTTAAAAGTTATCTGTGGCCTGTAGTGCATAAATGGACTTGGTATGATTATGACCAGGGATTATTCGGTATAATCATGACCGTAATGTTACAAATGATGTGGTAAAAGTCCTCATTGGCCCGTAATGCGTTGATGGACAGTTGTTGGCATGATCATGACCATTAATGAATACACGAATATCTTTGGCCGTAGTGCAGGGGTGATTCGATGATGTGGATTATTTTATTAAGCTGAGTCCCAGCGATCACAGTGTTGAAAAACCTTTTAAATCATAAAAGATAGTAGAGTTTATTTTCTACTTGACTCTTTTAATGGATTGCTTGTTCCGCTGCAGTTAAACTTGATGTCTATTATATTTTATCAGTTTAACATTGTTGAAGGCTAATGATAATTTATTCTGCATTATCTTAGTCATAATATTTCTTGCTGGGCTAGTTGAGCTCACCCTTTCTTTCACTGTTCTCTTCAAGAAATGAGAACGTAGCTGGGGCAAGTCGGGGAACGGAGTGATAGTCCGAATGATAGTATTAGTTAGTAGTCCTCACTATTCTATGTAATGGTGTGTTAATAAATGTAATGAGGACTCCTTTTGAGTATGAATACTCTCTAGAAGATAATATTTGTATTCAAACTCACAGTTTATGTTTTGTCGTATTGTACACGACAGTTGTATTAGTAAGTTGTATTTGTATTATGTACTATGTATCTGACGACCCAAGATGGGTGATGTATACCTAATTTTGGGGGCGTCACATTTAAATCTTAGAAAACAGTAGAATTCATTCTCTACTTGACTCTTCTAATGGTTTGCTATTTCCGCTGCAGTTGTTGATCTAAAACTTGTTGTCGATTATATTCTATCAGATTTTTCCCTGTTGAATACTAATGATAATTTGTTGTATATTATCTTAGTCATAATATTCTTTACTGGGCTAGTTGAGCTCACCCTTTTCCTTTTTATTTCATTTTTCTTCTTAGGAGGTGAGAACATAGCAAGATCTAGTCGGGGTATGGAGTGATGGTTCTAGAAAGATGTTTAGCAGTCCTCACTATTTCTGTAAAATAGTGTTTGAATAATTGTAATGAGGACTTATTTGAGTGTGGATATTGTCTAGAAGATAATATTTGTATTTAAACTCACAGTATATGTTGTCGTATTTTGCACGACAATTGTATTATTGAAGTTGTAGTTTGATTTTTGTACCATGTATTTGGCGACTCAGAATGGGTGTTGTATACCTATTTTGGGGGCGTCACACTGATGCTGCCAAGTGTTAGTTGTTTATGACAACCCTGAAGAAGGATGTTCGGCAGTGGATGATGACGCTGGCCCTAAACTCAGTTTCATCTTGCAAAGAGCTCT
Source organism: Panax notoginseng (assembly GCA_016801055.1). Taxonomy (NCBI): domain Eukaryota; kingdom Viridiplantae; phylum Streptophyta; class Magnoliopsida; order Apiales; family Araliaceae; genus Panax; species Panax notoginseng. Next base: position 261,290,086 of record CM029012.1, read on the forward strand.
GCGATAAGTTACACGTCCGGTTTGACAGTAAAAAGAAAAGGGGGAAGCTAATCGAATCGTTAGCTCAGATCAGACAGTATTCGAATGAGATTTTGGGCCAGTACGTGAAACTGTTTCGGGAGGCAGTTAGTCAGGTAGCGAATTTGATCGATCATCGGGCTGTCGAATTATTCCAAAACGGTCTGGACTTGGTAAAATCGAAAAAACTAGTAAAGGACTTAATGTTTAAGCACCCGAAGGAAGAGTTGAATGCTTCATAACAGTTGGGGAAGCAATGCGTAGTTTGAAGCCGAATACAGTGGAGAATCTGAAGGATCGAGACATGAACAATTATTCGAAGTTAGTAATAATAACAACAGGTCCGACAATCAGGTGAAGAACTTCAACAATGGGGGTTCGGGAGGAGGCCGACCGCCCTTCCCGAACTGTGAAGTTAACAAAGTCTATACTCCTCTCAGCACGAACCGAGAAACAATATTAGAGGAAATGAAGGCTAAGCCTTCTTTTGAGCCTTACCTTAGCAACACTCGTTCGGAGAGAGTAAATTATAACAGATGTTGTAATTATCACTAGACATCCGGATACTCTACAGAAGACTGCGGTTATCTGAATGACCTAATTGAGAATAATGTTCGAAGTGGGAAATTAGTTCAATACGACGTGGGCCGAGAAGGTGAAGTAAGGGGACATAATAATATCAGTCAGGCGCATAACTCTCAGTCACAAACAGTGCAAACAATTCGACTAGTGGTGGACGTGATAACAGGTGGCTTGGTTAGGAAGGTGATCAGGAGGAAAAGAACCCCCAAACATCCTTCGAATAATTTCCTTTGAGACGGACCAATGTCCTTGCCGAACCCCCAAACATCATTCGGGACGAACCAGTGTCCTCCGGAACATATAACATCCTTCGAAACGGACCACCTTCCTCCCGAATGGATAACATCCTTCGGGAGTATGGACCAGCGTCCTCCAGAACGGATAACATCCTTCGGGACGGACCATATTCCTCCCAAACAGATAACATCCTTCGGGATGGACTACCGTCCTCCCGAACGGACAACGTTCTTCGAGACGAATTAACGTCTGTCATAACTAATTGATGAACTCTTTTATTTTATGTTCTTATAATAAGAGAGCGGGGGGCAATGTTAGGGTATGTTTATTTTGGCCCAGATGATACGGTTGGTCATAGTCCGCATGGAGGTAATTACCCCCACGTGGTAACCTGTTTGGGCAGTTGATGATTTTAAGGAATCTAAGATTCCTAACTATATTTGATTTCCAACTCCTAAGGAAAGAGTCGGGATATAGTCCGATTTATTTTTCTTAAGAAGATTGATTTTAATCCCATTAAGGTATCTTACTTAATGAGTAATTCTATTTCTATATGAGGAATGGCTTGGAGAAGGTAGTATGATCACTATAAATACAAGACTACACCATCATTATCATGTACAACTTTATTTAATTTACAGCACTAGAGCATCAAGCCTCTATTGTTAAATCTTATTCAGCCTTTACTTATTTTCACACTGGAGCTATCATCGGCGGCCCATGTCTTTAAGTTTCTCCGTATAACTTCATTTATGTGCAGGATTTTACGCGTCATTGGTGATTGAAGCGTATATACAAATCTTGATGTTAACAACTATTATTTTCTTTTAAGATGAGAAGATTTTTTTATCTGTATACAATAAAATAATTCTTTCAAAGAAAAACATACTTGATTTAACAAGCAGGTTAAAGGTAAATCTTTTTAACTGGTTTGAGAGTGTACAAAGACCACCATGTCATATAGGCATGTATCTGATTCTTCCCGTTAGACTTTAACAAGCTCTCTCATTATATACAAGTAAAAACAATTCTTTTAGGGCGACAGGGGTAGTGGTCGGGTAATTTTTTTATTTTTATGATTTTTAAATAATTTATAAAATTTATTAGAATTAGAGAGTTGTACAAATTATACAATTCAAATCTTACATGTATCTAAATGACACTAAAATTATTGAATTGTGTAAAAATTTCGGTTCTAATAAATCTTATAAATTATTTAGGAGTCATTATAAAAAAAATTTACCCCGTCACTGCCCCTGTTAACAAAACCCGATTCCCCTAGCATTTTTGAAGTAAAAAAGGTAATTATTTACCGTTGCCGAAAATTTAAATAGTTTCATGTTCTAAATTATGCGATCACTATTAATTTTTAAAAATTAATTTGAATTATTTTTAAATTTAAAATTGGGCTGACTTGTTAAAAATTATGTAATAATAAAACTTATAATTAGTAATATATTTTAAATAGTTTATAATATTCATCATTGTATTAATTAAAAATTTTAAAAAAATTATCAATTTTGAGTTTAAAAAATTAATAATGATCAAATAATATAAAATAGAATGAGTATTAAATTTTGCTTTAATAAAATGTTTACAATATTCCATATTCTATAATAAATTGGAGCATAATACTAAATAAACATAAATCATAAATGAATGGAGTTTAATTTGGTTCTCTGACAGAAAGCTAAACAAAATCATTGAAAGTGCCTGGTCATTTCCATACTTGTACTTCCCAAAAATATCCATTGGAGAAGCATGAAGGTCCTGGTCGGATTTGGCTGTTCTCCGTTACATGTTTTCTTTAATTTAATTTAATATACTAATTATTTGATCTTAATAATTTTATTAATAATAATTAAAATATATTAATAAATAGTTGATAATATTAAAATTAATCTTACAAAAAAATAAAATTATAAAACATATTTTTACTATTAAAAGTCAAAAAAAAATATTTATATATTTAAAATAATTATACTATTCAATATAACAAATTAATATATCAATACAGATTTAATTATAAAAATATGATATATTAGATGAAATTAAAGAAAATATGTAATAGAGAGAATCCGAAATTTATAGGGTGGGACCAATCTTAAGTCAAATATCAAACTGATTTGAAAATACTTATTTAAATATTTTTTTTATTCTTTTGCTGTCTCATCACGGGTCAACCTGTAACTTAATTGGCAGAAAAACAATTGGTAGGGCCCAATGTTCTATCCGAACTGGAATGTGAACTGATCTGCATTTCACAAATATAGTAGTAGTTGTAGTAAACTTTATTCATTGTTTCAAATCACCAAACGGAAGTGAAAAACAAACAATATTTATGGAGTGTTTTTCTGTAATTAAGAATGGGCTACATCTTTAAGGTTTGGTGGTTTACTTGGTCGGTTGGTCCGTCTTGGTCTCTCGCCTAAGTATAACTCATTATTGAGAGTTGATATATATATATATATATATATATATATATATATATATATATATATATATATATATAGTAAGAATCAAGTGCATATCCATTATCTTATCCACCCGTGCTCACCCCCCTTTAGGCGACGGTTTCGGTCATACAACCGTCGTCTATACTTTTAGCGACGCTATATGTTGTCCCTCTCTAAAAGTATAAACGACAGTTGTATGACCGAAACCGTCGCTTAAAGGGGGGTGAGCACGAATGAGTAAGATAAGAAGTATGCACTTGATCCGGACCGTATATATATATATATATATATATATATATATATATATATACAGGGAGGATTTAAAACGGATCAAAAGAACAGACCAAAGAGCGGATCAAGGCAAAAACACGCGGGTTTCAGGGTCAACCCGCGTGTTTTTGCGACCCAGACCCTGAAACCCGCGTGTTTTTTCCTTGGTCCGCTTTTTGGTCCGCTCTTTTGGTCCGCTTTTTGGTCCGCTCTTTTGGTCCGCTTTAGATCCTCCCTATATATATATATATATATATATATAGAGCAAGGATTAAGTACATACATCTTATCTTACTCACCCGTGCTCACCCCCCTTTAGGCGACGGTTTCGGTTATACAACCGTCGTCTATACTTTTAGCGACGTTATATGTTGTCCGTCGCTAAAAGTATAGACGACGGTTGTATGACCGAAACCGTCGCCTAAAGGGGATGAGCACAGGTAAGTAAAATAAGGAGTATGCACTTGATCCGGACCGTATATATATATATATATATATATATATATATATATATATATATATATATATATATATATATATATGAAGAGGCTTCCTAAAAATTCGGTGGGGGCATGTGCCCCCCCTGCCCTGGCTTTGGGTCCGCCCCTGACTCACTGACACGCTTTACTATTTTTTAAAATGTAATGTTTTATTATATTTTAGCCCTCTTAACTTAATAAAATAATTATAAAATAATTTTTTTAACAGATGATCATTATTATGCCACCTGTCAAAGCCATGTCACTAACTCCCGTTTGGTAATTATGCACACTCAGCATTCCGTCAGTTTTTTCGGATGAAAATTAAAAATAATGACCATTTTATAATTTTTGAGAGTATAATTATTCGATTGTAACAAAAAAAAATTCGGACACTAATACTGTGACCAAAAAGTGTATTATCCCAATAAAAATGTGTGTCTAATTTTGTGGACGGAGAAATAATGCATGACAACTTATGCACGCAGATGACTTTAATGCTTAAATTATGAAGTAAGCTTTTCGTTTTAAAATTAGAGATATATTTTATATTTTTTGAATTAATTTATAAAATTCAAAATTGATATAAAATTATTTAATTTTAATACAAACAAATTTAACAATTGTAAACTAATTATAAAGTTGCTAATTATCATCTTTGTTGTTTTTAAATTTTGAATGAAATTATACTAATTTTGAATTTTAGAAATTTATAAATTAATTTCAAAAAATTAAAATACATATCTAATTTTGAAACGGAAGTACTATATTTTAGGGAGACCAAGTAACTTTTTGTAAATTAAAAAGTGATTGCAAGAAAAATAAGGACCATATATTTTTATCACGCTTTAGAGGATAAAATAGCCAATGAAAAGTATACTAGCCCCCAATATCCAAATGCAAAATTTGCTCAATATTAAAATTAAGGGGTGTTTGATAAAAATTGAATAAATTTGAATTTAAATTTGAATAAGCTGAATTTAAATCTGAATGAGTTAAATCTGAATCTGAATAAAAAAAAATTGTTTGATAATTGACATGTCTGAAACATCTGAATGACAAAACTTTATTATTTTATCCCCTCTAAAAAAATTTAAAATTATTATAAATTTATTTAATATTACTTAATATATTAGTTAATATTTTTTTTATTTTTTTTTATTTCATTCAGCTGCTCATTCAGCCATTCAGCTAAAAAAATCTGACTTAGTCATTCAGCTCGTCTATCTTACCGATTTAATCATTCAAACTAAAACAAATGTACTGACCAATTTAGCTATTTAAATTTATCTTCATTCAACTCTAAACAAACACCCCTAAGATAAGTCCAAATAAATGTTAACATTAAAATAGCCTCCTAATGCAAAGTAATACAGCCATTGACGTGTTTTGTACTAGGCTATGCAATGGGCCTTCCCTTTATTACATAAAAACATTCCAAATATATTGTGTGTTACTCATTTGCAAATAGCAAAGATATCATTTTGATGATTTTGTTTTATATTTATTTTTAAATTTATTGAACTCTAACAGGCTCAAATATATAAAGTAATATTAAGAGTTTTAAATTTGAAATGTCAAACTTATGTCCAATATAACGTCATTATATATATTAAAGTTAGAGTTTGGTAAAAATGAGTGGAAATTAATTAACGGATCCGGGTGCTGGGAAAGTACACATATACAGGACAATAATTCATAATATGTATTTATTATAAATTAAAAATGAATAAATAGCATTCTAAGTGTCCGTTACAATAATTAATGGTTGAGATTAAAAATGAGGACACGTAAGATTAAAAATGAGGACACGTCGTCCGCTAGTATACTAGCGGACGAGGCTAAACAACTAGATGCGATAAAAAAAATAGAAATTGATATTTCCATAACAACAATGAGTACTTCTACGGCGATATTTTTTTTTTACATTGAGTAGCGACATTTTTTTATTTTTATTTTTTTGTTATTTTTTTTTGTAGTACCTCTCAAAAAATATATAATATTTATTTCAACTGAAATTTTTGTAAAAAATTGTGTTTTAGGTGTAATTTGGATACACGAAAGAAACAGGGATGTACAGACTGTACATACCATGTTTCTTGTATGTATCCAAATTACACCTAAAATACTGTTTTTTATAAAAATTTCAGTTGGAATAAATACTATACATTTTTTGAGAGGTACAAAAAAAAATAAAAAAAAAATAATATTAAGTTCCTATTGCGGAGTCCTCGATCTCTTACTACCGCCTTGCATGGTGCATCTTGTGAAAGACTTTGTTAAGAGTTGAAATTAAGATTGAAGAACCCTATATTAATATTAGATTTGAGGATCTACTTGTGGGGGTGAAGTTATCTGAGTTGGACATGGACTCGCCGGAAATCTTGCCATGTCCTTGTACAGAGTTTAGTGGATTCATACAGGGCTGATGTAGTAGTTTTGTGGATAAAGAAAGAGAATGATAAGCTGTGTCAGATATGCAGAATAGATGAACGCAAGACTCAAAGAGGGGGTTATAATAGAGATATAATTTCTTATTACTTTACCGTGTTGATAATGTTTTGATTAAAAAAGGGCTCTGACATTTGCGGAAATATCAATTCTACTCAGAGTTGCGACCTGTTTTTTTTTTTTTTGCCAATTGAATCTCTGTATTAACGGTATAAAATCTGCTTAATAGTATTCATAATAACCGTTGACTTAATAATATTTATAATAACCATTTGTCATGAATGACTCACTCTCTCTCTCTCCCTCTCTCTCTCTCTCTATATATATATATATATAAAAATGAATTTATCAAGGCCAAATATATGTATCCATTAATTGAGATTTGAGCTTAACCGTGGTTTACTAAAAATAACAATAACATGCGACTAAATCCCATTTTGCCAAATCTTTTCAACAACCCACAACTCAAGAAGATCAACAATTATGTTAGGCAATTATTATATTGCCCTACAATGAGAATAATCAAATACGCCTACTAATTGTATCACCATTCTTCCATTAACTTGTGCATGCATGCTATTGCTTGCCCATTCCGCCCTTCGCATCTTCTAGAAGTTGTTAGCCATCGGGTCATCAATGGCATAGTCCTATATATCCTACTTGCCTAATGCTACAAATTCCGAACTTTATATGAATTTCTTATGTACTAATAATTAGACCCCAAATTTTTATTTATTTTAAGTTCGAAATCTGGTTGTTATAACATTTTAAAGACTGTTACGTACGCTGTTTTTAATTATTTATTGTTTAATCATGCCTGGAAAATTTGGATTGTGTTCATTGTACTTCTAGAACCGTCGGTGAGTTGTTTGTAATTTTTGTTGTTAATTTGTTCTTCTTCATTGTTAACGCCAAGATCTTTGATGACGTCCCAATCACGTAAGACGTCCTAATCCTGCACAGAAAACACGATCAACACCAAAAGCTTGACGGCTGGACCGTCGGGGGATAGCTCCGGCGTGAGAGTCAATACAGGCGTTCAAGGTTTAACAATGGAGGGTGTAAAAAATGTCTAGTGTGTTGAGCTAGATAAAAAGTGTATGCGTACCTTTCGTTAGGAGACCCCCTTGCCCGGTTATACTCTCATACTCGGTTTTTTGTGCCACCAACCACGATCTGACACAGCCCCCTGCTTCTCTCTGGTCTTAGCCGTGTGCATGCAGGTTGTCACCTTTTTTCTACTGTTTCTGCCGCCGGCCGGATAAAATCCCATCCACATTAATGATCTGCAGACTTTTGGTCAACTGCTCTCCTTTTTCATCATTACCAGTCAAAGTCTTAGATACTAAAAGATTTTATGGACCAGCCGCTTGATCCAGCCCAATGTTTAAGGAGAGACAATAAAGACAGGGTAAAGGTTAAGCCCAATGGCTAGAAGACTTAATAGTAAAGGTCCACTAGGCTAAGTAAATGGGGAGGCCCAATCCGTCCGGCCCAGTAGAGGGAATATCGGGACCCAACATTGCCCCCTAATTTTTTATTAAATAGAATATTCAATAAAGAACTATAAGCGGGCCAAGAGGTCATGAGACCCAACAGGGTTGGCATAGGCCCAAAAGTAAAATCCAAAGGGCCAAATATTTGGAGCTTAACCCGGACGTAACCTTTCAAATTCGTAATGATGACTGTCAAATTAATGAGCCGCCCCCGATTTTCGTGCAAAATTTGAAAAGACCGCTATAAAAGCCTATTTTCCCCAATTTGACGACTTTACCAGCTTAATCTGAATTTGATATACAGTGCTTTCTCTTTCTCTCCGATTCCTTTCTCTCCTACAAGATCTCAGTAACAATGGCGGCCCAAGATTCAGATAACTCCACCCCTATCCTTGCTGTTCCAATTTCCATCACTCCTCCTACCCACAACCCTACTGAGACGGTTCCAAACTCCAACCCTTTCGAGTTCTTCGTGAGTGAAGAGCAGTATCCTCATGCCAATATCCCATCCATCGTTACCGAAACCGAGCTGCGGGTCATCAAGAGTCGGTATCAGATCCCGGACACCCATCTGGTGAGGGCTCCAGAAGCGCATGAGCGGATGTATCAACGGCCGGACGGGTGGACTGCTGTGCCGGTAACTGTTCTAGATAAGGGAGTTAGATTCCCTCTCCACTCCTTCCTCGTTACCCTCCTGGGATTTGTCGGAGTAGGATTCGCCCAACTGGTGCCGAATTCGTACATCCACATCCTGCCCTTCATCGCGTTCTGCTATGAGTTGGGGATACCTCCAAGAGTTGATTCTTTCTTCACTCTCTTCACGGCCGGGAAGTCTCGGGAACGAGGCTTCAAGGTGCTGAGCAAACAGTCCCCCAAGCCCAACGCCAAGTTTGAGAAGTGACCGTTGATGGATACTCCTTCGAGTAACAAGGGATGGCACAGATAATGGTTTTTCGTGAATGGGCCTGAAACTCCGTCTATCCCGGAATGGACCACTTCCGAGCGGATTTCTGCAGACTTCTGGGACATTCCAGAGGAGCGCGTGAGAGAAATGGCGAGCATTCTCGAGAGGATTCCCCTGAAGGAGTGGAGCTTCGGGCTCTTGAGCAAACAAGCCTGGTTATATGACCATAAACTTTCTTTGATAAAACCAACATCGACCGAGCGAAGGGAATTGGATGAATTCCTTTCGGGTAAAACACCATCATCCCCCGCCGACATCCCACAGGAAGAACTTGCTGCGGAGCCCAGCCGGCCTCGTCATAAGAAGAGGGCAGTTCGAAAAATCCGGGCAAACCCCCAAGGATTTCAATCAGCTTCTGCAGCGAGTTTGATTGATATGCCGGCGAACGAGCGAATGCAAGCTCTTCGGATTAAGAAGAGGAAGACCATGGTGACTCCTCTGTCTGCCGATGAGCTTCGGGTTCCTCCTCCTGCAGCCGATCCGCCTACCATTATCCCTACAGAGATCCACGTTTCAGAAGACGAGCTCGAAGACCCGACCGAGTCTCTTCTTCTGTCTCGTAAAAGGAAGCAGCCTTCTGAGGATCAACCACCACCGCCTCCCGAACCATCAGTGCCTTCCCCGACAAGATCCTCCCCCTCAGCCTTCAGGCGAGAAGCTGCATCTTCTCCCACTGTGTGGCCGGAGTTCAATGCCAACTTCCCCTTCCAGCTGTTTGAATCCTTCGTCCGGGAGACAGACGATCACCGGTTCGGGAACAGCTCGATCAGGGATCTAATCGAAGAGGGCATAAGCTACCAGGCTAAGGTGAGTTTGTTCAGTTTGAAATATTTGGAAATCATCTGTTTTATCTGTTCCTTCTACTAATTAACCGACTTTCTTTACCCGTCTGTAGGCAAATGCTGTCTTCGGGAGACTTCTTCCCCGGTACAGAGAGTCCGAAGCCGAAGAAGATGCGGCTAGACGGGAGAAGGCCAGTCTGACTTCGGCTCTGGAAAGGGAGAGAAGGGCCCACGGTGCTACTCTCCTCAATAATGAAGGCCTCCAGAAAGACGTGAATAATTTAAAAGAGAAGTTGAAGACAACCGAGGCCACCCACCAGATAACCGTTTCCACTAACATAGACCTGGTTCGTCGAAACGAGGTCCTTGTTGGGAAGAATGAGACGATGGTAAAGACCAATAAAAGCCTGGCGGTGCAAGTACATGAACTCGAAGCTAGGGACTTGAGACATCTGAAGGAGCGGGCAAAACTTGAAGAGGAGCTCCGTGAACTTCGGGCCTTGAGGGATTTGGGTCCGCCTCTAACCGGAGATCTTCGGAGGGAAATTCAACAGGAATACCGGAAATCAGCCGAGTTGAACGAGGAGATCGTCCAAATGTTCTCGGATGGATACGATGAATGCCGAAGCAAAGACAAGACAAGACTTATCGCTGCCAAGGTTGACCCGACCATTCTGGATTCTTCGGAAGGCGAAGCTGACCCCTGAAGATGATTCTCTTTTCCCTTAGCTGTAGGATTCTTGTAAAGCTTCTATCACTTTGTAAACATCATTATGTAAATAAAATATCAGCATTATCCTTTATAGCTTCGGTTTTTTCACTGTTTACCAACACTTCAATATGGATTTAATTTGAAAAATGTACAAGCTCCTCCGTGGACTTAACTTTAAACTGTTAATCAACAACTAAGCAAGTCGTATAACAGATAAGATGAAGCTAAATAACGTGGCATTCCGTACTCAACACTTAGAAAAATTTAGGCAATAATAACAAAGTAAAGGAATACTTATTCGTTACTAAAGTGTGAGGTAGGTGCCGTGAGGGATCTGACGAAGTCTGAATGACGATACTTGCCTACCCCGAAGGGCCTGACAAGGTCCTCAGGATCACCTGCCGATGAGGCTACCATCGAATGGTTGGCGAGTCCGCCCGAGCCTCCTTACACCGGTGACCATCGAATTTACCACCCTTGGTGGAAAACAATATAGGATCCAGGATCTGACTACCACGCGGGGTATCAAATAATTTGGCTGCCATCGAATAGCCAGCGAGTCCTACCATACCTCCTTACTTCGGTGACCATTGATTTTACCACCCTTGGTAAAAAACAATATAGGATCCAGGATTTGACTACCACGCGGGGTATCAAATAATTTGGCTGCCATCGAATGGCCAGCGAGTCCTACCATACCTCCTTACTTCGGTGACCATTGATTTTACCACCCTTGGTAAAAAACAATATAGGATCCAGGATTTGACTACCACGCGGGGTATCAAATAATTTGGCTGCCATCGAATGGCCAGCGAGTTCTACCATACCTCCTTACTTCGGTGACCATTGATTTTACCACCCTTGGTAAAAAATAATATAGGATCCAGGATTTGACTACCACGCGGGGTATCAAATAATTTGGCTGCCATCGAATGGCTAGCGAGTCCTACCATACCTCCTTACTTCGGTGACCATTGATTTTACCACCCTTGGTAAAAAATAATATAGGATCCAGGATTTGACTACCACGCTGGGTATCAAATAAATTGGCTGCCATCGAATGGCCAGCGAGTCCTACCATACCTTCTTACTTCGGTGACCATTGATTTTACCACCCTTGGTAAAAAATAATATAGGATCTAGGATTTGACTACCACGCGGGGTATCAAATAAATTGGCTGCCATCGAATGGCCAGCGAGTCCTACCATACCTCCTTACTCCACTGTGACATTGGGACAAATGCGAAGATCAGTTGTGAAAAAAGTGACTTTTTATTGATGATGAACGGTTATGTACAGACTCCCAGTGGACTGACTTGGTTTCTACTGAAAGTACTTTCGGAGCCTGCCTGCGTGCCATGTGTTCTGAATTTCGGATCCATCCAAAGCCTTCAGCCGATACGTCCCGGGCTTTGGTACTTCGGCCACTTCATACGGTCCTTCCCAGTTCGGCATCAACTTCCCAGTGTTCTGCGGTGTAGACGCTTCGGCCTCTCTGAGAACGAGGTCTCCCACCTCGAATCTTCGGAGCTTTACCCCTTTGTTGTAATGCTTGGCAACTCTCCTCTGGTAGGCTGCTAACTTGATCAAAGCCACTTCTCTGACTTCCTCTAATAGGTCCAAGTTGGCCTTTAGTCCCTCGTCATTGTAGATCTCTCTGAACTGGCTAACTCGAAGACTTGGAGATCCAATCTCAACTGGGACTAAGGCATCAGTGCCGTAGGCCAGTCTGAAAGGCGAGTCTCCTGTTGTTGTCCTCGGCGTAGTCCTGTAGGCCCACAACACGCTGAGCAGCTCTTCTGGCCATCTTCCTTTAGCTTCGTCCAATCTGCGCTTGATTCCATTCAGCAGCGTCCTGTTGGTCACTTCGACTTGTCCGTTAGACTGAGAATGAGCTACCGAAGTCTTCCTGTGCTGGACTCCTAGTTCCCTCAGAAATCCTTCAAATTTAGATCCCACAGACTGGCGTCCGTTGTCTGATATCACCACTTGAGGGATCCCGAAGCGAAACACCACGAATTCTTTCATAAATTTCAGACACTCCTGCTCCGTTATCAGCCGAAGTGGTTTCGCCTCGACCCATTTGGTCATATAATCAATGGCGACGATGACGAAGCTGACCTGCCCTTTAGCCTTCGGTAACGGACCCAATATATCAACCCCCCAGACAGCGAAGGGTATAGGAGATAGAATCGAGTATAGCTCTTCCGGTGGCTGATGTGGAATCGGACTGTTGAGCTGACATTTATCACATTTTTTCACGTATTCCGTAGCTTCCTTGAAGATCGTTGGCCAGTAGTACCCCTGCCGAAGAACTTTGTATGCCAGTGACTTAGCTGCCATGTGATCACCGCAGATGCCCTCATGAACTTCCCGAAGGGCGTACTCTGCTTCGGACGGGACCAGACATTTCAATAATGGTGACGAAAATGCCCTCCGATAAAGATCCCCGTCAATAAGAACGAAGTTGACACTTTTGTATTTGACCTTTTTTGCTAACATCTGATCCGAAGGAAAGACGCCATCTGCCAAATAATTGATGTAGGGAGTCATCCAGCAGTCAGATCGCTCGATACACATCACTGAGTCATGTTGAATACTCGGCTGCTGTAGGACCTCCAAATAGACTGATCCATTGAAAATGACGGCATCTGTAGTGGCCAACTTTGATAAGGCATCGGCAATGGAATTACCGTTACGCTCTATGGCTTGAAATTCGTGAGAAGCAAAGTATCGAAGCCTGTTTTTCAACTCTGCCAAATACCTGATCATCCTCGTCCCACGGGCTTCATATTCTCCTGATAACTGCTTGACGACCAGCTGAGAGTCACTATAAATGATCAACTTCTGGACTTCTAGGCTCTTCGCCAGCCGAACCCCAGCTAGAACGGCTTCATACTCGGCCTCGTTGTTAGTCGCCTTAAACCTGAATCTAATGGCTTGTTGTACCTTGAACCCCTCCGGACTGGTCAGAATAATTCCTGCTCCACTGACATTTACCGTGGAAGACCCATCTACATACAGTGTCCATGCATTCTGACCGTGTTGAAGAAGTGTAACAGTTCGATCAGATGTCCCCACTTCCTGTAACTCGGCATCTGCTTCGGTGAAGGAACACTCTACCACAAAATCGGCCAAAGCTTGTCCCTTGATAGCGGTTCGGGGATGGTACTCAAGGAAAAACTGGGACAATTCCATGGTCCATGCTGCCAATCTCCCCGAAACCTCCGGTTTACCCATTACCTTCTTCAGTGGTTGATCTGTGTAGACGATCAGGAGCCTACCCTGAAAGTACTGCCGAAGCTTTCGGCTAGCAATTACTAAAGCAAAGGCAATTTTTTCAATATTTGGATACCTGGTTTCGGCGTCTCGCAGGACGTGACTGACGTAATAGACCGGGTACTGCTTTCCACTGATCTCCCGAATCAGCACCGCTCCAACGGCTAAGGAACTCGCTGCAAGATAGAGATACAAGGTCTCTTTCGGGGTGGGTTTTACCAATAGGGGAGCAGAGGACAGATAGGTCTTTATGCCTTGGAAGGCTTCTTCACAGGGCGAAGTCCATTGGAAAGTCTTCGCATTCTTCGGCCCCCTCAGTGTGTCGAAGAATGGTAGACACCTTTCTGCGGATCTGGACATGAACCTCCTCAGAGCTGCAATCCTACCTGTCAGACGTTGGACGTCTTAAACGATTGAGGAGTCTTCATGTCAAGGACGGCCTGAATTTTCTCTGGATTGGCTTCGATGCCCCTCTGACTGACTAGATACCCCAAGAACTTTCCCGCACCGAGGCCGAAGGTACACTTTGCGGGATTAAGCCTCAATTTGTGCTGTCGGACAGTCTGAAAACATTCCTCCAGATCATCCAAATGTTTCTGAATCTGCATGCTTTTAATGATCATGTCGTCCACATAAACCTCCATATTCTTTCCCAGCTGCTTGTGGAAGATAAAATTCATCATTCTTTGGTAGGTTGCTCCAGCATTTATAAGGCCAAAGGTCATCTTCTTATAGGCGTATACCGAACGGTGTGTAATGAATGCTGTCTTCGAGATATCTTCCCTGCACATGGATATTTGATGATAACCTGAAAAATCATCCATAAAGCTTAGTAGAGCATATCCTGAAGTCGCATCAATAAGTTGATCAATATGGGGCAAACGATAAAAGTCCTTCGGACAAGCTTTATTTAGGTCGGTGTAATCAATGCAAACTCGCCATTTCTGGTTCTGCTTCTGCACCAATACTACATTGGTCATCCACTGTGGGTAGTCGATCTCAAAAATAAAATCAGCGGCCAACAGCTTGGCGATCTCTTCGTCAATTATCTTCTGTCGCTCGGGTGCGAAGATCCGTCTCTTTTGCCGAACAGGCTTCTTCGAGGGATCTACCTCCAATCGGTGCTCAGCGACCTTTCTGCTAATCCCAGGCATGTCCTTTGGTTCCCATGCAAAGATGTCCGCATAGCAGCGAAGGAGTTCCGTAAGATTTGTCCGAAGAGGTTCTGGTAGACCCAAACCGATTTTCACCGTCTTGTCTACTTTTCCAAGGATCAACTCAATCTCCTCCGTCTCCCCTGCAGGTGTTACCAATGGCTCGGAACTGCCTTCCGTGAAGGGCTCAATCTCGATTGCCAGGGTTTGTTTCTGCTTGCTGACCCCTACCCCGGAAGAGATGCACGCATTCCGATAACAGCGTCGGGCTAGATCCAAGTCTCCAGCCACCTCTCCGACCCTGTGCGCTGTAGGGAACTTGATTTTGAAATGGGGGATAGAAGTCACGGCTTGGAGAGCCGTCAGCGTAGGTCTTCCCAGTATGGCGTTGTAAGCCGAATCTACATGCACAACATAGAATTTACACATTATTTCTGTCTGTTGCGGGGCTATGCTGAAGACCACCGGGAGCTCGATAGTGCCAGCAACTTTGACCGGATCGTTGCTGAAGCCATACAGAGGAGCCTCCTGCCCAACTTCCATTTTTCGCCCTTCAAGATGCATTCTTTGATATGCGTGGGCGCACAGAATATCCACTGAAGACCCGTTATCTATCATCATGCGTTTCATGTCCACCGAGCCTACTTGCGCGGTGATCACTAACGCCCCCTCATGTGGATCAATGGGCTCCAAAGGATAGTCTGCATCGGTAAAAGATATAATAGTTCCGGGAAAGGGTCTATCCATATTTGGAGAGGCACCTGATATGGACATAACCGAATCTAGATACCCTCTTCTCTTTCTTCCTACCAATTTCCCCGACGTTCCCCCTGTTATTACGTCAATGACATGCCTTGGTGGCGGGTTCGGGGCGGGCTGTACAGGAGGATTCGTTTGAACTGTCTGAACGGTGCGGTCGGCACTTTGTTGGTTCTTTTCGGCCACATATTGGACTAACAGACCGCTCTGGATCTTTCTTTCCACGAAATCCTTCAGATTACAACATTCGTTGGTGCCATGGCCTGCAGCTTGATGATAGTTACAATATTTTCGTGAGTTGCCCTGCCCTGTCCTATAATTGTCCCTCGGTGGCTCAAAGAACGGCTGGTTCCGGATTTGGTCTAGAATCACTGACCTGTCTGTGTTCAGTTTGGTATAAACCTTGTTCACCTTCGGGGCGGAAACAGGCGAACGAGCATCTCCTTGTTGCCATGAGTTGTTGAACTTCTTGGAACGTCTCTCCGATCTATCATTATACCCCCCCCCCCCGTCTTCTTCTGATCAAGCTGGATTTTAGGGACATCTGCCTCCTTCACCTGCTCCGAAGAGGAACGTCTCAAGCTACTCATGGCCTCCTCCACAACGATATAACCTTCTGCCTTATCGAATGCCTCTGCCAGGCTCTTCGGATGATTGAACATCAGCTTCCTCACCAGCTTCTCCGACTTCACTAAGTCCAAACCGTTCTGAAATAATCCCACAGCTTGGAGATCGTTCAAATCAGATACCTGACCAACGGCCTCTCGGAACCGTTTCACATACTGACCCAAAGATTCGTTGGTGTACTGCCTGACCTGTGCCAGGGAGCCCGTGGGCTTCCCTCTCCTTCGGTTACTCCCAAAACGAGCGTGGAACTTGTCGCAGAGTTCGGACCACGATGAAATTGAATCTGCTGGTAAAGTCCTCATCCACTGCCTCGCATCCTTTCTCAATGTCGTAACGAACATGTGACATTTAGCAGCGTCAGTGAAATCATAGTAGTCCATTAACCGGTCGAATGCTTGGCTATGGTCGTAAGGATCTCCCGAACCATCGTAACTTTCCATGTGAGGCAACTTCTTAGAGGTGTCCGCCTTCTCCTTAAGAATATCCGAGGAAAATGGGGATGCTTTCTTTCCCGGAGTATCCTTTACTTGCTGGACCTCGGATAACTGCTTCTGAAGAGCCTTCAGCACTTTTACGAGGTATTCTACTCCTTCTGGCTGTGACGACACCTCCTTCTCCGACGGCTCTCTCCTTTTTTGAGTAGATCGGTCGTTAACCATAATACCCCCAATCTTCGAAGGACTCTCACGACGGCGGTCCTCTGAGCGAAGCACCCGACTTTCGGGTGTAAGGCCCCGAGATCTGCTTTTCCCCTGGGTCCGACGACTATGGTGAGAGTGCGCGACAATGAGTGCCTTCTTCATGCTTTCTGGAGTTCGTTCTCTGGACCGGCCTTTCCTATCACTTCGGATCTGCCCCATAGGGACGTCACGACGGAGTGCTTCCTTCGATCTTCGAGGAGCGGGGCTCCTCGATCTTTTTCTCTCCCGATGCTGGCTTTGAATCCCATGTTCTGAATGAACCGGCTCTTTACCGCTGCGATGCACACGCCATTCGGACTGGACATAACTGGACGCTTCATCCCTCAACTCTTCCATCCGGGACATCTGCTCGGCTATATCCTGCCTCTGCTTCATGAGTGACTCCATGGCCCTATCTGCCTCTTCTGCCATCTTAGCCAATCGGGAGGTCTTCTCGTCGTGGTCTAGCTGTTTCCGGTCGCGACCGGACACTTTATCCGTCGTGAAGATTAACTTTCTCTTAGCTTTGCCCACGGCCCTTGGACGAGAATCTCCATGCGACCGCTTGGAGGCTGTGCTAGCATGAGCACTTAGTGTGGGCCCCAAACGATCTCTAACAGAAACTCGTGGTGGTGAATCACCAACAGTCATCGGTTGTCCCTCAGGCGTGTCTGCTCTGCTCTTCCCCATCCTTGAGAGCGTGGAACAAATGAATATTTGTGATTGAAAGCTCTGGAACACTAGAACTCAGCCCTCCTTCTAGCGCCAATGTTAACGCCAAGATCTTTGATGACGTCCCAATCACGTAAGACGTCCTAATCCTGCACAGAAAACACGATCAACACCAAAAGCTTGACGGCTGGACCGTCGGGGGATAGCTCCGGCGTGAGAGTCAATACAGGCGTTCAAGGTTTAACAATGGAGGGTGTAAAAAATGTCTAGTGTGTTGAGCTAGATAGAAAGTGTATGCGTACCTTTCGTTAGGAGACCCCCTTGCCCGGTTATACTCTCATACTCGGTTTTTTGTGCCACCAACCACGATCTGACACAGCCCCCTGCTTCTCTCTGGTCTTAGCCGTGTGCATGCAGGTTGTCACCTTTTTTCTACTGTTTCTGCCGCCGGCCGGATAAAATCTCATCCACATTAATGATCTGCAGACTTTTGGTCAACTGCTCTCCTTTTTCATCATTACCAGTCAAAGTCTTAGATACTAAAAGATTTTATGGACCCGCCGCTTGATCCAGCCCAATGTTTAAGGAGAGACAATAAAGACAGGGTAAAGGTTAAGCCCAATGGCTAGAAGACTTAATAGTAAAGGTCCACTAGGCTAAGTAAATGGGGAGGCCCAATCCGTCCGGCCCAGTAGAGGGAATATCGGGATCCAACATTCATCAATATAATATTAGTCAGAAATGTACTTCTCTTCCATGATTTATTTATTTATTTTATTTTGTTTGTAATGAAAAAATAAAATAAAATAATCTTTCGGGTGTTCGAAGCGCATGCATGCATGAGACAGTAGTATTACTATTACATGCTCGATCTCCCCAGAACATATATACTTTTTCTAAATAATGTATCCATAAATTTAATAGAATTGTATCCATGCATAAATTAAGTGATCAAATTATTAATTTGTTTACTGTAAATTACAATATATAAAATGGGATCTAATTCGTTTTGACAAATCTATTCAACAACCCACTAGTTAGAATTAAGATGTTGATATATGGAGTAATTTTTTAGTTATATAAAAAACTAAATATTAATGCCCTAACCAAGATAATCAAAAGTCATTCAGCAGTCATGCATATATATACACTTTTTTTTAAACGAAATTTAAACACACTCACACACACTACCTTGACATGCTAAGACTCCATCTCTTAACCTCATAGTTACCGTGGGTTGAGTTGAGTCGACCAAAGGTCTTCGATCGGTCATGCATATATTCTTACCTGCTGCTTCACAATTAATCACATGTGGTGTTGGACTGTTAATTGTTCATGAGTACCATTGCATGATATATTTAGCTCCAAATCCAATAATGTTAGAGATTTCAAAGTTTAATTAATTAAATCTTGGAACCAGCCCAGCCCCGGTTATACATGTTAATTAGTTTCATAACTATAAAGAATCTTTGTCAAAGAAAATTTAGATATGTTATTAGTAATCTTTGAGGGGTGTTATATGATCAAAGATTGCATATATATGATTTTAGAAAAAAAGTACTAATATAATTGAGTGTCGGCCTACAATGGTAAATCTTATATGTCAAAGTCAAACACTTCCCACCAGAATAGAACTTGATATTCATGTGAAAGTTTTTTTTTTTTTTCCTTACTACCGTTACAAATTAAAGTTTTTACCAAAAGTAAGATTAAAAAAAAAGGATACATTAAATTATAATTAGTTAGTTTTTATTTTTTTTATAGCACTTATAGTATTACAATTTAGGGGATATATTAGAAACTTTATAAATTCATATATGTGACATTGCACTATAGAGTAAAGGACTTACAAGTTACAACTAAGCTGGAGTATTAATTTTGGTTCTAATTAAATTATAGTTAGTTGATGATTCGCACAGAATAATATACTTGTTTCATTGTGAAATTACTAAACTAGGCAATGCCTTTGTAAGATTTACAATGTTGAAAATATAATGTAACTTCCCAGCTCCACATAAGATTTCAAATTATAAAAAAATATTATCTTCAGTCATAATTTTTTGAGTGTTATAGTATTTGTGCCGTTAGATCCCACTTTCATCTATTTTATTTTTATCTATCAAACGGATAACAATAATATTAATAATCACAATTTGGCATTTTGTGTTTAAATGTAACGCACTCGATCGTTCCTGTAGAAAGTCTAAGGCTCTAAACCAAAAATAAAAAGCAAAAACAAAGACAACGTCAATTCGTCATGGCAGTACTAAGTCTAAGCCGAAGTGTTTGCTTCTAAAACAAAAACAAAAACAAAAACAAAAACAAAGACTGCCTACGTCAATTCGTATGTCATGGCGGTACTAAAATCTATTTTTAGTGTTTCCCAGATTTGGATTGTACTTGTAGGACGCACTTTCATTTCATTCCTTAATTCTATTTGAAGACGTGCTATTGCAAGAAGAAAGTTACTTCTTCATATATAACCTTTTTTTAGATCTTCATTGACATACTTTAATTTTTACAAGCTTAAATCGAGAGTCTTGTTTGTCTCATCTGCTGCTCTAACAACGTGATTTTGTCGTATAACAATTTTTAAATAACAAATAAAATGACCCAATTTTTAAAAAAAACTACTATTTTCCAATTACTCAGATTCATGAGAGAAATTCCCCCCCCCCCCACCCCCCCAATCGGTTGGATTATACTGCTAAATGATCCTGAGATTTTAAGTTAACGTTTACTCTAATTATTATTGTGCTCTCCATATGTACAATAATGAATAAAGGATACAATATTCGTTTTGAGGATTCAATATAGTTTCTACTTTCTACATGTACACTAGTACTTTAGAAGAGAAAACTTTTTATTTTTTCCCCTTCTTTTTCTTACCCATAGGAGGTAGAGATTTTTTTATTTTTTTTTGTTGGTCACTCTTCAGTGAACTGATTATTACGATAATTTTTTTGTCACTATAGCATAAAAAGCGACAAAAAAATTGACTTTCTATATTATAGCGATGATTTTTATTTATTTTATTTTTATCTATTTGTTGACAATGATCAACCAAATTATGAATTTACATGATATATACCTGTATGGTTGAATTGTGGTTTAAAAATTATCGAATTCTTTAGCATATTCAGTTTTCAAGCAATACAATTATGAAAAATTTATTTAGTAGTAATAGTCTTTCCAATTTAAAACCGATAAAAGAGAAGAGGTGTAATAAATTCAAGATTTAATCATGAATGTAAAATACACGTGTGAACTTATCGCGGCTAACGTGTAAACAATGAAAAGAATCACACTAGTGGCGCTCTTTAGCTCTTAAAGGTTTAAAAGAATAATAATACTCTCCGTTTCAAATAAATAGAGTCTCGTTATTTTAAAATTTAAATTTAAAATATATAAAAATGTAATATCATGTTAACATAAAAAAAATAATTTTAAATTAAAATTATAAAATAAATTTTTTTTATTTATTTAAAATAGAGATATCCTGGTCCGAAGAACAGGAGAGCGTTAACTCAACGAAATTTCCTAATCAATACTTACAACTCGCACGCGCTCACACTTTAACATTCCGCAGTCCCCACCATTTCCGCTCAAAGTCACCAGCTTCTTACGTGCCCAAACAAACAAACCCTCATATAAATTCCTCTACTCTTCTAACAAACCCCGTCACCTTTCACATCCCCTAAAATTCATCTGTTATACCAATTTAAATAAATAATACTGAAATTATTTCAAAAATGCAGCAGCAGCAGCAACAACAGCAAAGTGAAGATCCCTTGTCCTGTCCTACATTCAACAGCTACTCTTGCGATATATTGGCTGAGATCGGTAAAAATGTCAGCGACGAATTTAAAAGAGACTCGGAAGCCACCGGCCATGACGACGGATTCGAGTTCTCTTTAGTGCTTGAAGATCCAGAAGCTTCGGCCGATGAAATCGCCTATCAAGGTCCTGTTTTCCCGGTTTTTAATCGCGATCTTATTAACGATCAGCATGAAGAAGTTATTAAGCGTAATGATGACGCTTCCGCTCTAATTCAAGTTCCGTTGAGAAACCTGTATATTGAAGAGCGTGAACTGCCGTCGTCTTCTTCGTCAGAAGCCGACGAATTGGAAGCTGTGCCTACGGGGACGAACTGCGTTTGGAGGCCGAAATTCGTTCAATCGTCGCCGGCTACTTGTAAAAAGAGCAAATCGACTGGATCGGTGTCGAAGCGGTTTAGAATTCGAGATTTGCTCCGGCGAAGCAACAGCGACGGCAAGGACTCTCTCTTGTTTTTGACTCCGAAGAATCACAGTCAAGCGAAAGCCGAGAGCAGTGAAAAAGTTGACAGCCTGAAGTTACGGCAGCAGTCCGTTGAAGCCGGTAAAGTTACCGGAAAATTGAAGGCGCCGTCGTCATCGGCTCACGAGTTGTTTTACGTACAGAATAGATCGATGAAAGAAGGAGAAAAGAGAAAATCTTACTTACCTTATCGGAAAGACCTAGTGGGGTTTTTCACGAATGTGAACGGATTAGGCAAAGCATCCAAAGCCTTCCCGCGGTTCTAAAGGACGCCATTTTTGTACTCTATAATAGTTTTATTCGAGGATTGTTGTTTTTTACAAATATTTTTATTTTCACAACTTTTTCATGAGTGAATAAATAAGATAATTATTACTATTAGGTTTTGGTGAAAATTTTAATGAATCCTTTTTTCAATAAAAGGTTTTACTAGCATCAAGATTCATCAACCTATAAAGGTATAACATGTTTTAGCACGATCACCTTTCTATTTATTTTACACGGGTGTTGATATTTTTTAAATTTAATATATCACATTTTATAATTTAAAATTAATATACTAATTTATTAATTTTTGAAACAATAAATTTATAATTAATAGTACTATTTAATATTCTACGCGCTTCAATTCCTATTTCCTAGTAACTAGTAGTAGTAACGAGGGAACATGTGATACGATAGTCGGTGGTGCTTTCAATACTTGGGCGGTACACAACATATTTGCTTGTATTACTAGTATTTATTTGAGTTTCTTAATTCTGAATATTTGGGTTTCATTTTAGGAAACATGACTTCTGTATGTAATGTATTACTGTGATCACCGGATTATGTGGCCGACCATACTTAATTAATTTTATTCTGACCTTTTTAACAGAAAGGTAAAAAGTAATCTAGTACTTCATTATTATATTTATTTATACAGATCGAGTGGTATATATTCTTCCAAGGAGCATGTTGATTAGTTGGTATTAAAATTTAAAAAAATAAAATGACAGGACTTGGCAATGGCTTAGACAATATAATTTACTCATCAATCTTATATTTTACACATATAATTATATAATACATATAAATATATATTATAATACATAGTATAAATTTATTTATATTTTGTCATTGTATTGGTGTGACGCCCCCAAAATAGGTATACAACACCCATTCTAAATCGCCAAATACATGGTACAGAAAGCAAACTACAACTTCAATAATACAATTGTCGTGCAAAATACGACAACACATACTGTGAGTTTAAATACAAATATTGTCTTCAAGATAATATCCACACTCAAATAAGTTCTCAATACAATTATTCAAATACTATTTTACAGAAATAGTGAGGACTGCTAAAATATCTTTCTAGAACCATCACTCCATACCCGACTAGATCCTGCTATGTTATCACCTCCTGAGAAGAAAAATAGAAGAAAAAGAAAAGGGTGAGCTCAACTAGCCCAATAAAGTATATTATAACTAAAATAATATACAACAAATTATCATTAGTATTCAACAGGAAAAAATCTGATAGAATATAATCGACAACAAGTTTTAGATCAACAACTGCAGCGGAAACAACAAACCATTAGAAGAGTCAAGTAGAGAATGAATTCTACTATCTTCTAAGATTTAAAAGTCCATTGTAACAACCCCAAAATAGGTCCATTCCATCCAACTCATTCTGAGTCGTCAAATACATGGTACAGAAAATAACTACAACTTTATTACAACAATTGTCGTGCAAAATACAACAACACATATGTTGTGAGTTTGGATACAAATATATACCAAATGTGACTCATGTTCCAACCGTGGACATCACATCACAATGACACCTTACATAAAGGTATAGTCAAAAATTGTTTTAGAAATTAGAATATTTGGGAAGTGCTCAAAGAAACCTTCGTACATGGGAGGCCGTGCGTCTAGGTTATGATAGATATCATATGGCCACAGAATTATCCTTGGTTGACCCAATAGACCCCAAAGAAAAACGAGAAGATTACTATCATATTCTTCCCAATGGTGAGTCTTCTCTTGACTTATCATTATCTCCACTGTCTTTAATCGAGAATTATACTTCAAACAAACACCAAGATTATATAGGTAGTGCTCGTATATATACTCAGCAAGTGGATGAGCACATCCCTGTCTTATGATGACACGAGGTTGTATGTCGTTAGACATCTTGTATGATAGTGGCAAACCACCCTTCCAACGTTGGGTACACCTTACCCTATTGGATTCACCAAATAAAACTACTAAATGAACTTTTCTATACTGCTTCGGGAGAACATCCACAGCTAGAGACCACCGTTCTATTTCTCCGTTACCCTCGCTCGACCCAGCTACACTCTTATTACCTGAAAGGAATTGTGAAGCAAAAGGGTGAGCACAACTAGCTCAGTAAAGAATATCATGACTAAAGATAATTAAATTATCAATAGCCTTCATCAATAATAAATCAGAGATTTAGAACATATGGTAAATGATAAAAATTTCAACCATAGTTGCAGCGGAACGAGCAATCCATTAGAAGAGTCAAATAGACTATAAAGTCTATTATCTTCTCTATGTTAAAAATCCATAAACAATATTTTATCCCTGTAACATCAATCAACAATTCTGGTCCACAATCATATGAATAACTCATAATCATAATTGTAGTTCTAAATTCCTCTTCCCATCCAAGACGAAAATAATTTTCATCACCTATCTTTACCTAAAACATCAAAGATCATGGTTACACCAAATCACATTTCCTGTTCATAATCATACTAATAACTTCATCTTTGCACTACGGCCAAAGATATTCATTTGTATCATCAGTTGGTCATGTTCATCTCAACACCTGTTCATCTTTGCACTACTTGCTAAAGATATTCAACAACATGTCATCTTTGCACTACGGGCCAAAGATATTCATCAACAATTCATCTTTGCACTACAAGCCAAAGATATTCATCAATAATTCATCTTTACTGTACAGGCCAAAGATATCAACAGTTCATATTTGCACTACAGGCCAAATATATTCATATCTCAAAGAAATATATAATCATTTTAGAATTTATATAAACAATAATTATAACCATGTTGATCAATTCACCTTTGCACTTAAGCTAAAGATATTCACTTATAAATTCAATGGTCATGATCATACCAATCAACAATTCAACTTTGCATTTCTGGCCAAAGAGAACCCATAGTCATGATCATACCAGAAATTCACCCATCTTTACACTCAAGTCAAAGAGAAATATCATCATTAGGGTTATAAAAATGTTATATATGATAATAAAATTAATATAATCAACATATAGATTTAATCTCAAGAGTAATATTCATAAACCAACTATAATTTGGTTAAAAAAAGGAAACCAATTTTATTGTGAATAGTAACTCGTGAATAGTAACTCGTGAATAGTAACTCATGAATAGTAACTCGTGAATAGTAACTCATGAATAGTAACCCCGACACAAAAAGATAGAAATTTCACAATAAAATACATACCAATATTTCGGTATAATGATATTGAAAGAATAATATTTCTTAAGCTTATAAACAATTTATTTTAATTGTTTACACTTTACTAAATATTGCATTTAATCATTCTAAAATGCCAAACTCATAAGATTTTATCACCAATAACCAAAATCCTCATCAAAAATCTGCATATACCTCATATAGGATTCTCAAGTCATAAAATCCTATTTTCCAATTTTCTTACTTCACAAAATATATTTAATTTATTTACTCATAACTAGACTATTTTCATGAAATATATCAAATCAGTTCCAAAAATATTTCTTTTATGGGATTAAGCATAATATAGACCCATAGTGAACATATATTTTTCTCAGAATTTTTAAAAGTCATTTACTATTTTTCATATGGCCAAAACAGCTGAATATTTAGACATTTATCAAAAATTTTATTTTTGTCCAAAAATTCTGAAATTTACAGAGTATACTTCTATCATATACATGTACTCCCAATAAAAATTTCATCAATTTTGGAGTTAACCACAAGGAATTATAAGCAATTACTTTTAAAATAGTCTTTTCTCATAAAATTCATAACTCTCAATCTATACATCCAAAAATCACCATTTTTGGACACAATCAAGAAAACTCATCAAAATATCATTTCAAATTTTTCCAGAATTTTTGAAGGTCAGAAAAATTACGAAACTGGAAAATATAACAACCCTTAAAATCCCTTACTATCCCTTACTATCCCTTACCTCAAAAGTGCAGTATTTCTGACTGGAATGCAAAACCGAAGGAAACTTGCACTGAATAGCAACTCTCAAAATATCTAAATACTCACAAAATATGCTTCATAATATAGAGAGAGAAAGAGAGAAAGCTTATGTTTTTTGTGTGATTTTCAATTCTAACTTAGCCCTCTATTTATAGGAAAATTTTAGTAGGCTTGACCTGCAACCTGATGGCTTTACCTGCTACTATTCCCACCCACCACATTTGAAATATAATTCAGCACATTTCTTCACCAACCACACGTGGGGTCCACCAATTCTAGAATTTTCCATTAAAATGATAAACTCCGAAAATTCAACAATTTCTGAACCAGTCATCTCATAAAATTCATAATAAATCATACGTTCATTTTTAACGGTTCAAAATTTGTGGACATATACTCAAATTATATATGTATAACATATCTAAAAATTACCACGATCCAACGGTCGGATTAGAAATTATAACCCCCGCAAAATATCTCAAAAACCTTGATTTTTTAATACCTCTATTCCGACAAAAATACGGATAAAAACCTCAACATTAACTCCTTCATTTTTAACCACAAAAATATATCCCTCGTTTATATCCACATAAAATAAATATTTCCTTATCATATGAATCAATAATTAATTATTCACAAATAATATTACAGAATCACATTTATGACAACCAGGCCGTTCCCAGGAAAGAGGGGGCTTTCCAATAAGAATTTTTCCTTACTAGCGCGCAATTAGGTGACCAAACCACTCCTTAGACAGAACTTTCTAGACATTGCCAATAATGTTATCTAATAATATTATTCAAATAATATGAATTATTGATCTGATAATGGAAAATACTGTGCAGTGACAATTATTGAACAACAATAATATAAAATTTCAACGTAGCAATTATTGAATCAATAAAATAAAATATTGAACAGTAATTACTGTAACAATTATTGAGAAGTGCCTTCTTACGTAAGAATCAATAATTTCAAAAATACTATGCAATACCGTGTGCTACTGTGCAATAACGCGTATTACTGTATTTTAACAACCGGGTATTCCAACAGTGTTAACGGTAACAACTACGCCGTTATTTGTAAAAACTCAAATTTGTCATTTTCTTCACCCGACAGTTATTCGTTATGGGGCCCACAAATAGCTGCGCCGTCGTACGAATATTCCCCGACAGAAAGAATATTCCACGACCAAACGAATATTCCCCGACAACAATGATTATTTTATAACCACTTGCTTATTTTGAAAAAAAATTCATATTTCACCCATAACTTTAAACTTTTATCAATTTAACCATTTACTGAATAGTAATTATAAGAAAAATTGAATAATTTTATTTCATAAAATTCGGGGTCTTACAATCTCCTCTCCTTATGAAATTTCATCTTCGAAATTTATATACCTGGTATTTTGAAGAGTTGAGAATACCTTGCTTTCATTTCATATTTCATCTTCCCTGTCCTCATGATTTCTCCATTGCTCATCTCCTGTATTTCAGATATCATACTAGAATACAACTTCAAAACAAAGGTTAATTGAACAAATTAACATATCACATAATATCCCGATATTATGACTGACCAATAGATAAGCTTAGGTAGGGCACACTAGTGAAGGATTTACTCATCTCTCCCCTCCTAGTTCTATTCCCCAATCTCCGCCAGAGATCATATCCCTAAGCTCTGATACCAAATGTAATATTGGACACCATAATAGGTCCATTCCATCCAACCCATTCTGAGTCGTCAAATACATGGTACAGAAAACAACTACAACTTTATTACAACAATTGTCGTGCAAAATACAACAACACATATGTTGTGAGTTTGGATACAAATATATACTAAATGTGACTCATGTTCCAACCGTGGACATCACCTCACAATGACACCTTACATAAAGGTATAGTCAAAAATTATTTTAAAAAATAGAATCTTTGGGAAGTGCTCAAAGAAACCTTCGTACATGGGAGACCATGCGTCTAGGTTATGATAGATATCATATGGCCACAGAATTATCCTTGGTTGACCCAATAGACCCCAAAGAAAAACGAGAAGATTACTATCATATTCTTCCCAATGGTGAGTCTTCTCTTGACTTATCATTATCTCCACTGTCTTTAATCGAGAATTATACTTCAAACAAACACCAAGATTATATAGGTAGTGCTCGTATATATACTCAGCAAGTGGATGAGCACATCCCTGTCTTATGATGACACGAGGTTGTATGTCGTTAGACATCTTGTATGATAGTGGCAAACCACCCTTCCAACGTTGGGTACACCTTACCCTATTGGATTCACCAAATAAAACTACTAAATGAACTTTTCTATACTGCTTCGGGAGAACATCCACAGCTAGAGACCACCGTTCTATTTCTCCGTTACCCTCGCTCGACCCAGCTACACTCTTATTACCTGAAAGGAATTGTGAAGCAAAAGGGTGAGCACAACTAGCTCAGTAAAGAATATCATGACTAAAGATAATTAAATTATCAATAGCCTTCATCAATAATAAATCAGAGATTTAGAACATATGGTAAATGATAAAAATTTCAACCATAGTTGCAGCAGAACGAGCAATCCATTAGAAGAGTCAAATACACTATAAAGTCTATTATCTTCTCCATGTTAAAAATCCATCAACAATGTTTTATCCCTGTAACATCAATCAACAATTCTGGAACACAATCATATGAATAACTCATAATCATAACTGTAGTTCTAAATTCCTCTTCTCATCCAGGACGAAGATAATTTTCATCACCTATCTTTACCTGAAACATCAAAGATCATGGTTACACCAAATCACATTTCCTGTTCATAATCATACTAATAACTTCATCTTTGTACTACGGCCAAAGATATTCATTTGTATCATCAGTTGGTCATGTTCATCTCAACACCTGTTCATCTTTGCACTACTGGCCAAAGATATTCAACAACATGTCATCTTTGCACTACGGGCCAAAGATGTTCATCAACAATTCATCTTTGCACTACAGGCCAAAGATATTCATCAATAATTCATCTTTGCTCTACAGGCCAAAGATATCAACAGTTCATATTTGCACTACAGGCCAAATATATTCATATCTCAAAGAAATATATAATCATTTCAGAATTTATATAAACAATAATTATAACCATGTTGATCAATTCACCTTTGTACTTAAGCTAAAGATATTCACTTATAAATTCAATGGTCATGATCATACCAGTCAACAATTCAACTTTGCACTTCTGGCCAAAGAGAACCCATAGTCATGATCATACCAGAAATCCACCCATCTTTACACTAAAGTCAAAGAGAAATATCATCATTAGGGTTATAAAAATGTTATATATGATAATAAAATCAATATAATCAACATATAGATTTAATCTCAAGAGTAATATTCATAAACCAACTATAATTTGGTTAAAAAAAGGAAACTAATTTTATTATGAATAGTAACTCGTGAATAGTAACTCGTGAATAGTAACTCATGAATAGTAACCCCGACACAAAAAGGTAAAAATTTCACAATAAAATACATACCAATATTTCGATATAATGATATTGAAAGAATAATATTTCTTAAGCTTATAAACAATTTATTTTAATTGTTTACACTTTACTAAATAATGCATTTAATCATTCTAAAATGCCAAACTCATAAGATTTTATCACCAATAGCCAAAACCCTCATCAAAAATTTGCATATACCTCATATAGGATTCTCAAGTCATAAAATCCTATTTTTCAATTTTTTTACTTCACAAAATATATTTAATTCATTTACTCATAACTAGACTATTTTCATGAAATATACCAAATCAGTTCCAAAAATATTTCTTTTATGGGATTAAGCATAATATAGTCCCATAGTGAACATATATTTTTCTCGGAATTTTTAAAAGTCATTTACTATTTTTCATATGGCCAAAACAGCTGAATATTTAGACATTTATCAAAAATTTTATTTTTGTCCAAAAATTCTGAAATTTACAGAGTATACTTCTATCATATACATGTACTCCCAATAAAAATTTCATCAATTTTGGAGTTAACCACAAGGAATTATAAGCGATTACTTTTAAAATAGTCTTTTCTCATAAAATTCATAACTCTCAATCTATACATCCAAAAATCACCATTTTTGGACACAATCAAGAAAACTCATCAAAATATCATTTCAAATTTTTCCAGAATTTTTGAAAGTCAGAAAAATTACGAAACTGAAAAATATAACAACCCTTAAAATCCCTTACTATCCCTTATTATCCCTTACTTCAAAAGTGCAGTATTTCTGACTGGAATGCAAAGCCGAAGGAAACTTGCACTGAATAGAAACTCTCAAAGTATCTAAATACTCACAAAATATGCTTCATAATATAGAGAGAGAAAGAGAGAAAGCTTATGTTTTTGGTGTGATTTTCAATTCTAACTTAGCCCTCTATTTATAGGAAAATTTTAGTAGGCTTGACCTGCAACCTGATGGCTTTACCTGCTAATATTCCCACCCACCATATTTAAAATATAATTCAGCACATTTATTCATCAACCACAAGTGGGGCCCACCAATTCTAGAATTTTCCATCAAAATGATAAACTCCAAAAATTCAACAATTTCTGAACCAGTCATCTCGTAAAATTCATAATAAATTATGATGGAGGCGCACAACACACCGTTTGCAATCTATTCTGGAAGTACCAAAATGTATCATGATCTTCGTCATACATTTTGGTGGAGCAATATGAAGAGAGAGATAACGTTGTTTATCTCAAGGTGTCTAACTTGTCAACGAGTCAAAGCGGAGCATCAAGTACCAAAAGGTCCATTGCAACAACTTGAAATTCCAGAATGGAAGTGGGAGCACATTACCATGGATTTCGTTACCGGTCTTCTTAGGGTTTCTCAAGGTATTGATGCGATTTGGGTCATTGTTGATAGATTGACCAAGTCTGCTTATTTCTTACCGATACGAGAAACTTATACACTTGAACGTCTTGATCGTATGTGCATAAACGAGATTGTAAGACTGAATGGTATGCAAGTATCCATAATTTCTGATCGAGACCCAAGATTCACTTCACGATTTTGGGTTAGTTTATAAAAAGCTATGGGCACGGAGTTACGATTTAGTTCAGCATATCATCCTCAGACGGACGGACAATCAGAGAGGACTATTCAAACTCTTGAAGATCTATTAAGACTCTGTATATTTGACTTCAAGGGAAGTTGGGACAAGTTCTTACCATTGGTGGAGTTTTCCTACAACAACAGTTATCAAGGAAGCATTGGCATGGCTCCATTCGAAGCATTGTATGGAAGAAAATATCGTTCTCCAGTATGCTGGGATGAGGTGGGCGAAGCAACATTGTTGGGACCGGAGTTGGTACGTATGACTACAGAAAAGATTCAAACGATCCGACAACGTATAAAAACCTCACAAGATCGACAAAAGAGTTATGCTGATCTTCATCGAAAGGATATGGAATTTGATGTAGGAGATCATGTGTTCTTACGTGTTGCTCCATGGAAAGGAGTTACGAGATTTGGAAAGAGAGGAAAGCTCAATCCTCGATTCATCGGTCCATTTTTAATCCTCGATCGAGTAGGAACTGTGGCTTATAGACTCGCTTTACCGCCAAGTATGTCTCGTGTTCATAACGTTTTTCACATATCTATGTTACGCAAATATGTGGAAGACCCGAACCACATTATTGAGTTAGAACCAGACGAAATAGCGGAGGATTTGACGTATGAAGAAATTCCTGTTCAAATCTTGGATAAGAAGGAACATATTCTACGCTCCAAGGTTATACCTCAAGTCAAAGTTTTGTGGAGAAACCACGATGTTGAGGAAATGACTTGGGAGTTAGAATCTGAAATGAAATCAAGGTATCCTTACCTCTTCGACATACCAGGTACGTACCCTAATTTCGAGGGCGAAATTTCATAAGAAGGAAGGTTGTAAGACTCCAACTTTTATAAATAAAGATGAATTTTCTATAAATATCATTTTTGAATATTATGGAGTTAATTTGATATAATGTTATAGTTGTGGGTAATATTTATAAATTTTGCAAAGTACGCAAGTTGTTATATAATATTCGATTGGTCGGGGAATATTCGTTTTAACAGGGAACATTCGTACAACGACACAATCATTGGTGGACCCCACAACGGAATTATTGTCGGATTGAGAAAACGACAGAATTATCTTTCTATAAAAATAACTGCTGAGGTGTTACCGTTAAAACTGTTGAACTACCCGGTAGTAAAAGTACAGTAATACGCGTGGTTGCATAGTAGCACACGGTATTGATTATTGATGCTTACGTGAAAAATCACTCAGCTATACTCAATTATTGCTATAGTAATTGCTGCATCATATCTCTTAAATTATTGTCATAGTATCATCTGTATAATATGTTATATTATTAAATCAATAATTGAGACGTTGTGGTAAGTTTGGTTATTTTATGGGGGGCCATATGTCATCATCTAAGAGTCTCTTCGTCAATAGTAATTACCGTCGTCAATAGTATTTACCTTGGTCAATAGTATTTACCTTGGTCAATAGTAATTACCTTGGTCAATAGTATTTACCTTGGTCAATAGTAATTACCTTCGTCAATAGTATTTACCTTGGTCAATAGTAATTACTTTCGTCAATAGTAGTTGTCCCTTCAATTAGACCAAGAGTCATTTGACCCTTCGTTAAGACCAAGAGCCACCCTCAGTTTTTCTATAAATAGAGGCCTAGGGCTTCATTATTTTTCACGAATTCATTCAAGCTATAGAGAGAGAAAGTATAGAGAGAATAAGAGAGAAAGAATAAAAGTATTCTGCTACTTCACTTTTCCAATATCCAGTTCTTTTAAGGTAGGGAATATTATTTCTTTTATATTCATGAAGAGAACTTCTGTTATTCCATTCTTTATTATTCTGTTGGAATAACCAGTATACGCGGTCTACCCTATACTTGGTGACATTCTTCTATTATTCTGTTGGAACATCCTGTCTGTGTATTTTACACCGGACCTGGTTCCGTTTTTATTATTATTCTATTGGAACATCCTGTCTGTGTGTTTTACACCGGACCTGGTTCCGTTTTTATTATTATTCTGTTGGAACATCCTGTCTGTGCGTTTACGCCGGACCTGGTTCCATTATTTATTATTCTGTCGGAATATCCTGTCTGTGCGTTTATGCCGGACCTGGTTCCATTATTTATTATTCTGTTGGAATAACCTGTCTGTGCGGTCTATCGCATGCATGGTGATTTCTTTTGTTATTCCATTCTTTATTGTACTCAGTTGGTTAAGTTTTGACTTCTATACTCCATGAAATTTGTGGAATATCTTTGATAATTGCGTTTCATCCAGTATTTTTTCATGAAAATATTTTTCTAAGCATTCTTGAATTTTACTCCACAATGCAGTATCATGTTGACAATTTGGACGTTGTTATTTCTTGGATAAATTAATTCTTGAACTTGTTTTATTGAATTCTTATATCATTGTCATCATCCTCATGTTTATAAAATGTTGAAAGTCATCTGTGGCCTGTAGTGCGTAGATGGACTTGGTATGATTATGACCAGAGATTATTCGGTATAATCATGACCGTAATGTTACAAATGATGTGGTAAAAGTCCTCATTGGCCCGTAGTGCGTTGATGGACAGTTGTTGGCATGATCATGACCATTAATGAATACACGAATATCCTTGGCCATAGTGCAGGGGTGATTCGATGATGTGGATTATTTTATTAAGCTGAGTCCCAGCAATCACAGTGTTGAAAAACCTTTTAAATCATAAAAGATAGTAGAGTTTATTTTCTACTTGACTCTTTTAATGGATTGCTTGTTCCGCTGCAGTTAAACTTGATGTCTATTATATTTTATCAGTTTAACATTGTTGAAGGCTAATGATAATTTATTCTGCGTTATCTTAGTCATAATATTTTTTACTGGGCTAGTTGAGCTCACCCTTTCTTTCACTGTTCTCTTCAGGAAATGAGAACGTAGCTGGGGCAAGTCGGGGAACGGAGTGATGGTCCGAATGATAGTATTAGTTAGTAGTCCTCACTATTCTATGTAATGGTGTGTTAATAAATGTAATGAGGACTCCTTTTGAGTATAAATACTCTCTAGAAGATAATATTTGTATTCAAACTCACAGTTTATGTTTTGTCGTATTGTACACGACAATTGTATTAGTAAGTTGTATTTGTATTCTGTACTTTGTATCTGACGACCCAAGATGAGTGATGTATACCTAATTTTGGGGGCGTCACAAACAATGTTAACGGTAACAACTACTCCGTTATTTAAAAAAACTCAATTTTTATCGTTATCTTCATCCAATCGTTTTTCGTTATGGGCCCCACAAATAGCTGCGCCGTCGTACGAATATTCCCCGACAGAAAGAATATTCCACGACCACACGAATATTCACTGACCAAAAATAAATATTTTATAACCACTTGCTTATTTGAAATATTTGCGCATTTTACCCATAACTAACCATATTAATCAAATCAACCCTTTTTATTTCAAAATAATAAATAGAGGAAATTTAATTTCATTTATTAATAAGTTGGGGTCTTACAATTGGTACACGTGTATAATTTGTGGAGAGAGTGAATTAATTTTAATCATTCATATGTGATAAAATTGATTTACGGTATTATAGTTGTGGAGTAGTACTCTTTTTTTCACAAACCTTGAAGCAAGATAGGGAAATATACATTCAATTAAAAATTGCGAATTAGATCTCAACCAACCAAGTGATTGATACAAAAGAAACTAAACCTATAAAATTAAAAAATGTAAGTATTTTTTTTTATCACAATCTTGATATAAAAATCTCATATTTTTATCTATATATTTTAACCTTATACTTTAAAAATATTAATCGAAGAATGGTCAATTTTATTTTTCTTTTACATACAATTTTCTATCCTAACAAAAAAAATATCAAAATTAAGAGCACAACTTTACCCAAGGGTAGGACTGTCAATTACTCTCACCAAATCACATTTCTGTTCAAGCTCAGGTTTGGATTGAAAATAGAAGGAGTGGTTAGCATAAAGTTAACTTTGGTTTAATACAGTGTCGATATGCAAGTTGGGAGATGTTCTTTGTGTGTATCAGCATTGTATTGATCAATTGACCAACTTATAATGAAATCGAAAATAGAAAAGAAAAGAAGAGGGGAGACCAAATGATGGAAAAATTTAACTTTAGACTTTAGAGGGGAAAGTGAATCACCCTTAACTGATGTTTTCCCCACAAATTGCAAAAAATATCTTTCTGTACTGTCACTTTTATCCCAATAAAGTAGATATAATTAAGGATACAATAGTTAATTAATTATAATTTCGTACCAATTATGCTAAAATATGAAGAAAAAAATTTAGTAATAATTTTAGAGCTCGGTCGGGTTATATACACGACTTATCACACAACTTACATGCTCAAGTTGGATGAAGAAAGTGTTGTGATTAAGATCAAAATAATAAGAATAAGGTTTGCAAATACTTATAACATTAATTTAGATATAATTGATTATTTTAGTATTAAGATCCTGACCTTCATATCACTAAACAATTTCAAAATTCATATTTTTTTTCACTCTTGCTTCTTCCGTATGATTATAATATTTTTAATTTAACCCTAAACATAACAATTTGTCTTGCTGGAGCACGTAAATTGTGTACAAAGTCATGTATATCTGTTTTTCACACAACTTTAAACATCTTCTTTTCTTATGTTCCAAAATAAAAAACGAAACTCATTTACCATAATTTCACCTTTCTTTTTTCGTTTATTCCCTTTATTAACTCGATATTTATCTCCTTATATCCTCCCAAAATGTTAATACTCTTATACTCGTATGCTTTGTAATAAAAAATGCCATGCAATAAATACCTTGAATTGTTAGTTGAGAATTTGGGTTGCGGGTAAGATTGTAAAATGAACCAAACGGTTTGAGTTTGATTCGTAGTCGCTCGACTCGAAATATAAACGATTCAAATATGATTAACTTTTAAAGTTTGATAAATTACTCGAGTATTTTCAAATTATAATTTTTCGTTGATACTCGAATCATATTCGCTCGAATAGTTTAAACTGTTCGGACTCGATTCGAGATCGTGCTAGACTCAGTAGTTAAATGAGTTTCAATCAAATCTTAATTCAAATACTATAAATTTTATAAATTAAATTTGAACAACTCAATATTCGACTCGACTCAAATAACATTAGTTACGGGTTGGTGATGGAGCATAGGGAAGTGAAGTGAATATAGTTTCTAAATCACAAAGGTGCAATCCATCATATAATTAAGTGTAAAAGCCTTGCTTAGACGTTGTACTATTTTCTTCCTTTCTATATATCTTCTCCTTCTTGTCATCATTAAGTTTGAGCACTCGATGGGTAGCCACCAGTGGATGACCAGACCCACTCCACGACCACTCACCTCCATCTCCATCTTCCCCGTAGTTTGTATATTGAGTTTTCTCGATTACTTTTCACGACACATGTTTCACGAGCTAGCTAGCTAGCTAGCTAGCTTTTATACTCGATTTAATCAACCATTAATTAAAGAAATTAAGAAGAAAGATTTGGAAGAATTGCCAGATTAAGTCATGTAGTAATTTATTATGGTAATAACTAATAAATTCATGTCAAATTATAATTACGAGACATATTGACATTTAAGATTAAATAAAATTAGTAAAAGAGAATCCCACTTTATTAATACTTATTTACGTTTTTGACAATTTAAAACACCACCTACCATAGAAAAATTCAATAGAATAAAATAAAATTGTCACTTGTCAAAATAAACTGTTCGGACAAAATGAGTAATTAAACATATATACCATTCATTCTAATAAGAAAAATCCATTTACAAAATTTAAATTATATTTTTATTCCATTTTCATCTCTAAAAATAGAAAATTATATTAGTTTAATGACATAGTTAAGAACATTGGTACTCTTTTTCTCTCTCTCTCTCTCTCTCTCTCTATATATATATATATATATAGATACAATTTTTGTGTTATTCAGGATCTTTTTATTTCTATCTAACTGCATGTAACGTCTTATTTAATTTTAATTTTTTTTATTGAGAAATAAATTAAATCATGTAATTTTGTACAATAAATTTTTACCCGTATTTAGAGGATTTGTAAGTTCTGAACATAATTAAAAATTTTATTTATTTATAAATAACTCATTTTAAATATAACTTATTTAACTCACTTTTAACGTTGCGCTCCGAGTCTAAAAGCAACACTCTAAAAGTAACGTGCTACATTTGAACATTCAAACGTTAACCCTGCAAAGTGCGAAGTAAAATTTGCTCTAAACGCCGATAATAATTTATGTTAAATAATAATTACGAAATATATTTATTTATAAAATTTGATAAACTTATAAGATAATCTTGCTTATTACTATTATTATTATACATGATTGACTACTAACCATCTTTTTGCTTCGGTGGTGGTATAAATGATGCACAATATACTCTAGTCTAAAAGTTTTTTGTCCGTGCAGTAGCGTAGGGAAGAAAAGTTCTAGAAAAACGTGCAAGAGGGTCCCACGTCAGTCCACGTGGCCACAATATCTCACTCCTTCCGTGACTGTCATTTCTCTCTCTTCTACCATTATCTCCTCCATCGAACAGACACTTGCACTTGTGCACATACAGTTCCAACTCCCCGTACGCTCAGCTCGAATCTCAGTGCAAAAATACATACACTTGCATGTACACATTTAATTAGTTTGAATAAACCCTAACGAAGTTCAGTAAGCAGTATAAACAAAATCTTCAAAAATGTCTTTGCTGCAAGTTCTGAATTACAGAGCTTTCGAGCGATCGCCATATTTAAGAACCTTTTCCTCCGCAGAGAAATTGGCCAATAAGATCGTAATCGATTCTTCTTTTTGGGGGAGAGATTTATGTTTGATGAATGGAAGTTGTTCTGTCTCAGTCGTTGGTTCTGCAGAGAAGCGCCGCCGAGGTATTTCTAGGGTTTTTGCAATGTCTGCCTCAACATTCAAGATGAATTTGAATGAATACATGGTTACTATTGAGAAACCACTCGGTATTCGATTCGCTCTTTCAGTCGATGGCAAAGTATTCGTTCATGCTCTTAAAAAAGGGGTCAGAAATTTACCTTTCCTTTAATGTAGTCTACAGCTTTATGCAATTCTTTTGATAGTTGAAACAGGATTTTGCGTAAAGTTTATATTTTCAGCTTTTGACCTGCATTGATGTTGTGTTACTTTTAGATGTGTAGTGCAATTTGTACATTAACTAGTACAATTATTATGTAGGGTAATGCGGAGAAATCGAGGATAATTATGGTGGGTGATACTCTGAAGAAGGCGAGCGGAGCGGCTGGTGAAAAATTAATCGAGATCAAAGACTTTGGTGATACAGAGTAATGTATAATCTTTATTGACTAATTTTCATTATGCTGACCTTATATACAATATCTCATGATACTTATAAAAAGATAATAACACCCATAATAATACTTCAAATAAATACAATACAATACATCAAGCTAAACATCTCCTTTTCAATTAGTACTGTGAGCCATCTAGAAGGCTGATGATGTGTGTATGTAGGTTCATTAGATTTGATGGAGACTTAAAGCTACCATCTTAGCTTCTTGTTTCATTTGATGCTTTTGGTGTTAATGTTTGATTAACAAAAGAAAGTTTATCCTTTATAGACACAAACAACACATAAGAGAGACGTACCTTCTCTCTCTCTCTCATCTTTTTCTTTTTCTCAAACTAGTCTGTCAAGAGGATGTGGAAGCAACCATATGATTTTTAGGAATTACACAAAGACACAAATTTACCTCATTAAACTCCTAAATTTACACTGGGAAACTGCATTCTTTACTCAATGGCCAGTCTCATACGTATTTTCCTTTTAATTCATATTTCTGCTCTTCAGCATTTTCAAAATGGTTATGGATCTTCCTTTTTAAGTTGTATTGCACACATCAAACTCGTGGCTGGCCCAATGTATATGGGCATCGATCATCAAGGTTATATTGTTCTTCAAATGCTTCTTTGTAAACTTCACGATAAATAAACAATTGCCCCAGTTTACTTCTCTTACTTTGTGCTTCTTGAATTGGTTAAAAGAACTATGCTTTAAGCAATACTGAAAATAGAACAATTCATTTTATTTTCTGGCCCCATCTCAATGGCTTTTGTATTCCCATGTATTGCCTTTTCTTTTCTTTTCTTGTGAAGAAGAGAATTGGAGGGGAAGGGGGGGGGGTGAAGCAATGGGGATCGCTGCTAAAAGCTGAAGAACAGCAGGGGAAACCAAAAGGATTGAATAGAGAAAAAATCCCAGTAAATAAATTATTTTTCATTGATACTACCTATCATATTTAAAGCATCAATAACTACCATACATTAAACTTAGATTATCTGGAACTTTTTAATAACTAAGACAATAATGTACTTAGAGTTCCTAGGATTCAAGTCAAAATTCTCTCTCATACTTTGACCATAAATTACTAGGTTGTAGGTTATCTAAAGGAGACATAATGACTCAACACAAATTTTAATAAATTACTCTTAAAACAGCTAAAACACTAAAATTTTCAAAATAATAACTAGCAATCTGGGCTGCATCAGGGGGAATTTCTTGCGAGCATGCGCCTTAGAACTTAATTGATTGAGTTCATGTCCATTCATCAAAATACGGTGCTGATCTTTTTATATACAACTCTTTTGGTGTTTGCAGGACAATGACAAAGGAGAAATCCGGATTTTGTAGTCTCGTCCTTGAGAGACCCTTCTCCCCCTTTCCAATTCAACAATTGCATCTTGTGAATGATCTTGATCTTTTATTTAATAAAGGCCGTGTTCCATTTGCCACTTGGAACAAAACAATAATGGCATCAAACTTGAGAACATCTTCTGATAGTAGTGGAAATTCTGGGTTTATCATATTCTCTTCGAAGTTCTTAACTCCCAAAGGATGGAATTATTTAAATGATCAAAATGGACAAGCTCGACCTATATTGCAGAGAAATGCTCCTGCTGAACCAATTAACCAACTTGTAACCATATTTTCTGAGGAGTCCGGAGATGTCGAATGGGCACATGGGAGCTTCCCATTGGAGGAATATGTTAAGGCATTGGATCGTTCTAAAGGAGAACTATACTACAATCATTCTCTTGGTATGCGCTATAGTAAGGTGTGATGTTCAACTTGTTTATGCGCTAGACTTGCATTATTAAGTTTACCAATCCTTTGATGTCAGAACTATCATCTTCCAGAAATTAGTTGCTTAATGTTATGGTATTGACAACTAAAAAATGTTATCTGTTTACTAATCCTTTGATGTCATAACTATCATCTTCCAGAATTAGTTGCTTAATGTTATGGTATTGACAACTAAAAAATGTTATCTGTTTTTATATTTATCTGATATGGTTACTGCTTTTGTCTAGATTTAAGAGAAAGCAAATCAAGATTTTTTTTTCTTACGGTAGTACTCATTTAACATGGTGGTTATATGAGCCATGTTGATTGAGATTCACTTGGTTGTATGTTATGTTTGGTGACCATGTCCAAAGTGTCTCTGCTATATAGGGCGATGAGTATTTGTATAAGCATTGGATTTGCACTGTTTCAAGTAGAGTGCTTACCAAAGAACTGGATCGGCGCTGAATTCACTACATCAACATCACGTGGGTTTTGATTTATATGGGCATGTGATCCTTGCTACCATCTTACAACATTCTATCTGAACAGCTCATAAATGTGCATAAAATTTTACTTGAGGATGTGTTCTATATACCCATTTCATTTATATGTATAACATAAATGGCTAGGGAGTTATTGTAGAATTGACCTACAGACTCGCATATCTCAACTCTTCATTTGGCTTAATAAACATGTTTTATGCAAATGATCCTTAAAATGAGATTATAAATCTTGGATTTTTTTAAAAAAATATATAAATATCCTCTAGGATTTTATCTTTCAGCTGAGTTGTAAAATCCTGTCATGTTGGCAATTTTTTTTATAATACTTTAACTAATATTAAGGTAGATCTTAATTTAAATTAATGCTTAGGAGTGCATTTTGGCGAATATCATTTGTTTACTGGTTCCTATTTGTCAGATCACAGAGCAGATATATGTGGGGTCATGCATACAAAAGGAGAGTGATGTAGAAACTTTGTCAAGTACTATGGTGAGTGTTTCTATTTTTCTTACGCTTTTGTAATTTTTGTTCATGTTTTGGACAAGTCGTATGTTTCTTTGAAATTCAGGATGCATTTTACTGAACCAGGTTCCTATAAGATGAAAATGCCATCAGGATTCATGCCAAGTACTATCAAGAATGTACATGTTTGAATTTAGCCTCTTAGTTTACGCCTTTGAGCTAGAAAACTATGGAACATAATCCTTCCATCATCATGGATCTCTCATTTCTAGCTCAACCTATAGAAAAATGTTCAGCCAATCAAGAACATTATAAGGATGAGGATGTATATTCCAAATTATACCGCGGCAATATCTAACCCTTGATTATGTCTAATTTTAGATTTGTGGATACGTCACCCATTTTGTCCATCTATATGTGCTATTATTTCCTATTGAAGCTTTTGACGTTAATTTCATGGATCTATTTTCCCTGTTCAATTTCTTACAACATTTATGGAATCTCGGCAACAGGGAATTACTGCGGTGCTGAATTTCCAGAGTGTAAATGAAGCAGAGAATTGGGGAATTAATTCGAAATTAATCAATGAATCATGCCAGCAGTTTAATATTCTTATGATCAACTATCCTATAAGGTAATAAAATTTATAATTTTGCGAATTTCTAAACTAGTTATATTTCACTAATTTGGCACTAGTTTTACATGAATAACACCTGTAATTCTTCAATTTACTTTATGACGTGTGAAGGGTGAATCTGCTTTAATCAGCACATGTTTGCACTTGCACATCAAATAACAGTTACCCACATGTGAGTGGTTAGTTATACATGAATAACACCTGTAATTCTTCAATTTACTTTATGACGTGTGGAGGGTGAATCTGCTTTAATCAGTACATGTTTGCACTTGCACATCAAATAACAGTTACCCACATATGTGGATGGTTTGTCTAAAAGTATCAACTCTTTCCTCATTGCCTTGAGTTTTGGCTTTAGTTCCTTCATTAACGCGGTATCGCAAAATATTGCATCAACTATAAACTCATGGCCACACTGAAAATTTTGCATGCATGCTTGCTTGGCTGCCTCTAGAAATATTTTATATTAGGCATAGAAACTGATTTTGAGATGATGATGTCGTAGACACTTCCATTTGATTTCTTTTGCAGGGAGGTAGATTCATTTGATATGAGAAAGAAATTGCCGTTTTGTGTGGGTCTTCTTTTACGCTTATTGAAGAAGAACCATCGTGTTTACTTGACTTGCACCACTGGATTTGATCGCTCTCCAGCTTGTGTGATTGCATACCTGCACTGGATGACAGATACCTCCCTTCATGCAGCCTACAATTTTGTTACTGGGTTACACTCAAGCAGGCCTGACAGGTAAGTGTCACCCTCCTTATCAGTCTATGCATTTATGTACATTCTATGCTCT
Organism: Panax notoginseng; assembly: GCA_016801055.1. NCBI lineage: Eukaryota > Viridiplantae > Streptophyta > Magnoliopsida > Apiales > Araliaceae > Panax > Panax notoginseng. The sequence goes on from CM029012.1 coordinate 261,332,926, forward strand.
TGATTTTAAGAGATAAATATCTGCCAAGAAATTATGGAAATAAAAAATTGAGTGACTTGCATCCTCAGAGACTCCACACAGGGTTGTCTGCTAATGCATTTATATATTTTAATTCACTTGAGGTTGTATTGTGATTCTGCATCACTTATTGGGCTATGGCCATTTGAAATACTAGCAGGTTTATAACTTAAAATATATAAAGAATTAGTCCTCTTGTGAGTAATCTGCCACTTACTTCCTCAGAGTGCCTGCCTTTGTTAGTTTGTTTTGAATCCAACTTGGGTATGCTTTTTCTCTTTTTTAAATGCCTTGGATCTTGTTTTGTTCCTTTTCTGTTCAGTAGTAGACCAAGAAACCTTTACTCATCTGCAAAAGTGGTTATTGTATTGAAAAAGGAGCCCGTTACCCCCGACCCCACACCCAAAATAATAATAATAATAATAATTTGAGTAAGAAATCTTCTAGGTTATATTTATCTATGTTTAATGTATTATACATTTTATTTAGTGAAAATTGATAAAGCTTATGCTGATATTTGAGTGCAGACCGGCGATTGCCTGGGCAACATGGGATCTTATTGCAATGGTAGAGAATGGCAAACATGATGGACCTGCAACCCATGCTGTGACCTTTGTGTGGATTGGGCATGAGGTGATGAATGGCTTTGGTCCTTTCTCATTTACAGTTTAACTGTTTTTTGATGCGATGAGGAATTATTATATCGCTTATGGGAGGGATAGGAGGCTTGAGCCCCTGTTCTACATTGTGGGAGGTGGATCATTAATCCTTACTCATTGGGTTATCACCTCAGTCTGTATAAGTTGATATGTGAAATAAAATATTCAGTATTTCATTTTTGTCCTCTAAATCTATATGCTTATCATTAAAAAATCTATTACTGAGAAACTGATTCTTAAAAGGAGTTTGCACAATGGAGATGCCAAAATCACAATTCAAACATTTCTCATTTATAATAATGCTAGGTTCTCACTATATTTTTGATACAGGGGGAGGATGTATCCTTGGTTGGAGATTTTACTGGAAACTGGAAGGAGCCAATTAAAGCGACCCATAAGGGTGGCCCAAGATATGAAGTTGAAGTTAGACTCTCGCAAGGGATGTAAGTTTTTATCGTTCTGCTTTCTGGCCTCATTATGAAAGGACATCAAGCTTCTAAGCAATCATGCGTTTCCATTGCCGGCTCAATTCAATTTGGTGATTTTAAAATTATTCCACTTAATAAAGTAACCACAACCGTTTCGAGTTTGATCTAGATCTTGTACTAGAGGATTGTCACTAATCATGGTTACTGTAAAGAAATTTACACGGGGAATGTCCATATTAGTAAAATATAAAAAATGGTATTACAGTCATGAGGATAGAAACTCATGGGCATTACCATACGTCGATTTTCATAAATAATTGGGTTGTTTCCGATAATAATTTGTAAAATTTGGTTTAAGGGTTGAAAAATATGCTTTCTATTCTTTGAATTCATTCTAAAGCCAATCCATCTCTAGTTATAGTTTCATCATATATTTATTATCGCAAGTAATAAATCCAAAGCTACACTGGCTTTTAACTTTTTCAAATTGGGAATGGTTTCTTGTATTTGTGTTTTACCATATTAACCTCTAGTATTATTTTTGGTAGTGCATGTGTTTTACATTAGGCCTGTACACGACAAGGCATAGGACTTGACTTTCATCATATTTGTTTTTTCTTGAATCACTTGTCTTGCACATGCATTACATACAGGAATGAATGATTCTTCTTGTTTACAAATTCATAAGTAATGATCCATCATCACCTTTAGGTACTACTATAAGTTCATTATTGGTGGGCAATGGAGGCATTCAACAGCTTCACCAACTGAAAGGGATGAGCGTGGAAATCTCAACAATATAATTGTGGTTGGTGACACTGCCAGTGTGAGACCTACTGTTCGACAAGAAAAGAAGGTAAATGTGTTCTATTTAGCATCTTATTTGCTTTGAAATTTTTAAAATGTAATGGTCACTGTTGTTTAAAATAGAATTATGTCATTATGACATGTTATTGTTTTTCATTTGCATGTAATCAGTGTCGATTATTAGCATTTTCTTCATTACTTATTTTCTTTTATGTCTCATCATAATGATAGATATACAAGGATTCCAAAATTCAGATATATAAATGGTATATCTTGATATGAATGTCGATTTTGATGCAAGAATGAAACTAATAATTGCATAATATGAAAGTTTTATGATGAAATTTCTAGTTTAATTGATTCCTTTACATGTAGTAAATCACAAGTGCTGATGATTAATTTCGTATGTTTTAGGATGCGAATATTGTGAAAGTGATTGAGAGACCATTGACAGAAAATGAGCGCTTTATGCTGGCAAAAGCAGCTCGATGTGTTGCATTCTCGGTCTGTCCAATTAGGCTGGCCCCCAAGTAATTGGGCTTATCTACTATTCCCTCCCCCCCCTCCCCCCCCCCCCCCCCCCCCCCCGAGGATTCTCTGGATACATGCTACCTGGTTTTAACATTTTCCAACTCTTCTTGGCAAAGAATCATATTATACGTCAATGCTAATTTGGCAAGGTTCTCCCACAAGACAGAAAATCATCATATTTCAAGGTTCCTTTGGACACGATGGAACTGTGTTTCTTCAGGCGAGGAAATATCTATTTTCATGATTGTCAAAGATTCAAAATTAGTGCAAATACCTTAGTTTGCTTTCCTGAAGGAGTTGTTAAAGCACAAGAAGGGACAGTGGTTGCGTGGATTTCAAGAGAGAACGTATGTAACTGTGTCATTGGATTTTGATTTAAATCGTTGAATCATTGTTAAGTCCAATGCTGCAGCTCAGTTGTACTATAGGTAAAAATAATTAAGTGTTAACGTTCATGGTTGGCAGTGTTAGCAACTTATGGTTTCTTTCCTCATCAATGATATGTATGTATATGCCACGGGTTTCAATAGTGTAAATGCGTACATGCACGGTTTTCAATAGTCTCTTTCTCTCCCCATGTTTAACACACTTCCTCCTTATTTCTCTCACTGTTTTCTTTCCTTTTTGCTTCTTTTGATCTTTTCTTGGTTAATGGTAGTTAGATATGCTAGCGTATTCCTAGTTTCACAGGTATAATTTAGCATAGGAGATTTAACTGTCAAGAAGGCAATAGAAAACTGTTTTAGAACGGGTTAGCTGTACATTATCAACAACTCATTGGCACATCAGCATGATAATATAACTTTAATTGATACCAAGATGATAATACAACTATGTACACAAGCCTATATCATGAAACAATAACTACACAATACTGATCAAATTCTTCATTGATGTATGAAATATCGTATGATGAGCTCAGCTCAACCAAGTTGTCAAGTCTCATCGGGCTTTGGTTCAAGGATTACAGGGATCTTCTCTATGTGATCTCCACGTAGCACCTCCACCGTGATCTGCATATTTAAGACCATGTATTAAGGACAAAGGACAAACTTCCTTTTCTGCCATAATAGGGTGAACTTTGGTCAAACCAAATGCTTAAATGTGGTATTGATTTCTAATGGCTCGCTCAATGAAATTATGTCAAAACGACCCGGGCTGTATTACAAACAAACACAAGCTAAGAAAGACCATCATTCTAGGACAAGGAATCAGAGCATACCGTATCACCAACTTTACATTGGTCAAGAATTCTGTACAAATCACTCCCATTACCGACTTTTTTTCCATTTACAGAAGTTATGATATCACCCAATATAAGTCTGCCATAGGCATCACGTTTAGTTGACAGCAGACCCTGAGGAAGAGGGATTAATCAGCCTTGAATGAATCCACATCAGATTCCGTTTTCAAGTTCCCAGGGTGAGAGCATGAAATCAAAATTTCAAGATAACATCTCACTAACATATAAGAAACTACTTCAATGAGCAGATAGACGTACCGCTTTGCCAGCTGGACCATTAATAGGAGCATCTAAGACAAGTACCCCACTAACTCCCAGCTGCTCCACAGATTGATCAGGTGCAAACTTGATTCCTAGAATCGGTCTTGTGACCTTCCCAAACTGCACTAATTGATCAACAATTCCTCCTACCTGGACATGATGAATGAATAATTAATTTGAGAGAAAAGAGATAACTTCGCGATGTGATCTCATAAAAATAAGGTACCTCAGATTATTAGCCTACCGTGTCAACTGGAATTGAAAACCCAACACCAGAAGATGCACCAGACGGAGAATAGATAGCTGTATTTATCCCAATAAGGCTTCCTCCACTATCAAGAAGTGGACCTCCACTGTTTCCAGGGTTAATGGCAGCATCTGTCTGAATAACATCCTGTATTGGACGGCCAGTAGCAGCAGAACTAATTTCCCTCCGAAGCCCACTACATAAGATATGGATAATATCTTAATGAACATAAATATATTAGAAAAATTAAAGCAGTGCCTTCTAACACGGCTAAGATATTGGATAGCTATACTGGATAACTTTCTATTTTTATCATTTATTATATGCTTTAGATGCCAATAAATGTGCACATTTCTTCTCCCTGGTTGACTACTTTTTCCACATACTTTGGTGGTAATACGGAGACCTAATACCTTAAAGTTGGAGGAGATTCTGCTCACGAATAATCAATATTTTGGAACACAGGTCTGCTGTTAAAAACATTTACAGAAAGTTGCAATGGGGCAACAAGAGCCTGAAAACTCATACTCCCTCCAGCACATTATAAGTGACCTCATTGCTTGACACAATTTAGGAAAAGAAGAGTCGGAAAAGACTTCAAACTTGTTTCCCCAATATACCCAAAATAATAAAATTTGAGATTCTCCTTTAAACTTGTTTAACACGAGGGTATTATAGTTAAAATACACAAAATTGCATTGATATGTCAAATGAGGTCCATAGTATGGAACATCCCCGAAGGGTAAATGATCGTTTAAAAGGGGACGAGAGAGTATTAACTAAATTGAGTGTTTGTCTCTTTACTACTCAACCAGTCATATTTTACTGGATATCATCCATTCATATATTTTTTGACATGGGTGCGTGTGTTTGCAGAGATCATGTTATGTTTTGGGTAATACCTGAAAGTAAAATTTAATTTAGAAAGTATGAGACATCTATTTAACCTGAGTTCATAAGTATCCTCATTTTCTTCTAGATTTAACATTCTTCTGTAGCTTCAAATACAGTAATATATTAGCACTACAGGCTCCTCCCAGGCCTAAAATTGGAACCGTTTTACATAAAAAAAATTAGTTAACAAATATTTCATATTACTTCACACATTCACACCTGATAACATGAAAAGGGAAAAAAAATTATCCACACCTGATGACGCCGGTAGTAAGTGTATGGTCGAGTCCAAACTGCCAGTAAATACATCCAAAAATTAATTAATTTTTTTAAAAAAAGAACAATATAACCTAATTAAACGGAAAAAAGAAGAAGAAAAACTAAACTCAATTATATAATATTAGCCCACAATGTGCACCAATTCAAAGTATATACAATATGATAAATAAAGTCCCAATTATAAGCTGGAAGGAACTTAAGTGTTCCCCTGCACCTTCTCTCAAGTGTCAAGATATAACTTTATATTTAATACTAAGACTCGGTCACCACTGACATGAAAAACAGATTGTTGTAGCTCAAGCTGTAATTATTTTTAATTAGTTAAATAATTGGAGGTCTAGAATGCTTCTTCACACAGGAGTGGACGTTATAAAGTAAAAACTGGGATGCAGTCACAAGTTTTTCAATTGGAAAGAAGGCAATATTAATTAGCGAAAGGTCAAAGCAATGACAAATGTGGAAGCTATGACTTCACGTGCTTGGTAGGCGGTGTTGGACTGCCCAGAGAGAGAGAGAGAGAGAGAGAGAGACGTAACAGCAACTGTCGACCCATTTAAGTGCCCTTGATCTTTAAACTTCAGCACTGGAAAAGTTCTGAATATCTAAATTCTGACATGTTTAACGAAACCCTACACTTTCTGAATCGTTAAGATTATCAGATAATCTACTCATAAGTCAATCTAAACATGCATCTCCATTAATTATACAATAAGCATGTTCCGATAATTAGTTGTAAAACACATTCTTGATGGGAGAACAAAATTTTAAAAATTAAATGGTTGGGGAAAGCATTAACATCAAGTAACTACCAGAGCAAAAATGAACGTATATGTTTTTTTTATACAAGTGTGTGTGAGTGCGTGTGTGTATATATATATATATATATATATGTTTTTAATACACAAGTAACAAAATAGTAACTTTATACTTACAGGGTTTCCAATGGCAAATACTTTTTGACCAACAAGCAAGTCTGCAGACATGCCGATGGGTATGGGTCTCAATTTGTCTTTGGGTGCATCAATACGCAATACAGCAACATCTTTATCTTGATCAAATCCAACAACTTTTGCATCGTAAGTGGCCTGGTCAGCAAGAGTGACTCTGAACAAAACTACAACCAGCTTAATAATACCACACACAAACAAAACAGGGGGGGGGGGAGGGGGAGAGAGAGAAAGATAGATAGATAGATAGAGAGAGAGAGAGAGACAGAAACCTAACAATTGTGTTTTGGAAAATTGACCAGACAAAATTTTCAGGTTAGCAGCATAGGCTTTTTAATTTTCTGGAAAATATTAGTGCCGCAAGTTGATCATGCAGAAATTCAATCCATCCCAGGTAACAAATTGAACTTTAAAGAAATATGATGCACAGGAAACTAAAAGAATAGAAGTGGTGAAAAAATTAGAAAGCACAATCCATTATGGGGAAATATAATAAAATTATTAAATATGAGCACCATATATGTCTCTATGTCAGAAACTCAGCTCAACGAAACAATTCCTAAATCCTGGAGTTTTTTATGTCTGCTAAATTATACTCAGCAAGTCCCTTCTGTCTACCTCATTCAAATTTCCAGATATCACTTGTCATATTATAATAGCAACTTTGAATTGAATCAAATCAGTCCTTTGCAGTCCAATGCAAATGAATGAACCATCTTCTGGATTATTTGAAGGATACGATATTTCTCCATAGTTACCCCTCATTTTGAGGTTTGTATTACTTTTTATAAAACAATTATATCTTCTTCTATCTCATGCTAAAGTATTGATCATGTATTTCAACATTGTCAGTTACAAGTTTGTAGAGAAACATTACTTTATTTCCAGGATGTTAGGCGTACAAATTTGTTTTGGGCACGTCATGAAATCTGAGCCACACTCAAAATAAAAATAAAAATGCGCTTATTAGGAAACAGAGGGAGTATTCTATAACCATATTAATACAGAAACAATTCCGCTTTACTTCAATAGTTGATGCGGCTACTTTTCTTCACTTCCTCAGTTCCTCTTCTACGAATTTTCCACATTGAATCTGAGAGAGAAAAGCATTAAGCCAGCCGGCTTTAAGCAACCTTCGCATTTCATGCTGAGATCCCAAGTCTCCAAGTGGGCTCTCTTGGATATTATGGTTTATAAGTTACAAACTTCCAAATATTCCTTGCAGTAAATAAAGCAACATTAAAAAGTAGTTGTGTTTGACTATTTCTCGGCATTATTTGATATTCCCTTTATTAGATCAAGTAAAGAGAAAAAAAAATTAGACTTGTATCCGCATTATTTGACTTTATAAAAAAAGTGTGGATTTTTCTAAGTCTCTTCCCATAGTTAGAGATAATAATTATTCTTATTTTGGTATCAGCAAAATACGGAACAGAACCTATCTAGTGCAATCATATGAACTAGTTAGCAACCAACAAAATAATCAGTGACCCTCACAAAATAACTAGGGGTGTAAATGAACCGAGTTGAGTAGAGTATTGAGTTGCTCAGATTTGATTTGTAAAATTTATCAAGTATAAAATAAGATTTAGTTGAGACTCGTTTAGCTATCGAGTTGAGCACAATTTTGAATCGAGCTTGAACTTTTTGAGCTAATGAATATGATTCGAGTATCAATAGAAAATTGCAATTTGAAGAGTTTCAAGTAATTTATCGAACTTTAAAATTTGTTAATATTTGAATCGTTTATATTTCGAGTCGAACTCGAATCGAATTTTTAGTCGAACGAGTACGAATATGAACAATTTGGTTCGTTTTACGGTCTATAGAAATAACCACTAAAGATGTGTTACAGACACTTACAGCATATAAACATAGTAAATAATCCCACCTGAACATGAAGCATCAATCTGATACTTCAGCTAGAAATGAGAGCATATCCACAATAAAATCAACAAATGAACTAAATTGAACAAAAAATCCAACAAACCTGAGATCAGATGCGCCACGAATCACATGATAATTCGTGACAATGTGGCCCTGTTTATCCCACACAAATCCTGACCCAGAACCTTGAGGCACCTCAAGCACATCCAATGTAAACGCATCCTGCCTAAACTAAAAAACATCACTTCACACAAAATCAAACCCAAAAATACCAAACTCAACATCACTTAATTAACAACTGCAGCAATGTAATAAATGAACATGTTTAATTCCAATAAATTTTTCTATAAAGATTCATGAAAAAATTGAAAACATACTTGACAGCGAGATTGGTGATGTAGACAACAGAAGGCGTGTTTTCCTGGAACAAACGAACAGTAGCAAGCTCATCGGTCTGCAATTTACGGGGCGTAGTAATTACAAAGGCGGAAGCAGAATCGACATCAGTGACAAAGAGAGTGAAAGACAAAGCAACTGAGGTGCAGAGGACAAAGAAATAATCCAGAAGATTCTGAAAGCTGGAGCTGCTGTTGCAGTTATTAGAATTGGGTGATAAAAAGTTGGTGCTGCGTAGGGCAGAAGAAATTATAGGAGAAACTGAAGAATTAGTGGTTCTTTTTTGGAGAGAGAGAAAAAGTTTGGAAGATGGTCTTGAGCGAGAGGGAGAAGGAGGAGGAGGAGTCGCAGAAGAGAGGAATGGAGAAGTGAGTAAATATGCAGATGCAGCCATTTCTGCCTGTTTGGACAGCTGCTTGCCTGCCTGTTAGTTGTAAAACTAACCAATATATTGACTTTAATTTTTGCGCTTTATATATATATATATATATATATATATATATATATATATATATATATAGTATGGATCAAAAGTATTCTTCTTAAATAATATTCTTCCTTAAATAACATTTTTTTATTAAAACTACATCGTTTTAGGGGGACGCAATAGTATTTTTATAAATACAATATATATATATATATATATATATATATATATATATATATATATATATATATATATATATATATATATATAGGGGAGATCAAGTGCATACTGCTTTATTTAATTCTTACCATCTTTAGCGACGGACCAGACGATGATTCGGTCCGTTGCGTATATTAGAGAACCGTTGTCTTAACTTTTAACGACGCATCGAACCGTCGCCATAACGTATAAACCGTTAATCTGTTCTATAATGGCGAACCAAACCGTAGCCCATTCGTCACTAAAAGTAGTGAGCAAAATATGTAAAATAAAAAAGTATGCACCAGAAACGAATTATATATATATATATATATTCGCCATAACATATATTTTCTTTTTTCTTCGATTTGAGTTTTCTAATTGATGATGTCTATCGTTCTTAATCTCAAAAGATGTAAATAAGGTTTAATGTTTGATTTGGTGTTTAATTTCTACAATATCATATTATCATTCATTCCCTGTATAGGATCGTAACTGGTTTGTAAGACTACTTCGTACCCATAGCTATACCCACACTACAAAGGTGCTAGTGCTAGCCAACAACTGTTCTCTCTGGCCCAGAAACCCTAGCGCTAGCCAACAACTGTTCTCTCTGGCCCAGAAACCAAAGGAAAATATTAAAAATAGACAGAAATATGATCATCCCACTGCCTCATAAATCATGAAATTACAGAATTCATAATTGTGGGAGTTAAAACTCTTCTGCAGTCTCTTGAAGCAACCTACCGGATCAATAGTAAAGTTAGGACATAGATTACAAAATTTTAGCCAACGGTCTCAATTCCCTGGGCACGTCATCAAAGTTTCCAGAATTAACATCTGATTCTAACATTGGTCTTTTGCCAATTTCCCATTGGATGCCCTCAGCTAGATGCTCCTTGCTTGGTGTCAGCATTACAAAATTTGGATCAGCCCTCTGGTAACTGCATGTAGACAAAAAAATTAGGTTGTCCACCTGTTCTTATATGCATTACCAGGTTTTCTGTCCCAAAGAAAAACAGCTTTGGGTACAGAAGTACAAGAAGAAAGTAAAAAGTAGACAAACCTAGCTTCTCTAACGTTGTCGACACGGATACCAAATCCTAAGGCCGTCTTTCCAACTGCACGTTCTCTTGTAGCTGTGGATCAACAGAAACGATTGCTCAGAAAACATTTTTACTTTATCTCCAGGAACAAATGAATGATGCACTTTCCTTTCATAAAGTTTTAAAACAGCAAAAAATTAGTGTCAAGTTATTCAGGCCCTATTCTAGAACCAGATGATAAAGGATCAACATTATAACAGACTTTTCATTCTAGGTAAAACCAAGGGACGGAGAGAGAGAACATGTTAGTTTTGAGCAAATTGTAGTTCAATTATCTTTATGATATTTGCCTTCCTAACAAAAGCCAGAACTCCCCTTAAAATGGCATGGGCTCACGACTGTGCCACATATTACTAGTTTTCCTGCTCGTATAATTTGTACCATGTGCTGAACATGGAAAAAATCACCCATTAACTGAATCAATCCGTTCCTAGTTTGCCTGGTTGATATGAAATTCACCAATAAAACACCCTTAGATTTAGCAAGCATGTAGCATAAACAATAACTAGAGTTTACTTGAGTTCCTCCATTTGACGTTTATTGTAAAGGACTTGTACGAATCTACGACTTAAACAAAAATGCCTTTCAGTTAGGAAGGAGTTCTAATTGTTACTCGAACATGGGATATATGGTCTAGAAGTTCTCTGAGCAATCATGTAAGAAGCATTATGCAAAACACTGTGAGCAATGCAGTCTATATTTAATATAATGAGGTTATGTCATAGTTATGAGTATTTAAATCCCTAGAGAGGAACCTTAGTACCGAATGGATAAAACTATGGACCAACTAAGAAGTACCTGAGATGCTAAAAGTGAAAGCAGGCTTCCACCATGATTTAAATGCTAAAGCTAAAGACGAACTGAGAGGGCCCACCTTTCCCTGAAATCATAACATACAGATAATTTTTGAAGTTAACATGACAAGAGATCCAAGGAAAAGATTGATATTAAAGCACTACCTTCAGCAGGAAGTTTTTATTGGCTTGCCAAGATGCAGCAACTTGAAAGGTGGAATCTTGGCTACTATTTTTAGCTTTATCATCGTCAACACTGTAGAAAAAAATACACTCAACTCAGAACCCACTCTAAATCAGATTATTAGTCTCCTCAGTAATCAGTGAGGTACCTCGTTTGTAACTCAAATCCGAAATCAATATAATTAGTAATTCCAACTACTTCATCTTCTTCTAGGGGGTTCTTCACCTATGTAATTGCAGTAAACAGCTTTTGTCAGCATCAGTTTTCTTTATCATGATGCAAGTATACTCATGGTCCATGGAAGAAAGTAGTGCAAGGAGGAAAAAAATCAACTGCACTATGATGAGATGTAAAGATTCATCAGTTATTGTACTAAAATTGTTATTCATAAAGCAAAGATTGTAAAGCTTGAGATATCTAGTGCATCCCATGTTCTTTAGTCATCAGGGAAATTAACTACCAAATATCAATGCTTTTCCAACCGATTACCATCTTAATATTTCAACATTTGTTTGAAGCTGTGTTTTTTGCGCATTGCTTCTCATTTAGCCTCAAGTACCCACTTCTCAGACTAGCATCCTATTAAAGCAATTCTCATGGCTATGACAATATCAATGACCTTGGTCTACAAGCTTACTACAAGATATTCTGATTTAACTATTTGCATTCTTCTCAATAATAAAGAACTATTGCCGGTGGTTGCAATTAGTTTTGTACTTTTCCAAAATCCTTCTCTTCTCTGTATAGATAATTACATGAATAAAAAGTTCAAGCTTCCAGATTATCTGTGCTGGAATAATTTGTGCTTTCACTATTGTTCGTACTTTAGCTCGTGTACCATGAATATGTATATTGCACAATAGTGGATCCTAACTTTATGAACTAAGACAAAATAATATTTTTAAGAATATCAGCAAGGTTTGTCACTGCACACTTGGTCTATGTGGGAAAGAGAAAAGATAGGCATACCCGTCGTTGGACAACCACGTGTTGATAAAATGAGGCAATAAACTGCAATTCAAAGTTTAATAATTAAATTAGTACTTCATTGCAAATTGAAACATCAATCAAAGGCATTCGAACACAAAACTACAGATAAATGCATACTTGCAACTACATTGGTTATGAACATCATCCCAGAAATATGGCAGTTGAACATCTCAATGATGATTATGTTATTTATTTTTTTCCTATTCTTATTCAGATCAATAATCTAACTCTAATCCAAATATCCAATATGCAAAGTAGAACCCAGTGATGTCATGTTTGGATGTTGTGGGGTACGAGGTGTATACATTTAAATGTATAGTGTGTACTACAGACAAATTTCCTTAGAAGGTCAAAAATTCATAGATAATTAAAGATCTGGAAGTACAATCTGAAAATAATAACATGTAGAAGCCACTTGGCAACAGTTACGATAAATTTTATGAAGCAAGTATTATCAAAAAATGAAACAGACACAGTGCAGAGAATTCTAAACTTTCACAAACCTGAGAACTTTTAGCCAGTTCAATACAAAAATTGAATGATGGACTCAAAGGACTGCCCGATCCTAGTCCATAGCCAACAGCACAACTCCAGTTTGCTAATTTTTTAAATTTTGATCCATCCTTTATTCCAACTATGTAAATCAGCAGCCAAAAAAAATTATGAATATACATTATATCCAGATCATTTGAGGGACGCCATAAGTATCGATAATATAATCAGAAGCAATTATACTGTGCTCCACTAATTGCAATGTAATAAATTTCAATGCATGAGCAAACATGTTACCTCCAAATCCCAACCAGTATGTTTACCTGAATTAAACAGACTAAACATAGGGACTGATGCAAACTGACCCTCCAACAATTAACTGTTAAATCTAGGAATTTCAAGAAACTAAAAACTGGCAAAAAAGTATCTCGTTTCCTTATACTCTTTTGGAAAGTACCATTAGTCCTCCTTAGTGACAACATTTACAGAAGTACTTACTCTGAACATCATATTAATAAACAGCATCAAACCAAGGATAGAAACAAAGACTTGTTAGAAGATCAACAGTTTTATGACATGCAAAAGGAGAAATCAACTACATAATTAAAAGCACAAACTTGGTTTGGTTTCACCAATTTTTGGTTCACCTTTCCTAATATCCAAATTTGTATCAATTAAAGACTATCCAAATTTTAAAATATTCCTATCTCTAAGAGGAATAGAAAAAAGATCTTTTCCTTTCCTATTCAAATTAGTATAAGTACTATACAAACTTGAATAATTACTACATGTTATCCATCAATAATTACTACAAGTATTCTTTTTAATAGTTTTATTTAGTTTATATATCTTAATAAATTTATAAAGGATAATTTATTGAAACAATTTTATTAAAATATTAAGATGTCGAAAAAACCTCTTTAACATATCACCCAATTTAATTATATTAATATTAGTCGTAAATTTTATTATTAAATTAATATCCTAACTAATTTAATTCATTAAAACTTAAAATTTTATCAAATCACATGATTAATTGTGATTAATTGTATTAATAATATATGGTAATTTAAAACATAACAACATTAGTTGAAACATTATAGTGGATTCATTCCTAACTAATTGTCATAACTAATTAACTAAATTAAAACTTATTAAAACTTGAGTTTCATAATTCTATTCGGATTAGAATTTCAAGCAAATTTTATCAATATAAAAGCAAATATAGAATTCCATTACAAACTTAAAGAAAATAAAAATAATTATTTTCTCATAATCATAACTAAATAAATCTACAATAATCCATTCAAATATTTAGCTTACTAATTGATTGAAAGAGCCTCCAATATATAATTCAATCTTTAGTTATTTGAATAAATATTTAACTATTTAATAACTACAACTATGTTCTTGAAATCAAAATTATTTTTTTTAATTATTAATATAATAAATTATTATTTATGCCACCCGTCGCGGTGAGCTTGTTCTTTAAATGGAGCAAACAAATTAGCATACTGATTAATGATAAAAAATAATTTCCAATCACAAAACTGGGAGTGAAAATCTTACATTGTGGCTCATACTGCACCCCAGCTGTTAATCTTCCCATCTTGCTTACCAACCATGCACTTTTAGGCATTTCATCACCCACTACAAAGAAAGAAAATATATTATAAGTATACATCCATCACACACTCGTATGTTATTATCACACACAATCAAATGATATGTCCACAAATTGACTTTACAAAACATAATAAAGCGTGTCACTATCACCATATGTTACAGCAACTAGGTATAAGAGACACAAGTCAGTAATGCCGAAAAAGTAAATCAAGGTTATCTTTGTGATGATTAGAATTAGAACATATGTTTCTGCATTTCGTATGACGAAAAAGATAATTGTTTAATTAAGAATCAAAAACAGTTAAATATATGAACCTTTACATGCCACTAGAAAAGGCAATGATGAATAAAAACCAAAACGAAAAGGGCCTGAAGTTAAATGTAAACGGAGGTAAACTGTTGATTTAAATTGCCCGTCACATACAAGAGAGAGGCACAAATGTGCTTCCAAATGACAGATTTGCCGAGCCATATCTCAATCCCATTAGACCATAATCTTCGGAAGATACTCTGCATGATCAGTAAGCTTTGTAAACATAATGTCACTGGGACAAGTGTACAACAACCCATAAGATTGTTTACAAATACGTACAAACCTTTTCTTTAAAAGCAGTGGGTAGATGGCAAATGCTCCAAATCCATATTTAGGGTAGTAAGCACATGATCTCATCCGTAAAATCCTAGAATTGGCAAATATATATTTAGAGAATAAGTGTCTTCAAAATGTTCACAGAAAACAAAACCTTGTAGCGGTAAATGCTCCTTACGGTTCAGAATTCGATACAAAAAGGTCCATGAACGTATGAGGATCATCAACATCGCTGCAAGGAAAGATAAGAATTTCATTTGAAATTAAGCTCAAGTAATTTTAAACTTCTTACAAGAACAGACAATTAATGAACATTATAACTAACTCTGCAATACCTTTGCCAGCGAAATTGTGCATTTCCCACAATATTTTCCTCGGGTTTATGGTCAAGAGGACCAGAAACCTAAACAGGCTAAGGGAAACATATTATCGCTACTTTGTATTAATAGCCAACCAATTTTAAACCAAATCCAACATATGATTATAAGGATTATTTCAAAGTATCACGTAAATATATATCTTGAACCATACATCTAGTTTTGAATTCCCCGGTACGAAAAAAAATTAAACACAAATATAAATGTTATCAAAAAAAAATTCCCCAGCAAGGAATAAAGTCTAAACCCGCACACTATCTCCAGGTACACCAAAAAGGAGGTCAATTCAACAAATATAAATGTTATCAGAGAAATTTGTAGTAGCGATGTTCCTTTTTCCTATACTTGGCGCCAAACTTTATTTCATATTAAGTGATAATTTTGGAGTCTAAAGAACATATTCCTTCAGATGTTAAATCAGTTTTTTGCCTATAGAAAAGGTATGTTTGACTAAAATAATAGTAGAAGACATCAAAATGAACGTGTAAACAAACAACTACGCAATATATTAATAATTTAAAACAAACAGTGCGAGTAAATAGACAGATACAGTTGCAATCAAATCCACATGGGGATCATCGATTGGCTTAAGCATGATTCTAGTGCTTAAGTGGCTTGCTTCTTCAAAATAATCTTCAAAAAGACATCTTAAAGCAAGCTTCCCAAACAACAAGTTATATGATGACTCCAGCATCCTACATCACTTTAAAACATGTCAGTTAACCTCGATACATTAACCTTCTCAATACCAGTAAAAAAAAATCCATATCTAGACAATAAAACAAGTTAAGAATCTGGAGGTGAAATTGAACTTCGGAATCAACACAAGTTTCATGTATGTAAGATGCAGTATGATGACAGGACACAAAAAAAAAACAGAATTACTAAAAGCTCAAATACAGCACAAAAACTATTAGGAGCAATCAATCATCACCATCTGCATGTGATTAAAGTACCTTATGTTAAAGAAACTATTGGGTTATCCAAATGCAGGACTAAACACATTCCAGTATAAGTGTATAACCAAATATAAACGAAACGTTAATCCTGTCTCGAACTATTAATAGATGGAATTTCACCAATAAAGATAATTATATGAATCCGTGTACCAGAATTCCAAATATCCACACACATGCAAGTACAAAAACCAACATAAATCAGAATTTGGGAGCATTTGTAGTCTGCATAAACATAAAAACGTAGTAATTTTTTTATAAAATCTATCACAACAAATTGATCGGAACTCAAATAGACATTGTTAAAAAAAACAAGTTGAATCTGAGCGTATAGTATAATGCATGTGAGAAATGGGAAAAGAAGAGTTAGATTGAAGTGAAGAACCTGGTACGAGCAGCGAGAGGAGGAAAGTCGAAGAGCGGTGGAACTAACACCATAGGCGGTGGGGGTTCTTTGGCCGTAGACCACCAGTTCCCCATATCTCTCTGAATACTTGTATTTTTCTAGGGTTTCTATAGAATTGTTCACGAATTGATCATCGAAGCTGTATAGAATGGAAGAAGAAGAGGAGGAGGGGGAGGAGGTTATTTGGGAACGGAAAGCTCTGAATCCTCGCCCGCGCTTTTCTCTACACCTCGTCGACTGTTTCCAACTTGGGTCATACAGTCCACTGACGTGGCACCATAAAATAGATCTCGAGGAATTACGTGGCGTTTTCCTCGAGTCTGCGGACAAATAAATTAGAGTGGATAATTAAATCTGAAAAATAAAACGAATTTGTTTCGGCGAATAATTCAATGAAATGTACTGTCAAATTGTTTGATAAAATAAATTTTTTTCATTTTTTCTGTCCATTTTATCTATCCGCATATAAATTTATTTATTTTAGAAGCTCCCATTCTGAAAGAATATGAATATATTTATATTGAATTATATAATAATTTTAGAATTTTTAACATTTAATATGTTTTACACCAGAACACAAATTTCTTAATAAAGTCTTCTAAAAAATCCTATAATAAGAGTAAAATACATGAGAAGAATTAAACCTACATCTTAATAATTACATGATATTAATCATACCCATCAAATTAACTCACAAAAGATTTACTTAATTAATGACAGGTTATTTAAATACTTTTAGATAATAAAAATTTGAGACTTTTAACTGCCCGGCGTAAGGATTGTTGGATAGTTAACATTAAATACATAGAGAAAAAGAATAATGGAAAGCAGTTGTTATGTATATTTTCTACAAGTTTGACATCATACTTGAGACTTATAGAAAATAATGTAAAGCAGTAAAAAATAGATTTTTGTTGTTGTTGTTGGAGCTTAGCAAGATGACATCTTGATAGTCACGTTTTATCATGGCTCCTAGCTAGAATGTTGAAAGTTTTAATGCCTTAACAAACCATTTGATGCCCAAAACTGGTAGCTGACTTTAACCGAGTTTTGCATCAAAGAATAATTCAAATTTCTAATCGCACCCCACCCCAGTCCCCACCACACTGGCCCATTCCGCCATGCAAAACAGGTACTAACAAGGCAAAAATGTTGGGGACAAGATATTTGCATCTTATTAAGATGCTCTGATAACTAGTTTGGTCCATATAATATTTGGTCCCTAATCATTCCCGTGCCTTTGACCAAACAGGCAATGCTCAAACTTTGAGGAAAAGTAGCTACCAAACAAGATCATGGAGTGTAGGAAAGTAATGTGGGTATTTGGGATATTGTTTTTGGGACTGGTTGGTGGAGAAAAAGCCAGTGGTAGCAGGAGGTGTAGTTTTCCGGTAATATACAACTTTGGTGACTCAAATTCGGACACCAGCGGAAGGTCAGCTGGCTTAGGGGAACTCCCTCCGCCTAATGGGGAGACATTTTTATCTAAACGACCACTTTTAAAGAAATAACTAAGAATTTAGTAGCATTTGTGTAATGTTGAAATATTACTAAAAAAAATAGTGACAAATAATGAATATCATGTCAATTTATAGTCAGTGGTGATGATTAAATTTGCCGGTTCTAGGGATAATGCTGCCACTAAGAAGCATTCTTGCAAGGCCGAAAGACTTCTCGAAGGCCCTTTACTCATTTGACATTGGACAGAATGATCTTTACTATGGTTTGCAACACACAAATGAAGCAAATGTGCGAGTATCCATTCCTAGTATACTCGACTGCCTTTATCAGGCAGTAAATGTAAGCAATATTTATTGACCATTATAAGAAGATATATTATTTGAACAAGTAATGGCTGATTAAATGAGGGCCTGAACGGAGGTTTATCATTTATGTTTCAGCAACTATACAAAGAAGAGGCACGATTTTTCTGGGTTCACAACACTGGACCGATTGGCTGCGTGCCATATAGTGTTATATACGATCAATCAAAGGCCGGAAATTTGGACCACAATGGGTGTGTGAAGCCTCAGAATGAGGTGGTTCAACAGGCAGCTCAAGGATAGGGTGTCCCAGCTAAAGGCACAGCTCCCACGCGCAACATTCACATATGTAGACGTGTATTCACTCTTATTAGCAATGCAAAGAATTATGGTAAACTTACCAGTCCAACAAAAATGCATCTTAGATACTAAATGTAACGCGTTCATTTTTTTATTGTGATGGCAGGTTTTGAGGATCCACAGAAGTTGTGCTGTGGCAGTTATTACGGTAATCATGTGGATTGTGGTAAGAAGGCAATAGTGAATGGAACTGTCTCCGGAAATCCGTGCATTAATCCCTCGAGGCTTATTAGCTGGGATGACATACATTACTCTCAGGCAGCAAACTCTATTGTTTCTTATCTGAACCTCCAAATTCAATTGAAGAGGCTTGTCAAAAAACTAAGGGAGTGTGATACTTTGTGGTATTGATTATCATCTAATGTATTCACCACCAAACCTAGCTAAAATAATAACTGGTGGTTTTTTTCCTTTAACCTGTTAAATCTCAATAAATCCTAGTGTTCAGAGGAAACAAGTTTTTCAACAATGTTACAATTATATCCTATATTTTAAAAAATTAAATCCTAAATAAGATCAAATTAAATTATAAAGACAGTAAACAAAGGTCAGTGGTTCTAATATGAAGTTTGGCATAACAACAAAGGAAAAGGATATCCCACCATTTCCTTTTCCTCTGTCAGCAAGTCCCGCCATCTTTTATTGAACATATACAAAGAACGTATTGACAAAGAAATCTCATCAACTTATACAATGAAAAATGCAACATTTTCTTTCTGATCTTCAAAGATGCAAAAATTACTGAAGTTGATTTAAAAAACCAATCCACCACCTAATATTTACTCTAAATATGCTTACAATCAAGAAGAAAGAGGCCCACGAAATCATAATTCCTTTATTTCATTTTCTGGAAATATCAGAGAGTTGGTGCCGAGGAGAGTTTCCAGTGACCTGGATTTTGTGTTCCTAACCATGCCCGCTTCCTTTAGTAACATGGCTAGCCTTCTCTTTTCATCATCCACATCAGAATTTGCTGTTCCAAGCTTCTCCTCTCTCATCCCAACTACATGTTCCAAGATTTCAATAGCATTGCCCCACCTGCATCGGATTAAATGATTGGCACATATTAGATTAAGAAAACCAAAGCTTAAAGACATTCAGTATGCAGCTAAACATACTACGCATTCCAGATATTTCAGGTTCTGTTTAGGTTCCGGAAAACAAATGGAAATAAAATATTTGGAACTCTAATAATAGTTCCATGATCCAAATAGCTGCTAAAAATGTGGTCAAAAAGAAAAAAAATAGTAATTACCTGCCCATTGCATCATAAGTCCCGGCTAGATTGCTATAGACTCCAAGTGTGTCAGGGTGATATGGTCCATATTCTACCTCCAAAATGCTCCTTGCTTCTTCAAACAGATCAGCAGCCTCATTTATCGCATAAAGTTGTACACAGGCAAGTCCCATTTGGTTAAGAGCAATACCAAGCAGCGCAGATTTCTTCTCCCCAATAGCCCGAAACTTAGAAATGGCACTTTTGAAGGAGTTGTAAGAGTCAGCATAACTTTCCATCATATAATACAATACCCCAATTTGCGCTTCAATTCCTGCGATTGTGCTTTGTTGACCCTCTTTCCCATCATATACCTTAAGAGCCTTAAGGAGCAAGTTAAGTGCCTGGTCCAGTTCATTCATAGACTCATATATAGCAGAAACTTCAATTAGACCACTAGCAATCTCTTCGGGGGGGCTGCCAGGGATGGGCTTCACATAGAAGCGAAGAGCATTTTCGCAGTAAGATTTTGATTCACTGAATTTCCCAATCTTGTCATACAAATTCGCCAAACGAACAAAAACTGAAGAAACTGATGGATGGTTCTCTCCTTTAGTTGACTTAAACACAGTTAGTGCTTTCTGATAAGCAAAAACAGCTTCATCATATCGAGCCAAAGATAAATAAGCATCACCAATATTGCATTCAATGGAAGCCACATCTGATTTTTGGCCATTTGCAGCCATAGACATGCTTGCTAATACATAATGCTCAAGAGCAGCTTCATAATCTCCCCTGGAGTCGTAGATAAGCCCCATTAGTCTCCTATCGGCTGCTTCTTCCAAAGAAGCAGGTAAGCTATTCTCTCGATGAATGTCAAGAGCTTTCTGACAAAGCTTCTCAGCCTCATCAAATTGCAAAATCTGAACATGAGCTTCAGCCACATATCTACAAGTCTCACCAAATCGAGGGTCCTTTTCTCCAAGAACCTGGTTTTGAATCTCCAAACCTGCTGTGTAGCACAGTATTGAATTCTCAATTTGGCCCAGCATTGCATATGTATCGCCTAACTGCATACAACCAGAAAATTTAGCTAGCGCGTGATTTTGGCCTTCATCCATCACTGGGATCTCAATCGCGCCCTCAAGAAGAGGAATTGCTTCATTGTACTGGCCCATGCTGCAGTACAATTCTGCTACAACATGCAAACACATGACATGCTCTAAATTGGGTTTCTCATTTGCACTATTCTCAAATGATTTCAGTGCTCGTAGCGCCAAATCAATCACTTTCTTAGGATTTTCCCTTGATGAAACCAAATCCCTCGTCTGTTTTAGTAAATAAGTTCCAAGGTATCCTCCCTCAGAAGAAACCTCAGATCCATTCACCACCCCTAAAGGAGAATTCTGTTCACTCTTCACGGATGAACTCCCATTTATTTTCTTCAAATTCTTCACATTTCGCTTACCAGAAGGACTTCTGTCATGAAAAGACCTGCACCTTGGACTTATGGGTACTAAACCCTTTGATTTTGCAGAAGGAAGAGACAAAGATTTGGCATTTGCAAAATGGGCTTTCTTTATCTTGTCAACATTCTTATTTATCTGACCAATTTCTTTCTCAGCAGGACCAGTATTTGGTATTGCTTCATTGTTCACCATCACCACCTCCTTTGTTGTCACCACATCCCCATATTCTCCTCCAGCAAGATATCTCAATTCGGAGTCAATTCTTGATTCCTGGCCATATGACAACATACTATACCGCGAGGGCGATTGGTCCGAGCTCTGCATGTCACAGACGTTGTGATAGAGCTGCTCGATAGAGTTATTAACAACTCCATCAATGGCTAAATCAATAGAATCACTATCAGGACGACTGTGTGTGCTTAAGGGACTTCTTGGAGACCTATGGGTGAAATTTTCCTTGTAAGACACATATTCTCCAATGGGATCATTTGAAATTCGTTCTCCATTTGATCCATCCATAACAAGCTCAGCGATTCAATCAAATTCTACAGATTAAAGAAAACCCAATTTATCAATTCTGAAACAATACAAGAAAAAGGTTAAATCTTATAGAATCAGCGAATAATCATCATGTCAAATTTTCAAAATTTTTATGAAGCTATAATAACTAAACCACCCCTAAAATCTCCAGTAATGGGTTAATTAACTACAAGATAATCTACATACAGAAACTAAAATGTTCAAGCTGTTATTCAATATAAATTTCTATTAATCATGGAAATGATAAGAATGCTGAAGTTTTCACCTTTATACTTCTATTTCTCAATTTATGAACAAAATGATCACGGGGAATGAGATCTCTAGACCTATAAATACAATTACCAAAATCCAAACAGTCAATAGGAGAAATCAACATTTTAATAAACATGTACAGGCTGCCTACACACACATTCAAGGTGAATTTGCAGCAAAAATATAATTGCACAAAAATGGAAACAATCTAATACCCTGGAAAACAGTAATAACTGGGTGGAATTTAGATGGAAAAGTAAATTGAGCCATACCTTAATATTTGTGGACTTTTGTGCAAAAATTTGTACAGGGAGAGAGAGAGAGAGAACAGAGAGATGGGATATATGTAACTCAAAAATATTTCTTATTAATTAGCAGTTTATGTGCAGGGAGAAAGGGTGGTTAAAGAGAGGGTGAGGGCAAAATGGGAATCAACATTCAAATAATTGAAACTCCAGAGATTTATGTAGATATACTAAAAAATTCTCTTTAAAATAACAAGAAAAAAAATGGTGGTTTTATGTGTATATGTATATATATGTGATTAAATTATGGGTGGGGTTAGAGAGAGAGAGAGAGAGAAGGAATGTTGAAGCAAAATGAAGGCGACTAATCTCCCACCACCCACACCGGCAGCAGCAACCGCCCGTTCCCAGATTTTACTGTTTTAGCTGTCTTTTTTTAAAAAACAAAAATTCTCTTTTTTTAATTCTTCTTGAGTTTTGGGCGGGTGACTCTGTCACAGTTGGCGCGAGATCAACGGATTTTCAACGCTAGGAATTATAGCAACTGGGGTGTGAGGGAAAGAGTCGGTAGATCCATTTATTTGTTCCCACGTGTGATGAGAGGTGAGAGTGTTTCTTAACGTGGCAGTTTATTACGGGGTACGGAGTTTCAGTACAATGATTCGGTGTTACGGTATCATTGCCTGCCGAGTTTCGAGTCAGATCGAACTGGATGAGACAATGATTGGACTATGAAGTTGGATGGCTCACCACTTGGACAATTACTAGTTGTTTTCATTTCAAACTTTTTGACGTGGAATTTCAGCCACATCCACTCATTAAATATTTTCCATTTTTTTATAAAATAAAACTCACATTATGGTAACAAATTATTAATCTATCGAATTTCTCATTCAAATAAAAATAAAAATTTACAATAATTACTGAAATCGCAAAAAAGAATAACCCAAGCCTCGCATATAAAAAGAGGGGAGAAAAACAGATCATACATTATCGGTAATAATTGAACTTGAGATCTAAAGTCTCAATATCAAATTATAGATTTAATTTTAATTTTATAGTGATTCTTGGAAGAAGAAAAAATTATTATAGATTTTATGGAAAAACATAATGTGTTAACATAAAAAAAACGTATGCAGGCCATATATAGTCCATGTACACTAATATAATACTAGTCCGAATGACAGAGTTGTTTAATTAGTTATTGGCCTAATAACAAAATTGATGTCCTAAGTTTGGCTGAAATTTAATTTATTCAACAAAATTTAAGAACTGTCAATTAATATTTTTAAGTATTTTAAAATAATATTTTTGTTCCTTTTTGTCAGCTCGACCAATTTTATTGCCTGAGATACTACGAATTGCTATCTCTTGATTGTATTTTGACCGTATAACAAATATTATATTATTATTTCCCTCCAAAGAGTTGCATCATTTCCCTCCAATATTTATTGGCGTGTGTGTGTGTATATATATATATATATATATATATACGGAGAGTCTCTAAAGTGAACTTTAAAAAGCGAACTAAAGACGAACCGTCGTCTTTGATATCTATGACGACGGTTCGACCCGTCGCCAAAGGCTACATGGCTATGGCGACGGATCGAACTGTCGCCATAGACACCAAAGACGACGGTTCGTCTTTGGTTCGCTTTAGAGACAGACCGTATATATATATATATATATATATATATATATATATATATATATATATATATATATATATATATAGGGTTTCAATTCATGACAACTGATTGCTGAATTTACTATTCTAACGACCAATATATCAGTCGTTGATCAATTACATGAAAGGCTGAGATTGAAAGGGAAATCCGGTTAGCCGCTACAACATATAGCGGTTGAATTAAAAAAAAAATTTATATACCAACCGCTACAAATAAATAATTGAATTTAATTAATTATTTTAAATTTTAATATCTATAAAAAATATTTATATAAATAAATATATTATATATAGTTGATAATGTTAATTTTTATTACTTAAAAAATTATTCATACAAATAAATACATTGAATATAATTAATATTTTTAAATAATTGAATATAATTAATAAATAATTGAATATAATTTTTATTACTTAAGAAATTATTCATACAAATAAATAATTGAATAAAATTAATATTTTTAAATTTTAATATTTATTAAAAATATTTATAGAAATAAATACATTATATATAGTTTATAATGTTAATTTTTATTACTTAAGAAATTATTCATACAAATAAATACATTAAATATAAATAATATTTTTAAATTTTAATATCTATAAAAAGTATTTATAGAAATAAATACATTATATATAGTTGATAATGTTAAGTTTTATTACTTAAAAAATTATTCATACAAATAAATACATTGAATATAATTAATAATTTTAAATTTTAATATTTATAAAAATTATTTATAGAAATAAATATATTATATATAGTTGATAATGTTAGTTTTTATTACTTAAGAAATTATTTATACAACTATTTTGTACATTGAAATTATTTAAATCTAACTAAGGGTTGGGTATTTTAGAAATTTCTCCCTGCCTCTACTCCCTCTTGTGGCTCCCTTTTGTGGCCAGCAAAAAAATTTTTCTTAACCGCTAGAGGGAGTAGCGGTTGGGCCCCATCTTAACCATTCGATCTAATTTTGGATGGATAGATAATAGTTAACTAGAATAGTGTCCATAACTAACGTCCATGGATCATTCCCCTATATATATATATATATATATATATATATATATATATATACGTGTGTGTATGTGTGCGCGCGCGTGTGTGTGCATGTGTGGACTCCAACTCTTCAGCGAACCCAGGGAAATAAACCAAAAACAAATCGGTTATAGTGACGTTATAGTATAGAAAGCCAATTTTTTATACTATAGTGATGGTTAAAATCGTCGTTATAACCGGTTCATTTTTTGTTCGCTCCCCCGAGTTCGCTGGAGAGTCAGACCGTATATATATATGTTTGTGTGTGTATATATATATGTATGTATATGAATTGCCAAGCTACCTCTATTTTACTGATTACCCAGCTACCTTCATTATACCGACTACAAGTGAAAGACGAAACAACTAATAAAGAAGCAACGGATTGAGTCAAAGTAAATGACCAGAATTAACAATTGTCATTGTCACCGACCAACAATATTGCTAATTTCTTGGACTGATTTGAATCATGATTGTCGATTTTATGGAAGCAACACTACAAAAGTTTATAATTTTTTCCTTAAATTATCCATTTTAAGGAAACCCTAAATTAGAAGTTTTCTTAAATCATAAGTTGCAATACCTAGATCGTTTTCAATCTTTGTGAAACCCTAGATTGAAAACCCAAAATCGCCTAATGCCTGGTCGATGCTCCTCAATCGTTTGGAATTCTAAGTGTAAATGAGTTAAATTGATTTTGATGTTATATATGCGTATAAAGTAACATATATATGTATGCCTACACTATATTTATGTGCAAAATATTTGACATCCGTATACAATTAGTAGAATTCCACTAATTTGTTGACACGTGTCTATCTCCGTCAATAAAATTAACCGAACCAACAAAAAAGAACATAATTATTGTTTTAAAATTATACTCCCTCCATCCCAAAATAATAGACGTTCTAGAGAGTTTCACAAAGATTAAGAATAGTTGTAATTTTACTATTTTACCCTTAATTAATAGTTTGATCTCATTTAATTCTCTATTAACACTAGACTTCTATCCTAATATTTCGCATTCATCTTCTATGTTGCCTTCCTTGTTCTACAGTTCAATTACATTTTTTTTGATTCATTTAATTCATTTTTTTTAATAACCTTAACATCATGGTCTAAAATTTCTTTCAGCAACAATTGCAACAGAAGTAGACAGTAAAATAAAAATTTACTGTAAATCAAGTCAACGAGCAAATCTTTTTCCCCTTCATCTGTAAATTTTTTCAAATCAAAGAGCAAAGCTTCTAGCTCAGACTTCCCGAAATCTCCATCATTCTTCATCTTCAACGGTAATTTCTTCTTTTCGGATTCAGACTCCATTAAATCTTCATCCTTCATCTCAATAAAACCTAGGGTTTGCTCTCAACTATTGAAACTATAGTTTTGTTGTAAAAAAAATCTGGCCTGATAACTTTATCAGTAGAGTTTTGAAGGTTTCTCATAAATGTATCCTTGGAAATCAAAGAATAGAATTTGAGTTGTGTTTTGAAAATAGTGAAAATAAGCATTAATGGTGATGGAGAAGGAGAAGGAAGGGTAGAGAAGGAAAAAAATCTACTCTTGGTTTTGTAAAACGTCAAATATTTTGGAAAAAAAAGACTCTAAAACGTCTATTATTTTAGGATGGAGGGAGTACTAACTTAAAAGTATTAATTGATAATTCTCAAATTTTTAGGGACAAATTAATTTTCAATCAAACGAGTAGACAATTTTGTCATTAGGCCTTTCACTCGAACCAAAAAGAACTCTTTATTAATGATAATTAACTTAGTACTAGCTAGTGTACGATTTAATCAATGGCTGCTAAAGTACAACTTTTTTATTATTGTGGACAAAAAATGATATGAAGTGAAACTTTTAAGTGTACGACTGTTGATAACGTTAGAGTAATTTTGTGATGCTAGAAAAAATTTATATTTAATGACACTTTTACCCTTGTTATAATATTATTTCCAACTTTCAACCACACTAATTACTTAATATGCAGCCTAATTAATTTTTTTGGCATTATCAACCCTAGTTTATACATATTCTTTTGTGTGTTGTTAACGCCAAGATCTTCACCCGCGTCCCAATCACGTAAGACGCCCTGATCCTGCACAGTTCAACAGGTCAACACCAAAAGCTTGACGGCCTGACTGTCGGGGGATAGCTCTGGCGTGAGAGTCAGTACAGGCGATCACAAGGTTAACAATAGAGGAAAAATAATGACCAGTGTCTGAGTGAGTGAAAAATAATAATGTGTGTTGTGTTTTGTTACCTCTTTTTCTTTTGTGATCCTTGCCCCATACGTTCCCTAGACCCGATTTACTGTGCCACCCACTATCTCCTGACACCTCCTCTCACCACCGGTCATCTCAGCCGAAAGTATGTAGCTTATTTCCCTACCTACTACCACTGTTACCTACCGCCGGTAATCGGAGTCCCATCCTCATTAATGCCATGCAGAAAGGTGGCAGACATAACAGTCAACTACTACCTTTTGTGATGATTACCGGTCAAAGATAGGATAAGTGACAACTTACATAATGGACCAATCCAATGACTAAGTCTAATATTATAATCAAGTAACGAGGCCCAAGTTGTTTGACCCAACACGACAAAAGTGACATAGTCTAAAGGACAAGCCCATTCGGCCTGGCCCAGTATGAAAAGTATTATGACCCAACATTACCCCCCAGTCTTTTATTAAACAGAATGTTTAGTGGAAGACTGTAAATAGTGTAAGTCCATAGTGAAAGGGATTTGTAATAAACCAAAGGGGCTAAAAAGGAATCTCGTCAAGGCCCAACTGATAAATAACAGTCATTAATTCAAATGGATCTAGAAGCCCAGATGACACGTGCCCATCAGCCTTAAGGACGAAAAATGAGGATCCAATGAACGCCAGCCCACTAAAACCAAAATCAGACGTTACCTCTTCCTTTCTCACATCATTACCTCCAATTAATAAGCCGCCTTTGGTTTTCGTGCAAAATTTGAAAAGACCACCCACTATAAGAGCTACCACCCATTCACCTTGGATGATTCCTTGCTATTTCGAATTTACAAGAGCTTACTGCCTTCTCTTTCTCAAATTTCTTCGTTTTCTCTACAAATTCTCAACAATGGCATCTCAAAACCCTGATACGAGTTCTCCACTTCGTGTAACCCCCATCTCCGCCGTGACCCCCCACTTAAGCCCTAACAAAGAGGCTTTGAGCTCAATCCCCCAAATTGATGCTCCGAGTAAGGAAGCTCCGCCCCTAGAATCACTTCCCAACCCCTCCGAATTTTTTAAGAATGGGAAAGATTTTCCTCACGCTAACACCCCCTCCACTGTTACTGAGGTTGAGCTCCGTAACATTCGGGCTCGCTATCAAATACCAGATACCCACAGGGTGAGGATTGCAGCCTCCCACGAAAGAATGTACCAACGCCCCGACGGTTGGACCGCCGTCCCGATAACGTTCCTAGAGAAGGGGGTGAGGTTTCCCCTTCATGCCTTCTTGATCGCCCTCCTAGGGTTTGTTGGAGTTGGGTTCACCCAATTGGTGCCGAATTCATATATCCATATACTGGCTTATATAGCCTTCTGCTACCAGATAGGAGTTCCCCCCGCTGTTGATTCTTTCTTTACCCTCTTCTCGGTAGGGAAGTCTCGGGAAAAAGGCTTCAAGGTGCTAAGTAAAATAGCCCCCAAGCCCAATGCCAGAATCGAGAAGTGGTCTCTAATGGACACTCCTTCGAGCAACCGAGGATGGCACAATAAATGGTTCTTCGTCAACGGGCCCGAAATCTCCTCTATCCCGGACTGGACTACTTCTGATCGCGTCTCTGCAGACTTCGGAGATATATCCGAGGAGCGTATAAGAGAAATGACGCGTATCATAGAGAAGATACCTCTGAAGGAGTGGAGCTTCGGCCTCTTGAGCAAGCAAGCGTGGTTGTATGACCATAAATGTGAATTGACTTGTATCAATGTACAGTTTACTGATTTATACTAGTAGTGTCTAAATTGATTCTTTGTATGTGTAGTGTCTCTTATCAAACCGACTTCGATCGATCGAAAGGATCTGGATAGGTACCTCTTCGGTAAGCCTTCATCACCTTCCGCCGAAGTCCCCCTTGAGGAACCTTCGGCCTCCGAAGATCAAAACATTGAGGATCAATCGGCACACTTCGTCGCTGAAGAGGAACCTAACCAACCTCGAAAAAAGAAAAGGGCTGTTCGGAAAGTCTGGATAAACCCTCAAGGATCTCAACCCGCTTCTGTAGCGAGTTTGATTGACATGCCTGTGAAGGAGCGGATGCAAGCCCTCCGTATCAAGAAAAGGAGGACCAAGGTAACCCCTCTGTCTGCTGACGAGCTCCAGATTCCCACTGCTGAAGTTGATCCTCCGATCATCGTTCCTATGGAGATCCATGTTTCTGAAGACGAGCTCGAAAAACAAACTGAATCTCCACCTCTGACCCGTAAAAGAAAACAACCTTCCGACAGTCAACCACCACCGCCTCCCTAACCATCTATGCCATCTCCGGCACGATCCTCCCCCTCAGCCTTCAGGCGAGAAGCTGCATCTTCTCCCACCGTATGGCCGGAGTTTAATGCCAACTTTCCCTTCCAGCTGTTCGATTCCTTCGTCCGGGAGACTGATGACCATCGGTTCGGGAACAGCTCAATTAGGGATTTAATCGAAGAAGGCATGAGTTACCAGGCTAAGGTGAGTTAGTTGTCCAATCTGAATATTTGGAAATTGTGTGCTTCTTCTAATAATTCGCCGACTGTCTTTGAATGTCTGTAGGCAAATGCTGTCTTCGGGAGACTTCTTCCCCGGTATAGAGGATCCGAAGCCGAAGAAGACGCAGCCCGGCGAGAGAACGCTATTCTGGCGTCGGCTCTGAATAAAGATAGGAGGGACCATGGTACCACTCTCTTCAATAACGAATGCCTTTAGAAGGATGTGAATAAGTTAAAAAAAAAATTGGAGACAGCCGAGGCCACCCATCAGATAACCGTTAATACGAACATAGACCTGGTTCGTCGAAATGAGGTCCTTGTGGGGAAGAACGAAACGATGGTGAAAACCAACAAGAGCCTGGCGGTGCAAGTACATGAACTCGAAGCTAGGGACTTGAGACATCTGAAGGAACGGGCAAAGCTCGAAGAGGAGCTTCAAGAACTTCGTGCTTTGAGAGATTTAGGTCCTCCTTTGACCTAAAATCTTCGGAGAGAAGTTCAACAAGAATATCGAAAATCAGCTGAGTTGAACGAGGAGATCGTCCAAATGTTCTCGGATGGATACGACGAATGCCGAAGCAAAGACAAGGTAAGACTTGTCACTGCTAAGGTTGATCCGACCATTCTCGACTCTTCGGAAGACGAAGCTGATTCCTGAAGATGATTCTCTTTTCCCTTAGCTGTAGGATTCTTGTAAAAGCTTCTATCGTTTTGTAAACAGTATTATGTAAATGAAATATCAACATTATTCCTTATGACTTTGGTGTATTTACTGTTTATCAACACTTCAATATCGATTCAACTTGAAAAATGTACAAGCTCCTTCGTGGACTTAACTTAAACTGTTAATTAACAACTAGGCAAGTCGTATATCAGACAAGATGAAGTTAAAGAATGTGGCCTTCTGAACTCAACACTTAGAAAAAATTAGGTAATAAAGTAAGGGAATACTTATTCGTTACCAAAGTGTGAGGTAGATGCCGTGAAGGGCCTGACGAAGTCTAAACGATGACACTTGCCTACCATGAAGGGCCTGACAAGGTCTAAAAGTCGACAATTGTCTACCACACAGGGCCTGACAACGTCTTAAGGATGACACTTGCCTACCACGAAGGGCCTGACAAGGTCTAAGGGTCGACAATTGCCTACCACGCAGGGCCTGACAATGTCTTAAGGATGACACTTGCCTACCACGAAGGGCCTGATAAGGTCTAAGGGTCGACAATTGCCTACCACGCAGGGCCTGACAACGTCTTAAGGATGACACTTGCCTACCACGAAGGGCCTGACAAGGTCTAAGGGTCGACAATTGCCTACCACGCAGGGTCTGACAACGTCTTAAGGATGACACTTGCCTACCACGAAGGGCCTGACAAGCTCATAAGGACCACCTGCCGATGAGGCTACCATCGAATGGTCAGCGAGTCCACCCCAACCTCCTTACACCAATGACGTTCGCCTACCACGCAAGGCCTGACGAACTCATAGGGACCACTTGCCGATGAGGCTACCATCGAATGGTCAGCGAGTCCACCTGAACCTCCTTACTCCGATGACATTAATAGCAACGAAGGCAAGACTTGTTTGAGAAAAAGGGAATTTTTATTGATGATGACTTAAAACCATTTACAGACTTCCGGTGTACTGATATTGTAGCTACTGAAAATACTTTCGAAGCCTGCCTGCATGCCAAGTATTCTTGATCTCTAATCCGTCTAAAGCCCTCAACTGATAAGTCCCCGGCTTCGGTACTTCTATGACTTCATACGGCCCTTCCCAATTCGGCATCAGCTTTCCCAAATTCTGGGGTGTAGATGCTTCGACTTCTCTGAGAACGAAATCTCCTACTTCGAACCTGCGAAGCTTTACCCCTTTGTTATAATGCTTAGCTACTCTTCGCTGATAGGCTGCTAGTTTGACCAAGGCTGTTTCTCTGACTTCTTCAAGTAAATCAAGATTGGCTTTCAGCCCCTCGTCATTGTATATTTCTCTGAACTGACTAACTCGAAGACTTGGAGATCCAATTTCAACAAGGACTAAGGCATCAGTACCATAGGCCAGTCTGAAAGGTGAATCCCCCGTTGTGGTCCTCGGAGTGGTCCGATAGGCCCATAACACGCTGAGCAGCTCTTCCGGCCATCTTCCTTTAGCTTCGTCCAATCTGCGCTTGATTCCATTCAGCAGCGTTCTGTTGGTCACTTCGACTTGTCCATTAGACTGAGGATGAGCTACCGAAGTCTTTCTATGCTGGACCCCCAGTTCTTTCAAAAATGCTTCGAATTTTGATCCCACAAACTGACGTCCATTGTCTGAAATCACCACCTTAGAAATTCCGAACCGAAATACTACTGACTCCTTGATGAACTTTAAGCATTCTTGTTCCATTATTAACCTAAGCGATTTTGCTTCTACCCACTTGGTCATGTAGTCGATGGCAACTATAACAAAGCTGACCTGACCTTTTACTTTCGGTAGCGGACCTAGTATATTAACCCCCCAGACAGCAAAGAGTATGGGAGATAAGATCGAGTATAACTCTTCTGGTGGCTGATGTGGGATCGGACTGTTGAGCTGACACTTCTCGCATTTCTTGACGTATTCAGTCGCTTCCTTGAAGATGGTAGGCCAGTAGTATCCCTGACGAAGTACTTTGTAGGCTAATGACTTAGCAGCCATATGGTCGCCGCAGATGCCCTCGTGAACTTCTCGAAGAGCATATTTAGCTTCGGACGGAGTCAAACATTTTAACAGTGGAGACGAGAAGGCCCTTCGAAATAGATCCCCATCTATCAGAACGAAATTAGCACTCTTGCACTTGATTTTCTTGGCCAGCATCTGATCCGAAGGTAGAACGCCATCTGCCAGATACTCCAGATACGGAGTCAACCAGCAGTTGGTTCGGTCAATGCACATTACCGATTCATGATGAACATTAGGATGTTGCAAAATTTCTAAGTAAACCGACCCATCAAAAATGTTAACATCCGTAGTGGCTAATTTGGAGAGTGCATCGGCAATGGAATTGTCGTCACGTTCGACCCCCTGAAATTCATAGAACTGGAAATACTGAAGTCGTCCTTTCAATTCCGCCAAATACTTGATCATTCTATGACCTCGGGCTTCGTATTCCCCGGAGACTTATTTAACGACTAACTGAGAGTCGCTGAAGATAATTATTCTTTGCACTTCGAGACTCTTAGCTAGTCGCAATCCCGCCAACACTGCCTCGTACTTTGCTTCATTGTTCGTCGCTTTAAACTGAAATCTGATGGCCTGTTGCACCTTGAATCCCTCCGGGCTGGTCAGAATAATCCCTGCTCTGCTGACGTCTGCGGTAGAAGACCCATCTGCATACAGTGTCCACGAACTTTGCTTCTGCTGAAGAACCGCAACTATGCTGTCAGATCCTTCAGCTTCTGCTACAGCTTCATCAGCTTCAGAAAACGAACACTCGACCATAAAATCTGCTGCCTGCCCCTTGATGGCAGTTCGGGGATGATATTCAACGAAGAACTGAGATAACTCCATCGTCCATGCAGCTAATCTCCCCGATACCTCAGGTTTGCCCATAATTTTCTTCAAAGGCTGATCTGTGTAGACTATTACCAACCTACCCTGGAAGTACTGCCTAAGCTTCCGACTAGCAGTTATTAAAGCAAAAGTAAACTTCTTAATGTTCGGGTACCTTGTTTCAGCATCCCGAAGGACATGGCTTACATAATAAACCGGGTGCTGCTTACCCCCAACTTCTCGCACTAAAACTGCTCCTACTGCCAACGAACTAGCTGCTAAGTACAAATACAAAGGCTCAGCAGGAGCGGACTTCATCAACAAAGGCGCCGAAGATAAGTAGGATTTGATGCTCTGAAAGGCGTCTTCGCATTCTGAAGTCCATTGGAACGTCTTGGCAATCTTCGGCCCTTTCAGCGTGTCAAAAAATGGCAAACACCTTTCTGCCGATTTGGACATAAGCCTCCTCAAAGCTACAATCCTTCCAGTCAGACGCTGAACGTCTTTAAATGACTGAGGAGTCTTTATGTTCAGGATCGCTTGAATCTTTTTTGGATTGGCTTTAATTCCCCTCTGACTGACCAGATAACCCAAAAATTTGCCAGCCCCTAATCCGAAGGTGCACTTGGCAGGATTCAGTCTCAATTTGTGATAACGAACTGTCTGAAAGCATTCCTCCAGGTCATCCAGATGTTTGTGCACCAACATGCTCTTAACAATCATGTCATCCACATATACTTCCATATTCTTACCCAACTGACGCCTGAAAACATAGTTCATCATTCTTTGGTAAGTGGCCCCGGTGTTGATGAGGCCGAAGGTCATTTTCTTGTAGGCATATACCGAACGATGCGTAATAAACGCCGTCTTCGGTATATCCTCTTTACACATGAAGATTTGATGATAGTCAGAGAATGCATCCATGAAGCTCAACAAGGCATACCCCAAAGTTGCATTGATGAGCTGGTCAATGTGGGGTAACGGGTAGAAATCCTTTGGACAAGCTTTATTCAGATCCGTATAGTCGATGCAAACCCGCCATTTCCCATTCTACTTCTGGACCAGCACCATGTTTGCTGTGACGCCCCCAAAATAGGTATACAACACCCATTCTGAGTCGCCAAATATATGGTACAAAAAACAAACTACAACTTCAATAATACAATTGTCGTGCAAAATACGACAACACATACTGTGAGTTTAAATACAAATATTGTCTTCTAGACAATATCCACACTCAAATAAATCCTCATTACAATTATTCAAACACTATTTTACAGAAATAGTGAGGACTGCTAAAACATCTTTCTAGAACCATCACTCCATACCCCGACTAGATCCTGCTATGTTCTCACCTCCTGAGAAAAAAAATGGAACAAAAAGGAAAAGGGTGAGCTCAACTAGCCCAGTAAAGAATATTATGATTAATATAATATACAACAAATTATCGTTAGTCTTCAACAGGGAAAAATCTGATAGAATATAATCGACAACAAGTTTTAGATCAACAACTGCAGCGGAAACATCAAACCATTAGAAGAGTCAAGTAGAGAAAGAATTCTACTATCTTCTAAGATTTAAAAATCCATCATCAATATTTTATCCCTGTAACATCGATTAATAATCATCTTTAACCAAATATTCATCTTTGCACTACAGGCCAAATATATTCATTTGTATAACCAGTCGGTCATGTTCATCTCAACACCTGTTCATCTTGGCACTACAGGCCAAAGATATTCATCAAGTAATCATACATCTTTGCACTACAGGCCAAAGATATTCAGTAATATCATCATTTAGGACTGAGGATGATGAAAAATATCTTAAAAAAACGAATCCAGTGAGACAAAAGGACAAATAGTAGAGATTCGTATAACAGTTTATCCAAGATCAATAATACTTCATAATAATCAATTGTGAAGCAGAATTCAAAAATAAAGATCAAAACATGGATACAATCAAAGATAGTAACCATAATAGACATCTTGGATAAAAAGAGAAAATTTTATTTTTCGGTGAATAGTGTCGTATTCGTGAATAGTACCGTATACGTGAATAGTGCCGTATACGTGAATAGTAACCCCGACACAAAAAGTTCTAAATTTGATAAAAACTCATATCAATATTTCAGCATAATGATATTGAAGAAAATAATATCATTAAGAAGAAAATAATATCCCTTACCTCAAGATATCAGTACTTCTGGTCGGAATACCGGTATAAGGCTGAAAGAAACTTGCTCTGATGAATAGAAACTCTCAAAGTATCTAAATACTCACAAAATACACTCAATAATCTAGAGAGAGAAAGAGAGAAAACTTGTTTCTGGTGTGATTTTCAATTCTAACTTAGCCCTCTATTTATAGGAAAATTTTAGTAGGCTTGACCTGCAACTTGATGGCTTTACCTGCTACTATTCCCACCCACCACATTTGAAATATAATTCAGCACATTTCTTCACCAACCAAGAGTGGGGCCCACCAATTCTAAAATTTTCCATCAAAATGATAAACTCTGAAAATTCAACAATTTCTGAACCAGTCATCTTGTAAAATTCATAATAAATCATACGTTCATTTTTAACGGTTAAAAATTTGTGGGCATATACTCAACTTATATATGTATAACATATCCAAAAATTACCACGATCCAACGGTCGGATTAAAAATTATAACCCCCGCAAAATATCTCAAAAACCCTGATTTTTAATACCTCCATTCCGACAAAAATACTGATAAAAACCTCAACATTAACTCCTTCATTTTTAACCACAAAAATATATCCCTCCTTTATATCTAAATAAAATCAATATTTCCTTATCATATGAATCAATAATTAATTATTCACAAATAATATTACAGAATCACATTTATGACAACCAGGCCGTTCCCAAGAAAGAGGGGGCTTTCCAATAAGGATTTCTCCTTACTGGCGCGTAATTAGATGACCAAACCTCTCCTTAGACAGAACTTTCTAGACATTGCCAATAATGTTATCTAATAATATTATTCAAATAATATGACTTATTGATCTGATAATAGAAAATACTGTGCAGCAGCAATTATTGAAACAACAATAATATAAAATATCAACGCAGCAATTATTGAATCAATAAAATAAAATATTGAAC
Organism: Panax notoginseng; assembly: GCA_016801055.1. Lineage (NCBI taxonomy): Eukaryota > Viridiplantae > Streptophyta > Magnoliopsida > Apiales > Araliaceae > Panax > Panax notoginseng. The sequence goes on from CM029012.1 coordinate 261,369,608, forward strand.
AATAACTACTGTAACAATTATTGAGTAGTGCCTTCCTTCGTAAGAATCAATAATTGGTGCAATACCGTGTGCTACTGTATTTTAACCACCGGGTATTCCAACAGTATTAACGGTAACAACTACGCCGTTATTTATAAACAACTTATACTTGTCGTTTTCTTCATCCAATCGCTTTCCGTTATGGGGCCCACACAAGGCTGCGTCGTCGTACGAATATTCCCCGACAGCAAGAATATTCCACGACCAACCGAATATTCACCGACCAAAAATAAATATTTTATAACCACTTGCTTATTTTGCAAAATTTGCACATTTCACCCATAACCAAAGTATTATATCAAATTAACCCCTTATTATTCATAATAATATTTAGAGAAAATTTAATTTTATTCATTAATAAGTTGGGATCTTACAACCTCCCCTCCTTATGAAATTTCGTCCTCAAAATTGACGTACGTACCTGATATTTCGAAAAGGTGAGGATACCTCGCTTTCATTTCTGATTCCAACTCCCAGGTCATTTCTTCAATAGCATGGTTTCTCCACAAAACCTTAACTTATGGTATAACCTTCGTGCGTAGGATATGCTCTTTCCTATCCAAGATCTTAACAGGTACCTCCTCGTACGTTAAATCTTCAGCTATCTCGTCTGGTTCTAACTCAATAATGTGGTTCGGGTCTTTAACATATTTACGAAGCATAGATATGTGAAAAACATTATGAACACGAGACATGCTTGGAGGTAATGCGAGTCTATATGCCACATTTTCTATTCGCTCAAGAATCTCAAATGGACCAACAAATCTTGGATTGAGCTTTCCTCTCTTCCCAAATCTTGTAACTCCCTTCCATGGTGCAACACGTAACAATACATGATCCCCAATATTAAATTCCACGTCCTTCAGATGAAGATCTGCATAACTCTTTTGTCGATCCTGTGCCGTTTGTATACGTTGTCGAATCGTTTGGATCTTCTCTGTAGTCATTCGTACCAACTCTGGTCCTAACAACGTTGCTTCTCCCACCTCATCCCAACATACTGGAGAGCGACACTTTCGTCCATACTATGCTTCAAAGGGAGCCACACCTATACTTGCCTGATAACTTTTGTTGTAGGAGAATTCCACCAATGGTAGGTACTTATCCCAACTTCCTTTGAAATCTAGGACACAAAGTCTTAATAGATCTTCAAGAGTTTGAATAGTCCTCTCTGATTGCCCGTCCGTTTGAGGATGGTATGCCGAACTAAATCGTAAATCCGTGCCCATAGCTTTCTGCAAGCTAACCCAAAATCGTGAAGTGAATCTTGGGTCACGATCCGAAACTATGGATACTGGCATGCCATGCAATCTCACAATCTCGTTCACGTACATACTAGCAAGACGTTCAAGGGAATAAGTCTCACGTATCGGCAAGAAATGAGCGGACTTGGTTAATCTATCAACAATAACCCAAATCGCATCTATGCCTTGAGAAACCTTGGGAAGACCCGTAACAAAATCCATAGTAATGTGTTCCCACTTCCATTTCGGAATCTCAAGTGATTGCAATGGACCCTTTGGTACTTGATGCTCCGCTTTTACACGTTGACAAGTTAAACATCTCGAGATAAACTCCGCGATCTCTCTTTTCATATTGCTCCACCAAAATGTATGTCGAAGATCGTGATACATTTTGGTACTCCCAGGATGGATTGTAAACGGTGTGTTGTGTGCCTCCATCATTATTCTATACTTCAAGTCAAAATCGTTAGGAACACAAAGTCTGGAGTTGACTCGAAGTATTCCTTCTTCATCAATTCTTGCTTCTGAATAACACCTTCTTGCACTTTCTTCTTCATACGCATCAGCTCCATGTCCGTAGCTTGAGCAGCTTTAACTTTATCGATTAAAGTCGGTTCTACTCGTATATTTGATATCATCATGTGGGTACTTGGAGCCTTCATCTCTATCTCCATCCTTTGCAAGTCATACAAAATGGGCCTTTGTGTTAACAACATTGCACTCGTACCCGCATATGATCTTCTACTCAATGCGTCAGCTACTACGTTTGCTTTTCCAGGATGATATTGGATGGTATGATCGTAATCTTTCAACAGCTCGAGCCAACGTCGCTGCCGCATGTTGAGTTCCTTTTGGGTGAAGAAATATTTGAGGCTTTTATGATCTGTATAGATCTCCACTTTCTCCCCATACAGATAGTGTCTCCAGATCTTCAACGCAAAAACGACTGCTGCCAACTCCAAATCATGAGTAGGATAATTCCTCTCATATTCTTTGAGTTGTCGTGAGGCATAGGCTATGACTTTCCCATGTTGCATGAGAACACATCCTAACCCTTTGCCTGAAGCATCACTATAGATAACAAATCCATCCGAACCAGATGGTATTGTCAGAACAGGTGCCGAAATGAGTCTCCTCTTGAGTTCTTGGAAACTCTTCTCGCATTCCTCACTCCATACGAATTTTGTATCTTTCCGAGTCAGCTGAGTTAACGGAGTAGCGATTCGCGAAAATCCTTCAACAAATCTCCGATAATAACCAGCTAAGCCCAGAAAGCTACGTACTTCGGTTACCGACTTCGGTTGCTCCCAACTTTGTATGGCTTCAATCTTCGCCGGGTCGACAGATACTCCATGTTTTGACACCACGTGCCCAAGGAATGCTACTTCCTCAAGCCAGAACTCGCATTTCTTCAATTTGGCATATAACTTATTTTCACGAAGCCTTTGCAGTACCAGCTTCAAATGGCGCTCATGATCTTCACGGCTTTTGGAATAGATGAGGATGTCATCAATAAAGACAACAACGAACTGATCCAAATATTATTTGAATACACGGTTCATCATATCCATGAAGGCAGCAGGAGCATTAGTCAATCCAAAAGACATGACTAAGAATTCATAATGCCCGTACCGAGTTCTGAAGGCAGTCTTTGGAATATCCTCAGTTTTAATCTTCAGCTGATGATATCCAGAACGAAGATCGATCTTTGAAAAGAATTGTGCTCCTTGCAACTGGTCAAACAGGTCATCAATGCGAGGTAGCGGATACCTATTCTTGATGGTGACATGGTTCAATTCTCGATAGTCAATACAAAGTCGCATACTCCCGTCTTTCTTCTTTACGAATAAAACAGGAGCACCCCAAGGAGACGTACTAGGACGAATAAAACCGATGTCCAACAACTCCTGTAGTTGGACTTTTAACTCCTGAAGTTCAATAGGAGCCATTCGATATGGGGTTTTAGAAATGGGCTTTGTACCGGGTTCAAGGTCAATAAAGAATTCAATTTCTCGTTCCGGGGGTAGACCGTGAAGTTCTTCAGGAAATACATCGGAAAATTCTCTAACAATAGAAATATTATTCAAATCTGACTTGTCTTTGTTCAAATCCATAACATGGGCTAAGAAAGCTTGACATCCGTTTTTCAATAAACGAATAGCTTTGTGGCTTGATATGACAGTGACTGATTTTAGTGGTTTAGTAGTTTGAATTCGTATGACAGGTTGGTTAGGAATATGAAAACTAACAACCTTACGAAAACAATCAATTTTAGCATGATGAGTGGTTAACCAATCAATTCCTAAAATCACATCAAAAGCAAGTATCTTTAAAGAGATAAGATCAACAGGTAATGTGATAGTGCCAACTTGGATCATGCAAGATTTATAAACTGTAGATGTAACGAAAGTTTCACCCAACGGAGTTTCAACAGATAAGTTAAAGTCCAATTTCTCCGGAGTCAAGTTTAAACGTTGAGCACAAGCAGGAGAGATAAAAGAATGGGTAGAACCGGTATCTAGTAAAGTATAAACTTCGCAAGAATTCAAGATTAGCTTACCCGTAATCACCTCGTTCGGGTTTCTCGCGTTTTGGCCAGTCACGACAAACGCCCTTCCAGGAACCGCTGATTTCGACTTATCCGGGACAACTTTTGGAGTCACCATCTCCGCTGAACTTGGTTTTGTTACAGAACACTCTCGAGCTATATGACCCTCCTTTCCACAGTTATAACATAACTTAGATTATTGTGGGCAGTTTGGGCTGATATGTCCCTCTTTCCCACATTTGTAATATACGACCGGTGGTCGTTCTCCTCCCCTAGAAACAGTTAATGTTTGTGCTGACGTCTTCACGTTATCATTGTTGTACCTTCTCTTCTTGAAATCTCCTCCCGACTCGCTCCTTCTATTATCACGACCACGATTACCACCAGAGTGGTTACCGCTTTTGTCCGAATGTTTTCCTCCCTGCTGGTTTTCATTGCTTCGATGACTGCCGCCACCGGTATGACCCTAGTTGTGGTCCCTCGGTTGCACATACTCATTATCTCGCTCTAATAATTGAGCCCTGTTTACAACATCTGAATATAAAAAATTTTTATGAGAGATAAGATATTGCCGAATCTCGGGTTTTAAACCTCTCAGAAACATCCTTGTCATTCGTTCCTCATTCTCGACCAAATGAGGTGCAAACCTGGATAACTCTGCAAACTTCGCCTCGTACTGGGACACCGTCATGTTGTTTTGTTCCAGTCTAATAAACTCTACCTCCTTCATATGACGAATACTTTCAGGAAAGTACTTGTCATTGAACAGTTTCTGAAATGTTTCCCAGGACATGTTGAGTGCGTCAGGCTGGGTACGCTTCACAGACTCCCACCAGTAGTCTGCCTCACCGCGGAACATAAAGGTAGCGAATGGAACCTTCTGTTCCTCCGTGCATCCCAAGACATCGAATATCTTGGTAATTTGCTTGACCCACGTTTCCGCCATGATCGGATCTGGCTTTCCCTTAAATTCTGGTGGTCTCAATTCTTTGAACTGCTTGGCTGTGACAGACCGCGCGTTGCTATCACTTCCACCCGTATTTTGTACACGAGTCTCCCTCGTCTAATTTTGCATGAACTGCAAAAAGCTTCTAAACATTCCATCATTCATCGTTTGCTCGGTAACGTTATTTATAGGAGGAATATTGCCTTCCTGTTGCACGTTCCCCTGGGTGGTGATTAAAGGGGTCTCCACGGTATGATTTACTCCATTATTAACGTTCTCAGCTGCTATTCTTAAATACTGCCATAAAATAAAGGTTAATAGTCATGTCATATATTATCCCTATACACTGACCGACTAAATAAACACCAAATAAACTTAGTCAGGTCATACTAGCGAAGGAATTCCCTGTCTCTCCCCTCCTAGTTCTTGTCTCACATCTCAGCCAGGGATCATATCCCTAAGCTCTGATACCAACTGTGACGCCCCCAAAATAGGTATACAACACCCATTTTGAGTCGCCAAATACATGGTACAGAAAGCAAACTACAACTTCAATAATATAATTGTCGTGCAAAATACGACAACACATACTGTGAGTTTAATACAAATATTGTCTTCTGGACAATATCCACACTCAAATAAATCCTCATTACAATTATTCAAACACTATTTTACAGAAATAGTGAGGACTGCTAAAATATCTTTCTAGAACCATCACTCCATACCCCGACTAGATCCTGCTATGTTCTCACCTCCTGAGAAAAAAAATAGAACAAAAAGGAAAAGGGTGAGCTCAACTAGCCCAGTAAAGAATATTATGACTAAGATAATATACAACAAATTATCGTTAGTCTTCAACAGGGAAAAATCTGATAGAATATAATCGACAACAAGTTTTAGATCAACAACTGCAGCGGAAACAGCAAACCATTAGAAGAGTCAAGTAGAGAAAGAATTCTACTATCTTCTAAGATTTAAAAATCCATCATCAATATTTTATCCCTGTAACATCGATTAATAATCATCTTTAACCAAATATTCATCTTTGCACTACAGGCCAAATATATTCATTTGTATAACCAGTCGGTCATGTTCATCTCAACACCTGTTCATCTTGGCACTACAGGCCAAAGATATTCATCAAGTAATCATACATCTTTGCACTACAGGCCAAAGATATTCAGTAATATCATCATTTAGGACTGAGGATGATGAAAAATATCTTAAAAAAACGAATCCAGTGAGACAAAAGGACAAATAGTAGAGATTCGTATAACAGTTTATCCAAGATCAATAATACTTCATAATAATCAATTGTGAAGCAGAATTCAAAAATAAAGATCAAAACATGGATACAATCAAAGATAGTAACCATAATAGACATCTTGGACAAAAAGGAAAAATTTTATTTTTCGGTGAATAGTGCCGTATTCGTGAATAGTACCGTATACGTGAATAGTGCCGTATACGTGAATAGTAATCCCGACATAAAAAGTTCCATATTTGATAAAAACTCATATCAATATTTCAGCATAATGATATTGAAGAAAATAATATCATTAAGAAGAAAATAATATCCCTTACCTCAAGATATCAGTACTTCTGGTCGGAATACCGGTATAAGGCTGAAAGAAACTTGCTCTGATGAATAGAAACTCTCAAAGTATCTAAATACTCACAAAATACACTCAATAATCTAGAGAGAGAAAGAGAGAAAACTTGTTTCTGGTGTGATTTTCAATTCTAACTTAGCCCTCTATTTATAGGAAAATTTTAGTAGGCTTGACCTGCAACCTGATGATTTTACCTGCTACTATTCCCACCCACCACATTTGAAATATAATTCAGCACATTTCTTCACCAACTAAGAATGGGGCCCACCAATTCTAGAATTTTCCATCAAAATGATAAACTCTGAAAATTCAACAATTTCTGAACCAGTCATCTTGTAAAATTCATAATAAATCATACGTTCATTTTTAACGGTTCAAAATTTGTGGGCATATACTCAACTTATATATGTATAACATATCCAAAAATTACCACGATCCAACGGTCGGATTAAAAATTATAACCCCCGCAAAATATCTCAAAAATCCTGATTTTTAATACCTCTATTCCGACAAAAATACTGATAAAAACCTCAACATTAACTCCTTCATTTTTAACCACAAAAATATATCCCTCGTTTATATCTACATAAAATTAATATTTCCTTATCATATGAATCAATAATTAATTATTCACAAATAATATTACAGAATCACATTTATGACAACCAGGCCGTTCCCAGGAAAGAGGGGGCTTTCCAATAAGGATTTCTCCTTACTGGCGCGTAATTAGATGACCAAACCTCTCCTTAGACAGAACTTTCTAGACATTGCCAATAATGTTATCTAATAATATTATTCAAATAATATGACTTATTGATCTGATAATAGAAAATACTGTGCAGCAGCAATTATTGAAACAACAATAATATAAAATATCAACGCAGCAATTATTGAATCAATAAAATAAAATATTGAACAATAACTACTGTAACAATTATTGAGTAGTGCCTTCCTTCGTAAGAATCAATAATTGGTGCAATACCGTGTGCTACTGTATTTTAACCACCGGGTATTCCAACAGTATTAACGGTAACAACTACGCCGTTATTTATAAACAACTTATACTTGTCGTTTTCTTCATCCAATCGCTTTCCGTTATGGGGCCCACGCAAGGCTGCGCCGTCGTACGAATATTCTCCGACAGCAAGAATATTCCACGACCAAACGAATATTCCCCGACAAAATAAATATTTTATAACCACTTACTTATTTTATAAAATTTGCACATTTCACCCATAACCAAAGTATTATATCAAATTAACCCCTTATTATTCATAATAATATTTAGAGAAAATTTAATTTTATTCATTAATAAGTTGGGGTCTTACATTTGCCATCCACTGCGGATAGTTAATTTCGAAGATGAAGTCAGCAGCTAGCAGCTTCGCAATTTCTCCATCGATGATTCTTTGGCGCTCGGGCGCAAAGATCCTCCTCTTTTGTCGAACTGGCTTCTTCGACGGATCCACTTCTAATCGATGCTCGATGATATCCCTGCTCACTCCCGGCATATCCTGAGGTTCCCAGGCGAAGATGTCAATATAACACTGCAGGAGTTCAATGAGGTTCGTCCTGAGAGGTTCTGGTAGACCCGAACCTATTTTCACCGTCTTGTTAGCCTTGCCCGGGATGAGCTCTATCTCTTCTGTCTCTTCAGCAGGCATAACCAACGGCTCTGAGCTGCTTTCCGTGAAGGGTTTGATCTCTATTGCCATGGTCTGTTTTTGCTTTGACACCCCTACCCCCGAAGTGATCACAGCATTTCTGTAACATCTTCTGGCCAGATCTAGATCCCCTTTCACTTCCCCAACCCCATGAGCAGTAGGAAATTTGATTTTGAAATGAAGGATTGAGGTTACAGCTTGTAAAGCAGTTAAAGTGGGCCTCCCCAAAATAGCATTATAAGCAGAATCTACATGCACAACATAAAATTTGCAAATAATTTCTACCTGTTGGGGGCCGTTCCGAAGATAACCGGCAGTTCAATGGTTCCAGCCACTTTGACCGGATCGTTGCTGAAGCCATATAAGGGGGCCTCCTGTCCGATCTCCATCTTCTGTCCATCAAGATGCATCCTTTGATAAGCATGAGCATATAAGATATCCACAGAAGACCCATTGTCGATCATCATACGCTTCATGTCCACCGAACCCACTTGTGCCGTCACGACCAATGATCCCTCATGCGGTTCGATGGTTTCCAAAGGGTAATCCTTATCTGTAAAGGAAATTACCGTACCCGGGAAGGGTCTGTCAGTCTTCGGGAGGGTACCCGCCACTGACATGACCGAATCCAGATAACTTCGGCGCTTTTTTCCAAAAAGCTTGCCCGAAGTGCCCCCAGTGATGACATCTATCACTTGCCTCGCGGGCGGTTCAGGAGCGGGGAACACTTGCTGAACTGGTTGGGCTGCCTGAACAGGTCCTCTATTCTGTTGTTGGTTTGTTCGGGCGGCCACATAATGAACTAAAGCCCCGTCTTGCACCTTTCTCTCAATAAAATCTTTCAGACTAGCACAGTCATTCGTATCGTGGCCCGAGGCTTGATGATAGTCACAATACTTACAAGAATTCCCTTTCCCGGGCTTAATGTTATCTCGAGGTGGCTCGAAAATAGGTTGATTCTTAATCTGCTCCAAGATAACAGCCCTGTCAGCATTAAGTGCAGTATATGTCCTGTTTACCCTCTGAGCGGGAGCGGACGAGCGTTCTCCACCCTGTCTCCAATTATTGTTGTATTTCTTTGACCTGCCGTCATGACGACCTTTATCTCCTTAATTCTTACTCTGGTCCCCCTCTGCTCTATCCCGATCTGTCTCCTTAAGCCAATCTGAAGAAGGGCGCTTGAGGCTATTCATGGCTTCTTCTACCACAATATAACCTTCCGCTTTGTCGAAGGCTTCTGCGAGACTCTTCGGGTGATGAAACATCAACTTCTTCACCAACTTTTTCGATTTGACCAGATCTAACCCATTCTGAAACAGTCCCACGGCTTATAGATCGTTCAGGTCTGTCACTTGGCCGACTGCTTCACGGAATCGCTTTACATATTGGCCCAAAGACTCATTCGAATACTGTCGAACCTGAGCCAACGAGCCAGTTGGTTTCCCCCTCCTTTTGTTGCTCCCGAAGCGAGCGTGGAACTTACTGCACATATCCGCCAAAGATGAAATTGAATCCGAAGGCAAAGTCCCCATCCATTGCTTGGCATCCTTTCGGAGTGTCGTGACAAAAGTATGACACTTAGCAGCATCGCTAAAGTCATAATAATCCATCAGGCGGTCGAACGCCTGACTATGGTCGTAAGGATCCCCCGATCCGTCATAACTTTCAATGTGAGGCAACTTCTTGGTGGGGTCAGCTTTTTCTTTCAGAATCTCCGCGGAAAAAGGGGATGCCTTCTTTCCCGAAGTATCTTTTACTTTATGTACCTCGGCAAGCTGCCTCCGAAGCTCCTTCACCTCTTTTACCAGATACTCTACGCCCTCGGGTTGGGACGATGCTTCTTTTTCCGGTGACTCCTCCCTCTTCTGAGTGGACCGATTCCTTACAATAGAACCCCCAACTTTCGAGGGGCTTTTATGACGATGATGGTCCACAGAGCGGAATGCCCTCAGTGGACTTTCGGGTGTACGACCCCTAAATCTGCTTCATCTCTGAACCCGGTTGCCATGGTGGGAACGCACAACAACGAGCGCCTTCTTAGTATTCTCCGGAGAACGATCCCTGGATCGACCTCTTCGTTCGCTTCGACCCTGCTCCTTAGAACCGACAGGGTGATGTGCCCTCTTTGATCTTTGAGGAGTAGGGCTTCTGGACCTTCTCCTTTCTCGAGGGTGACCCCGAGACTCACGCCCTGAATGAACAGGTTCTTTCCCACTCTGATGCCCACGTTCTTCAGATTGGACATAACTGAACGCTTCGTCCCTCAACTCTGCCATTCGAGACATCTGCTCAGCTATATCCTGCCGTTGCTTCACCAATGCCTCCATGGCCCTATCAGCTTCGTCTGCCATCTTAGCCAAGCGGGCAGCTTTTTCGTCTTGGTCGTCCCGGTATCGAGTTCTAGGCGAGGTGCCTTCTACTCGTTTTCGGCCATGACCGGACCCTTTCTCTGCTGTAAAAACTAGCTGTCTCTTGATTTTGCTCACAGCTCTCGGACGAGAATCTCCATGCGATCGTTTGGACGCGGTGCTGGCATGAACACTTAGTGCAGGTCCTAAACGATCCTTGATAGATACTCGCGGTATTGATTCACTGACAACCATCGGTTGTCCCTCAGGTGTAGGTGTCCTACTCTTCCCCATAAAAACCGACGTAGAACGACCACGATGTGATTGAAAAATACTCAGGACACTAGAACTCAGCACTCCTTCTAGCGCCAATGTTAACGCCAAGATCTTCTCCCGCGTCCCAATCACGTAAGACGCCCTGATCCTGCACAGTTCAACAGGTCAAAACCAAAAGCTTGACGGCCTGACCGTCGGGGGATAGCTCCGGCGTGAGAGTCAGTACAGACGATCACAAGGTTAACAATGGAAGAAAAATAATGACCAGTGTCTGAGTGAGTGAAAAATAATAATGTGTGTTGTGTTTTGTTACCTCTTTTTCTTTTGTGATCCTTGCCCCATACGTTCCCTAGACCCGGTTTACTGTGTCACCCACTATCTCCTGACACCTCCTCTCACCACCGGTTATCTCAGCCGAAAGTATGTAGCTTATTTCCCTACCTGCTACCACTGTTACCTCCCGCCGGTAATTGGAGTCCCATCCTCATTAATGTCATGTAGAAAGGTGGCAGACATAACAGTCAACTACTACCTTTTGTGATGATTACCGATCAAAGATAGGATAAGTGACAACTTACATAATGGACCAATCCAATGACTAAGCCCAATATTATAATCAAGTAACGAGGCCCAAGTTGTTTGACCCAACACGACAAAAGTGACATAGTCCAAAGGACAAGCCCAATCGGCCTGACCCAGTATGAAAAGTATTATGACCCAACATGTGTGTTTGACAATTCAGCATGATTTAACCCACATCTTGAAATTAGATTTAGAATTAACATGGGTTGCATATATATATATATATATATGTATGCATGTGTGTGCGCGCGCGCGCGCGTGAAATGACACATGTTGCCTTGTGTGGAGTAAGCCATATGAACCGTTTATAAAATATTTATAGAATAGTTAGTTTGTATATGTAGCATTCCTCGTAATATAAATATTTTAGGTATAAGTGGCTAATTAATTAGGCGGGGCCAGTTAATGTACATAAGAGGAATTGCTTAAACCTGTTTAACTATAACCTATGTCGGCCCATCATAGTAAGGCTCCAACTGGATCATTATGGCTGTCATGTAGGATTAGATATTTTTATAATTACGGTAATTAATAATTTGATTATACAGACGTCACACGTTTTAGCAAAGTTATTCTATAATATTTTTAGTAATCATCGTAAGATATTATATAAATGTTTTCACAATTTTTTTTTATCTTTTTAATCACCACGTCACTTTGGTGATCAGCAACTTCTAAATTATGTATAATTCAAACTATATTATGTATAAGTTGCGCCAAATCATATATTTTATTAATTAATATGTTCTAAAATATAAGATTATTATTAATTTTTTTTAAAATTATTTAAGATATTTTTAAATTTAAAATTAATCGAATCATTCGATTTCAAACCATATATTTAATGATGAATATATTTACACTACCTTAAAAAAACTATTTATAAAAAAACTATATTTTAAATGAATCAAATTTGAAATCTCTAATTGATTTTTTTTAAAAAGATTACAAATAAGCTAAATGCTTTATATCAATTATGCATACTCCATAATAATCATAATTGAATTAACCTTGTTACAATTATATTTAGACATTAGACTAATATATTAATTTCATGGTCCCTTCCCTCTAATTGATGAATGAAGAGTGCGTCAATACTAACTACTACATAAGACAAGTTTATGAATTGGGCCGGGCCCTTCATAACATGGTCCTTGGTGGTGGGTGTATGCCCTTGGGTAGGTATTGAACCCACAAATGAAATAGGAACAATTACATATTCTATTACATTTTTAAAAATAATTACAACAATAGTGCACTCATAAAATTTTTACAAAACTAATACACTTCCATATTTATTTACAATACTAGTGCAATTGGGATACCTTAATTTAAGGAATTAGTATTCAATTAGGATCCCTTAATTTAATGAATTAGTCTTAAATTAAGTAATTAATGTGACGCCCCCAAAATAGGTACACAACATCCATTCTGAGTCGCCAAATACATGGTGGTTAACGCTTTTGTCCGAATATTTTTTCCCCTGCTGGTTTTCATTGCTTCGATGACTGCCGCCACCGGTATGACCCTAGTTGTGGTCCCTCGGTTGCACATACTCATTATCTCGCTCTAATAATTGAGCCCTGTTTACAACATCTGAATATAAAAAAAATTTATGAGAGATAAGATATTGCCGAATCTCGGGTTTTAGACATCTCAGAAACATCCTTGTCATTCGTTCCTCATTTTCGACCAAATGAGGTGCAAACCTGGATAACTCTGCAAACTTCGCCTCGTACTGGGACACCGTCATGGTGTTTTGTTTCAGTCTGATAAACTCCACCTCCTTCATATGACGAATACTTTCAGGAAAGTACTTGTCATTGAACAGTTTTTAAAATGTTTCCCAGGACATGTTGAGTGCGTCTGGCTGGGTACGCTTCACAGACTCCCACCAGTAGTCTGCCTCACCGCGGAACATAAAGGTGGCGAATGGAACCTTCTGTTCCTCCGTGCATCCCAAGACATCGAATATCTTGGTAATTTGCTTGACCCACGTTTCCGTCATGATCGGATCCGGCTTTCCCTTAAACTCTGGTGGTCCCAATTCTTTGAACTGCTTAGCTGTGACAAACCGCGCGTTGTTATCATTTTCACCCGTATTCTGCACACGAGTCTCCCTCGTCTGATTTTGCATGAACTGTAAAAAGCTCCTAAACATTCCATCATTCATCGTTTGCTCGGTAACGTTGTTTACAGGAGGAATATTGTCTTCCTGTTGCACGTTCCCCTGGGTGGTGATTAAAGGTGTCTCCACAGTCTCATTCACTCCATTGTTAACGTTCTCTGCTGCCATTCTCAAATACTGCCACAAAATAAGGGTTAATTGACATGTCACATATTATCCCTATATCTGACCGACTAAATAATTACCAAATAAACTTATTCAGGTCATACTAGCGAAGAAATTTTTCGTCTCTCCCCTCCTAGTTCTTGTCTCACATCTTAGCCAGGGATCATATCCCTAAGCTCTGATACCAACTGTGACGCCCCAAAAAAAGGTATACAACACCCATTCTGAGTTGCCAAATACATGGTACAGAAAGTAAACTACAACTTCAATAATACAATTGTCGTGCAAAATACGACAACACATACTGTGAGTTTAAATACAAATATTTTCTTCTGGACAATATCCACACTCAAATAAATTCTCATTACAATTATTCAAACACTATTTTATAGAAATAGTGAGGACTGCTAAAACATCTTTCTAGAACCATCACTCCATACTCCGACTAGATCCTGTTATGTTCTCACCTCCTGAGAAGAAAAATGGAACAAAAAGGAAAAGGGTGAGCTCAACTAGCCAAGTAAAGAATATTATGACTAAGATAATATACAACAAATTATCGTTAGTCTTCAACAGGGAAAAATCTGATAGAATATAATCGACAACAAGTTTTAGATCAACAACTGCAGTGGAAACAACAAACCATTAGAAGAGTCAAGTAGAGAAAGAGTTCTACTATCTTCTAAGATTTAAAAGTTCATCATCAATATTTTATCCCTGTAACATCAATTAATAATCATCTTTATCCAAATATTCATCTTTGCACTACAGGCCAAAGATATTCATTTGTATCACCTGTCGGTCATGTTCATCTCAACACCTGTTCATCTTTGCACTACGGGCCAAAGATATTCATCAGTTAATCATTCATCTTTGTACTACAAGCCAAAGATATTCAGTAGTATCATCATTTAGGACTGAGGATGATGAAAAATATCTTAAAGAGAACGAATCCAGTGAGACAGAAGGACAAATAGTAAGGATTCGTATAACAGTTTATCTAAGATCAATAATACTTCATACTAATCAATTGTGAAGCAGAATTCAAAAATAAAGATCAAAACATGGATACAATCAAAGATAGTAACCATAATAGACATCTTGGACAAAAAGAGAAAATTTTATTTTTCGGTGAATAGTGTCGTATTCGTGAATAGTACCGTATACGTAAATAGTGCCGTATACGTGAATAGTAACCCCGACACAAAAAGTTCTAAATTTGATAAAAACTCATATCAATATTTCAGCATAATGATATTGAAAAAAATAATATCATTAAGAAGAAAATAATATCCCTTACCTCAAAATATCAGTACTTCTGGTCGGAATACGGGTATAAGGCTGAAAGAAACTTACTCTGATGAATCGAAACTCTCAAAGTATCTAAATACTCACAAAATACACTCAATAATCTAGAGAGAGAAAGAGAGAAAACTTGTTTCTGGTGTGATTTTCAATTCTAACTTAGCCCTCTATTTATAAGAAAATGTTAGCACGCCGAAACAGACTTAACCTGCAACCTGATGGCTTTACCTGCTACTATTCTCACCCACCACATTTGAATAAAAATCTCAGCACATTTCTTCACCAACCATGTAAGACCCCAACTTATTAATGAATAAAATCAAATTTTTTCTAAATATTATTGTGAATAATAAGGGGTTAATTTGATATAATACTTTGGTTATGGGTGAAATGTGCAAATTTTGTAAAATAAGCAAGTGGTTATAAAATATTTATTTTGTCGGAGAATATTCGTTTGGTCGTGGAATATTCTTGTTGTCGAGGAATATTCGTACGACGGCGCAGCCTTGTGTGGGCCCCATAACGGAAAGTGATTGGATGAAGAAAATGACAAGTATAAGTTATTTATAAATAACGGCGTAGTTGTTACCGTTAATACTGTTGGAATACCCGATGGTTAAAATACAGTAGCACACGGTATTGCACCAATTATTGATTCTTACGTAAGAAGACACTACTCAATAATTGTTACAGTAGTTATTATTCAATATTTTATTTTATTGATTCAATAATTACTGCGTTGATATTTTATATTATTGTTGTTTCAATAATTATTGTTGCACAGTATTTTCTATTATCAGATCAATAATTCATATTATTTGAATAATATTATTAGATAACATTATTGGCAATGTCTAGAAAGTTCTGTCTAAAGAGAGGTTTGGTCATCTAATTACGCGCCAGTAAGGAGAAATCCTTATTGAAAAGCCCCCTCTTTCCTGGGAACGGCCTGGTTGTCATAAATGTGATTCTGTAATATTATTTGTGAATAGTTAATTATTGATTCATATGATAAGGAAATATTTATTTTATGTGGATATAAATGAGGGATATATTTTTGTGGTTAAAAATGAAGGAGTTAATGTTGAGGTGTTTTATCAGTATTTTTATCGGAATGGAGGTATTAAAAAATCAAATCAGGGTTTTTGAGAAATATTGCGGGTGTTATAATTTTTAATCCGACCGTTGGATCGTGGTAATTTTTGGATATGTTATACATATATAAGTTGAGTATATGTCCACAAATTTTGAATCGTTAAAAATGAACGTATGATTTATTATGAAATTTACAAGATGACTGGTTCAGAAATTGTTGAATTTTCGGAGTTTATCATTTTGGTGGA
Source organism: Panax notoginseng (assembly GCA_016801055.1). Classification (NCBI taxonomy): domain Eukaryota; kingdom Viridiplantae; phylum Streptophyta; class Magnoliopsida; order Apiales; family Araliaceae; genus Panax; species Panax notoginseng. Next base: position 261,385,809 of record CM029012.1, read on the forward strand.
AAATTCTAGAATTGGTGGGCCCCACTCTTAGTTGGTGAAGAAATGTGCTGAATTATATTTCAAATGTGGTGGGTGGGAATAGTAGCAGGTAAAGCCATCAGGTTGCAGGTCAAGCCTACTAAAATTTTCCTATAAATAGAGGGCTAAGTTAGAATTGAAAATCACACCTGAAACAAGTTTTCTCTCTTTCTCTCTCTAGATTATTGAGTGTATTTTGTGAGTATTTAGATATTTTGAGAGTTTCTATTCATCAGTACAAGTTTCTTTCAGCGTTATACCGGTATTCCGACCAGAAGTACTGATATTTTGAGGTAAGGGATATTATTTTCTTCTTAAATGATATTATTTTCTTCAATATCATTATGCTGAAATATTGATATGAGTTTTTATCAAATTTGGAACTTTTTGTGTCGAGGTTACTATTCACGTATACGGTACTATTCACGTATACGGTACTATTCACGAATACGGCACTATTCACCGAAAAATAAAATTTTCTCTTTTTGTCCAAGATGTCTATTATGGTTACTATCTTTGATTGTATCCATATTTTGATCTTTATTTTTGAATTCTGCTTCACAATTGATTATTATGAAGTATTATTGATCTTGGATAAACTGTTATACGAATCCCTAATATTTGTCCTTCTGTCTCACTGGATTCGTTCTCTTTAGATATTTTTTATCATCCTCAGTCCTAAATGATGATATTACTGAATATCTTTAGCCTGTAGTGCAAAGATGTATGATTACTTGATGAATATCTTTGGCCTGTAGTGCAAAGATGAACAGGTGTTGAGATGAACATGACTGACAGGTGATACAAATGAATATCTTTGGCCTGTAGTGCAAAGATGAATATTTGGATAAAGATGATTATTAATTGATGTTACATGAGGGATAAAATATTGATGATGGACTTTTAAATTTTAGAAGATAGTAGAATTCTTTCTCTACTTGACTCTTCTAATGGTTTGCTGTTTCCGCTGCAGTTGTTGATCTAAAACTTGTTGTCGATTATATTCTATCAGATTTTTTCCTGTTGAAGACTAACGATAATTTGTTGTATATTATCTTAGTCGTAATATTATTTACTGGGCTAGTTGAGCTCACCCTTTTCCTTTTTGTTCCATTTTTCTTCTTAGGAGGTAAGAACATAGCAGGAACTAGTCGGGGTACAGAGTGATGGTTCTAGAAAGATGTTTTAGCAGTCCTCACTATTTCTGTAAAATAGTGTTTGAATAATTGTAACGAGGACTTATTTGAGTGTGAATATTGTCTAGAAGACAATATTTGTATTTAAACTCACAGTATGTGTTGTCGTATTTTGCACGACAATGGGTGTTGTATACCTATTTTGGGGGCGTCACAAACCAAGAGTGGGGCCCACCAATTCTAGGATTTTCCATCAAAATGATAAACTCCGAAAATTCAACAATTTCTGAACCAGTCATCTCGTAAAATTTATAATAAATCATACGTTCATTTTTAACGGTTCAAAATTTGTGGACATATACTCAACTTATATATGTATAACATATCCAAAAATTACCACGATCCAACGGTCGGATTAAAAATTATAACCCCCGCAAAATATCTCAAAAATCCTGATTTTTAATACCTCCATTCCGACAAAAATACTGATAAAAACCTCAACATTAACTCCTTCATTTTTAACCACACAAATATATCCCTCATTTATATCCACATAAAATAAATATTTCCTTATCATATGAATCAATAATTAATTATTCACAAATAATATTACAGAATCACATTTATGACAACCAGGCCGTTCCCAAGAAAGAGGGGACTTTCCAATAAGGATTTTTCCTTACTGGCGCGCAATTAGATGACCAAACTTCTCCTTAGACAAAACTTTCTAGACATTGCCAATAATGTTATCTAATAATATTATTCAAATAATATGAATTATTGATTTGATAAAGAAAAATACTGTGCAGTGACAATTATTGAAACAACAATAATATAAAATATCAACGCAACAATTATTGAATCAATAAAATAAAATATTGAACAATAACTACTGTAACAATTATTGAGTAGTGACTTCTTACGTAAGAATCAATAATTGGTGCAATACCGTGTGCTACTGTATTTTAACCACCGGGTATTCCAACAGTATTAACGGTAACAACTACGCCGTTATTTATAAATAACTTATACTTGCCGTTTTCTTCATCCAATCGCTTTTCGTTATGGGGCCCACACAAGGCTGCGCCGTCGTACGAATATTCCCCGACAGCAAGAATATTCCACGACCAAACGAATATTCCCCGACAAAATGAATATTTTATAACCACTTGCTTATTTTGCAAATTTACATATTTCACCCATAACCAAAGTATTATATCAAATTAACCCCTTATTATTCACAATAATATTTAGAGAAAATTTGATTTTATTCATTAATAAGTTGGGGTCTTACAATTAATATATCTACATATTAAAACAAACTAAAGTGGCGTATATATGATAAACACGTACATTCACACTCTCTTTCATTTTATTTCTCTCTCTTCCTCTGCTCTGTCTCTAGTTTTCTTCTTTCTGATAATGTAAAAGCTAAGAAATTTGATTCTTTTCTCTTCCAAATATCACTAAAACTCATATACATGGCTTCCTTTAGCTTTCTCTCACTTCTCTCTGTTTGCATTTCTCTGTTCTTGAGCTTTTGTTCTGCTGAAGATCCATTTGTTTCCTATGAATATGTGGTCTCTTACATAACTATTTCTCCTCTCGCTATATATATATATATATATATATATATATATATATATATATATATATATATATATATATATATAAGTGGGTTCGCTTAATTTTCATGAATATTGGATGGGTAAGTTTTAATTTAGATTCTTAAAAAATTAGTCTTTAGCTTCAGATCTGTAAAATGTGCTTAAATATCTGCAAAATGTGCTTGTTGGTTAAGTTGATTCTGTTTAATGTAGTGAGCTTTAAGATATCGTTGATTGTTTTTTTCTTTTTTTGGTAATTACTGTTTAAAGGCTTCCCTCGTTTTTAGTGATGTTCTTAAATTCCAATGCATTTGACTTTGCAGTTGGTAACCAAACTTTTATATAAAGGTAACCATTTTAGTTTTTGTGGGTAACCAAATATTCATAAAAAAAAGGTTACCTTGGTATAAAGGTTTGATTAACTTGGTATAAATGTTTGGTTACCTTGGTACGAAGGGTTGATTATCAATATTACATTACACATCACTCTCTTATATCTCTCTTTCCTATGCAGTGTTCTATTTTTTATTTACCTTCGTGAAATTGGTTGCCAAACTTTTAGACCAAGGTAACAAATTCATATTGCATGTGTGAAGGTAGATTTGGTTACCTTGGTATAAATGTTTGGTTACCTTGGTACGAAAGTTTGATTATCAATATTACATTTCACATCAGTCTCTTATCTCTCTCTTCCCTATGCAGTGTTCTATTTTTTATTGGTTACCTTAGTATAAACGTGGACATGGTTGTAGTAGAGAAATGAGGTCGGAGTAGAGAAAGTACTAGAGGAGGAAGAGAGAGAAAATGATAATGGATATCCACGGTTGGTTACAAAATAGTTGTAGTTTTTGGGTTTTGAAAAATAGTTGTGACTGTTATTATTTTGAATTTGAATTTATTTTTGTTGTTAGATCCCAAATTTTTGAATTTGAATTATTAATTATGGCAGTTATTTTCCTTGATTTTAGGTTTCTTTATTAATGTGAATTGTACTATTTTTGTAATATGGGCTCTAATTACACTCTTTTTGTAATTATTTGATTGATGCACCATTCTTGTAATTACTTTCTATTTGTTGTATACTTATGTAAAGGACCCGATGAAATATCGTGTCATAGAGTTGCGTGCCCGCCACAATTAATTGCTTATGTATTTCAAATAAAAATTACTAATTCATATTAATTCTGAATTTCTAAATCTCACAAAATGACTAAGCAAAAAAACTAATTAAGATTCTCCTCTTGTTTAACAGAAATAATACTAAATTCCATCCCCACATAATAAGCTTATGTCTCCTCATCTAAGTACATTTTTAAGATAGCGGAATTTAAAATTTGAATACGTTTTTTGTATCCAATTTAAAATTATATATACATTTTAATCCTTCGATTTAACATTTATTAGTTTTACAACCAATATTGCTGTTGTCGCTTTTAACTATTAATTAATCAATTGAATAGATAATTTTTGTATCATCTTCTTTTATTTTATTTTCTCAATAATTTGCTAATTAAAAAAAAGATCCCATACAACTAAGTATAATGCTAGTTCATGCATACAACTAACTACTCTTTCCTCTATTTAACATTTTTTTTAGGTATAACATATATAAGAGTCCCGTCTCATTTGTTATTTTATTTTTTATGTCTTAGCTCATATATTATTGTCACGTATCAATGATCTTTTACTTTTTACAATTATCGTACAATGAGATGAAGATTAAGCAGCATTCAATAATATACGAGATGAGACAAAAATTGATGAGATAATTATGAAAAATAATATATGTGCAGACAAATATGCATGCAACGATGTTGAATTGGTATGTGTAAAAATTTATGCGATAAAATAGAATATTTCTATCTCTATTGGTTTCAAGTTGCATGGGGGGAGAAAATTAGAGTGGAGAATTAATGTAGAAATGGAATTACATTTAATTAGCGTACGTCAATATAATCTTTGACCATGCATGAATCATCATGCATCATGTGACGACATTCAATATATATATATATATATATATATATATATATATATATATATATATAGCTGCTACGGTGCTACCTGTTCATGAATCTATATCCTTATGTAAAGGAGTCAAACATAATTAAAGAGATGCATGGAATTTTTTGTGTGTTCTAGCAGCTACTTTTACCTACTTTAAATAATCGAAATGAGGAAAAGAGAAACTAACACTTGTTTGTATGGACCAATATCTTTGTCTTATACGTACCAAAAATTATACTTCCGAATATTTGCTGAGGTTGGATTTTGACATGTAAATTAATAAAACCTAGCTCAATCAATATATATATATATATATATATATATATATATATATATATATATATATATATATATCCCTGCATCTGCTAGCTGCGTATAAGCATTTTCGTTCATTTATTGATCGATTAATAATACGTTTAAGTCGATGTTAGGTGGTTAAAGGGACGTGGTGTGTATATATTATGAAGTGAGTACGTAGTCGTCACATCATGTTATTCCCTCTCCTCATTAACCCCCATAAAGTTGTGTACGATGATCATCCATTCATTATATATTATGTAATTACATATTTATCAATCACAAATTTAAGGAAAATATTTTAACATATATTCCCTCCGTCCCATGATAAAAGTCCTTATTACTATTTTGAGTAGTCCCATATTAAACGTTCATTTTCTTTTAATAACCAAATTTTTACACATATTTTCTTATTATACCCGTAGCATTAAATATCTCATATTTTTTTTATTCTAATTCTCTCTCTATATTTAATGACATTATTATGGAAAATTTTGTCATTTCATTCATCTTCTTAATATGTGTGAAAAGTTCATCAGGACTTTTATCTTGGGACGGAGGGAGTATATTTTGATATTTTTATATGGATCTTTCTTATATGAAAGTGAGACCCACTGTATATTTATGTGAAAGAAGAACGTGTAAAAATATCAAGAATACATTTGAAAATATCAGTTCCCTAAATTTAATTCCTTAACTCCACTTAGAAACTAGTATTTCTCCAACGACAAGACGTCACACATATCAATACTTATATATAAATACACATAAATTATGACATCATCAAATCAAATTAATTGAAAAAATCGTTAAGTCCACTCTTAATTAATTAAGTAAGTTAACTCACTTAATTTGATAACTCATCTATTCTTCTATTCTTATATATAAATACACATAAATAATTTTTTTTTATTCTCTAACAAGAGAACATAAGTCTAAAATATTTTTTATTTTTCGTTCTACCAAATTTATTATAATATTTTTTATTAAAAAAAATGTTTAAGATAATATATCTTGACCAATTTTATGTAAGACAATTTAATTATTATAATTTTATTAAGATATTCAATTTTAAGATATAGTCAATTAAAAATTTGAAAGTATCATTATTAAATTAATTAATTGAAATATATAGTGTAGATTTTCTTTTTCAAATAGTATTATAATCAATTTAATTTAGCACAGAAATTTATTAGGAATTAGTATTCCAATTAAACTCAAATATCACTATTTGATTAGTGTGCATTATTAGGCACCTACCGGTAAAAATAATTACTGAATTATGCATTATTTTTTTTGACATGAATGTCTAACAAATTATTAAAACTAGTCCGTGCATTGCACATGTTATCAACTAGTATAAATAAAACCACATAATCTATATACTAATTAGGTAAGTCTCTTTCGCAGACATACACATGTACATGCCTAATACTTACTAACTACGTATTAGCAGAAATAAATTAGTACTTAATTATTTATAAATCTAATTTAAAGACTTTATTATTAATTTCAATAGTAAGAGATTCACGTACAGCTCTTTTATCTGGTCGTGCACAAATAGTGAACATAGAATTATTATTATTTTTTTTAAAAAAAAAAAACTCTCCTAGCTGTTGGATCACCACTTGGATTTTAATTGATGCTTCATATGTAGTTTAATTGTGACAGGGAGGCTGAGCTTTTGGTTTGACATTCGAACAGAGAAAGTGATGGATGAAAAATGAAAGAACGTAAAAGGTGGTGCCAATGCCATGGCCGGTGGACCAACAAATATTCTAATGTATATCTTTATTTATATGTTTTTTCCCCTAGCGTGTGGGTATCTTCAAAGCACGAATATTTATGTTGGATTGGCCATTAATTCTGCATGTATTGGTCAAAAGTTGGTCTATAATTTGTTGAGGGATATCCCGAATCGCATATATATTTTCAATGTCAAACATTTCCCTCTTGCGGGAAAAAAGATCCAAGTGAACTAAACTAGCTAGCTAGGTATATACTACATAATATGGTGTACACGGCCTGTAAGTCTAAAAATTATTCTACCTGTAATAATTATTTCTATTACTAGACATAGATATATAGGAGGAGAAGAATACTTAAGAATATATATATAAAAAATAATAATAATATTATGCATCTTGTTTAGAATCCATGATGAAATTGATTTCTTCTGGATGAACAAGATACTACTCCGTTGATACCCTGGATGATGGCTCGATGAGATCAAACCCTTAATAGTATGAAATCTTTAGGATAAAGGGATCGAAATGATCTAATTCTTTATTTATAATAATAATTCTGATCATCACAAACTCAAGAATTACTTCAATAACTCACACTAGCCAACCCATATATATTAAATTTATTTAGAGTCTATTACTTAATTAAATCAATTTGATTACTCTGATTTAATATATACGTACAATTAATTAATAATATCTCATAAAATATTCTTACAGGAAGGGCTAGCTAGAGATGTAGATAAACCTGCAACTAATCTGCTGCTTCAATTCCTTATCTACCATTCTTTACTTTATACCGAAAGCATATTACCAGCTATGGAGATTAAACCTCTTTTCATATATATTTATTATCTATAGACTTAAAAAAAAAAATCTCAGATACTGTGTATGATAAGCCCATTCCCTCCTCACATGCTTTTTCTGACCCATCTGTCACCTCTGTCTCTAGCCTCGTTATCCGGATAGGTATAAACCCCTTAATCGTAACAAAGTAAAGCAGGAAATTCCGAGTAATATTATTAGTCGTATACATTACTTGAGCTGAGCATCATCAATTCACAATACAGATGTATCATTCATTTGCATAATGCATTCGTCCGTAGTGTAAGCTACATAGTAATTAAAATGCAGGGCGTATTTATAGCTACATAGTTAAATACACGATATATATATATATATATATATATATGGTAAAGATCAAGAGTATTTTCCTTAAATAACATTCCTCTTTAAATAGCATTCTTTTATTAAAACTACGTCGTTTTGGAGGGACGCGGTGATATTTTTATAAATACAATGTCACCGCGTATTTATAAAAATGTCACCGCGTCCCTCCAAAACGACGTAGTTTTAATAAAAGAATGCTATTTAAGGAAGAATGTTATTTAAGGAGAATGCTCTTGATCCTGACCGTATATATATATATATATATATATATATATATATATATATATATATATATATATATATATATATATATATAGGGAATGATCCATAGCATGTATTTGTTATGGAATAAAAAGTGGCATATAACATTTATACCTTCCGTTTAACAAATGGATGACTGTGATTAAAATTGGGAACACGCTGTCCGCTAAACGTGGTTCATAAAATAATTTCTCACTTTTGCCCCCACAACCCAGTAGATTCGAATTTCACACTGGAAGCTTCCTCATCTGCAATTCCAACAACATCTGCTTCAAACCCCATTACAACATAAACTAAATCAGCTTCATTTTTGAAGCCAACATCCTTATCTGCTTCAGGAGGCAGAGAATCAACAACAAAATAAATAACAGGTTCTACTTCATCAGTTCTAGTACCTAAACCTTGAACACCTTCAAATCACTTCCTTGTCATGTATACTGTCAACTGTCATTTCTCCTAGAGTTTTCGAACTGCATTCCAAAGCAGCAACACAACCCAAATTTAAATTATTTGTTTCATATAATTCAGTCACCTGTTCCATATTCGTAAGCACTTGAATTTCACAATGGAAGCTTCCTTCCCTAACCTGCAATAAAAACTCCGCCTTGCTCTCACCAAATGAACTATCCCCAAACACAAATCTCTCCCCACCGTTAGCGCTACCGTCCCAGACATATCATTTACCCCTTTTGTAAGACCCCGAATTTTATGAAATAAAAGTATTCAATTTTTCTTATAATTACTATTCAGTAAATTGTTAAATTGATAAAAGTTTAAAGTTATTTTTGAAATGTGCAAAATTTTCAAAATAAGCAAGTGGTTATAAAATAATCATTGTTGTCGGGGAATATTCGTTTGGTCGTGGAATATTCTTTCTGTTGGGGAATATTCGTACGACGGCGCAGCTATTTGTGTGCCCCATAACGGAAAACGGTCAGAGGAAGATAACGACAAAAATTGAGTTTTTATAATTAACGGCGTAGTTGTTACCGTTAATACTGTTGAAATACCCGGTAGTTAAAAATACAGTAATACGCGTGGTTGCACAGTAGCACGCGGTTTTGGACAGTATTTTTGAATTATGGATTCTTACGAAGGAAAACACTACTCAATAATTGTTACAGTAGTTACTATTCAATATTTTATTTTATTGATTCAATAATTGCTGCGTTGATATTTTATATTATTGTTGTTTCAATAATTATCACTGCACAGTATTTTTCATTATCAGATCAATAATTCATATTATCTGAATAATATTATTAGATAACATTATTGGCAATATCTAGAAAGTTCTGTCTAAGGAGAGGTTTGGTCATCTAATTGCGCGCCAGTAAGGAAAAATCCTTATTGAAAAGCCCCCTCTTTCCTGAGAACGGCCTGGTTGTCATAAATGTGATTCTGTAATATTATTTGTGAATAATTAATTATTGATTCATATGATAAGGAAATATTTATTTTATGTGGATATAAATGAGGGATATATTTTTGTGGTTAAAAATGAAGGAGTTATTATTGAGGTTTTTATCAGTATTTTTGTCGGAATGGAGGTATTAAAAATTTGGGTTTTTGAGATATTTTGCGGGGGTTATAATTTTTAATCTGACCGTTGGATCGTGGTAATTTTTGGATATGTTATACATATATAAGTTGAGTATATGTCCACAAATTTTGAACCGTTAAAAATGAACGTATGATTTATTATGAATTTTACGAGATGACTGATTTAGAAATTGTTGAAGTTTTGGAATTTATCATTTTGGTGGAAAATTCTAGAATTGGTGGGCCCCACTTTTGGTTGGTAAGAAATGTGCTGAAATTTTTATTCAAATGTGGTGGGTGGGAATAGTAGCAGGCAAAGCCATCAGGTTGCAGGTCAAGTCTGCTTCGGCGTGCTAATATTTTCCTAAAAATAGAGGGCTAAGTTAGAATTGAAAATCACACCAGAATTCATAAGTTTTCTCTCTTTCTCTCTCTATATTATTGAGCATATTTTGTGAGTATTTAGATACTTTGAGAGTTGCTATTCAGTGCAAGTTTTCTTCGGCTTTGCATTCCAGTCAGAAATACTGCACTTTTGAGGTAAGGGATAGTAAGGGATTTTAAGGGTTACTATGTTTTTCAGTTCGTAATTCTTCTGACCTTCAGAAAATTCTGAAAAAATTTGAAATGATATTTTGATAAGTTTTATTGATTGTGTCCAAAAATGGTGATTTTTGGATTTATAGATTAAGAGTTATGAATTTTACGGGGAAAGACTATTTTAAAAGTAACTACTTATAACTCCTTGTGGTTAACTCCAAAATTGATGAAATTTTTATTGGGAGTATATCTATATAATATCAGTGTACTCTGTGAATTTCAGAATTTTTGGATAAAAGTATAATTTATGATAAATGTCTAAATATTCGGCGGTTTTGGCCATATGAAAAATAGTAAATGAATTTTTAAAAATTCTGAAAAAAATATATGTTCACTATGGGACTATATTATGCTAAATCCCAGAAAAGAAATATTTTTAAAACTGATTTGGTATTTTTTTTCATAAAAATGGTCTAGTTATGAGTAAATGAATTAAATATATTTTGTGAAGTAAGAAAATTAGGAAATAGGATTTTATGGCTTGAGAATCCTATATGAGGTATATGCAGATTTTTGATGAGGGTTTTTGGTTATTGGTGATGAAGTCTTATGAGTTTGGCATTTTAGAATGATTAAATGCATTATTTAGTAAAGTGTAAACAATTAAAATAAATTATTTATAAGCTTAAGAAATATTATTCTTTCAATATCATTATACCAAAATATTGATGTGTATTTTATTGTGGAATTTCTACTTTTTTGTGTCGAGTTTACTATTCATGAGTTACTATTTATGAGTTACTATTCACGAGTTACTATTCACGAATTACTATTCACGACAACATTGGTTTCTTTTTCTGACCAAATTATAGTTGGTTTATGAATATTACTCTTGAGATTAAATCTATATGTTGATTATATTGATTTTATTATCATATATAACATTTTTATAACCCTAATGATGATATTTCTCTTTGACTTGAGTGTAAAGATGGGTAGATTTCTGGTATGATCATGACTATGGGTTCTCTTTGGCCAGTAGTGCAAAGTTGAATTGTTGACTGGTATGATCATGACCATTGAATTTATAAGTGAATATCTTTAGCTTAAGTGCAAAGGTGAATTGATCAACATGGTTATAATTATTGTTTATATAAATTCAGAAATGATTATATATTCCTTTGAGATATTAATATATTTGGCCTGTAATGCAAATATGAACTGTTGATGAATATATTTGGCCGTAGTGCAAATATGAACTGTTGAGGAATATCTTTGGCCTGTAGTGCAAAGATGAATTGTTGATGAATATCTTTGGCCCGTAGTGCAAAGATGACATGCTGTTGAATATCTTTGGCTAGTAGTGCAAAGATGAACAGATGTTGAGATGAACATGACCAACTGGTGATACAAATGAATATCTTTGGTCGTAGTACAAAGATGAAGTTATTAGTATGATTATGAACAGGAAATGTGATTTGGTGTAACCATGATCTTTGATGTTTCAGGTAAAGATATGTGATAAAAATTATCTTCGTCCTGGATGAGAAGAGGAATTTAGAACTACAGTTATGATTATGAGTTATTCATATGATTGTGGACCAGAATTGTTGATTGATGTTACAGGGATAAAACATTGTTGGTGGATTTTTAACATGGAGAAGATAATAGACTTTATAGTCTATTTGACTCTTCTAATGGATTGCTCGTTCCGCTGCAACTATGGTTGAAATTTTTATCATTTACCATATGTTCTAAATCTCTGATTTATTATTGATGAAGGCTATTGATAATTTAATTATTTTTAGTCATGATATTCTTTACTGAGCTAGTTGTGCTCACCCTTTTGCTTCACAATTCCTTTCAGGTAATAAGAGTGTAGCTGGGTCGAGCGAGGATAATGGGGAAATAGAACGGTGGTCTCTAGCTGTAGATGTTCTCCGGAAGCAGTATAGAAAAGTTTATTTAGTAGTTATATTTGGTGAATCCAATAGGGTGAGGCGAACTCAACGTTGGAAGGGTGTTTTGCCACTATCATACAAGATGTCTAATGACATACAACCTCGTGTCATCATAAGACAGGGTTGTGCTCATCCACTTGCTGAGTATATCTACGAGCACTACCTATATAATCTTGGTGTTTGTTTGAAGTATAATTCACGATTAAAGACAGTGGAGATAATGATAAGTCAAGAGAAGACTTACCATTGGGAAGAATATGATAGTAATCTTCTCGTTTTTCTTTGGGGTCTATTGGGTCAACCAAGGATAATTCTGTGGCCATATGATATCTATCATAACCTAGACGCATGGCCTCCCATGTACGAAGGTTTCCTTGAGCACTTCCCAAATATTCTAATTTCTAAAACAGTTTTTGACTATACATTTATGTAAGGTGTAATTGTGAGGTGATGTCCACGGTTGGGAACATGAGTCACATTTGGTATATATTTTTATCCAAACTCACAGCATATGTGTTGTTGTAGTTTGCACGACAATTGTTGTAATAAAGTTGTAGTTGTTTTCTGTACCATGTATTTGGCGACTCAGAATAGGTTGGATGGAATGGACCTATTTTGGGGTTGTCACACCTTTTTTGTGGACAGTCCCCTTTTTGAGGTGGACGAAAGGGTCGGCATCATATATAGAAATGGAGCCGTCGTCAAAGGCGGAGAGTAGGTTACGGGGGAAGGAGGAGGAGAGAGAAATAAATGAAAAGGTAGTGACGGTGGAGGTGGGTCAATGAGGGAACCGATTTCGGAGGAGGCAGAGTGGCCGTAGATCTTGATTGTGTCATCAGAACCGCCGGATACGGTGGCGGAGCCAGAAACGGCTACGGATTTGATTTTGGATCTTTTTTCTTCTTTGATATTCCAAAGTTTTCATGGCAGAGATACTTTATGGAGACAGAGACCTGCAAATATATATTTCCAATTGGAATCACTCAATTCGTTTTGTCTTGGCTGTGGGGGCAAAAGTGAGAAATTATTTTATGAACCACGTCCGCTAGACTTACTAGCGGAAAGCGTGTTCCCAATTTTAATCACAGCCATCCATTTGTTAAACGGAAGGTATAGATACTATGTCACTTTTTATTCCATAGCAAATACATGCTATGGATCATTTTTCTATATATATATATATATATATATATATATATATATATATATATATTGACACGAAATAGAAAGCACAAAGAATTTATCAACGTAAATTCTAAGAACACAAACTGGAATCCACCAGAATATAATACGATATCAATTGTAAAAAATAATAATCATGAATGATTCTCTCAACCCACAAACCGGATTTAAATAGCTAACAAAACTTTCTCCCTAAGTCACTCTATAATCTTCCTAGAGATAAGGAAACAAATCCTAACAAACTTCCTAATATATATATATATATATATATATATATATATATATATATATTATTCCGATCCCTCTCTTTCACAAAAAAAAACCTTTACAAAATTTATAAATTTTAAGGTTGTATTTTTGTTCTATGATTTCTTTAAGTAGTATATTTGTTATTTTCCTGAATTACTACGAACTCTGGTCGTTTCACTCATTTGGTAGAATAATAATAACATAGAATTGTTATTTTTACAAATAAATTTGATAGTTCAACAAGATTCTCTCTCACATAAGGTGGACCTCATTTACTATTCATATGAAGAGGAGCTTGTAAAAGTATCAAATTTATTTATCAAAATATCAATTCTCTAACAATATATACATGTATCAATATCGATATATATATATATATATATATATATATATATATATATATAGTCCGGATCTTAAACTCACCCCTTATCCAACTCATCTAAGCTCACCCTCCTTTAGCGACGGACCCGACCACGGTTCGATCATACAACCGTCGTCTATACTTTTAGGATAACATATAGCGTCGCTAAAAATATAGACGACGGTTGTATGACCGAACCGTCGCCGGGTCCGTCGTTAAAGGGGTGCTCGAGTGAGTTGGATAGGGGATGAGTTTAAGATCCAGACCGTATATATATATATATATATATATATATATATATATATATATAGAGAGAGAGAGAGAGAGAGAGAGAGAGGAGAGAGGAGAGAGAGAGAGAGAGAGAGAGAGAGAGAGAGAGAGAGAGAGAGAGAGATAGGTCAAGTTGGAAAGTCTCCAATAGCTTTAATGCAGTAGTCACCTGAGCAGCAGCCACTGAATATGTATGAGAGACGTGGAGATAGAAATGCATGGTAGTAAGAATTAAGTGACATATTCTGGACAAAATTAATGCGGACCCCACCTAGGAATATGGATTACCACGAATGTAGCAGTATCTGTGTTGGACACAAGCGCATTCTGAAACTCGTGCATGGAACTTATTATTAATATTGTGATTAGTGACTCCAGGAATATTGAATTATATATATATAATTGAAAAATAAAAAAAAGCATCAAATATTTTCGTGGATGCATAATATAAATACCTCACACGTCGTTACTCTTCTTCCCCAAGTCCTCTGCCTCAACTTTCCTTAGTTTTAATAAATTGTCTTCCACTTAATTAGCTACCCTCACTGCATAGCAGAATCAATGGAGTCTGTAGAGTCTATAAGGTTCTTTCTTTCTCTCTCTCTCTCCCCGTCTCTCTCTCTTACACACACAAACACTGAAATATGCTCATGCATAATTAAACATAAATGTAATCTCTAGCTCACATATACTAATCCCTAATTATCGATCCAAAATTTCTAGTGCTTAAATTAATGGTAATATTAAGCATATATAAGACACCAATTAATACGTACGTACTGTCTAATTAATGATCCAGTCTATGAAGGATCGAATAACTCTATGATCCCTCCCTCCCTCACTCATGGAAATTTATTGGATAATATATATATATATATATATATATATATATGGAATAATGAATTTATATATGTATTTACTAATTAATTTGTTGAGCGAGCAAGCATGCAGGAATAAGTGTGCGGCTTGCTATAGGCAGTTCAACAAGATGGAGCACCTGGTGGAACACATGAGGACATCCTATCATTCGGCTCATGAACCCATGTGTGGAATTTGTAAGAAACACTGCCGATCCTTTGAATCCCTCAGGGAACACCTTATAGGTATCTATCTATCTATCTACATATTTCAATCTCCCAATTAACAAAACTTCCTTTGTTACCGTACTTTGACTCTTCTTAATAATAATAATAATTAATTTAATTTCCATAGCTCGATCATGACGACGACCACGAATAAACGTACTAATTTTGTTCACTTCTCGTCAGGACCGTTGCCAAAAGTAGAATGTGAAAGGATATTCAAAGAGCGTGGTTGCGACATCTGCCTTACCATCCTTAGCTCCCGTAATGCTCTTAGGGTTCATCGCGATGTTTGCCAGCTTTCCCGCACAAATGCTCATGTACCATATATACATCCTTCAAAATATAACCAAATAATTAATTAATGATTTTAGTTTAGTGTATATACTATATTATAATTAAACCATATGCTTAATTAATTCCACATTCCCTATTTTTTTTCCTTCTTGCAGGCTAACTTGGGCATTTACGACGACTTGAGAATCGATAATGGGGGTAGAGCAAGAGTGGTTGCACTTGCTTGCAAGATGGTTGGAGGTGGGAGTGATGGCTCCTTAGATCTTTGTGCAAGGGTTTGCCTCATTGATGAATATGAGAACATACTCTTTCATACCTATGTCAAACCCCAGCTTCCTGTCACAAACTATAGGTACCTTATTAATTAATTTGGACTGATTTTTTTACATGTACATCCAAAGACCCCAATTAATTAATAAAATACAATAAAAATAAACTTCAAATTTTCAGGTATGACACAACTGGCATGAGACCGGAGTTCTTGAAGGATGCAATGCCACTATGGCAAGCTCAAAGGAAAATTCAAGAATTCCTATGCAATGGGGAACCCATATGGAAGATCCGACCCAAGGGTGGAAAAGCACGAATCCTTGTTGGTCACGGTTTGGATCATGATCTTAAAAGTTTAGAGGTGGGTTACCCTGGAACAATGTTCAGGTAAGCCTTTTAATTCACCTCATATATATTTTATATCACAAAAAAAATAATAATGCTACAATAACATAAAAAAGACTCACATACACTGTGTACATAACATTATTTGACATTTTTTTATGTGACAGTAGCATTGTTGCAAAAAAAAACTAACTCAAAGAATTGTAGTTTCTATATATGAGAATTTCATGGTACTTCAAGATTGGTAAGGTTAATTTGTTATAAAAAAATGTCACATCTATGCACGTAGCACATACGATAGCCATAGTTATTCACCAATGCAACTGTACGTGTTACACATATTCAACATTTTTTTATAATCTTGACATCGATTTTGAACTTCATATGGATTAATTAATTAGTTTCTTATATATATATGTATGACGAATTTGGCTGCAGGGATACAGCAAAATATCCTCCATTGATGAAAACTAGCAAGCTCAGCAACTCACTCAAGTACCTAACAAAAGCATACCTTGGGTAATTAATTAATTTGCCTAATTACTTTAATGCAACTCTAATTTGATCCTTAGATGACTTGATGAATTAAGTATATACCACATTTTCTTTTGTTTTCAGATATGACATTCAGACAGGTATACAAGATACTTATGAGGACTGTGTGGCAACAATGAGGCTTTACATGAGAATGAAGTCCCAACCTCATAAAAATGAGGACTTCCCACTTGCGACAGACCCACAAAACAAAAATAATTTTGCATCTTGGAGGCAAAATGAGCTTGAGAGGATGAGCCCAGATGAAATGTTGGGGATCTCGAGGTCCGACTACTACTGTTGGTGCTTGGACTCCCAGTAAAACATTTGAATAGAGAAGCACACCGGTTACTAAATGAAGAAGCCGGTAGTTTATATATTTAATTTAGCCGATGCATATATTCTATATATATAATAACAATAAATAATGGGAAATCGATGTGGTCAATTCCGTTATATGATAGTAGTTACTTTTAAATCACAAGTATGAAACAGGTTTGTCATCGTGTGTAATTAATATGTAAGTTGTTTATAGAAATGTATCCCACTAGCTTGCTGAAGGATTTATAATAAGATCATGTCATTTCTATACAAATAATTATGCTAAATGAAGTTTATCAATCATTGGTATCCGAATCAATAAAAACATGTCCCCTTGAATACTAAAGGCAAACATGATGAAAAAAAAATTGAAAGGAAAAATAACATGGAAGTAATTGAATCATTGTACTAGATCACATGCATGCATGATTATGAAGCCTGTTTTTATCAGGAACAATGAATTTTAGAAGCATTCAGGTGATTTGGTTTATCATGGGATGGGATGGGATAGGATGAATGGCCACTTTGCCGGTAGCTCTGCCAGTCTCAAGATACGCAAATGCTTCAACGTACGTTAATCTGAGAGAATGGGAATGGAGATTTAGGGTCCAGTGGTGGCTTCACCTTTCCACTTTCCAAATAAGAAGTCAGTTTCTCCGAGTCTGATTTTTTTCAAGTCACTGCAAAAAAGAAACCTGGTGGAGTCATGGATATGAATTGTCACTGTTTTCCCACCTTCTTTAGTCGCCTTTTATCGCACAGCCCGGCCAGATTTATTACATTACATTATGAAACGGAGTTTAATTAGTTGCTTTCTCGTTTGTTACCAGCCAGTTCATATAGTAAATGAGAGTCCGGGAAATATTACCAACTGTATATATCAAACACATATTTCTCCGGCAGCTCCTCAAATTGATGATCCTTGGTGTAATCAATTGCTACATGATATATGATCAGCTCCCTAGCTAGCTAGCTAGCTCTTCACAAACTCCAATTTTCCAGTAGTTGCAATTTTGGTTTAATTTCCGGATCAACACCACATGATTCCTAATCGAATTTCAGCATGATAGACACGTAATTCATACATTTAATTATCCCTAATTTTGTCCTTTTAATTATATTAGTTTATTAAATTAATATGTTTTATTTTATTTTGTAGGATTTAATATTTGTTGCAATAAAGTCAAAATCTTGGTGATCAAGGGATATTTAATGCTTTTATTCATATAAGGAATATCCAAGAAGAATCCTACAAGGAGTAGGAAAGAGGTTGAAAAATCTTGGTGTGCAAGTCAAACCCAACAAGAGAAGAAAAGTATATCTAGAAGATCTTTTTGAGAAGTTGATTGGGGACAAAACTGTCCAAGTTCAATTAGGGTTCCAAGTTATTTTCCCTATAAATAGGCCTCTTGTTTTAGAGAGAAGGACACCACTTGTTATTTTCTTTTTCTTAGTTCTTCACTAGGGTAGAAGGGAGTAAGATATTTAGAGTTTGTTTTTCTCTGATTTCAATCACGTGTGAAACTACTGTCAGGGAGTATTTGTTTCTTTTATTTATATAATAGAAATTCTCTTTTTAATTATTGTTCTTATTTCATGCGAATTGTAGTACTAATATTATTTGTTTTTGTTTTTAATTCCATGGCTAGCTAAATTTCTAATACCTAGGATTATGATGAAACTAAGTATTTCATAATAATATTTTCTTTCCGTTTCAAAATTAATGTCTAATTATTTTCGCCTTCATATTTTCCTCCGCATAAATTGCATATGATTTTTATATTGATTGCGAGGTTTTGATAAGTTATAGTTAATCTGTGAATTTTTCATAACTTATGCTTGCCCATATTAATTATATGAATCATTATTTTTAAAGGGAAGGGAGAATAATTTGGGAGTTGATTTAGAAAATAAGAAATTATTTATTATGTTAATATTTGGTGGATTCTGATTCCTAGGTATCTTTTCTCATTAATAGTTTCCGTTATTAATTAGTAGTTTGAATAATTTAGTTAATAAATTTTCTCCACCATATTTATTTCTAATTCGCCTAAAATATTAATTAAGGATATATTAAAGAATTAATCTAGTCTCTGTGGATTCGACCTGTACTTGCCAGTTCTTCAATTTGACACTGTGCACTTGCAGTTACATATTTTTATCACATCAAGTTTTTGGCGCCGCTGCCGGGGACTAAAATTAATTTTTATTTATTCCTTAATTTTTATTTATTCGAATTAGCTTTAACTCTATATTTTTTTTCTCAGGATTATTAAAGTTGGTCGAAGGAGCGAAAAGATAAAAATTTTGTTGCTGCGCTTTCTTCGGTACTTCGTATCTCCATATTTAAAAAAAAAATTAGCTTTTATTATTAATATTTTTTTTATTTGCCGCATTCATGCATTCACTCACGTAGAGCACATCCTGTTAGGTTTTTATTTTTATTTATTATTATTATTTTATTTTTGTCAAATATAAACTGTGGTGATTGCTGGAGGATTGAGGTACGTCAAAATTTCTCATTCTTTCGTAATTCACATAGTTTTAGGACACTTTATTTGTTTACAATTTTTTTTTTTGTGCATTTTCATCTTTTATCTAACAATAAGGGCACAACCCTTAACAAGATAAGGTGGGGATTTCATCACCCTTCCTTGGCCCACAAACAACCCAATTTGCATTTTGCATGACCATGACCTAATAAAATCAAGTAGACGTTGGCCCCTAGGACCCTCGAGCTCAATTAGGACAAAAAACTCCAAGAGGAGTCTGAATTTTAAATTAATCAAACTACTGGTGTCTAGGCAAGTGGTTCAAAAGGTATACGCCTAAAGATTGTGTGGTTAATCAATTAGTCACCGTTTCTACGGAGAGACTCCCACCTTTCTTACACTTACCTGGCTAGTGGTGTGATTAATTTCGAATTTGGTGGACCTTGCGGTGTAACTTGGAACAGTTAGGAGCTGTCTAGATTTTAATTAGGTTGACTTTAGAAGTAAATTTATTGTTATTATTTTTATTTTTTATTATATTTTTTTGTTTTTTTTTGTGCTTATCTGCTTATTTGTTAAGTAGTGTATGCAAAAAGTGTGGATTAGGGACGAAACATCCCGATTAGTGAGAACACTTGATTTTTCGGATTTCACTTTAAAAGATCTCACTTTAAGAAAAATGGAGGGCGCACAAACTGTTTCTTTAAGGGATCGATGTTATCCTTCCCGCTCTGCCCAACCTTCATGTATCAGTCTACCACCGGTAACTGGTAACAATTTTGAACTTAAGCCACATTTTATAAATATGTTACCTAGGTTCACATGGATAGAAGATGCATATTTATTTATTCAGGAATTTGAGGAAGTTTGTGCCCTAATGAAAATTCAACAATTGTCTGATGACTCAATTAGGCTAAGATTTATAACATTTGCTTTAAAAGATAATGCTAAAAAATGGTTATATAGCCTACCAAATAATTCTATATCAACCTGGGAGGGATTTGTTGTTACATTTCTAAAAAAATATTTTCCAAATCATAAAACTGCTAAAATTAGGACTGCAATTCATCAATTTTGCCAACTTGAAAAAGAGTCATTTTGGAAATATTTTGATAGATTTAAAAATTTGTTATCCCAGTGCCCACACCACGGAATTGAGAAATGGAGATTGTGTCAAATTGCTTACGAAGGTTTAGACTATCCCACTAAAACAATGTTAGAGTCAATGTGTAAAGGGGATTTTTTGAATAATGATGAGGAAAAGGCTTGGGAGTTTTTAGATGACTTAGCAGAAAAAATCATGCAATGGAAAACCACCCGAGAGACAGATAAACCTAGTTCATTTAGGGGTGTTCATACAATTGATAATTCAATTGCTACCGAAGTTAAGTTGGCTGGTGTACTTAAAAGACTTGAAGATTTAGAAACTAGGGGACAATCACACATGAACCAAATCTCAACACCACCACCTTTGTGTCTAAAGTGTAATTCACCAAGCCATGTGATTGAGGAATGTCCTAGAGTCGTGCCCCAATTTGAAGAATATGAACAAGTCAATGCAATGTTTCAACGACCTAGGAATGACCCATTTGCACCCACTTATAATCCTGGTTGGAGAAATCATCCTAATTTTGCATGGAACCAAGGACCCTACCCAAATAATTCTTCAAATCAGGTCAATCAGTCTCTAAATCAATCTTTTCAACCTTACCAAAAGTCAAATCCTGGTCTGTACCAAAATTCAAATCCAGCACCTCAATATCCACCAGGTTTTTCTAATGAAAGTGAGAGGAGACTTAGCACCTTAGAGAAAAGTGTGAGCACCTTAGAGAAAAGTGTGGAAACTGTAATAAAATCCATTTCTCGCCTAGAGATCCAAATGAGTCAATTGGCCACTACAGTTAGTGAAAGAGAGAAGGGTAAACTTCCTAGTCAACCCGAGACCAATTCAAAATTTTCAGTTCCTACTCAAAAACCTTATCATGTTAATTCACTTGAAAACAACCAAGTCAATCATGTGAATTCTGTAATTTCTTTAGGGTCTGGAAATTATTTTAACAATCATGCTGGAATTGATAATGAAGAAAAGAAAAATTTAAATGCTGAATATAATAATCCATCTTCAAAGTTAGCCCAACCTGAAAAACCCACAAACTCTGAGTCAGTAAGTCTATCTACTCAGCGTGTGTCAAAAAATGATCAAACCACATCTTCTGAATCAAATGAAAAAGTCTTCAAACCTAAAGCCCCATTCCCTCAAAGACTTATTTCAAATAAGCAGTCAGCCCAGTTGGACAAAATTCTAGAAGTGTTCAAACAAGTAAAAATTAACATTCCTCTTTTAGATGTCATTCAACAAGTTCCCTCATATGCTAAATGTCTAAAAGATTTGTGTACACATAAAAGAACCACTCATGTTCCTAAGAAAGCTTTTTTAACAGCTCATGTTAGTTCTATCTTGTCATGTCAAGTCCCTGTGAAATATAAGGACCCCGGTTGTCCTACTATTTCATGCATCATAGGTGACACCTTAATTGAAAAGGCTTTACTTGATTTAGGAGCTAGTGTGAACCTATTACCATTTTCTGTGTACCAAACCTTAGGCTTAGGGGAGTTGAAAAAAACAAGTGTCACACTCCAACTAGCTGACCGTTCTGTTAAAGTGCCAAAAGGGATAGTTGAAGATGTACTCATTAAGGTTGGTGATTTTATCTTCCCTGTTGACTTTGTTGTCCTTGAAACCCAACCTGTTGTCAATCCCAAGGGTCAAATTCCTGTAATTTTAGGTAGACCATTTCTAGCAACTTCTAATGCGTTAATCAACTGTAGAAATGGACTTATGAAATTGACATTTGGGAACATGACAATTGATTTAAATGTGTTTAATGTGGGAAAGCAACCTTGTGATTTTTCAGACCAACCCGTTGAAGTGAACATGATTCAGGTCATGTCCGACAATGAACTTACAGGAGAAGACGAAATTTTTAATTTTTGTCTATATCATTTTGGTCAAAATTGGGATGAAACAGAATATGTAAATGAGGTTAATGAAATGCTAGAGTCATCAACATCAATGTCTTACTCTAAATGGGAACCCGAGACTGAGCCATTAATCTTGCAATCTTCAGAACCTCTTGAAAAAAGTCCACCAGAGTTAGAACTCAAACCTCTGCCTGATAATCTTAAATATGCCTATTTAGGTCCCTCCAAAACTCTTCCTGTAATCATTGCTTCTGATTTAACAAACACACAGGAGGAAGAGTTATTGACCATCTTGAGAGAAAACAAGGAAGCCATAGGATGGAGTATAACTGATATTAAGGGGATCAGTCCAACAATTGTCCAACATAGGATCCATTTAATAGATGATGCTAAACCTGTGAGAGACCCACAAAGGCGTTTAAACCCGGTTCTAAAAGATGTTGTTAAGAAAGAAATTCTCAAGTGTCTAGATAATGGGATCATCTATCCCATTTCTGATAGCTCGTGGGTAAGTCCTGTTCAGGTGGTACCTAAAAAGTCTGGCTTAACTGTGGTTCAAAATGAAGCTAATGAGTTAGTTCCCACTCGTGTCCAATCAGGTTGGAGGGTTTGCATAGACTATAGAAAACTCAATGCTGCCACAAGAAAGGATCATTTTCCTTTACCCTTCATTGACCAAATTCTAGAAAGATTAGCTGGTCATGCTTACTATTGTTTCCTTGATGGTTACTCGGGCTACTTTCAAATTCCCATAGCCCCAGAAGACCAAGAAAAAACCACTTTCACTTGTCCTTATGGAACCTTTGCATATCGTCGTCTGCCCTTTGGGCTATGTAGTGCCCCTGCCACCTTTCAAAGATGCATGATGAGTATTTTTTCTGACATGGTGGAGAAATTCCTAGAAATTTTCATAGATGATTTTTCCATATTTGGGTCTACATTTCATGAGTGTCTTCACCACCTTGACTTAGTTTTAAGGAGATGTAAGGAAACAAATTTAATCCTGAATTGGGAAAAATGTCACTTCATGGTAAAAAAAAGGAATTGTTCTGGGTCACATCATATCTGAAAAGGGAATTGAAGTAGATAAAGCCAAAATTGACCTCATTGCCAATCTTCCACCACCTAGGACAGTCAAAGAAATTCGTTCTTTCCTAGGACATGCAGGCTTTTATAGGCGATTTATTAAAGATTTTAGTAAGAAAGCAAGGCCCTTGACCAATCTTCTAGGTAAAGATGCAAAATTTGAATTTAATGAAAAATGTCTTCAATCTTTTGAACAACTCAAAAAGGAGTTAACTTCAGCTCCTATCATCAAATCACCTGATTGGAGACAACCATTTGAGTTAATGTGTGATGCATCTGACTATGCAGTTGGTGCTGTTCTAGGGCAAAGAATCAACACGATTCCCCATGTCATATACTATGCTAGTAGGACTTTGAATGATGCTCAATTGAACTATTTAACTACTGAAAAAGAACTTCTAGCTGTAGTTTTTGCCCTAGAAAAGTTTCGATCTTATCTTATTGGGTCAAAAATAATTGTTTACACTGACCATGCTGCTCTCAAACATCTTCTTTCAAAAAAAGATTCAAAAGCACGTTTAATTCGTTGGGTCTTATTGCTCCAAGAATTTGACCTCGAGATACGAGACAAAAAAGGTTCTGAAAACGTGGGAGCTGATCATTTGTCACGCTTAGTTGTGGAGTCCAACTCTGACCTGCCCTTAAATGAATTTTTCCCTGATGAGCAGCTTTTCTCTATATCTGCTACACCTTGGTTTGCTGATATTGTGAATTACCTAGTGACTAGTGAGATTCCTTCCCATTGGTCCAAACAAGACCGATCCAAGTTTCTTTCACAAGTCAAACACTTTTATTGGGATGACCCCTATTTGTTCAAATATTGCCCTGATCAAATCATTAGGAGGTGTGTACCCGACCACGAGTTTAGAAGTGTTCTGTCCTTTTGTCATGACCAAGCTTGTGGAGGACATTTTGGAGGTAAAAAGACGGCCGCCAAAGTCCTCCAATGTGGTTTCTATTGGCCTAGTCTATTCAAGGATGCCACATCATTTTGTGCCAATTGCAATAGGTGTCAACAATTAGGGAGGATCACTAGGAGGAATATGATGCCAATGCAACCTATTCTAGTCATTGAATTGTTTGATGTATGGGGAATCGATTTCATGGGCCCATTTCCAAATTCTTTTGGGAATCTGTACATTTTACTTGCGGTGGATTACGTGTCTAAGTGGGTAGAAGCTATACCAACCAAGACCAATGACAACAAAGTTGTTGTCAAATTTTTGAAAGAGAACATTTTCTCTCGCTTTGGTACCCCTAGGGCCATAATCAGTGATCAAGGAAAACATTTCCGCAATCAGCCTTTTGCATCCTTGCTAAAAAAGTACTCCATCACCCACAAGCTTACAACATCATATCATCCTCAAACAAGTGGTCAGGTAGAAGTCTCAAATAGGCAAATAAAACAAATCTTGGAAAAAACGGTGAGTTCCAATAGAAAAGACTGGTCTCTAAAATTGTTAGATGCATTGTGGGCGTACCGTACTGCCTTTAAAACTAATTTAGGGATGTCACCATATCGGCTTGTGTTTGGAAAAGCTTGTCACTTACCTGTTGAACTTGAACATCGTGCTTTGTGGGCCATAAAACAGTTGAATTTTGATATGTCCACCGGTGGGAGTCATAGACAATTGCAATTAGCTGAGTTAGATGAGATTAGGAACGATGCTTATGAAAATGCTAAAATTTACAAGGAAAGAACAAAAGTGTTTCATGACAAAACAATTTTGAGGAAATCATTTTCACCTGGACAAAAAGTTCTCTTGTATAATTCTAGGCTACATTTATTCCCTGGAAAATTGCGTTCTAGATGGGATGGACCTTTTGTAGTGAAGGTAGTTTACTCTCATGGGGCAGTCGATATTGAAAATCCACATAGTGGAGAAATTCTCAAAGTGAATGGTCAACGACTCAAACTTTTTTTAGAAATGTAAGACCCCGAATTTTATGAAATAAAAGTATTCAATTTTTCTTATAATTACAATTCAGTAAATGGTTAAATTGATAAAAAGTTAAAGTTATGGGTGAAATATGAATTTTTTTCAAAATAAGCAAGTGGTTATAAAATAATCATTGTTGTCGGAGAATATTCGCTTGGTCGTGGAATATTCTTTCTGTTGGGGAATATTAGTACGACGGCGCAGCTATTTGTGGGCCCCATAACGAATAAATGTCGGGTGAAGAAAACGACAAATTTGAGTTTTTACACATAACGGCGTAGTTGTTACCGTTAACACCGTTGGAATACCCGGTGGTTAAAATACAGTAATACGCGTTATTGCACAGTAGCACACGGTATTGCACAGTATTTTTAAAATTATTGATTCTTACGTAAGAAGGCACTACTCAATAATTGTTACAGTAATTACTGTTCAATATTTTATTTTATTGATTCAATAATTGCTACGTTAAAATTTTATATTATTGTTGTTCAATAATTGTTGATGCACAGTATTTTCTTTTATCAAATCAATAATTCATATTATTTGAATAATATTATTAGATAACATTATTGGCAATGTCTAGAAAGTTCTGTCTAAGGAGAGGTTTGGTCATCTAATTGCGCGCCAGTAAGGAGAAATCCTTATTGGAAAGTCCCCTCTTTCCTGGGAACGGCCTGGTTGTCCTAAATGTGATTCTGTAATATTATTTGTGAATAATTAATTATTGATTCATATGATAAGAAAATATTTATTTTATATGGATATAAATGAGGAATATATTTTTGTGGTTAAAAATAAAGGAGTTAATGTTGAGGTTTTTATCAGTATTTTTATCGGAATGGAGGTATTAAAAATCAGGGTTTTTGAGATATTTTGCGGGGGTTATAATTTTTAATCCGACCGTTGGATCGTGGTAATTTTTGGATATGTTATACATATATAAGTTGAGTATATGTCCACAAATTTTGAACCGTTAAAAATGAACGTATGATTTATTATGAATTTTACGAGATGACTGGTTCAGAAATTGTTAAATTTTTGGAGTTTATCATTTTGGTGGAAAATTCTAGAATTGGTGGGCCCCACTTGTGGTTGGTGAAGAAATGTGCTGAATTATATTTCAAATGTGGTGGGTGGGAATAGTAACAGGTAAAGCCATCAGGTTGCAGGTCAAACCTACCAAAATTTTTCTATAAATAGAGGGCTAAGTTAGAATTGAAAATCACACCAGAAACATAAGCTTTCTCTCTTTCTCTCTCTATATTATGAAGCATATTTTGTGAGTTTTTAGATACTTGGTGAGTTGCTATTTATCAGTGCAAGTTTCCTTCAGCATCATATCCGATATCCAGTCAGAAGTACTGCTCTTTTGAGGTAAGGGATAGTAAGGGATAGTAAGGGATTTTAAGGGTTGTTATGATTTTCAGTTTTGTAATTTTTCTGATCTTCAAAAATTATGGAAAAATTTGAAATGATATTTTGATGAGTTTTATTGATTGTGTCCAAAAATGGTGATTTTTGGATGTATAGATTAAGAGTTATGAATTTTACGGGAAAAGACTATTTTAAAAGTAACCGCTTATAATTCCTTGTGGTTAACTCCAAAATTGATGAAATTTTTATTGGGAGTACATGTGTATGATAGAAGTATACTCTGTAAATTTCAGAATTTTTGGACAAAAGTACAATTTTTGATAAATGTCTAAATATTCGGTGGTTTTGGCCATATGAAAAATAGTAAATGAGTTTTAAAAATTCTGAGAAAAATATATGTTCAATATGGGACTATATTATACTAAATCCCAGAAAAGAAATATTTTTGGAACTGATTTGGTATTTTTCATGAAAATGGACTAGTTATGAGTAAATGAATTAAATATGTTATGTGAAGTAAGAAAATTGGAAAATAGGATTTTATGGCTTGAGAATCCTATATGAGGTATATGCTGATTTTTTATGAGGGTTTTGGTTATTGATGATGAAATCTTATGAGTTTGGCATTTTAGAATGATTAAATGCATTAATTAGTAAAGTGTAAACAATTTAAATAAATTGTTTATAAGCTTAAAAAATATTATTCTTTCAATATCATTATACCGAAATACTGGTATGGATTTTATTGTGAAATTTCTACCTTTTTGTGTCGAGTTACTATTCATGAGTTACTATTCACGAGTTACTATTCACGATAAAAATTGGTTTCTTTTTCTAACCAAATTATAGTTGAGTTATGAATATTACTCTTGAGATTAAAACTATGTATTGATTATATTGATTTTATTATCATATATAACATTTTTATAACCCTGATGTTGAAATTCTCTTTCACTAGAGTGTAAAGATGGGTAGATTATTGGTATGATCATGACTAGGGTTCTCTTTGGCCTGTAGTGCAAAGTTGAATTGTGACTGGTATGATCATGACCATTAAATTTATAAGTGAATATCTTTAGCTTAAGTGCAAAGGTGAATTGATTAACATGGTTATAATTATTGTTTATATAAATTATGAAATGATTATATATTTCTTTGAGATATTAATATCTTTGGCCTGTAGTGCAAAGATGAAATATTGATGAATACCTTTGGCCTGTAGTGCAAAGATGAATTGTTGATGAATATCTTTGGTCGTAGTGCAAAGATGACATGTTGTTGAATATCTTTGGCCAGTAGTGTAAAGATGAACAGATGTTGAGATAAACATGACCAACTGGTGATATAAATGAATATCTTTGGACGTAGTGCAAAGATGAAGTTATTAGTATGATTATGAACAGGAAATGTGATTTGGTGTAACCATGATCTTTGATATTTCAGGTAAAGATAGGTGATGAAAATTATCTTCGTCCTGGATGAGAGGAGGAATTTAGAACTACAGTTATGATTATAAGTTATTCATATGATTGTGGAGCAGAATTGTTGATTGATGTTACAGGGATAAAACATTGTTGATGGATTTTTAACATGGAGAAGATAATAGACTTTATAGTCTATTTGACTCTTCTAATGGATTGCTCGTTCCGCTGCAACTATGGTTGAAATTTTTATCATTTACCATATGTTCTAAATCTCTGATTTATTATTGATGAAGGCTATTGATAATTTAATTATCTTTAGTCATGATATTCTTTACTGAGCTAGTTGTGCTCACCCTTTTGCTTCACAATTCCTTTCAGGTAATAAGAGTGTAGCTGGGTCGAGCGGGGGTAACAAGGGAATAGAACGGTGGTCATCATTTAGTAGTTATATTTGGTGAAGAAAATAGGGTGAGGCGAACCCAACGTTGGAAGGGTGTTTTGTCACTATCATACAAGATGTCTAATGACATACAACCTCGTGTCATCATAGGACAGGGTTGTGCTCATCCACTTGCTGAGTATATCTATGGGCACTACCTATATAATCTTGGTGTTTGTTTGAAGTATAATTCTCAATTAGAGACAGTGGAGATAATGATAAGTCAAGAGAAGACTCACCATTGGGAAGAATATGATAGTAATCTTCTCGTTTTTCTTTGGGGTCTATTGGGTCAACTAAGGATAATTCTGTGGCCATATGATATCTATCATAACCTAGACGCGTGGCCTCCCATGTACGAAAGTTTCCTTGAGCACTTCCCAAAAATTCTAATTTCTAAAACAGTTTTTGACTATACCTTTATGTAAGGTGTTATTGTGAGGTGATGTCCACGGTTGGAACATGAGTCACATTTGGTATATATTTGTATCCAAACTCACAGCATATGTGTTGTTGTATTTTGCACGACAATTGTTGTAATAAAGTTGTAGTTGTTTTCTGTACCATGTATTTGGCGACTCAGAATGGGTTGGGTGGAATGGACCTATTTTGGGGTCGTTACAAGAAATGCCGACCGAACCAGAGGAGGTGGTATACCTTGTTGACCCACCTGATTTAGTATGACTGGCACTGCACTTTTAAGTTTGTACGTATATTTTTCTTTTGTCCAATATTGTCATCCGATTTCTGCCCCATCGTACAAGGTATAATTCTTTCATATCTTTGTTCTCTTTTCTTCATTTGCATACATTGAGGACAATGCATGATTTAGGTATGGGGGGAGTTTGTTTGTATTATTGTATTAGATTTTTTTTATTTTTTATTTTTAGGAAAAAATAGTAAAAAAAAAACACGAAAAAAGTATTAAAAAAAAAATAAAAAAAAAATTTGTTTGACTTTTTATGCATTGGATTAATTCTAATAAGTGTTTGTCGAGCAAAATTCATGAGTAAGATTGAAAGATTTAGAACTCTTAAATTTTTGATAAGATGCGAAATCTTAGTTCAAAACACCATCCGGATTAAAATTGATTTCACAAGTATTTTTGCACTTCACGTTTACACTAATTCTTAGTTGTGGGGTATAAACCATGATTCGAGTAATTTCAAAAAAAAAAAAGAAAAAAAAAGAAAAGAAAAGAAGAAAGAATGAAAAAAATGAAGTTGAAAAAAGTTGAAAAAAAAGAAGAAATAAATAACTGCTTCAATGTCCATTAAACGAAATAACTGGGTATCCAAGCCTCGGGAAGCATCGATATTCACGCTGAAAAGTGTGATGGATAAAAGCAGCTTGACTAGTCTAATTTTGTGGCCTTTGTTACTCGAGTAAGTAAGCCCTTAGGGGTGTCTCTACACCTAGTGCCCTAAAGCCATCTGGTTTGGGAGTCATTGGTCCAACGCTCGCTCTACATGGGTAACTCTGAAAAGCCTAAGAAAATGAGACATTGCACAAGTCAAGAATCAAAATTGAAAAAAATGTAAAAAGGAAGAAAAAAAAAAGAAAAAGAAAAAAATGAATTTGCTTGATTTTCATGATAAAAATTCCTGCTAAGAGTTACATCATATACACATGCATGCATCACATGGAATTGATTTAATGAAAGATGGTGTCTAAAATGAAGATTGAGTATTTTTGATAAGGTAAAAGTGTGATTTTGAATTTAATCTTGCTTCTGTACAATGCCCATAGATATTTAGAAGTTTTCTTTCAATTTCATAATTTGTTGAACCCAAAAAATATATTTTTAAATTTTGTGGGTATATTCACTGCAAACCCTCACGAGACACAACTCGTCCACTTGGGTAACCTTGGGGTTTAAAGGCTTGTTGCACATGCTAAGTGCAATCGTGTTTCCTACGGAAATGGGGTAGTTTAATTTTTATTTTATTTTTATTTTACTCGAGGACGAGCAAAAGCTAGGTATGGGGGTATTTGATAGACACGTAATTCATACATTTAATTATCCCTAATTTTGTCCTTTTAATTATATTAGTTTATTAAATTAATATGTTTTATTTTATTTTGTAGGATTTAATATTTGTTGCAATAAAGTCAAAATCTTGGTGATCAAGGGATATTTAATGCTTTTATTCATATAAGGAATATCCAAGAAGAATCCTACAAGGAGTAGGAAAGAGGTTGAAAAATCTTGGTGTGCAAGTCAAACCCAACAAGAGAAGAAAAGTATATCTAGAAGATCTTTTTGAGAAGTTGATTGGGGACAAAACTGTCCAAGTTCAATTAGGGTTCCAAGTTATTTTCCCTATAAATAGGCCTCTTGTTTTAGAGAGAAGGACACCACTTGTTATTTTCTTTTTCTTAGTTCTTCACTAGGGTAGAAGGGAGTAAGATATTTAGAGTTTGTTTTTCTCTGATTTCAATCACGTGTGAAACTACTGTCAGGGAGTATTTGTTTCTTTTATTTATATAATAGAAATTCTCTTTTTAATTATTGTTCTTATTTCATGCGAATTGTAGTACTAATATTATTTGTTTTTGTTTTTAATTCCATGGCTAGCTAAATTTCTAATACCTAGGATTATGATGAAACTAAGTATTTCATAATAATATTTTCTTTCCGTTTCAAAATTAATGTCTAATTATTTTCGCCTTCATATTTTCCTCCGCATAAATTGCATATGATTTTTATATTGATTGCGAGGTTTTGATAAGTTATAGTTAATATGTGAATTTTTCATAACTTATGCTTGCCCATATTAATTATATGAATCATTATTTTTAAAGGGAAGGGAGAATAATTTGGGAGTTGATTTAGAAAATAAGAAATTATTTATTATGTTAATATTTGGTGGATTCTGATTCCTAGGTATCTTTTCTCATTAATAGTTTCCGTTATTAATTAGTAGTTTGAATAATTTAGTTAATAAATTTTCTCCACCATATTTATTTCTAATTCGCCTAAAATATTAATTAAGGATATATTAAAGAATTAATCTAGTCTCTGTGGATTCGACCTGTACTTGCCAGTTCTTCAATTTGACACTGTGCACTTGCAGTTACATATTTTTATCACATCACAGCACATTCTACATCTTTGCTGGAGCCTGGAGTGGTAGTGTTGGTATTAGTAATTAGTAATTTCTTTGGTCGAACGTACACAAGAGCTACCAATATAATATTATATTATATTATGAAGAAAGAGATTGGTAGGTTGCGTTTATCCAGATTGATCAATCTGGATCAGATCCTCTTCATTTTAATTTGAAATAGAATCTATTTAAAGGTCTAGATTTAAAATTAGAGTGATGCTGCAGACACAAACTATTCTACAAATATTTTATCAACAAATTGCTTCAATATAATCTTCGGCCCCACACAATATGCTGAGGTGGAGTATGCCACATCAGTAGTTTGTAAAATGTTTGTTGAATAATTTGTGTCTCTAGCATTATTCTTAAAATTATTAGATTTAAAGTCTAGAAGTTGCCACCTCATTTAAAAATCACTAACTTAATTATAACAACCTCATTTAATTTAATGTAACACTAATATATTAATCTCTCTGTTCTTAAATAAGTGTCGTTTAAGGTTTTTGCACATGAATTAAGAAATTCATTTAATACTATCATTTAATAATTAAAATCTGTGTGAAATTCCATCACTACCCCTTTATGAAAAAATAAAAACTATTAATACTAAGAGTGAGAATTTCTTAGGATAATGAGAGAAGGTAGTGGTGATATAGGAAAGTAAATAATTTATTCTCTTAAAAAGTTGTAAACGATAAATAAATTGGAACAAATTTTTTCTTCTAAAACGACACTTATTTAGGAACAGAGGGAGTATTATTATTATTATGAGCACTTTGTTATGTCTCTCATTGGTTTTTTAATAATTATTATTATTTATTATTATTATTATTATTATTATAAAATTGTTTAATAAATTATTATTATTATTTATTATTTTAATATAACACTAATATATTATTATATAATAATAATTTTATTATTATTATTATTAAATAAAATTGTTTAACAAATTATTATCATTATTATTATTTATTTTAATATAACAATTTTATTATAATAATAATAAAATTATAATTTGTTAAACAATTTTATTATTATAATAATAATAAAATTATTATTATTATTAATAAAATAATTAATAAAAAAACCAATGAAGGACATAACAAAATGCTCATAATAATAATAATAATAATAATAATAATAATAATAATATATTAATGTTATATTAAATTAATGGCTAGAGTTAGGTTACTGACTTTTAAATAAAGTGACTAGAGTTAGGTTAGTGGGTTTTAAATTACGTGATTAGAAGTTAGTGACTTTTAAATGAGGTGACAACTTCTATACCTTAGATCTAATATCTTTAAATTTAGACCTTTAAATGGAGAGGATCCTAATCCGATGAATGTATGTTATGTATACACTTATTAATGTATCTGCCTTTCTATTTAGAATAAATTAATGTTCGACTCTTCATCTTCATTAATCGGGGAAATTGATATTTTTACATGTTAGAATGACATTTTTACATGGGTTTTCTCATATGAAGGTGAGACACACTCACTATTTACGTAAAAAAAATAATATGAAAATATCAATTTTTTATGCTTAATATCATTTCCCTAATTTTTGTTTTTATTTTTTTATTGACACGTGATAAGGGACTAAATAGCATATCTGACCCTCCTATTTATCATGTTTTTGCTAAAGCGTTCCTTAAACATTTTTTTTAGCACAACTGTTCCTCAATGATACATTAGTTGTGCAAAAGTGTTCCTTTTCTATTTTTGTTCAATTTCCGTTAGTCAAACAAAATATTTTCCGTTAGTCAAATGTTTCCCCAAACTTTATTTTCATTCAACTTGATCTAATTAATTAAATTATGAACTTGTACAATAAATAACATAAGTGTCAAAAAATAACAAATATTTATTTTATCAAGAAAATAATTTCATACACTTTTTACTAATTAAATTTCTCATATATTAAAATTTGCGTAATATAAGTTCAAACATAAAATTTTCTGATGTAAAAATAAAATTTTAATACCCATAAAAAGTGTAAATTAACACAAAAAAATTACATTTTTTTTTCTAAATATTAAAATTTACTAAAACAAATTTAAAGAAAAATTATTACGAAACGAATCTTACGCACAACTTTATTATAAATTAAAATCTCCTTCAATTTTTGAATCTTAATAGCGCGCCTAGATCTGTAATGAAAAAGCAGCGACATTCCTCACCTGATAGGTCGATTTTATTTATTGTGGGCATACAAGTATTACATGTAATTATGTAATCAAACTTTGTGCATGCTCCAATAGAAATTAAAGCTTTTCATACAGATTCAACAAGAACAAATGCTAGACCATGGATTACTAAAGTCAACATACTCTAAAACAGGTCCCCAAATATCCAATGATGTTTTAATCACCCTAATAAGGACCAACATAAACAGATGTTGAGAATAT
Source organism: Panax notoginseng (assembly GCA_016801055.1). Taxonomy (NCBI): domain Eukaryota; kingdom Viridiplantae; phylum Streptophyta; class Magnoliopsida; order Apiales; family Araliaceae; genus Panax; species Panax notoginseng. The sequence goes on from CM029012.1 coordinate 261,420,270, forward strand.
TAAACGGTGTAATCATATATTTTACACTAAACTAATTGTCAGCAAATAACTAGGTAGCAAAATTCTAAAACACATTTTTTGAAATCTCCTTCAATTTTAAAATCTTATGAAACAATTTTTTTTTGATTAAACATAACTAACATAATTTTTAATACTTTTTATATGAATTATAAGATTCGTTCTGTAACAAGTATTTTCTAAGTTCGTTTTACATAAATTTTAATATTTGAAAAAAATATAATTTTTTTGTGTTTTAATTTGCACTTTTTATGGGCATTAAAATTTACTTTTAAATTAGAAAAACTTGTACTTGAATGTATATTACGGAAATTTTAACATTTTAGAAATTTCATAAGCAAGAAGTGTATGAATATTTTTGATAAAATGAATATTTGTTATTTTTTAACATTTATGTTATTTATTGCACAAGTTCATAATTTAATTAATTAGATTAAGTTTAAAAAAAATGATAAGTTTAGGGAACATTTGACCAAAAGAAACATTTGACTAACGGAAAACATCTTGTTTGACTAACGGAAATTGACCAAAAATAAAAAAGGAACACTTTTGCATAACTAATGCATCATTGAGGAACAGTTGTGTTAAAAAATAAGTTTAAGGAACGGTTTAGCAAAAATATGACAAATAGGAGGGTCAGATATGCTATTTAGTCCGTGATAAGGCATTATTAAAGTCTCATAGTTAATTTGTTTAATTTTAAAGAAATTCATTACAATATGTCATTTTAATGGGAACAAGAATAAAAAACTAGGGATGCAATTTATTTGATTTATGAATTTAAAAAGTCATTATAAGTTTGTGAATTTAATAAATAATTATAAATAGATCTGACACAACAAAAACAAAAAATTTAAAACAATTTTGGGCTGTTAAGTTTCTAAAAAAATATTTTCTTAAGCTATTGAGTTAATTGGGACCAACGAAAAAAACTCAATATTTGTCATTGTAATATTTTGGTATTGATAGTGGACTCATAAATTTGAAAACTTAAAATATTATAAGAGATTTATGTCAATGTATATAAAGATAATAATTACTCTACGTGAACTTAGTAGTAGAAAGGTTGAAAAGCTTCTATATATCTATCTCACTTCGAGTGGTTTTTACTCATTAATGTTAATCATGCACTTCATTTTTAAACAAAATTAAAAAGGCTTAATTGACATTAATGCTAATGGTATTGTACTTGAGTGTGTTTGTGTGTGTAAATATATTATGGACCGAAGGAATAACATAAAATAGACTTTGCTTTAAGATATTTGAAAAAGAAAAGAAATGTTCGAGGGGGGAGACACCACACCCACATCTAAAAATTACTATTAATTCGCTAAAGTCTCCATTCACGACTTTGAAGGAAAAGTCCCCTGGCGGCTGCCCTAATCTATCTAACGAAATAAGTGATTTTGAATTTTAAGCTCACCTTAATAAATTATTTGACTGTACAAAATTTAAAATAAATTCTACCGTCTATGTATGTAGTGTCAGAAGCACGGACACAGCTAGCGGTTAATATAGTTACATGATGAAACACTTAATTTGCCTTTGTAAGATATTAAAGAACCTTCAAAGAAGACGAATAAACACAAGTATATATACTACATTACATACATATATATATATATATATATGTGTGTGTGTGTGTGTGTGTGTGTGTGTGTGTATCTGATGTTTGATGCCTGAAAAATTCACAAACACGTCTCGAAGGAAAGAAGGAAGTAGCTCTAGCTCTTTATTTGATGATCATAAACTTTTTCCAGTACAAGAGGAAGAAAGCAAAACGCCACACTACAAAAAAAAGATATAAAAAGATCGATCTCGTTCATACCACACATCCACAAGGAAATAAAGTTACAAAAGTGATCTTGCGGGTTGATCATGGGATGGGATGAATGACCACTTTGCCGGTAGCTCTGCCAGTCTCAAGATACGTAAATGCTTCAACGGTCTGAGACAGTGGGAATGGCGATTTAGGGTCCAGCACTGGCTTCACCTTTCCACTTTCCAAGTAAGGAGCCAGTTTCTCCAAGTCTGATTTTTTTGAAGTCACTAGAAATATGAAACCTGGTGGAGTCGCCTGACCGGATATTGTCACTGTTTTCCCACCTTCTTTTGCTGCCTTCACTGCCTTATCGCACAGCCCTGTTTTATTACATTATAAAACAGAGTTTAATTAGTCGCTTTCTCATTTGTTACCAGTTCATATAGTAATTACCCTGTCCTGTCCGTCCATAAAAAATTTGAGAAATATTACCAACTGTATCAAACACTACATCATATTTCTCCGGCAACTCCTCAAACTGATCCTTGGTGTAATCAATTGCCACATCAGCTCCCAAGCTCTTCACAAACTCCAATTTTCCAGTGCTACAAGTAGTTGCAATTTTTGATGCACCAAAAACATGCTTTGCTAGCTGCCTCGTACAAAATATTATAGCACATTAGTTTTATAATAAAATTTCAAAAAGGAAAAAGAAAGATACATATATAGGTAATAGGAATATGAACTTCGTAACATAACCAGTTAAAAGAATTAACACTATACCTGAATAGCTAGGGTTCCAACTCCACCAGCACCTCCCAAAATAAGGACAGATTGACCAGCTGAGAACTGAGTGAGCTCAAAGCCTTGGTAAGCAGTCAAAAGTGCAAGGGGTAGGCTAGCGGCTTCAACAAAGCTCAAATTCTTGGGTTTGATAGCCAAAAGATTCTCCTCAACTGCAGTGTACTCGGCCAGTGACCCAAATCGTTTAGCATTTTGTAAAGGTGTTTCATTTATGTTGCCATATACCTCATCCCCTTCCTTGAGGTTCTTCACTTCGCTCCCAACCTTAATCACTACCCCGGCAACATCATACCCTGGTACATGCTGCACCCACAAAAATTTCCATTGCATAAGCATACATTTACACAACTAAGTATAACAAAAGAGCAATGCTACATTACCCAATTTATTTATTAACTTCTCTTCTTTTTTTTTAGAAAAAAGGGTACCTTGAGTTTTCCATAACACAATACTGTTAAAAACTTAAAATGAACTGATATTGTATTGCAGGAATATTTTTATCCATTATGCAGGCAGATTTTATTTAACTTTAAGAAGCTAGCTATTAGATCAGACCAAAGCGGATAGTCCAGTGGTAAAGGCGTTTCACAAGTTTGAGTCAAGGGGCTACATGAAGAGAAGAAGGTAAGTTTGAAGCTAGCAATTGCCTGAATATAGGCAGATTCGACTCCCACAAGAATTTGAAGTCAAAATTCAAAAACTTAAACCCCTCATACTTTTCACTTGATCTAGTTTTACTTGGCACAATTGGGTACATAAATATAATCAGTAATATAGTCAAGAATTACAAAAGGCTATCCAAAGAAATTAGAAAGATATACTTACTGGTAAAGCAGAATCAATGGCTTGAAAGTAGCCAAGCATACGCTTAGCATCAACTGGATTAAGAGAAGCTGCAATAACCTTGACAAGAACTTGGTTGTCCTTAATTTCCGGAACAGATAATTCCGAATCGAGTTTCAGCACATTCCCAGCGGCCCCATATTCACCATAAACCCAAGCCTTCATCTTTGGTGGAGTGGTGGTGTTGATATTATCTTCTTTGAGAAATTGGTAGTACACAAGAGCTAACAATATTATGAAGAAAGAGAGTAGTAGATTTCGTTTATCCAGGTTTATGAATGTATGTAGACACTTTATGAAGACTTCAATGTATCTTCCCTGTTATTTATAATAAATTTTGAGTCTTCATCTTCTTTAGTGGGGGATGGGTGGATGATGATGTCAGTTGTGATTATTGAGTTTATAAAAAAAATAATTTTTGACACGTGATAGGACATTATTAAAAGTTAGATAATCCGTAGACCCCTTCTCAAGATTTGTGTTTCACTATATTATATTTTTATATGCGTAGATGAGATTCACTCTCTTTTTATATAGAGAAAATTATATGAAAATATTTAAAATATATATAAAAATATTAGTTTTCTTCCTTCACTCTTTATCATTTTAAAGAATAATGATACTATTATGTAAAATTGTTCACATAATGCTCGCATATATTAATATACATATCGGTATAGCTCACATAATTTACTCTGCACGTGGGTCATACCAACATGTATGTGAGTGTATATAAACAGTATGTGAGTAGTTTTTATGTGACAGTAGACTTATTAATTTTTAAATTAATAATAAATCGTCACTAATCACTAATGTTAGAGACATAAACTATATACATAAATATTTTATACATTTTTCATTGATAAACAATACATGAGTCGTATATTCTTTGTGTACAATTTGTATTATTCATAAATCATATACGGATGACTTGTAAAATTAGTATTTTACATTATTCAATAATAACATGTCGTGTAGAGAATTGAGAAGATTATCAAGGGATTTTAAATTCAATATGATTAATTAATAGTTTAACAACGATAAAAATAAATATAAAAATTGTTAATACAATTCAAATTCCATGATAATCTCCTAATTTACTTACAATTTGTTTTTACTGGGGGGTGTAAAATACTAATTTTATAGGTCATTTGTATATAATTTATTTTCGAACTTAAAAAAATTAATAAAACACTCTAATATCAAGATAATAAAGATTGTATGCGAACTTTTTATTTTCAACAACGTTATTCTACGTGATCTTAGTTAGTAGAAAGGTTGAAAAAGCTTCTAAGTTCTAACTCACATCGAGTCATTTTAAAGCTTCTATCTCACGTTGGGTAGTTTTTACTCGTTAATGTTAATTAGTAGACATTAATCATGCACATCATTTTTAAACAAAATTAAAAAGGCTTAATTAGCTGTTGCTATTGGCATTAATGCTAATTCCGTCATTCGATTTTTTAGAGAGAGATTTTTGTTCTTTTTTAAAGAAGCAATAAATGTTTAATTTTTTATATTAACTTTTATGATTAAAGGCTATTTTTTTATCTTTTTAATAAATTTTATAAAATAATAATATTAAAATTTTATAATCAATATAGTAGTATTAATTAGTAATTTTTTTTAATTTATATACATAATCTTAAAAAGTCAATTAAAAAAGACCGACGGAATATTTAAAATAAACATGTGTGAAAAGAAGTACTTGATGGGCGGGGCTGCTCACAAAAAGAGGGGAAGAAAATATAAGAAGTTTCCTCGGTCATGCATCTTAAGGACGGTTTGATTAACATTAAATGGTTGAATAATTGATCGATTTAGTCATTTAATGCATTTATTTCTAATAAAAATTATTTGAATTGATTGACTATACAGACGATTTGAGCTAAATAGTTAACGTGTTATTTGATAAAAATTGAATAAATCTAAATCTGTATCTGAATGAAAAAAGTTATTTAATAATTAATATGTCTGAAACATTTGAATAACAAATTTTTATTATTTTAATCCTCTAAAAACTTCAAAAAATTGTTGTAAATTTATTTAATAATACTTAATATAATAGTTAATATTGTAAAAAAAATATCATTTAGCCAAAAAAATGGGACTAAATCATTCAACCCAAATTATCTAAATGGCTGACCGGTTCATTCAGACGATTTTTTTAAAAAACAAATGCACTGAATGACTGAATCGATCAGCCATTCAGCAGAAAACAAACAGCCCCTAAAGTCCCGTTTTTTTGATTGAATGAGCTGAACGGCGGCTTAATACTTAAGTTACAAGAACAACTTCCCTAGCTTTTCTATACTGTATACGTACGTAACAACTCAAAATGCTTAAAACAATTCTGTGTCGAAGTCACTGCAGCAGAGTTGTCCAACCATAGTTTTCTCTCTTTTTTAATTTATGTAAGAAAATTGGTAAGCCCATCATAATAAAAACAGTTGGGCTGGCTCTCTTAGTTCCTAGTGGTGGCTAAGGCCCAATAGCATGCCCTAAAGTCGAGGGGGTGGCCTAGAAAGTAGGACAGTTGGGTGTTGGAAATTCTGCTCTTGCTCATAAGCTGAGCCTCGAACTCGATTGTAAATGAATATTAAGAAGAAGAAAAATAAAAAATGAAAAGGCTATAAACCTGAAAGACGAATTATTTTGATACGTCTCTCACGGAACCAGGGTTTCCTTCTAAAATTCTAATGGAATTATTTCGTGTAAACCCACCCCCATTTATAGTGAAATTCTCCTTGTACACAAAGCTAACAGACACACCCAAAAAGATCATTGTACAAAATGCTAAACATCCTTTCATTTCATATTTTTATATATAACATGAACGTATCTATAACACTAACATCCTTTCATTTCATCGTGATTGTTAAAGATGCCGGAGAAAATAGATAGTTAGAGGAGGGCTTTAACTATGGATTATAAAGTGCATAGAGTATAACCGGAGATGAGAGAGCTAGAGGCCAAGGACACAAATGACATGAAGGAAACTGTTACGGATGCACCTGCCATATCAGGAAACTTATCTTTGCCCCAGTTGGATCGCCAGTCATCAACTCGGATGGCTGCCGTTGATGACGATGATATCAGAAGATAAGCCAGCATCTGCAATTTCAGACCCCAGCACTCAACTAAGAATTCGAGTATGGTATATAACTGATAATTCTAACCACCTGCCGTCATCGACACTGCAAGGACTTTTGGATGAAATAACTTTATACACATTCTCAGTTTCAACTATGCATCTATGTTTGGCACCTATTGGTCTGCTAAAGGCAATTGAGATTGAAAAAGTAGTGTCAATTTTTTGCTTTCAACAATGAGATTTATCCTGTTAAAATTGACAAAGGATAGTGTGTAAAAATAGACTTGCACAAAATGGGGTTAGATATGACAAAAAGAACCTACACCTCCCAGCAAAACTATTCCCTTGCACAAAAACACTTAATAGAGAACAACATACCACACTTGTTGGTGCCTAATGCAAAAAAAATAAAATCATAATAATAATAATAATAATAATAAATCTATAAAAGGGACAACTGATCCAGAAGAAATCTCATGCTGAAAATACAAGAGACTCGAAAGAAAAAAGCCCAAATGTGTCCAATGGACCTATCCTTATCTTCAAACATACGGCTAGTCATTGAATATTTATAAAGGTTGCATTATGTTCATGAATCTGATGCATGAAGATTGTGGAGGTAACTCATTCTCAAAAACTAGCAGCACCAGGGAAGATATTGGGTCAAAAACTCAGAACCTTCATTTGATTGCAGTCTTAAAGCCGGATGAACAAAGTGACCAGCTTGGATTACAAGTGTTCAAGGACAAAAACAATATCAGTACAAAAAAGTAGATGTCTGTCTAGGTGTTTGACATTAGCAAGAAAACCATCTCAATCACTTCAAAAATTGAGACTAATTCCATGTAGTCTACTAATAAATAATCACCATTAAATTAGTTTTCATTATGAATGCAACAAATTTCACTCGGATTCTGATTGGAACCCCCCATGGAAATGGTACAAAAGAAAGATTTTCAGACAGTCCTTAACAGGGTGTGCAAACTAAAGGTAAGTACATTAACCAGCACAAAAATTAGAATCTGCTAAATTAGGCACAATGCAGGAAGAAGAATAAGGCTGAGAATGCACCTGATCAAAGGCAAGATCAAAGATATAGCGAATGTGCGAGCCGGAAACATATTTACCGGAAGATAACTGGTAAGCCAGATTTAATCCCTGTAAAGCTGAGTACGCAAACCCTATAGCGTTCACCATCATACAGTACCTGCCCAGTACACACAAAGTCACCCACTAGACCACAATGCAAATTATACACCTTCGTCCCCCAAAAAAAGTTTAGTGTAAAAATCTTTTTATTCTTTAAAAAAATAAACAAAAAATATTTTGATAGTATAAACAATTTCATAATCATATCTTCATTATTACACAAAACATTTAACAATTTAAGGTGTAAATATAGAACAAAAATATATATTTTAAAGTTTCTAAATTTTGCAATTTAGATTCTTTTTGTGAACTGAAATAGTATAAATGTATAATACAGATACATAATAGATTGAGAGATGGGAAGTGAAATTAATAAACCTGAACTCAACGTAACGGTGGAAGGAGTCAAGAGCCCAACCCTTATTCCGGTCAGCAGCCATTACCGAGAACGAAATCAAACAGAAGGCAAATCCAAAAACCCTAAACCCTAACGCCGCCTTCTTCACCGCCCTTTCACTTCTCGTTCTCCCGATAGTCGAAGAAAGCGACCTCATTGGCCTCGTCCTAGTAGTACTTACTCCTCCTCCGCCCCGACCTTCCACCGCACCGCTGAAGACGTCTCCGGCAGCAGGAACCGACAGATTCGCCGCCGACACTAATTCAACCGGAGGATGATGAATTTGGGGAGGTGGGGATGGATGAAAACTATGTTCTTCCGGTCCTTCTCCGTGACTAAGAGATGATCGGCAAGAAGAAAGTGATGAGTCAGATGGGGAACGTTCAGGGAGTCTCGCCGGCGGCGAGTTTTGTGATGTTGTTGGTTGCTGATGATTTTGTGTAATATCTGAAATTCTCTGCTGTTTGTCTTCTACTTTTTTCTCCATTTTCTAGTATGAATAATGGATAATGGAGATGTGGTAGCTATATGCTACTAGCTAGCTTCTCTTGGATTATGGAAGCGCAAGTATATAATAGTGGTGTAGTACTGTAAAGTGATGAAAAAGAAGGAAGAAAAAAGTGTGGATAAGTGAGTAGGATTTACAATAAGCACTTGTTCTTATGTACATAATTAACATATTCCTCGCACTCGCACTCGCACTCTGGCTTAACAAGATGGAACATGGAGACCGTTACTTCTTTTAAGTAAAGTGAAATAGCAAGACAAGGACAGCAACCGGACTAGTTTGATTTCCTGGTTCGATGATACACTTCTTCCCATTCTATTCGATCTCGACTTATAAATAAATCAAATTTTTTTTTTCATTCAAATTATATTTTTTTTATAAATTATTATAAATTCCGTTAAATTATTTAACTTTAGATAAAAAAATTACACGAGTTGCCATGTAAAAGAGAGAAATGATACATGTGAGATATTTTTCTTTGTGACATACTTAAATGGAAACTTGTATAAATTTAATGCTAAATTAATCTAAAATCAAATAAATAAAATAAAATAATACATTCAAAATAAAAGTACAATAAAAATAATTTTTTAAATTTTATTTTAATCATTAATATTTATACAATTTTAAATAAATTATATAAATTACATATAATTATATAATTTTCTTTTAATTTAAATAAATCATTAAATTCATTAATTTAATTAACCACTTTTTTAGATAAAACTAAAATTAATAATATACCATATAAAATATCTGACATGTTATTGTATTAAGATATATTATATATATAATTAAAATAAGAAAATTTTGGATAAATTTTAAATTTGAATAATGTCTTTAACATTATTCATAAGTATTTTATAATAAACACAAATTAAAAATTAAAATTTATAAAAATAAATTAAAACTTCAAAAATATAACTAAAATTTTGAAAATTAATTATTATTTTTATTTTTGAAAACTAATATAATTATTATTTATATTATGAAGTCCTTAAATAAATATTAAATATATTAACAAATAATTAAATTAATTAAAAATATATTAACAAATAAGTAAAGTAATTAAATAAAATATATTAATTAAAGTAATTAATAATAAAATATATTAATGTGTAATTTTTACAAATATATTTATATAAAATTAATTAATTCTTTTTTTTTATTATTCAAAACTTAGGATACAGGAGCCCAAAATCTGTTTCTTCAAAACAGAGGATCATGGGTGATTATGATCTTCTTCTACCATAATAATTGACGAAAAGTCCTCCAAATGTTTCCATATATTCCACTCTCTTTTTCATGGGTTGAGACTTGAGCCGATGCACCTGAAACTACCTCCTTCTTTGTGAAGTCAAGTTCATGTACAATCAGAATTGAAGAATACTTATCCCAAGGAAAGGATATAACACTCAAAAAGAAACCCATAAAAAATACTAGATTTTTTCACACCAAAACTTACTTTCCATTTTCGTGAACAATTAATATATCACAGCGAAATTCAAATTAATCGAGCTAATCAAATAAAAATAAAATCGGAAGCAAATCAAGAACAGAGATTAGAGATCCGAGCGGATCAACTTCAAAAATCAGATCCGAGCGAATCAATTTCCTAAACCCCATCACAGCAAATCTGAAACCCCCGAAGCCAGCTCCGAACATAGATCGTAGATCGGTAGATAGGTTTTTGAGAGGCCGCTAGAAAAGTACAACAGATCCAAGTAATAAAGTGGAAGAAAAAAAGGTAGTAATGGTTTGTAGCGAGGAGGAGGGACGGGGAATGGAAGATAGTAATGGTTTGTAGCGAGGAGGAGGGACGGGGAATGGAAGATGGTGGTGGTGGTGTTGTAGAGAGGAGGAGAGACGGGGAATAGAAGATGGTGGTGGTGGTGGTGGTGGTAGGTGGTAGGGGAAAAGTCGGGTTCGCGAAGAAGAAGAATAAAAATAGGAATTAGAAGAATTAGAAGGATAAGAAGAATAAATATAATAATAATAATAATAATATATTTTTATTCAACTCAACTTCTCGCTCATTCGACATATTATAACATCATTTTTCTGTTAAATGGTTAACAGATATAGATAATAAAATTAATTTTTATAAATAATATATAGTTTAATAAGTTAAGCGGATGATGCATTTGTAAATCGACCCTTAGTAAAATGGAGAAAAGTGTATTTAACCTTTTTTATTTTTTTGTTTGGACGGTATATATTAATTAATTTTTATTTCAAACTTAATAATTAAATCATATAGTTTGTAATTGAATAATAAAAATATTAATGTTGTGTAAAATAATTTCCGTAAGATTTTTTTCCTTCTAAATTATAATATCTCACTAATAACAAAATTTTATGTAAGACCCCAACTTATTAATGAATAAAATCAAATTTTCTCTAAATATTATTGTGAATAATAAGGGGTTAATTTGATATAATACTTTTGTTATGGGTGAAATGTGCAAATTTTGCAAAATAAGCAAGTGGTTATAAAATATTTATTTTTGGTCGGTGAATATTCGGTTGGTCGTGGAATATTCTTGCTGTCGGGGAATATTCGTACGACGACGCAGCCTTGTGTGGGCCCCATAACGGAAAGCGATTGGATGAAGAAAACGACAAGTATAAGTTGTTTATAAATAACGGCGTAGTTGTTACCGTTAATACTGTTGGAATACCCGGTGGTTAAAATACAGTAGCACACGGTATTGCACCAATTATTGATTCTTACGTAAGAAGGCACTACTCAATAATTGTTACAGTAGTTATTATTCAATATTTTATTTTATTGATTCAATAATTGCTGCGTTGATATTTTATATTATTGTTGTTTCAATAATTGTTGCTGCACAGTATTTTCATTTATCAGATCAATAATTCATATTATTTGAATAATATTATTAGATAACATTATTGGCAATGTCTAGAAAGTTCTGTCTAAGGAGAGGTTTGGTCATCTAATTGCGCGCCAGTAAGGAGAAATCCTTATTGGAAAGCCCCCTCTTTCCTGGGAACGGTCTGGTTGTCATAAATGTGATTCTGTAATATTATTTGTGAATAATTAATTATTGATTCATATGATAAGGAAATATTTATTTTATGTGGATATAAATGAGGGATATATTTTTGTGGTTAAAAATGAAGGAGTTAATGTTGAGGTTTTTGTCAGTATTTTTGTCGGAATAGAGGTATTAAAAATCAGGGTTTTTGAGATAGTTTGCGGGGGTTATAATTTTTAATCCGACCGTTGGATCGTGGTAATTTTTGGATATGTTGTACATATATAAGTTGAGTATATGTCCACAAATTTTGAACCGTTAAAAATGAACGTATGATTTATTACGAATTTTACAAGATGACTGGTTCAGAAATTGAATTTTCGGAGTTTATCATTTTGGTGGAAAATTCTAGAATTGGTGGACCCCACTTGTGGTTGGTGAAAAATGTGCTGAATTATATTTCAAATGTGGTGGGTGGGAATAGTAGCAGGTAAAGCCATCAGGTTGCAGGTCAAATCTACCAAAATTTTCCTATAAATAGAAGGCTAAGTTAGAATTGAAAATCACACCAGAAACAAGTTTTCTCTCTTTCTCTCTCTAGATTATTGAGTGTATTTTGTGAGTATTTAGATACTTTGAGAGTTTCTATTCATCAGAGCAAGTTTCTTTCAGCCTTATACCGGTATTCCGACCAGAAGTACTGATATTTTGAGGTAAGGGATATTATTTTCTTCTTAAATGATATTATTTTCTTCAATATCATTATGCTGAAATATTGATACGAGTTTTTATCAAATTTGGAACTTTTTGTGTCGGGATTACTATTCACGTATACGGTACTATTCACGTATACGACACTATTCACGAATACGGCACTATTCACCGAAAAATAAAATTTTTCTTTTTTGTCCAAGATGTCTATTATGGTTACTATCTTTGATTGTATCCATGTTTTGATCTTTATTTTTGAATTCTGCTTCACAATTGATTATTATGAAGTATTATTGATCTTGGATAAACTGTTATACGAATCCCTACTATTTGTCCTTCTGTCTCATTGGATTCGTTCTCTTTAAGGTATTTTTCATCATCCTCAGTCCTAAATGATGATATTACTGAATATCTTTGGCCTGTAGTGCAAAGATGTATAATTACTTGATGAATATCTTTGGCCTGTAGTGCAAAGATGAACAGGTGTTGAGATGAACATGACCGACTGATGATACAAATGAATATCTTTGGCCTGTAGTGCAAAGATGAATATTTGGTTAAAGATGATTATTAATTGATGTTACAGGGATAAAATATTGATGATGGACTTTTAAATCTTAGAAGATAGTAGAATTCTTTCTCTACTTGACTCTTCTAATGGTTTGTTGTTTCCGCTGCAGTTGTTGATCTAAAACTTGTTGTCGATTATATTTTATCAGATTTTTCCCTGTTGAAGACTAACGATAATTTGTTGTATATTATCTTAGTCATAATATTCTTTACTGGGCTAGTTGAGCTCACCCTTTTCCTTTTTGTTCCATTTTTCTTCTCAGGAGGTGAGAACATAGCAGGATCTAGTCGGGGTATGGAGTGATGGTTCTAGAAAGATGTATTAGCAGTCCTCACTATTTTTGTAAAATAGTGTTTGAATAATTGTAATGAGGATTTATTTGAGTGTGGATATTGTCTAGAAGACAATATTTGTATTTAAACTCACAGTATGTGTTGTCGTATTTTGCACGACAATTGTATTATTGAAGTTGTAGTTTGCTTTCTGTACCATGTATTTGGCGACTCAGAATGGGTGTTGTATACCTATTCTGGGGGCGTCACAGTTGGTATCAGAGCTTAGGGATATGATCCCTGGCTGAGATGTGAGACAAGAACTAGGAGGGGAGAGACAGGGAATTCCTTCGCTAGTATGACCTGACTAAGTTTATTTGGTGTTTATTTGGTCGGTCAGAGTATAGGGATAATATATGACATGACTATTAACCCTTGTTTTATGGCAGTATTTAAGAATGGCAGCTGAGAACGTTAATAATGGAGTAAATCAGACCGTGGAGACACCTTTGATCACTACCCAGGGGAACGTGCAACAGGAAGGCAATATTCCTCCTGTAAACAACGTTACCGAGCAAACGATGAATGATGGAATGTTTAGGAGCTTTTTACAGTTCATGCAAAATCAGACGAGGGAGACTCGTGTGCAGAATACGGGTGGAAATGATAACAACGCGCGGTTTGTCACAGCTAAGCAGTTCAAAGAATTGGGACCACCAGAATTTAAGGGAAAGCCGGATCCGATCATGGCGGAAACGTGGGTCAAGCAAATTACCAAGATATTTGATGTCTTGGGATGCACGGAGGAACAGAAGGTTTCATTCGCCACATTTATGTTCCGCGGTGAGGCAGACTACTGGTGGGAGTCTGTGAAGCGTACCCAGCCTGACGCACTCAACATGTCCTGGGAAACATTTCAAAAACTGTTCAATAACAAGTACTTTCCTGAAAGTATTCGTCATATGAAGGAGGTTGAGTTTATTAGACTGGAACAAAACAACATGACGGTGTCCCAGTACGAGGCGAAGTTTGCAGAGTTATCCAGGTTTGCACCTCATTTGGTTGAAAATGAGGAACGAATGACAAGGATGTTTCTGAGAGGTCTAAAACCCGAGATTCGGCAATATCTTATCTCTCATAAATTTTCTTTATATTCAGATGTTGTAAACAGGGCTCAATTATTAGAGCGAGATAATGAGTATGTGCAACCGAGGGACCACAACCAGGGTCATACCGGTGGCGGCAGTCATCGAAGCAATGAAAACCAGCAGGGAGGAAAACATTCGGACAAAAGCGGTAACCACTCTGGTGGTAATCGTGGTCGTGATAATAGAAGGAGCGAGTCGGGAGGAGATTTCAAGAAGAGAAGGTACAACAATGATAACGTGAAGACGTCAGCACAAACATCAACTGTTTCTAGGGGAGGAGAACGACCACCGGTCGTATGTTACAAATGTGGGAAAGAGGGACATATCAGCCCAAACTGCCCACAACAATCCAAGGTATGTTATAACTGTGGAAAGGAAGGTCATATAGCTCGAGAGTGTTCTGTAGCAAAACCAAGTTCAGCGGAGATGGTGACTCCAAAAGTTATCCCGGATAAGTCAAAATCAGCGGTTCCTGGAAGGTCGTTTGTCGTTACTGGCCAAAACGCGAGAAACCCGAACGAGGTAATCACGGGTAAGCTAATCTTGAATTCTTGCGAAGTTTATACTTTACTAGATACCGGTTCTACCCATTCTTTTATCTCTCCTGCTTGTGCTCAACGTTTAAACTTGACTCCGGAGAAATTGGACTTTAACTTATCTGTTGAAACTCCGTTGGGTGAAACCTTCGTTACATCTACAGTTTATAAATCTTGCATGATCCAAGTTGGCACTATCACATTACATGTTGATCTTATCTCTTTAAAGATACTTGCTTTTGATGTGATTTTAGGAATTGATTGGTTAACCACTCATCATGCTAAAATTGATTGTTTTCGTAAGGTTGTTAGTTTTCATATTCCTAACCAACCTGTCATACGAATTCAAACTACTAAACCACTAAAATCAGTCACTGTCATATCAAGCCACAAAGCTATTCGTTTATTGAAAAACGGATGTCAAGCTTTCTTAGCCCATGTTATGGATTTGAACAAAGACAAGTCAGATTTGAATAATATTTCTATTGTTAGAGAATTTTTCGATGTATTTCCTGAAGAACTTCCCGGTCTACCCCCGGAACGAGAAATTGAATTCTTTATTGACCTTGAACCCGGTACAAAGCCCATTTCTAAAACCCCATATCGAATGGCTCCTATTGAACTTCAGGAGTTAAAAGTCCAACTACAGGAGTTGTTGGACATCGGTTTTATTCGTCCTAGTACGTCTCCTTGGGGTGCTCCTGTTTTATTCGTAAAGAAGAAAGACGGGAGTATGCGACTTTGTATTGACTATCGAGAATTGAACC
Source organism: Panax notoginseng (assembly GCA_016801055.1). Classification (NCBI taxonomy): domain Eukaryota; kingdom Viridiplantae; phylum Streptophyta; class Magnoliopsida; order Apiales; family Araliaceae; genus Panax; species Panax notoginseng. The sequence goes on from CM029012.1 coordinate 261,435,852, forward strand.
ATGTCACCATCAAGAATAGGTATCCGCTACCTCGCATTGATGACCTGTTTGACCAGTTGCAAGGAGCACAATTCTTTTCAAAGATCGATCTTCGTTCTGGATATCATCAGCTGAAGATTAAAACTGAGGATATTCCAAAGACTGCCTTCAGAACTCGGTACGGGCATTATGAATTCTTAGTAATGTCTTTTGGATTGACTAATGCTCCTGCTGCCTTCATGGATATGATGAACCGTGTATTCAAAGAATATTTGGATCAGTTCGTTGTTGTCTTTATTGATGACATCCTCATCTATTCCAAAAGCCGTGAAGATCATGAGCGCCATTTGAAGCTGGTACTGCAAAGGCTTCGTGAAAACAAGCTATATGCCAAACTGAAGAAATGCGAGTTCTGGCTTGAGGAAGTAGCATTCCTTGGGCACGTGGTGTCAAAACATGGAGTATCTGTCGACCCGGCGAAGATTGAAGCCATACAAAGTTGGGAGCAACCGAAGTCGGTAACCGAAGTACGTAGCTTTCTGGGCTTAGCTGGTTATTATCGGAGATTTGTGGAAGGATTTTCTCGAATCACTACTCCGTTAACTCAGCTGACTCGGAAAGATACAAAATTCGTATGGAGTGAGGAATGCGAGAAGAGTTTCCAAGAACTCAAGAGGAGACTCATTTCGGCACCTGTTTTGACAATACCATCTGGTTCGGATGGATTTGTTATCTACAGCGATGCTTCAGGCAAAGGGTTAGGATGTGTTCTCATGCAACATGGGAAAGTCATAGCCTATGCCTCACGACAACTCAAAGAATATGAGAGGAATTATCCTACTCATGATTTGGAGTTGGCAGCAGTCGTTTTTGCGTTGAAGATCTGGAGACACTACCTGTATGGGGAGAAAGTGGAGATCTATACAGATCATAAAAGCCTCAAATATTTCTTCACCCAAAAGGAACTCAACATGCGGCAACGACGTTGGCTTGAGCTGTTGAAAGATTACGATCATACCATCCAATACCATCCTGGAAAAGCAAACGTAGTAGCTGACGCATTGAGTAGAAGATCATATGCGGGTACGAGTGCAATGCTTTTAACACAAAGGCCCATTTTGTATGACTTGCAAAGGATGGAGATAGAGATGAAGGCTCCAAGTACCCACATTATGATATCAAATATACGAGTAGAACCGACTTTAATCGATAAAGTTAAAGCTGCTCAAGCTACGGATATAGAGCTGATGCGTATGAAGAAGAAAGTGCAAGAAGGTGCTATTCCAGAAGCAAGAATCGATGAAGAAGGAATACTTCGAGTCAACTCCAGACTTTGTGTTCCTAACGATTTTGACTTGAAGCATAGAATAATGATGGAGGCACACAACACACCGTTTGCAATCCATCCTGGGAGTACCAAAATGTATCACGATCTTCGACATACATTTTGGTGGAGCAATATGAAAAGAGAGATCGCGGAGTTTATCTCGAGATGTTTAACTTGTCAACGTGTAAAAGCGGAGCATCAAGTACCAAAGGGTCCATTGCAACCACTTGAGATTCCGAAATGGAAGTGGGAACACATTACTATGGATTTTGTTACAGGTCTTCCCAAGGTTTCTCAAGGCATAGATGCGATTTGGGTTATTGTTGATAGATTAACCAAGTCCGCTCATTTCTTGCCGATACGTGAGACTTATTCCCTTGAACGTCTTGCTAGTATGTACGTGAACGAGATTGTGAGATTGCATGGCATGCCAGTATCCATAGTTTCGGATCGTGACCCAAGATTCACTTCACGATTTTGGGTTAGCTTGCAGAAAGCTATGGGCACGGATTTACGATTCAGTTCAGCATACCATCCTCAAACGGACGGACAATCAGAGAGGACTATTCAAACTCTTGAAGATCTATTAAGACTTTGTGTCTTAGATCTCAAAGGGAGTTGGGATAAGTACCTACCATTGGTGGAATTCTCCTACAACAACAGTTATCAGGCGAGCATAGGTATGGCTCCATTTGAGGCGTTGTATGGAAGAAAATGTCGTTCTCCAGTATGCTGGGACGAGGTGGGTGAAGCAACATTGTTGGGACCAGAATTGGTACGCATTACTACAGAGAAGATCCAAACGATTCGACAACGTATACAAACGGCACAGGATCGACAAAAGAGTTATGCGGATCTTCATCGGAAGGACGTGGAATTTAATATTGGGGATCATGTATTGTTACGTGTTGCACCATGGAAGGGAGTTACAAGATTTGGGAAGAGGGGAAAGCTCAATCCAAGATTTGTTGGTCCATTTGAGATTCTTGAGCGAATAGGAAATGTGGCATATAGACTCGCATTACCTCCAAGCATGTCTCGTGTTCATAATGTTTTTCACATATCTATGCTTCGTAAATATGTTAAAGACCCGAACCACATTATTGAGTTAGAACCAGACGAGATAGCTGAAGATTTAACGTACGAGGAGGTACCTGTTAAGATCTTGGATAGGAAAGAGCATGTCCTACGCACGAAGGTTATACCACAAGTTAAGGTTTTGTGGAGAAACCATGCTATTGAAGAAATGACCTGGGAGTTGGAATCAGAAATGAAAGCGAGGTATCCTCACCTTTTTGAAACATCAGGTACGTACGTCAATTTCGAGGACGAAATTTCATAAGGAGGGGAGGTTGTAAGACCCCAACTTATTAATGAATAAAATCAAATTTTCTCTAAATATTATTGTGAATAATAAGGGGTTAATTTGATATAATACTTTGGTTATGGGTGAAATGTGCAAATTTTGCAAAATAAGCAAGTGGTTATAAAATATTTATTTTTGGTCGGTGAATATTCGGTTGGTCGTGGAATATTCTTGCTGTCGGGGAATATTCGTACGACGACGCAGCCTTGTGTGGGCCCCATAACGGAAAGCGATTGGATGAAGAAAACGACAAGTATAAGTTGTTTATAAATAACGGCGTAGTTGTTACCGTTAATACTGTTGGAATACCCGGTGGTTAAAATACAGTAGCACACGGTATTGCACCAATTATTGATTCTTACGTAAGAAGGCACTACTCAATAATTGTTACAGTAGTTATTATTCAATATTTTATTTTATTGATTCAATAATTGCTGCGTTGATATTTTATATTATTGTTGTTTCAATAATTGTTGCTGCACAGTATTTTCATTTATCAGATCAATAATTCATATTATTTGAATAATATTATTAGATAACATTATTGGCAATGTCTAGAAAGTTCTGTCTAAGGAGAGGTTTGGTCATCTAATTGCGCGCCAGTAAGGAGAAATCCTTATTGGAAAGCCCCCTCTTTCCTGGGAACGGCCTGGTTGTCATAAATGTGATTCTGTAATATTATTTGTGAATAATTAATTATTGATTCATATGATAAGGAAATATTTATTTTATGTGGATATAAATGAGGGATATATTTTTGTGGTTAAAAATGAAGGAGTTAATGTTGAGGTTTTTGTCAGTATTTTTGTCGGAATAGAGGTATTAAAAATCAGGGTTTTTGAGATAGTTTGCGGGGGTTATAATTTTTAATCCGACCGTTGGATCGTGGTAATTTTTGGATATGTTGTACATATATAAGTTGAGTATATGTCCACAAATTTTGAACCGTTAAAAATGAACGTATGATTTATTACGAATTTTACAAGATGACTGGTTCAGAAATTGTTGAATTTTCGGAGTTTATCATTTTGGTGGAAAATTCTAGAATTGGTGGGCCCCACTTGTGGTTGGTGAAGAAATGTGCTGAATTATATTTCAAATGTGGTGGGTGGGAATAGTAGCAGGTAAAGCCATCAGGTTGCAGGTCAAACCTACCAAAATTTTCCTACAAATAGAAGGCTAAGTTAGAATTGAAAATCACACCAGAAACAAGTTTTCTCTCTTTCTCTCTCTAGATTATTGAGTGTATTTTGTGAGTATTTAGATACTTTGAGAGTTTCTATTCATCAGAGCAAGTTTCTTTCAGCCTTATACCAGTATTCCGACTAGAAGTACTGATATTTTGAGGTAAGGGATATTATTTTCTTCTTAAATGATATTATTTTCTTCAATATCATTATGCTGAAATATTGATACGAGTTTTTATCAAATTTGGAACTTTTTGTGTCGGGATTACTATTCACGTATACGGTACTATTCACGTATACGACACTATTCACGAATACGGCACTATTCACCGAAAAATAAAATTTTTCTTTTTTGTCCAAGATGTCTATTATGGTTACTATCTTTGATTGTATCCATGTTTTGATCTTTATTTTTGAATTCTGCTTCACAATTGATTATTATGAAGTATTATTGATCTTGGATAAACTGTTATACGAATCCCTACTATTTGTCCTTCTGTCTCATTGGATTCGTTCTCTTTAAGGTATTTTTCATCATCCTCAGTCCTAAATGATGATATTACTGAATATCTTTGGCCTGTAGTGCAAAGATGTATAATTACTTGATGAATATCTTTGGCCTGTAGTGCAAAGATGAACAGGTGTTGAGATGAACATGACCGACTGATGATACAAATGAATATCTTTGGCCTGTAGTGCAAAGATGAATATTTGGTTAAAGATGATTATTAATTGATGTTACAGGGATAAAATATTGATGATGGACTTTTAAATCTTAGAAGATAGTAGAATTCTTTCTCTACTTGACTCTTCTAATGGTTTGCTGTTTCCGCTGCAGTTGTTGATCTAAAACTTGTTGTCGATTATATTTTATCAGATTTTTCCCTGTTGAAGACTAACGATAATTTGTTGTATATTATCTTGGTCATAATATTCTTTACTGGGCTAGTTGAGCTCACCCTTTTCCTTTTTGTTCCATTTTTCTTCTCAGGAGGTGAGAACATAGCAGGATCTAGTCGGGGTATGGAGTAATGGTTCTAGAAAGATGTATTAGCAGTCCTCACTATTTCTGTAAAATAGTGTTTGAATAATTGTAATGAGGATTTATTTGAGTGTGGATATTGTCTAGAAGACAATATTTGTATTTAAACTCACAGTATGTGTTGTCGTATTTTGCACGACAATTGTATTATTGAAGTTGTAGTTTGCTTTCTGTACCATGTATTTGGCGACTCAGAATGGGTGTTGTATACCTATTCTGGGGGCGTCACATTTTATATGTAATTAATTATACAAAAAAAAAAAAAATTTATAATTTCTTGTTTCTGTTCTAAAATTAAAAATACAATTGACTTTTAAGTTCAAACGGATCATATTAACCTTCAAAATTGATATAATTAATAAAAGTTTAGAAGGAAATAAAATTTTTAATTAATAGTTTTTGTTATATACTATATAATTGTAATAATTGTATCAATTAAAATTAAATAAATTAACATCAATTTGAAGTTTAATATGTCGTCATTTGACTAAAACTGTAAATCGAACCAAACAATTCGTATACGATTCGAAAAAGAATATGAGTGAGACTCAGATTCGTTAATAATATGATCCAAATCTGAGTACAAAAAATAATTCGAATAAAAATACGAGTAGAATCTAAACCAGACTATACTCAATTTTTTTAATATTCAAACTAATCGATATATGTACAATTCAATAAAATTAAAACAATTAGTTTATTATTTATTTTTTAAAAAAAATTTGATTGTATTTTTTATTTTGTAAAGTAATTGTAAATATATTTTATAATTTCTACGTAAAATAAAAAAATTTCTTGATAATTATATGTATTATAAAACTACTTATTATGTAGATACTCGAATTTGTGCTTGAGTAATGAATATTTAAACCGAGTTAAATTTTATAAAAATTTACATCTCAAATCGAATTTGAATAATTATTTATTCGTTGCAATTCTATTGGTTTAAAACCCACTTAAAAATCAAATTTGTATCTCCAAATTTAGAGGCAGGATACATATGCATTTGGGCTTAGCAAACACTAGAAACACCCCCATAGCGGATCATAGGTCTGATGGGTTTCAAAAACGATCATTCCGTACAGTGTACACCATAAAAGCTAGGGTATTAAATATTCCGTTTTCAAACAGAGAAAAGGTTTTGAGTAGACATTAATGGCGTCCAGCTCCGGAAGAAAATTAATTCAAAGAGTCGCCAGGTCCTTCCTAAGTCGAACACAAAGAACCCATTGCGCTTCTTCAGGACCGTCATCCAAACTCGGTGGGTTCGCACCCACAAGCGCCCCTAGTCCTGTATTTCGTCTCTCTCCTCGGCAGAACCCCATCTTCTCCTCCAGGTTTCATTTCACATGGATTTTTTCTGTTTCCCATTTTTCTGATTAATATGAATTTTTTACAACTGATTTAAATAGGACGTGTTGATGATTGTTTGTGAATTTGTGTGCAATTATCGTGTTTAATTATTTAGGGTTAAGATGTGGAGTTTAAATTTATGTATATGGATAAAATTGTAGGCTACCTGTGGAGTTGAGTTGTGCTACTGAGTCTTTGATGCCTCTTCACTCTGCAACTGCTTCCTCGTTGCTCAGGTCCATGTTGTCTTCCAAAGTTGGTCAATGGGGAGTTATTTCCCAAGGTATTACTTTCCTACATTCTTCCTTAGTTCTTTTATCCTGGATATCTATTTTTTCCAGCATTCTTGTTGCTGAGCATTTGACTGCTAGTTATGTAATTAATATTTATTGTTAACATGCATTTTTGTAAAATTGAGAGACTATTTGAGGTCAGTCTTTTATTATGTTTATTACAGAATTCAAACTTTGTGTACTGTTTTGTTGAAACTGGCAAGAACTTTAAGTAGAAGTGGAAGAGAACATAATAATAGAATTTAGGCAACCCGTGAGTCAGAAAGTAAGGAGACGAGTTTTCATACTGACTTGTGCCTCTTAAGCAATTGAAACTATAGTTATCTTGATCATCAGTTATTTAATAATGTGGATTGTGTTGAGATGACCACTAGCTTGAGTCATTTATGTTAATAGAATGCTAAATGAAGATATGTTATGCCATCTTGTATAGAATATACAACTTCTGTTTAATATGTTATTATCTTTTACTATGAACCAATGCACATGTAAACAAGTGTCTTTTGGATCTTTAATGGTAACAATAAAAGGATATGAGGCCTTTTGGTATTGCTAGAATTAAATTGATGACATATTATACTTAAAATGATTTGGCGAAATCTGAGCTTGAGTTATGGAAATTGGAAGAAGGTATACCACTTGAACTTGCATCTTTGTGGAGTCAGAGGAAGTGGTAAAGGGTCTTCAAGAGTAGTGAACTAGATAGCTTTCGCATGGTATGAATATCGGGTTTAAGAAGAGTCAGAACATGTATCCTGCAACAATGAGTTTTACCTAGATCGTATAGCTGTATTTGATTAAAAGATGATCATGTCAAATGTGTTACCTTTCACCAGTACTTTGTAGTTGAACGTATCTGATTGCTGTCTGGCTATACTGTTCATAAATTAGTCAGGTAGTACTACATATTGTGTGTGTGTGTGTGTGTGTGTGATTGGTAAGTAGAATAATGTATATATGTGGTGCTATGCTCCAAAAAGGTGAAATGACCATCCAATATAACTGTCTGGAAGAAATTAGTCAAATTACTTGGCCTACCTCTGCATAATTGCAAATCACTGCATGGAGAATTGCTTGTATACCTGTTTGGACCTTTAAATGGGTTAAAGCTGAAGTACATATATGCCTGTTCATATGTATGTGTATCCTCTGGGGTGGTTGTGGTGATGACATATATTTTATGGGTGGCAACACATATTGCCATTTATGAATTAATCACTTGAGGTGCCTCAGACCATAAGGATATAGACACTTCATTTACGTAATAGCCTAATTGAAATGGTAATAAAATAAATAGCTTATAATTGAAAATAGAGTCGATGCTGGACCATGTTCCATTTCCTGCAAATCGGAAAAATATGGAAAAAAGCTTAAATTTAGTTTAGGGATATATACGGGTTTATGTCAGTGAGGTAATATTTTTATGATAATTTGTTTCTTTAACATTTTCTTATACTAAGTAATATGTTTTTCTTTTGTTGGGTGCAGGATTTGCAACGCCGCTATAACATGGCCTTTAAGTTCTTTGAATGCAGCTGCTATAACATGGCCTTTAAGTTCTTTGAATGCAGATACGGGGAAGACCACCTCAAAAAGTTTCTTTTATCCATTGTATCTTACAATAATTTTGGGAATTTCAAGAGGAAGAGTACATTCTATGCTTGTAAGGAAATCCTTTATATGATTCTTGTATGCATCTACAATTTTGAGATATTCCACCAGAATATTTTATACTCCACTCATTCTATATTATTTGATCATTTTTGACTTTTTAAAGTCAACTTAAGAGATTTTTAAATTCAAAATTGACATAAATTCTTTTAATTTTGATCAATACAATGATAAATATTATAAACTATCTAAAAATTATTGTTAATTGTAAGTTTTATTGTTTTATAATTTTTAATTAGTCATCTCAATTTTGAGTTTGAAAATGTCTCAAATTGGTTTTTAAAAGTCAATAATAGTCATATAATTCGGAACAGAGGGAATAATATTACATACGAAAGATAGCATGTGGTGTAGTATGAATATCTGCAACTTATGGAGAATTCAAAGTTGCCCTTGTACTCACAAGTGACAAGTATCTATGAAAAAATAGAAAATGAAAAATATAGTTACAAGTAGTTGCCAATGAGGTTCAAAATCCTTTTGATATATTGACGACTTAGTTATTACAAGATGAAAATTTGCAAGTAAATGATACTGATATTTTTATCAGTTTGTAGGGAGGGAGTATCGTGTTTTGAGCAAGGAATCATTTTGTCTGCTTCAAGCATTATGAACATGTTTTGAAACCATTTTTCTGGCTTTACTACTCATCCTAATGCATGTCAAGAAAGAGCTCTTTTACAAATCTGACTTAGAATTCACAGCTAACAGAACAACTTATTAAGACTCACTATTTTGTTTAAGAAATTGAAGGTCCTTCATTTGAAGCTGTACAGCTTCTTTTGATAGAGGCTTGGGCTTCGGGTATTTGTCATTGTCTACGCCTTGGGCAACTCTCTTTGCCTTGTCTTTGACAATCCTGCTCATCTCTAGTTGCCCAACAGAGGAAAAACAGCAGTTAGCATTATACATAGTTGCTTCTCATCTCATAGCTTTTTCAGCTCGAGCTTCCATCGGAATGGTAAGTGTAGGAACCCCCAGTTTTGATCGTTTCTGCAGGTGAATAACATATCACATAGTAGACTGGTGGTAAGTTAAATAAATCATGCATTACCAAATACAAACTCTTGCTTTTAAATTTTAATGCAATTCAAGATGTGATCTAAATTGTTTGAGCTATGAATTTCACCAACATACTAGAAAAAACAGAAAGATAGTTACTAAGGATGACGATTTCTCTTGCTTCACTCATCAATGCTATAAAAGTCTCCTCCTCAAATTCAATATCATTCGAAAGTCGAAGCCTTGCTTCCCCCTCAAATATTTCCTCAAATTTGAGCAGACCAGCACCAACAGCCGCTAACCAACAGCATATCAGCACATATAGAGGATCCCCTGCCTACCCATAAACAAAAAACAACACAAGTCACCTAATTAATTAACGAGCAAAAATTGAATTGGCAACTCAATTTCAAGGCTTGGAATTGGAACCGGACACCAAATTTTAACTAAATTTCAATTCCTTAAATTGCAAATGTGCTATCAATTCCAATTCCGAAGCTCGGTACAGAGTTGTCAAACGCAGCGAAAATGTAATTCAATCAGGAAACTGGAAATTACTATATATTAGCATTTGGTCACACCAAAACGTAGCAATTAATAACAACAATATGTGAAAAGCCAACTACAATAAAGTAATGATAATTCCTAATTCAAAACTCACAAAAAATAATAATAATATAAACACATACGCGGCCTCTTCGTTCTTGAAATTCAATGAAAGCTCTGGAGTCATTTACAGAAGAACTATTGCCTCCTAAACTCTGCAAAATCAATTATATCTATCCAATACCGCCTACATCACTGAAAATCCTAGCAAAAAGTCCAATTAAAGGGAGTGTCCCAATGACCTTATTAGCAAAACCAGTGATAGAATTTGACTCCTCCATGTAACCCTTGACAGGCAAGACCCCATTAGAGCTCCTTGAAGCTTTGCTGAAATTGAAGGGTTTTGTGGGGGTTTTAATTCTGTGGAGCAGGCGCAAGTAAATCAGAGTGAGTGAGGTGGGCCTGCAAGTGAGGGTGTAGAAATGGAGAACTGGGTTTGCAGAAGAGGAGATTTGGAGGGTATTATTGGGTAGCTGGTGGAGAGAAGAAGAAGATATACTGGAGGCAGTGTTGATTAATTTCACCACCACCATTGTTGTGTGTATTCCTTCTGGTATGGTGAAAGGTAATGTTTGAGTTTTGATAAAATTCTCTCCTTGGCTTTATATATGAGATGGTGTCTTGTTTGGGAATATACAATTATTGTGACTCTGCTCCAACAACTTAAGTTTGTTACGTAATTTAACAAATTAAAAATGTAGCGGTTGAAGTTAAAATGTAGCGGTTGAGACACAAATTGCTGACGTGACATACTCCATCTCAACGTATTGATCAATAAATTATTTCAATGTAATTTTCGGTCCCACACAATATGCTAAAATGGAGTATGCCACATCAACAGTTGTAAAATATTTATAAAATAGTTTGTATCTCTAGCATTATTCAAAGTTAGCTTCATCAACAGAGAAAAAAGGTACTCCTTCTGTCCCAAATTATCTGATGTTTTAACAAAAAAAATTTGTCCTACAATATCTGTTTTTTCAAGATTTCAATGCATTTTTTTCCTTTATTTTCTAAGTGTGCCCCTTTACCTAATAATTGATAGTCATTACTCTCATCCTCTCTTCACACATATATATGCACTCATATTTTCTCTCTCTACATACTATTTGTCTATTTTATGCACTCATACTTTCTCTCTCCACACATATATATGCACTAGATCTGGCAAACGGGCCGGCGGGCCCGGGCCGAGCGCGGACGGGCTAAAAACGGGCCGGGCTAAAAACGGCCCGAATTTTGGCGGACTGAAAAAGTAAGGCCCGTGGCCCGGGTTGGGCGGGCCAGCCCGCGGATTTTTACCTATTCTTTATTTTTTTTGTGCAAAATCTTGATACACCAAAAGTAGTAATAATAATAATTTTTATTACTTAAATTAACTACATATCTCAATCAATTAAAATTTTAATAGTATTATAATTTTAGATATTATTCTAAATGCATAATTTTGGATAATGATTGATTTACTTTCCAAATAAATAGGGGAATGCATAATTAAGGGATAATGATTGATTTATTTTCCAAATTTACTACAATAAGTAGGGGGATTGCATAATTAAGGGATAAAATTATCTATATTATTGTGTATAGATTTTGAACTTGCAATCTAAAAAATTAGTGGTTGATTCGATTTATATATTGCTAGTAATTCAAAGTATATAATCAAACTTGATTCTTTAAAATTAATATAATTTATTTAACTTTTAAAAATAATAAATATTATAATTAATACTAATATATAGATAATTTTAAATTTTTATAATTATATTATCTAACTTAAAGTCTTAAACTAATAATTGTTAGTTTAATAGTTTTATACTTTGAAATTATTAACTACATATCTCAATCAATTAAAATTTTAATAGTATTATAAATTAGTATTATTAATTAATTACCTACATTAACTACATATCTTAATTATAATTTTCAAATATAGTTAAAATTTATTGAAGATTACATTAAAAACAAATAGTTGTTGTAGCAAAATTTTATTAAAAAAAAAAAAAAAACTCACGGGCCGGGCCAAAAACGGGCCAGGCCAAAAATGTCCAAATTTTCATGGGCTAAAAAAGTTAAGCCCAAAGCCCAATTTTTACGGGCCAGCTCTGCCCGCCCCGCGAGCCTGGGCCAATTTTACTAGGTTTAATATGCACTCATACTTTCTCTCTCTTTAGACTATTTGTCTATTTAATGTACTCATACTTTCTCTCTCTACATACTATTTCATGCACTTTTTTTTAAACACCTTTTTTCATATTTTCACTAATAAAGGTATTTTAGTATTTTTATCACATATATTAGTATCTGTGTAGAACTTTAGAACAACAGATAATTTGGGACGGATGGAGTATATTCTATTTATTATTATTATTTTTATACCTCTCCCGTATTCAGATTAAAATATACTCGATATTAGATTATCCAATTACCCTAAACCAAATTCTGGACGTGGCGGCGGTGAGTACGGCAGTACCTCGCTAGCAAAAACGGAGACGCACGCGGCAATTACTACTTTACAACTGCTCCACTACACTCTACTACTACTTAGTCCACTACTACAATTTCTCTTCCAAAATTCCGGCAAAAATTAGTAATTTTAATTAATTATTTGCTTCTTCCATCTTTTTCTCTCTCTGGCTGTTACGAAAACGGTACGTACATCGCAACCTCATTCAATTTCCTTCCTTTCTACATTCCTTCGTGTGTGTATGTGTGTATGTGTGTGTGTGTAATTGTTATGTTTATAATTGTGTACATTTGTGTGACTCTAGGTTCTGGAAGAGAGCTGAAAGAAAATGGGAGCTTATTGCAAGGATGACCTAATGTTTAACTATTATGGTAATAATATGGGGCGATCATCACAAGATCTGAGATTCTGCAAGCACCTTCATGACAATGTCCATGGCAACATTTATCTTGATCCTGTATGTAAAGATATTGTACCCCCTCACATTTTGTTGTTTTATGGGTAAATTGCAAATTATCACCTTGTACCTAAATTCCTAGTTGACCACATGTGATTCTAATGATTAGAAATTACCACGTGTTTTTTAGATGATTGTCACAGCCAATCATTTAATGACACTTTATTTAACACACTTGTGGCTTAAAAGAGAACTTTAGATTTTTGTTGTTAGTGAGTTTTTCTTTTTGAAGAAAAAATGGCAAAAAAGGCCACTTATTTCACTAATAATACAAAAGAAAACTTATATGATTTCATTTCATATCTAATTTATATTTTCCTTTCTTTTTGTTTTCTGTCCAAACTCACAAACATAGGCTAAGTGGGATTTTGGGTAAACTATGGTGCTAAATTGCAGTTTACTCCTCTCTTTTTTTCCTCCCCTGTGTATACATATGCATCCACTGATACACTATGTTGACAGGAGACAATCACTTTGAGCATCTTTGACATTCTATGTTTTCAAGCTTTACTTAAAATAACACAAACTTTATTTGGACAGAACTAACAAGTTTGGATTTATCCACCCATTTAAAGTATTATAAACAATCAGTTGTGTATGTTTTGTGATAAGCTGTACCTTTAGTTGGAAAGTCGAGAAGTCTTAAAATTTAATTCTTAAACTTTTCCAATGAGATTTTACCTTTGGGATTCTGGAAAATGGAAGGAAACATTTAAATTGTGATGGAGGGAGAATATTGTCTAACTCTTTTAATCATTTATTTTTTTCCTTTTCATTCGCTGAATGGTTGAATCTTTAAAATCATCAAGATTAAGAGAACGTAATAAGCATGAAATGAGTAGACATCTTCATAAGCTTATCAATGTACTTATATGGCTATGCATTTTTTTGCCTATGCATGTATTTACATGTATATAGGTACATACATAGTTAAACACACATCAAGTGTTTTTAGTATGGAAATATTTAAAAGCATCCAGGCACAAAAAAATGTGAAAATGCTTGCCCGTAAATATTGAGTACATCTTGAGTCTTGGACAAAACACACACACACTGACAGTTTGTTAGGTAACTCCTCGTATCCTATTATGAGAAAGAATCTTATTCTTGACAGGATTATTATTTTGGAAGTAGTTCTATTTGTAGTTGGTATATTTATTATGTGAGTGTCCTAATTAGATTACGAAAAGGGAATTGTGAATATTCTATAAATAGAGTATTGTGTTTAGAGAGAGGTAGAACACAACCAAGAGATAGTAACATCCTAGAGAGTTGAGAGAGGATGTAATTGGGTCTTGGGTTGTTGTGTGAGGGAGAATTTTTTTCAACTTTTATTTCGTGCAAAAAGTTGTATCGTGACGATTAATATATTGAAGTTGGTTTTGTGGATTAGGTCATTGGGGACCAAACTACGTTAAATATTGTGTTATTTTTCTTTTTTAAGTGTTATTGTTTATTTTGCGTGACTTAATTCTCAACAAGTGGTATCAAGAGCTAAGTTGATTGGATAGGGAATTATTTCGCGTAATATGATGGTGGCGAATTTGGGTAAATTTGAGTTCCCAATCTTCAATGGGAAAACAAATTTCACACTGTGGTAGAGTAACATACAAGATTTTTTGGTGTTATAAGGAATTGATCAAGCTTTGGAGGAGAAAAAACCAGACGAGGTGAAAAATGCAAATTGGCAGACAATTCGCAAGAAGGCGGTAAACATAATACATTCGTCGTTAACACTTGAGATAAAGTATGATGTGTTAAAAGAGACTGATCCGAAACAATTGTGGGAAATGCTCAAGAAAAGTTATGCTTCAAAGTCGCTAATCAACAGATTGTGCTTGAAGATGTAATTGTACTCTTTGAAGATGGATGAAGGAATAAATCTCCATGATCATTTAAATGCTTTTAGAAGGTTAGTATCTCAATTGTTGAATACTGATGAAAAATTGAAAGATGAGGAAAAGTCATTGCTCTTTTTGTCATCTTTGCCCAAGTCTTACGAGTCGATGGTGCAAAAACTATTGGTGGGAAAATCAACTTTGATTTTAGATGAGATGGTTACTGTTTTACGAGAAAGTCAAAAGTTGATAGGAGAAGAGAGCAATAACATTGTTATTGGTGAGCAACCACTAACCGTGGAGGGTTCTAATCGAGGGAGACGTCAATTGAGAGATAATAGTATAGGAAAGATCCAGACCAAGAGATTACAGTCATAGAGAGTGCTACTATTGTGGAGAGAAGTGTCACATCCAATACCAATGCAGAATATTATAGGAGGACATGAAGAGTTTAAGGAAATATCAAGAAAAATTGAAGGACAAAGAGAAAGTTGAAGATGCTAATTTGTTTAGTGAAGCTAAAGAAGTTGTTGTAAAGGTTAAGAGTGATTATAATGATGATGGATGGGTATTGGATTATACGTCTTCTATGCATATATGCAAGGAGAGAGATTGCTTTGAGAGTTTGCAAGAAGATGGAAAATTTGACTATGTTAATGCGGCGAATAAAGAGAGAATGAAGATTGAAGGCGTTGGAATTGTTCGTTTCAAACTTTATGATGGTTCTGTGAAGATTTTTGAGAATGTATGTTCCTTAGTTGTGGTGAGAATATAATTTCTTTGGGATAATTATCCTTACGTGGATATACACATGTGGGTCAAGGAGATTCGTGCAAGGTGTTCAAGGAAGACAAATTAATTCTCCAAGGTAGGAAAAATGGAAAATTAATTTGTATGTTAGATTGACAGCCTATGCGTGAAAAGAAGACCAAGATAGGCAACCATCGAGTGAAGTTTAAAGATGAAGTTGAAGTGTTTGGGGATTCGAGTTGAGGGAGGAATTGTTAGGTAACTCCTGGAATTCTATTATGGGAAGGAATCTGATTTTTGGTAGGAATATTATTTTGGAAGTAGTTCTATTTGTAGTAGGTATATTTATTATGTGAGAGTGTCCTAATTAGATTTGGAAAAGGAAGTTGTGGGTACTCTATAAATAGAGTCTTGTGTTTAGAGAGAGGTAGAAAACAACCAAGAGGTAGCAACATCCTAAAGAGTTGAGAAATTGTGTAATTGAGTCTTGGATTGTTGTGTAAGGGAGGGTTTTTTTCAGCTTTTATTCTGTGCAAAAAATTGTACCGTAGAGATTAATATATTGAAGTTGGTTTTGTGAATTAGGTTGTTTTTCTTTCTTAAATGTTATTGCTTATTTTACGTGACTTAATTCCCAACATAGTTGTGAATGTATTAGCTTGAGATGAAGAGCTGATGACTATAACTCTAGTAATTTGTGGTTGCATTTGCCGTTGATTATTATGTGCAACATTTTCTAATAACAATTTTGGTATTTGGCCTTGTTTTAATTATATTACAAATTTCTTAATAGTCATTTAGTATAATGTGATCACTGTTTCTCTTTGGTTGCAGCTCTTTTTGAAGTTTATAGATACTGAGCAGTTCCAAAGGCAAGTTGATGTCTATAGCATCATCTGATTTTCACTCTAACTAGTTCCTTCCCTTCGGTGTTTTGTCTATAAGTTAATGGATTTTATATATTGTTTGCTATCACTTACATACAGGCTTTGAGATCTTAAACAACTTGGTGAGTTTCATGACCTTCTCTTAGTTTTCTTATTTTCCTGTTTATTGATATTACATATCCTAAGAAACTCTGATGAAAGTAACCACAGCTAAGTATTTGTACTGCATCTCTTGAATTTATAAATTAGTTTGTTCTTATTTTTCTAACTCGCAGTTTGAGCAGTAGTGTCTGAAGAGTTTCGTATTATAAGAGGACTAACAGAAAATCAGATTGTACTGTAAAATGGAAGGTATGATATTTGTCATGTACCAGAGGTCATGCATGGAGAGGAGATAAGTATGATTCACTTGGTCCGACAGAGTAATTAAAGCTTCTTTAGATTCTCAAGTCAACTCAGTGAAGCTTTGTCCCACTTCTAGGGAACCACTGCATTAGTTTCACTTGTTTTTTTTAAAAAAAAATTAGCTACCTGCTAGATCTTTAAATAACATACTGAGAGTCGTGATAGCAGAGGCCTCGAGGACTAGCCTCAAGGTCGCAGGTTCCACTCCCCATAGCTTTTTCACTTCTGATCCTATGTTCCCACTTGTTCTGTAGTAGTCAGTGTCGCCAACAACAACCTCTCAACGAATTAAGGGATTGGATTGGCTGGATTTCTTGATTGTGACTAAAGTTTCATAAAGAAAATAAAGTATTGCGAGTCTTGAATTACTTATGAACTTGTGATACACTGTAAACTATGTACTATGTACACGGTACAACACGGGCGGATCTCTGTGCCAGCTAGTGTAGGAATTTTTATTTTTTAAATTTTAGTTATAGTACTTTTAGTATATTTGTAAATTTAAGAGACTTAAATAAAATAAATTATCTAAAAAAATATAATTATTTTAGGGCCAACACATAATTTACTAAATAGTTTAATGCTCAAAAATTTAATGAGAAGATGAGACATATTGATTATTTCTTAGTTTGTTTGTTGATAAAGTTAACACTAATGTTAGCAGTAATCATATCTATAGGATTTTTGAAAATTCTCTTTTTTATTTTGGTTTGCAACTATAAGTGTTGAAATAGTATCTTCAGCAATGAATTATCGTGAAAAGCTTATTATGTAATCAGATGAGCCTACCTGGGGATGAATAATTGTTTAATGGCATACTTTGAAAAATAAGTATTTGTAATAATCAATACGGAAGATATTATGCATTTATCTCAAGATATAAAATCTTGAAAAATGTTGTTCTGAACATTGTTATCTTATTTTGAATTATGTGTAATTTTGTAAGACTTACAAATTTAAATATGTTGAATTATGTGTAATTTTGCAAGACTTACAAATTTAAATATGTTGTACTAATTTTTTTAATTAATTTGTTTTTCTATTACACTATGGTTTTGAGTTTTTAACGGTAAAAAAATAAAATAGAAAGCTTAAATTTTAACAGAAAAAAATAGAAAACTTATAAATTTTAGAGTCCTGCTATACATTGCGAAAGTTTTCAGCCGAATTATGATTGCGGCATACGTGCATGCATGGGATAGATAGGAATTAAGAAGGGTCCTACTTCAATTTATTTTATCTTATCGTATACACTTCCACGTTGATCGCAATCTAACTTCGTCAAATATTTGTTGGCATGCATATCATTTTCCTAAATTTTATTATGTTATTACTGACTTTATAAAGAAAAATGAAAGAAAACTTAAAATTTTTATTTAAAATAAAACCTTGTATTAGTTGTGTTGTGTTTATAATGTAAACTGTACAATATATATTATAAAAAATTTGCTCATGTTATTTAGTTTTCCATACAAATTCGTTTATTTTTAGACATAATACTTTGGCAAGAAAAATAACCAAGTTTTTAGTCCATTTCTTTTTTGTACAATTCAATACAAAAAAAACTCACTAAAAACATAATTGAATAAAAAACTTAAGTTTTTTGTTCATTTTAAAACTTAGTTAATTTTGCCTACACTAATGTCAAATCCTGGATCCGTCACTGGAACAACCTATATGATGAATATTTTTAGTTTGAATATATGATTTCTTACCAGCCTATCCTTGATTTTAGTTGTGAATCTTCCTGTAGCATGCAGAAAAAATGGTTGCATGTGGTTCTAACTTTCCCCACTTGTCTAGTTTCTCTAGTATAAATAATCATGTGGTTTGATTTGACAATGAAAGTCAAATAAATGCATTTACATGTGCAAAGCAATCAGTAGGTTGGTGTGTGTTGTATACTCTGTCTTAAACTTGCTTTTGAAATGAACATTCATGGGTTTGTTAGGTGTTACCCACATGGTTTATCCTGGGGCTGTACATTCTAGATTTGAACATTCTCTTGGGGTGTATTGGCTTGCTGGTGAAGCTGTTCACACAATTAGAGCTCACCAAGTATGTAATCTGCATCCGTAGATCAATTAATAGCACAATTTGAATATCTTTAGTGCTTTCTGTTTACCTTACTGAGATTTTCACAGGGTTCAGAGCTTGATATCAATCACTTTGATATACAGACAGTGAAGCTTGCCGGTAACTACTCTTAAAAATAAATAAACTCCTTTATTTTATTAAATTCATATTGTTCTTATACTAATTTCATTTTTAGGACTTCTGCATGACGTAGGCCATGGGCCTTTCAGTCACTTGTTTGAACGTGAGTTTCTTCCTTGCGTTCTCAAGGGCTCCAAATGGTAAAGTGAACACCATCCAATGCATTTTCCAATCTCTTGCGTAAAATGAGTATTGAGTACAGTTTAAACTAAGTAATAACTATATATACCAAAAGCATTGAGGTTTGCTTATGGTTACTGCATATTGATTGTCAATTGACATGCAGTGTGAGGAAAAAGGTCATATATAAACTTTTTTTTTTTGGTTGTAAGCATAATATGTCCTAACAAATGCACGTCATGTGTTCCTAAGAATGCTTGTTAGCATAGCTCAAAGTATTGGTTGATACCGATATATCAGTATTGGCAGTGGACGATACATAACATGTGCTCATAAGAATGCTCATTAGGATTTTTTTTAACATTTGTTACTAAGATGAGGAGTTGAGGACTAAATCCTTTTTGTTTTCCAGTAAAGTGAGACGTGCTCATATTAACAACTACAAATAGCAGTGGACCTGGTTACTTCTCAAATGGACTATATATTTATATATTTTTTGGGAATAAGTAAACAGACTATTCATTATTTTGAGGACAAATGCTGGCGCCCTTCCGCTGTCAAACGTGGGAATGTAGCCCGCACGCAAAGGTGCCTCTTTGTGTGAACATTAAGGGCAAGCATTAAGAAATGATTTATTAAGGGAAAACTTGTGAAAATAGTTTAATCTGGGAAACTAGTTGTGTGTGTGTGTATCTGCTTATTTCAGAGATTGATTTATTATTGCATTGAGCACAATTTTGAAATTTTGTATTTTTGTTTCCCCTTGGTTATTTTTGTGCTTTATTTTGGACTTTGTCATATTTACCAACCACTGCCCTTACATAATATGTTCAATAACTTCATTCTAGGTCTCATGAGCAAATGTCGGCTGAGATGGTTGACCACATAGTTGATGAGCACCATATTGAAATTGAATCTGACACCATTAAAAGAGTCAAGGTAAGGAAATATGTTTAGGCTTCAACTATCATGCATTTGTTTTCTTTGATTTGGTCCCTATTACTTTTTTTAAAATTTAGGTGTCTCCTTTTACTTGTAATTTAAACTCTCTTTTTTTTATCTTGTTAGCCATGGATCATTTGTATATGTACCCTTTATTTATTGTAAAATTTCTTTTCTACCCTCTCTTACTAGCTAGTAGCACTTCCATTTTTTTACTGTCCTGTTTTGCATGACATTATTGTGTATGACACACTTAGTATATTGTGCAATATCTGAGAGCAGTGTCCATGCAATGTACTCGATACATTCTGTTGAAACTAAAGACAAGTCATGCCATTGAGATTACATGGTTTATACTCATAAGCAGTGGCGAAGCCGCATAGAACTTTGTGGGGTCAATCGACCCCACTGAAAAAAAAATTGTTTTATAATATAAGGCAAATTTTAAAAATTTTAAGTATTATATATAAATTTTTCTCACTAAAATTTTATAAATTTTCTATTATACGGGGTTAAATTGAAAATTTATAACTTTGTCAATCAAATTTTAACCACATATGACTCATATCCTCTCAATATATGTATCTTTCTCTATAATATTTTAAACTAAATAATAATCTAATTTATATTATTTTTAAAAATAAATAATGAATTACTTACTTATGAACAGTTGTGATTAAAAAAGTCTATTATGAGTCAATATAGTGTATATATACCATATATTATTACTCATTATATTTTCATTATAATATAGTATATATATATATATATATATATATATATACTCGAAAGTATAAAGTATTAAAAAAAATTGGCTCGGGGGCGCTACTCCCGAACCCCCGCTAAATTATTTGTAAATTTTGACCCCACTAACGAAAGTTTTTGGCTTCGCCACTGCTGAGAAGTGAATTTTGTTGATGTGGCTAGTTTGGGATTGAATTCTGAACAGCTTTTTTCACAAATCTCGTGATCTTGTCCTTCGCTGGAGGCTTAAAACTCATCCATGCATATGTTCTACCTTGCTATAAACCTTACATAATTCCCCACCCCCACCCCCACCCCCACCCCCAAAAAATAAATAAATAAATAAAATTGGCTCTCTATATAATGGATTCTGCATAGGGTTAAATGGTTAGTGAAGCAAACTGGAAACTTCTCTAATCCATGACAGCAATTAACATTCATCTTTGGCAGGAAATGATACTTGCTAGCTCTGAATTCACTCTGCCAAATGTAAGTTGTTATATTAATTTGTTTGTCTTTGCTTTTAATCCTTTATCTTCTATTTCAGGAAATTTATTATATGTTGAACTTTGTAGTCATATATGAACTATATCCATTTTATTTTATTTTATATAATGTGCAGAACACGAGAGAAAAGCATTTCTTGTATGATATTGTTGCTAATGGTCGAAATGGAATCGATGTTGACAAGTCAGTTAAAATGATGACTAATATTTATACAGATTTACTTTCTTTCCTCCTCTTCCTCTTCCTTCCCACCTAAGTTCAGCTCTACAATTTCATTTATATATATGTATATAAGTACAATAATCGATCGGGTTATGGACACGCAGATTCGATTACATCGTCCGTGATTCCCGAGCTTGTGGTCTAGGATGCAACTTTCAGTTTCAGAGGTTTTCTTTTGAGTCCTTCTAAATTACCATAACATAATATGCACACATACATGATCAAATTAAGAAAGAGAAAAGAAAGAAAGAGGACCAAGAAAATTTGCGTCATGACAATATTTTCATCACTTCCAGGTTAATGGAGACAATGCGAGTGTTGGGTGATGAGATTTGTTATCGTGCTAAGGATTGTTTAGTATCTTTCTGGTTGCTTTCTCATCATAGTTATATGTTATCACAATCTTCCTCTTCTGATGTTTGGATGATATTTTTTCAGATCTTACCATCCACAAATTATTTGTCACTCGTGCTGATTTGTACAGGACAGTCTATACTCATGCAAAAGTGAAGGTATGGCAGTTAGTTATTAGTTATCAAATAAGGGTTTCTTTGTCTGAATTGTCAAACACAACAATGTCATTATTTTTACATTCCAACCTTAGATTATCATTTGAAGAACAAAAACATCCATATTGACGGTGTCTACTATTTTCAGGCAATTGAGCTAATGATCGTAGATGCCCTTTTGAAGGCAAATGATTATCTTGAAATTGCATCTCATGTTCAGGATCCTTCTCAATATTGGAAGGTTAATGGAGCTGTCTATAATTATTCTTTTATCTTGTCTATCAATGTCATATTTATAGAGCTTATCCAGTGTTCTATTTTTTGAGATGCAGTTGGATGACACAATAATTAAAACGATAGAGACAGCTCCAGACCAGGAATTAAGGGAATCGAAGGATTTGATCCTTCGCATTCGCAGAAGGGACTTGTACCAGGTATTTATGTCTAGTTTTCAGATATTTTCGATGGAGCGTAGTTGTGCATTTGTCTCATCTCTGGATATATGATCTTGTTTGCAAATTGGAGAACTTGTAAAAAGGTGACCTTTGAACTGTTTTTATTTTATTTTGTTTTTTCTTAAACACAGTTTTGTAACGAGTATGCTGTTCCAAAGGATAAAATGGAAAATTTCAAAGATGTTACTCCACAAGACATAGTCTGTTCACAGGTACTGACATAGGCTTTGTTAAATAAGTTGACCGAATTTATCATACTGTGAAAATGAGTAGTATTTCTTCAATAATAGAAAAATGGAGGGGTGATACTAAGAGAAGAAGATGTGGCTGTCAGCAATGTCAGGATTGATTTGACTCGTGGAAAGAATAATCCTCTTGAAAGGTACTTGTATAAATTATGAAGAAATAATGGATGTTCAAACTGCTCTCTCATTTAAATCCCTTTCACTTCTTCTTTTTAATTACATGCCATTTCTTCTTTCTGTTAAAAACCATGCACTGCTGTATATTTTATTTTAGTGACTGATTATCACTATTGTTTTGCATGAATTATGGTCTTCTTCAAGTATCAACTTTTTCAAGGTACAAAAATTCAACTCAAATCTCTAATTGTGATTTTAATTTGCTAATATATGGTTCTAAAATGTCGGGATTTGCCAGCTTCTTATAGTAGTAGCTCTTAATTTTTATTCAGGATTATGAGAGTGATGAGAAATTCTGTATACCTGATGATCGCATTAGCCACTTGCTGCCGACGTCCTACCAAGATATGATAGTGAGAGTGTACTCCAAAAAAGCAGAGCTGGTACGTACGTGAACAAATAACTGTTATGGCTTGTTAGTTGTTACTACTTGATTTCATTTCTGATTGAAGAATTGGTTGGTATTATTATGTTGTTATAGGTAGGAGTAGTTTCTGAGGCTTTTGAAAATTTTCAGTTGAAAACATATGGTGTCAAAGCACAGGTACATTCAACACCTCAGAAGAAAAAACGCCCCAGTATGAAATAAGTGTTGTGGGGAATTCTTTAATTTTGTAAAGTATATGTTCTTCCTTAGATCAGGTCACGTTATTAGGTGCCAATGCCATAATATATATATATATATATATATATATATATATATATTAGGTGACTGGGTTCAATAACGGTTCGACCACTGATTGAACCGGTGACAAGTACTTACATTTTTAGCGAAATAAATATTTAGTTTTGAATATTCCAAATTCGGATTCCACTTATAAAATATATTATTAACCAAATAGACCGTTAATTCTTGTTCCTTCATTGCCAAAGAAGAAGAAAGAGATACTTTTTTATTTGTTCTACAAAAATAGTCTTATTAGTTAAAAAAAAGTGTTACACAAAAACAATTCTAGTTTTATTAATAGCAGTCTTTAATATTGTCATCATTATTTCATTATCTAGTTAACTACTCCCTCCATTCTTAATTATTTGAAGTTTTGCACAACTATTAAGGAAGTTAAAAAATTTCATTAAAATTGTTATGTATTACCAAAAATACCTTTGCATAGATAAATGAAAAGTTAAATTATAGACGATAAAGATGAGAGAGAAATATTGTTAGAGCATAGAGAAAATATAGGAGTTATAAGAGAGAGAAAGAGAGTATACCATTAAGATATTAAAAGAGGGAGAAAAAATAACCTGAAAAAGTAGGAGAGAATTAAATGTTTAGGGGTAATTTAGGAAGTAATTTAATCAATATCTCTTAGAAATCTATAAAGGAACAAAATTTGTTATCTAAAACATCAATTAAATATGAATAGAGGGAGTAATAACTTGTTATTTCTTATTACATATAAGAGTAAATTTGAAATAAAAATATATTATTTGTGTGCAGATTTCACATTATATTAATGTAGTAGAAGCCTAGTACAGTACAACAAATTCACTAAACACCTTGGAAAGTTGTGATATTTGTGTGCAGATTTCACATTATAGAACTATAATATCAAAACACAAGAATAACAAATGCTATATAACTACAAGTACGGGAAGCAATCTTACATTATATAGTTTTGTAAATTGTTGAGTTACCTTGAGATATGCATCATCCCATACATGACTATCATTCCAACCAAAGCCTGAAGTAAGTTTAAAGAGCATGTCGTAAACAACAGTGAAGTCCTTCAGAGTCTTAATTCGAGACTCTATGAGTCCTTGTCTTAAGATTCGATCCTAGAAGCTTAGTAAGCAATGTATCTTCAAGAACAACCACCCTGTGGGTTCCAACATTCACCAACTCAAGTAAAGCTTCAATTAACTTTTCATTTTCCTTTCCATTTTACTCCACTATACCTTGTTCTTTCCGGCACGGCACCTCTCTCCGAATCTTGACTACTTGGCTCCATAACTAATGAATAAGAAAAATAAACTCACCGTCATAACTAGTTCATAAAACAAATTTGTATATAATTAGTACACCATATATATAGCTTAGTTTATTATTCATATAAAACAAAAATAATAACGACAAGTAAGGTTGCTAGATTAAATTTTTTTCTTAGATATGTAGGAGCATATAGTTATTATTTGCAGTGCACACATTGATCGAGTTTGAGTTGGTTTTTACCTTCATTTTGGTGGAGGTAAAAATAATTAATAATCAATAAATAATACACCCAAACAATTTGAATTCAATTACATTTTGTCAAACAAAAATAATAGTACATGTTTATTCGCAGGCATACCTTCATCTTGGTGGAGCTTGAGTGTGGCTGCTAATCCAAATTTCTTTAACAAAATTAACAGTATAATAAATAAAAATTTGATGATGATGAAACAACAGTTTAGGAATCAAATCACCTCCCCTAAAATCTAATTTCATCTTTGGGTTTATCAAATTTGTGTGTATATATCAAATAGGGAGAGTTCAATGTGAGAACGAGATTGGTGTTAATTTACTTCTTTGATCAGTGGGAGAAAGATAGGGAGAGAAGGTAGGGTTGATGATGAGAAGTTCGATCAACGGAAGAGGATAAAGTCGGGTGAAAAATGAACGGAGCCAAAAGGGAATGAAATAAACCCACCTATCTATCTAGAAATGAATGAAAATAACCAACCAAACATGTTTTAAGCCATTCCATAAGCAATGATCATTCCATTCCCAGCTCATTCCATTCCTTTCCCACCAACCAAACACAACATAAAGGTCGATTTTCATTGTGGTTACTCCTTTAAAAATTGTTCCAACATAAGAAAATTGTATCAAAGTATAAAGTCGCATGGGGAATGATCGTTTATTACAACATCCAACATGAGTGTTAGTGCAGTATAAATTGATCACACATTTTTACTCATAAATACAACAAGAACTATTGAAATGAAAAAAATGCATGTTCTTTTCGCAAACCAACCTGAAACAATATAAATCTATTGTTTCTTTCAACAAATGGTAAACCCTGGAATCTATTCCTTTATTCTAACATCAAGTCCCGGGAATCTAACCAGCAATCTTGTAGCTCGGATTGACAAGATTATAAGGCCAGATACAACTTCAATTGACTCATTTTCTGTTACATAACCAATCACTGCATACCGACCATCCAATATATTTGCGTTACTAGGGGTTAGTTCACTTTCTTTCAATAGCCAGAATACCTGGCTTGAACCGGAATTATTATCAAACTCCTGTAATCAATAAAAGTTAATATTTTATTAATAGAAAATACACACCCGTTAAGACACCATAATTAATAACATTATTATATAATTGATCAAACCGATATTTGGGGTCCTCGATTAGGATTCTCACATCTTCCAAATGCATTAAATGGAAGCAGCCTGGTATAGACCTAGCTCCTGCCAAGCACCCCCAGTGATAACAAGTTCAATATGTTTGGACAAGCACGAGTAAAATCATCAGCAGGACCATCAGGAGAATGAGCATTTGAAAAACTTGCTTCTAAACTTGATTCGTAAAAATGCGCTTTTTCTCCATCCACCATAATCTCCAAAGGTACATTACGGGTTTTCTCCGTACTTGGGTCAATAAAACCCTCAGCAGGACCTTCAGGATCTCCTGTTTGGACGACAATGCCATCCGCTGCAGAAAAGGAATTGAGTATTTATAAGCAGTAAGAAAGTACAACAATACATTCTAATTCATATTTAGAAAATTAATGGAACCTTTGTGATGTGTATCTATTGGATTAATAAATTTAAGCTGTGCATTCTATCAAATTATCCTACCTCTTTGGATTTCCATGCCATCATAAAAATGTCGCTCCACCAAATCCACAAAATTTCCAGCAGTGATTGGAGCATTGTAGCCATCGAGAACTATCCGAAACACACACTCATCCAGGTTAGGATTGTCCTTAACCTTGACTTTCATATCTACGGTTGCTCTTCCCTTCAATAGAGGCATACTTCTTTATTCCTCGGGGACTAATTCATACGGAAAGCCATCCACCATAACCTTCTTCAACACTGCAGAAATCCAATGCCTCAGGAAGATCTCAGCTGCAGTCAATGACAAGGGCTTAAATGAGAAAATAATATCTTAGGAGATGAACTTTACAGGTCCTTCTCAACTTCTATTCTGACAACGGGCCATAGTTTATAAAAGACAAGGCACTTCACTATAAATCAATTTGCCAACAGGCAAACAAGCATACGCCTATTCTAGCTTTTTTGGCTGTGTAGAATATTTTTTGAGGCATCACGGCCAAAATATCATGAATTATCTTCAATAGAGACGGATACCAACACTAAGAGGTAGGATATGATATTGTAAATACTAAATGGATAAGGACACTACAGCCTTGAGAAACTAAAGTATAAAATGAACCGACACTGACCAGAACCAAGACGACTTTGGTCTATGCAGCAACAGATGACTTCAACATATCAAGACATTCACCATAAGAGAAACTTCGAACTGCTATATTTCAGTTAGAGAGTAGCCTGAAACATTTTTTTGTAACTATTAACTAATAGTTAAAATGCCAGTTCCCGACATAAAGTGATCAGTATTCAATGTTAGCAGTCAAAAATCCTACTTACACGTGCTAACTAAAACTTGTCATTCAACAAACATAGCATCTCCCTTTCTAAATTATTCATGGAATATTTGTTGCATGTTTACTATTAGAATATACCAGCATTTCTTACTTACCCTCCAACATATTGAAGCAGCTCCTTCTGTTTGCTTGCAACTGCATCACGGTTCTTATCCTCCACAACTTTCTGGAGCTCATCCATCCCAACTTCTAGCTTGTCAAGCAATTTGATCCCATGGTCTTTCTTTGATTCCGCCAATCCCGAGATAATTAAACTCTTTCCCTGCTTTTCAGCCCGAGAAGCCTACCTAACATTCTGCAGGTCCAATGACAACGACTCCCAGTTAACACTTGCCAATCTTTTCGTAATTAAATTCAAAATATACAGTATGAAGTATGAACAAATGGGTTTCTTACTCTTTCAACCGAATCAAGGGCATTGACACCGGCAACCTTGAGAGACTCAGTGATATCTTCAAGGGGCTTCTGAACCTCTCTGATAGCTTTATTTTTAATAGGCAAACCATATCGCAACAATGCTCCTGGATCCTTAATTGGTGACCCAGAGATTAACACAGCCAAATCCGGCAATGCTGGGGTACTTGCATTGGCAGAACTTAGCCCACCCAATGCAGGTACCGCAGTTATCAGTCCAACTGCCAACGTGATAGAAATTGCACATTCCTTAATAGGAAAGAACCAATCTTTCTGCAAAGATATAAACATTTATCAATTACACACGTAAATATATAAGCACACACCCATGAATTCACATATATATACATCACAAATTTATAATATTTATGTCTCAAAATAAATTTAAGAAACATCAAAAAATTGGTTACAATTAAGTTCCAGCACCTTGTACGCGTGTATGTTAATTCAACTATGCAATATCGAAAATTTATTAAGTTCTTAACCACAACACATAAATAAACATATTAACCTAAGCTTATGAGTGTGACATCTTTAACTGCAGTTCACATAATTAAACAATGAATACCAAGAAGACATGCTCCTATATGAATTTAATAATTTGATAGCTAAAGGGGCTTACCTGTTTGTTTTGAAGCTGAAGTGGAGGAGGGGATTAATTTGGGAAGAACATTGCGGTTTTAATCCCTGATTTGAATCATTATTGGTCAAAGCTAATTAATTTGGGCGGGAAAACATAAGGACGATTCAGACTCATTTTAATTGATTTGGACTGAAAAGCACAAGAACGATTCAGATTCATTCTAATTGAAGAAAATGAAAGTGGAAATATTAAAACGTTGCATTGTGTCTTCAGGCACGAGCAATTACTAGTATAACTATATAAGACATAAAACTTAAAATCTTATCCTTTAAAGATACCAAAAAGAGACTGCTTAAGTTTCTATTTTATTCACATTGTACCCCACATAATTGTCCTAAAGATTCTCACTTAATTACTTGGGAAAAATTATTTTTGCATAATATTTTTTATTCGAATTGTGCACTTTAGATATTTTTTATAGGACAAAATTTATTCAATCATTACTTTAAACTCAATAATGAATTATATATTAAAATATTATCACCAAATACTCCCTCCTTTCCCAAAAGAAAAGAATGATTAGAGGTATAATTTTTTTTGTCCCCAAAAGAATGAGATAAAATATATAAAATAAAAGTACTCATCACTTTATTTAATGAGACCCATTAGTATAAAAAAATAAAAGTACTCATCATTTTATATAATCTTGTGGGACTATGAAGGATAACTTTAAAACTTTTTCCCTCTCTTTTTTCTCTTTTTACTTTTTTTTAATATGTGCATGAATTATATTTTATTCATTATTTTGATGACAGAGAGAATAAAAAGGTTTCAAAATCATGATTTATAAGGGTTTTTTAAAAAAATTAAAATTTTGGATTATTATTTGTAACAAAAATCACCTCAATTTGATTTCAGAAATGAAACAAATAGCTTGAGATTAATTAATTGGTTAAGAAAATAACAACCAAAACTAAAAATTTGAAGCAAAAAAATATGCTCAATATGGTCCCGAGTAAGAAGCTACAGGAACCAACTTTTAGCTTATTTAATTTTCAGTAAGTTGGTCCAATAAACAATCCCGACCAGTCCAACTTATTATTCTTTCTATGCAAAATCCACAAGTTGTTGAATAATCTAATCCTAAACCGGTAAATTATTGTACGATCTTTATTATTTTACTTTTCTTTTGAAATAAGATTTTATCAATAATTTTTGATATTTCCAAAATAAAAGTATTCAACAAAAGTGTCGATATAAATGTATAACGACGGTAAAAACTGTCGCTATAGGATCTTTAGCGACGGTTTTGTTGATGAAATATCATTTTTTATTATGAATTTATCAGTTTTTTTTATCAAAAAATATTGACTATAATAATATTTATTTGCCTCAACAGCGCTATAATTGATTACTTATTAAATTAGTAATTATTTCTTTTCTCTACATTTCTCTTTTTTTCATGGTTGGTGGAGATGACGATTTTTAGTTTTTTGATGATATGGTGGTTTTTTATGATGATGATGGTGTGCTGTGATGGTGCGACTGAAGTGGTGATGAGTGGCGGAGCAAGGTTTTTAGACCCGTACGGTACCGGGTGGATAGATTTCAACCGGTGATCGAACCGTTATTAACTCAATAATGTCATTAATATATAAAAATATATATTATTAGTAATTAATAAAATTTAAACAAATCTCGTTTTTATGAACTAAAATATAATAAAGTTGAGTTACAATATTACTAAAAGTGGTTAATTTTAATATTAAAAAAAATTGGTACAAA
Organism: Panax notoginseng; assembly: GCA_016801055.1. Taxonomy (NCBI): domain Eukaryota; kingdom Viridiplantae; phylum Streptophyta; class Magnoliopsida; order Apiales; family Araliaceae; genus Panax; species Panax notoginseng. The sequence continues at coordinate 261,466,027 of CM029012.1, forward strand.
AAATATTAAAATAATTAAAAATCGATTTACTAGGTCAATTAACCGATTTTACCGGTTGAACCACCGGTTCACTGATGATCAACCGGGTCAACCAATTTTTGACCAAATTAATTAAATCGGGCTAAATTGAACTAGTGTGCCGACAGGTTGCGACTAAAGTGGTGATGAGTTGTTTTGGGCGGGTACCCAATTATCGTTCTTCTTTTTCTCTCTTCCTCTAACAACAATCTTCTATTTTTTTTCTCAATTGATTCCTTCATTATCTGAATTATATATTTTTTGTTTAACCAAATACATTTATCTAAACTATTTAGCATATTAATTAATGTTATTTTTCAAATTACTTTTAAATAATATGTTAAAAAAAGATACATGAATTTCGTAAAACAAAGTGTGTGTTTATATATATATATATATATAATTGAATTAAAAAGATAATAAAGGAATAAATTGAGAAAAAGGAGGAGATTGTTTTGTTGGGGACTTGGAGGAAGATTGAAAAAGAGAGACAACATTTGGGTAAAAGACCTCAGAAGAAAGAACAAGGGTTAAAAGAACCTAGCTTGCCGAATGGGCATCAAAGAATTTTGAAGTATGGGCCTTGAATGACAAATGCTAGTAAATTCTGGCCCACAATATTGGTGTAATGAACAGTGATTAATAATATGTCAGTAACTTCAAAATTTAGAACAAAATCCAAAAGAGAAGCAAATTAAAAAGGGTCCTTAACACTAATATACAACAATTAAAAAGTAGGGTCCTTAACACTAATATACAACAATTAGAAAGTAATTACAAAAATAAAACATACACAAAATAATTACAAAAATAACGCAATTCATATTAATAAGGAAACCTAAAATTAAGGAGAAATATCTGCCATAACTAATCATTCAAATTCAAAAATCTGGGATCTAACCACAAAAATAAATTCAAATTCAAATATTCAAATTCAAATTTTATAGGAAAGACTGCACAAATTTTGTACTTTGCAGGAGGTGGCGGAGACAATTTTCAGAGGAGGTGACAGCGTCGGAGGAGGTGGTAATGGTGGCTTTAGAGGCGGCGGTGATGACTATGGAGGAGGTAACAATGGCGGTGGTGGCGGAGATGGCGGTGGTTACAGAGACGGTGGAGGTGGAGGCTTGGGCGGTAGTGGCGGGAGCAACTATTTTCTGGTAGTAAAAGAAAATTCTCAAGATACTGCAGAGGAGAAGATCGTTAGTAATGTCATGGTAACCAAACTTTTATAACAAGATAACCAAAACTTTTATACTAAGGTAACCAAACTTTTATACCAAAGTAATCAAACCTTGGTAATTACCAAGGTAACCAAACTTTTATACTGAGTTAACCAAACTTGTATACTAAGGTAACCAAACTTTTATATCAAGGTAACCAAAACTTTTATACTAAGGTAACAAAACTTTTATACTAAGGTAACCAAACTTTTATACCAAGGTAACCAAACTGTCATACCAAGGTAACCAAATATTTATATCAAGGTTACCTTGGTATGAAGGTTTGGTTACCAACTGCACTATGAAAAAATTGATGGTGTGGAGGTGGATTGATTACCTTGGTATGACAGTTTGGTTACCTTGGTATAAAAGTTTGGTTACCTTAGTATAAAAGTTTGGTTACCAAACTTTTATACTGAGGTAACCAAACTTTTATACTGAGGTAACCAAACTTTTATACTAAGGTAAACACCAATCAACACCAATCAACAAAAAAAAGTGATCATAAATTCATAATCAAACACACATTTTGCATAAAATTAAGATCATAAACCCCAAATGAATGAAATTAAAGAGAAAACCTTAAAAACTGGTGCTCGAGAGAGAGGTAAATAGAAGTACTTACAAAAATAGAGTACAAAAAAATATGAAGAACAATTGGAAGAATGAAAGAGAGAGAAAAAAATGGCAGAATAAAAGAAAATAGAAGAAATGGCGTCTTCATCTTTTATACAAAAATGACAGAAATGGCGTCTTCATCTTTTATACAAAAATGGCAGAAATGACGTCTTCATCTTTTGAAGAAAAAATGGCATAATAGAAGAAAATGAGAGAGAAAATGGCAAAATGTCGTCTTCATCTTCTCTTTTCACTGGTGTCTTCATCTTCTCTCTTCACTCTTCAACTTTTGTCTTTAAATATGAAAATAGAAGAATAGAATTACAGTGACGTACATAAAATGGCAGTAGGAGGAGATGAGAGAGAAAATGGCACCTACCAAAACTAATCCCCTAAATTAAGGAATTCTAATTACACTGATATTGCCATGTCAGTCATTACATATTAATCCCTTAATTTAAGGACCTTTAATTATGTTAAGATTGAAAATAAAAACAAAAAAGTGTAATACTTTTGTAATTATTTTATAGGTGTATGATTTTTGTAATTATTTTTAAAAATGTACTACTATATGTAATTTATCCTAAAAAGTAATTACAAAAACAATACATCCACAAAATAATTACAAAAATAATGCAATTCATATTAATAAGGAAACCTAAAATCAAGGAGACATAACTGTCATAATTAATAATTCAAATTTAAATATATGGGATTTAACAACAAAAATATATTCAAATTCAAATCTTCATCTCTCTCACAGTTGCCCTCTCCTCCGCTACTCCGCCACTACTCCGTCGCGAGTCTCCTTCTTCATAGGTTGCCTTCTTCAGAATCATCTCGCAATGGCGATCACGGTCCCTGAATGTGTAATTCGACGTCCATAAATACTTGCCCACCGCGAGTCCAGCGTAGAATGGAATGTAGAACGCAGTAGCGGATTCTGGCTCCAGGGTTCTGCAATGATAATTCATCATACAGTTGTGGTAAATAATCTCCAAAGCAAACTGATCTGTCCAGTACCATGTATCGGCGAGATTCTCCGGCATGACTCCGGAAATTCCAATTCCAATTTCATGTCCAAAGGAAAATAAGACATTACATAGGAAAGAGAGAGATAATAGAGTGATGTGTAATGTAATGTTGATAACCAAATCTTCGTACCAAGGTAACCAATATACCTCCACACCTGCTGCAGTATGTAACTTAATAAAACTGAATTGGTTACCTTGGTATGAAGATTTGGCTACCCACTGCATGAAGGTTTGGCTACCAACTGCATTACATTCAAAATAAATTGGTAACTTAATAACACTAATTTGATTACCTTGGTAGGAATGTTTGGCTACCAACTGCACTATGAAAAAACTGCAGGTGTGGATATGAATTGGTTACCTTAGTATGAAGGTTTGGTTACCTTGATGTGCAGGTTTGGTTACCAACTACACTATAAAAAAACTAAAGGTGTGGAGGTTGGATTGGTTACCTTGGTATGACGATTTGGTTACCTTGGTATGAATGCTTGGTTACTTTGGTGTGAATATTTGGTTATCAACTGCACTATGAAAAAATTGAAGGTGGTGGATTGGTTACTTTGGTACGACTGTTTAGTTATATTGGTATGAAAGTTTGGCTACCAACTGCACTATGAAAAAATTACAAGTATGGATGTGGATTGATAACTTTGGTATGAAGGCTTGGTAATTATTTCTAACAAGGAAAAAAGAAGGTAATATAGAACAACACATGTATACATTATAGGCCCTAATATATCTCTCCCAGCAGTTTTTCGTCCTTCTTGAAGGCTTGGGTATCTATTGCTTCTGTGCAGAGGAAGAAGATAATAATAAAGCTACAAAGCCCATTGAGCATCCATGTAATATCCCGAAAAAAATAATAATATTAAAATTATATTCTTAAAATATATTGTTTGGACCTTGTCATTTATTTGGGTCAAACTAGTTATTTAATTTATGTGGGCTAATAAATATTAATAAGTGATGGATAAATTAATTTAGTACAATTTGGGCTTTAAAATTTATTGGGTTTAATTTATATTTGTGGGTAATAAGAAATCCTATTTAAATTAGGAGAGTTAATATTTAATAAATGTCTAAAACCTAATTACTCAACATCACGCCTGATATGAGTTGGAGGAAAAGAAGGGAGAAGTGGCGGCATAGTGCAAGAGAAAAAAAAGGAGCAAGCCGCCGCAACAGAGAGAAGAAAAAGAAGAGATTGAATTGTAAGTTACTAACAATGATTGATTTGTAAAGGATTGCCTGGTAGATATTTGAATATGTATATATATAGTAACTAGAAAATTTAATGGCTATCAATTATATATATATAATGAAACAACCCGGGTCAAATCCCGAATCCGAAACAAATTTTGGGTCAAATTCTAAGTCCGAATCGAATCAAATCCATCAAAATAACGCCTCAAATTACTGGCCCAATAGTATCTTCTTGGGTCAACTTAGCCCACCACAGGCTCCCAAAAGGTCATGACTTGAAGGTACTATTGGTAGTAACTTATTTTCTTATATGCAGACAAATTTTTTCCCTATCTTTCGATGTGGGACTGGGGTGTTACAAACTCCCCCACTTAAATTTCTGACGTCCCTGTCAGAACCGATCACACACACGACCCAAAGATCTTTGCCTCTCTAGCCATTATGGGATAATACCGGCTGGCTTCGTGTCCCCACCTCCGGACCTCCATCTCTCCATTGTGGGATAATACCACCAGCCTTTGTGTCCCCACCTCCGGCAACTCGATCGGATGACCCGACCCGAGCTTTCGAGAGTCGGCTCTGATACCATACGAAACAACCCGGGTCAAATCCCGAGTCCGGAACAAATCTTGGGTCAAATTCTAAGTCCGAATCGAATCAAATCCATCAAAATAAGGCCTCAAACTACTGGCACAATAGTATCTTCTTGGGTCAACTTAGCCCACAACAGGCTCCCAAAAGGTCATGACTTGAAGGTACTATTGGTAGTAACTTATTTTCTTATATGCAGATAAATTTTTCCCCTATCTTTCGATGTGGGACTGGGGTGTTACATATAATATGTGATTGCACTGGACTGAGGCATGTAGTCACAATATACTTTTGATGATGATTATTATTATTATTTAAGTTACTGAACCGACATTTGGTTAGAATTAGCATAGTTTACTAAGAATTGTTTAAGCTACTTGTAAATAAAAGTATATATGAATTAAATTGTATTTTAATTACTGAAAGCAAAATATAAATATATTAAATAAGTTGAAATCATGGATAAGGTGTTTGGTTCATTACTAATTAGAATCACCGTAATTAAATCTAATATTAGGATTATAAAACTATATGGGAATTTTACATAATAATTCAAGTTAATTCATTTTGTTGGTAAGAATAATAAAATGTGTATACCAATAAATTTAACAATATTATGTTGTTGATGGGTAAATTTATAATAAAATTTATTTTTGTTTTATTAGATCGACTTGAAGGAGATTAGCATAATCTTATTTAAATTCTGGGTATTGCATCGCTTAATCCAGGTACGGATTTCGTACTCTTTCAGCGATACTCTTGTTAAATTTGATTTGTTCGTTTTGTCGCTTGTTCGAATTTCGTTATTATTTCACATAATTGTTTCCTGTGAAATAAATATATTAGTTTCATTTTGGAGTTGATATATATGACTCGTATTTGTACTCTTTGAATTAGGTTATCATGTTTAGTACTATTTATTTTTGATAATTGTAGAGCGGTACATGTTGCTACCTTCTTTTTGAGACCTTGTGACTATAATTTGATTTGGTTCAACATGTACATATAGAACCCTTTTGTTGGTATTTTGTCGCATGTGTTGTGACATGATATTTTTGTTAGAATATACCATAGGGTATACTTGAGCTATAACCACCTGTGGGGGTACCACAGGCATGTCGTCTTGGCACGAGAGACATGACACTTTTCGTGGCGGTGTGATTAGTCCACGGCGTCTCCGTTTTGGGCTCCGAAGTAAGTGGGCCATTTGGTGTTTTGTTGTGGGAGGCGTATGGGTTAACCCTAGTTTTCTGTTCTGCGGATTAGTGATGTTGTGCCAAACACACCTATCCGATTTGCATACATTTGGATTCGCGGTCCAATGTGTGATTTACCTGTGTGACATTATTTTGATTTGCCTGTGTGGCATTACCTTGACTTGCCTGTGTGGCATTGTTTTGATGTACCTGTGTGGCATTGTTTTGATGTGCCTGTGTGGCATTATTTTGGTTACCTGTGTGGCATCATTTGATTTGCCTGTGTGGCATTAGTTTGACTTGCATGTGTGGCAAGATACATTTTGAGCTCAATCGGTATGAAATGACCCCAGCCATTTGCTTCAGCCTATTATTTTATTGTATTAGTTTTGTTTGTTTCTGTTCAGTTCAATTCATCGAGTTAGTTACTTCAGTTCGTTATTTCTTTATTCGTCTATTGGTTTCGTCAATTTTGTTGATTCAGATATATTTTATTCAGATCTTTGGAGATTATATTAATTTCGTCAGTATTTACACTTGAGGCTTGTTCAGTATTTTGTCTCAGTTGTTTTTTTATATTAGTTGTATATCTTTTGTATATCTGTATCCGTACTGGGCAATTGGCTCATGCTGTGTTTTTATTCCGACAGGTTTGTAGGGGTGATTCAGAGCTACTGTGATGAGAGTTTTGCCTTTGACCATTTAGGCTGATTAAGTATTTTGGTTTGGATTATTTTGACTCTAGTTGGAGAATGGTATTTAGTTCTTCATTGATGGATATCACTATTAATATTTTGAAGTTATTAGTCCTCTGTTTACTTATTTTGAGGTTTATTGTGGTTTGCACGTGACTTCTCTTTCTTTTTCGGGAAGGGGGTGTTACAGAGATGGTATCAGAGCTTAGGTTCTTTCTTGTAGAAAACTATTTAGGTTTGACCTGTGAGTTGTGGGTAAACCATTGGGTAGACCATTGTGTAGACGTAGGAGTTTGATTTTATTTTGTTATTTGTTTGGTTGATCTTTATTTTGACCAACTGTCTATTTCTTTTTGATTTGTAGTTGATTTGAGGAAAGTGGAATGATTTGTTAAGGTGGTTGAGTAATGATATTAGTTAAGAATTTTGATTTAATCATTGAGGTGAATAAAGTTATACTTTGTACAAATAAGAAGTGATCATATATTAGATGCGATTATAATATGAGTATTTGTATCAACCAGTATTTGATTTTGGAGTTATTTTGTAACAATTTAATATGATATTAGAATTGAGGATTTGATTTGGGTGATGATTTAGTTTTTGTTAAGTTTGTGGATACTCGAGGTATGTGTATTGATGGAATACTATAATAAAGTGAAAACTATTCAGTATAGAGAATCTCTTGTAAACTTAACTTGTAAATATTCGAGGTAATTAGATTAATCATTTGAGGCTAATGATCAATTTTGCCGCTATTTTGTAGTAGGATATTAGAGTTATGTTGTATGGAATTTCTTTGTGATAGTAAGAGGATATCTTTGAATTTGTTAGATTAAGGTTTGCAATAAGAGAATGATAGATTCATTAATTGATTAGATAGTAAGTGATGTAATTCAATTGATTTTGAGAGGTCTTAAATGGTTGTAGTTCGCTTATGCAGATGGTAGAATATGTGACTTGGAGTTGAATATGGTGATAAAGAGATTTTAGTAGTATATTTTGGCATTATAATATTTGAGAACTAATTTGATTTGAGGTTATGATATTTTGAAACTCTTAAGGACTTAGGAGAGTTGGTGACAAGAGATATTAGTAATATATTCTTTGGTGTAATATTATTTGATGAATAATTCAAATTGAGGATGGGATATTTTGAAGCTCTTGAGGACTTGGGGAGAGTTGGTAATATAGTTTGCATAGTTGTTTTGTTTATCTGATGTCTTTAGAGTTTTGTATGAATTTATGTAAAATAAAACAAAATAATTTGTTAGATCTTTGTCATGTGTGAAATATAAACGTTTTACGAATTAAAAATAATTTTAAATATTTTGGGTATTCAAATCGTATTTAGATGAATAATTTTTTTTGTGATTTCGAATTATGTTTTGAAAAGTACGTTTACAAGAATTAAACTCAAAGATATTAGCGACGGGCCGCACCAACGATGGATCATGTGATCTAATTTGATGCAGCACGAAGAACCTTACCAAGGCTTGACACGGTAGCAGACGAATCTTTTACAAGTACATTGATAATTACGTGGACCGATGACTTATCCGCGGTGATCGTTACAAATTGCGGCGCTACGTCTTAACTAAATTTTTATTTATTTATTTTTGAAGCTTATTGAAATTCCGAGGACGAAATTATTTTTAAGGGGTGAAAAATGTAATAACCCAGATTTTTAATTATTAAAAATTAATTATTTTTATTTTATACAATTGTATTTAAATTAAAAAAGGTAAATAATTTTTGTTTCCCTCTTTTCTTCCTTATTTTATTTGGAAAAATTAAATTCTTTTAGTCGGTAATTAAATAACTGATTAAATTAAAATTGAGGAAGATAATTCCTTTTGTTAAAGTCTTGTGGTAAAATCATTCAGAGCGGGAAGCTACTTGGGAGATAGAGAAGTCTATTCGAGCGGAGTATCCGCATCTTTTGATAATTAGCTACGTTCATTCTTTTGATTCCGGGGACGGAATCCTTTTTAAGGGGGAGGTAATGTAATATCCCGAAAAAAATAATAATATTAAAATTATATTCTTAAAATATATTGTTTGGACATTGTCATTTATTTGGGTCAAACTAGTTATTTAATTTGTGTGGGCTAATAAATATTAATAAGTGATAGATAAATTAATTTAGTACAATTTGGGCTTTAAAATTTATTGGGTTTAATTTATATTTGTGGGTAATAATAAATCCTATTTAAATTAGGAGAGTTAATATTTAATAAATGTCTAAAACCTAATTACTCAACATCACGCCTGATATGAGTTGGAGGAAAAGAAGGGAGAAGTGGCGGCATAGTGCAAGAGAAAAAAAAGGAGCAAGCCGCTGCAACAGAGAGAAGAAAAAGAAGAGATTGAATTGTAAGTTACTAACAATGATTGATTTGTAAAGGATTGCCTGGTAGATATTTGAATATGTATATATATAGTAACTAGAAAATTTATTGGCTATCAATTATATATATATATATATAATATGTGATTGCACTGGACTGAGGCATGTAGTCACAATATACTTTTGATGATGATTATTATTATTATTATTTAAGTTATTGAACCGACATTTGGTTAGAATTAACATAGTTTACTAAGAATTGTTTAAGCTACTTGTAAATAAAAGTATATATGAATTAAATTGTATTTTAATTACTGAAAGCAAAATATAAATATATTAAATAAGTTGAAATCATGGATAAGGTGTTTGGTTCATTACTAATTAGAATCACCGTAATTAAATCTAATATTAGGATTATAAAACTATATGGGAATTTTACATAATAATTCAAGTTAATTCATTTTGTTGGTAAGAATAATAAAATGTGTATACCAATAAATTTAACAATATTATGTTGTTGATGGGTAAATTTATAATAAAATTTATTTTTGTTTTATTAGATCGACTTGAAGGAGATTAGCATAATCTTATTTAAATTCTGGGTATTGCATCGCTTAATCCAGGTACGGATTTCGTACTCTTTCAGCGATACTCTTGTTAAATTTGATTTGTTCGTTTTGTCGCTTGTTCGAATTTCGTTATTATTTCACATAATTATTTCCTGTGAAATAAATATATTAGTTTCATTTTGGAGTTGATATATATGACTCGTATTTGTACTTTTTGAATTAGGTTATCATGTTTAGTACTATTTATTTTTGATAATTGTAGAGCGGTACATGTTGCTACCTTCTTTTTGAGACCTTGTGACTATAATTTGATTTGGTTCAACATGTACATATAGAACCCTTTTGTTGGTATTTTGTCGCATGTGTTGTGACATGATATTTTTGTTAGAATATACCATAGGGTATACTTGAGCTATAACCACCTGTGGGGGTACCACAGGCATGTCGTCTTGGCACGAGAGACATGACACTTTCCGTGGCGGTGTGATTAGTCCACGGCGTCTCCGTTTTGGGCTCCGGAGTAAGTGGGCCATTTGGTGTTTTGTTGTGGGAGACGTATGGGTTAACCCTAGTTTTCTGTTCTGCGAATTGGTGATGTTGTGCCAAACACACCTATCCGATTTGCATACATTTGGATTCGCGGTCCAATGTGTGATTTGTCTGTGTGGTATTATTTTGATTTGCCTGTGTGGCATTACCTTGACTTGCCTGTGTGGCATTGTTTTGATGTGTCTGTGTGGCATTGTTTTGATGTGCCTGTGTGGCATTATTTTGGTTACCTGTGTGGCATCATTTGATTTGCCTGTGTGGTATTAGTTTGACTTGCATGTGTGGCAAGATACATTTTGAGCTCAATCGGTATGAAATGACCTCAGCCATTTGCTTCAGCCTATTATTTTATTGTATTAGTTTTGTTTGTTTCTGTTCAGTTCAATTCATTGAGTTAGTTACTTCAGTTCGTTATTTCTTTATTCGTCTATTGGTTTCGTCAATTTTGTTGATTCAGATATATTTCATTCAGATCTTTGGAGATTATATTAATTTCGTCAGTATTTACACTTGAGGCTTGTTCAGTATTTTGTCTCAGTTGTTTTCGTATATTAGTTGTATATCTTTTGTATATCTGTATCCGTACTGGGCAATTGGCTCATGCTGTATTTTTATTCCGACAGGTTTGTAGGGGTGATTCAGAGCTACTGTGATGAGAGTTTTGCCTTTGACCATTTAGGCTGATTAAGTATTTTGGTTTGGATTATTTTGACTCTAGTTGGAGAATGGTATTTAGTTCTTCATTGATGGATATCACTATTAATATTTTGAAGTTATTAGTCCTCTGTTTACTTATTTTGAGGTTTATTGTGGTTTGCACGTGACTTCTCTTTCTTTTTCGGGAATGGGGTGTTACAATCCACCCAATTATTCGTCGCCACCTAAAGATGACATTTTGCACACCCTCTTAGTACAGTAAATGAAACTGTGCCATATCAAACTGAGGTCATACTGGATTATTGGGTGCCGTTAATAGAATTAAGACTCATGCAAACAGATAATGGATGCTGCCAGGACAACCATTGCTAAGACCATGGGACCTGTGCCATTGCCAACCAAGAAGCAAATATATTATGCAATAAAATCTCCACATGTACACAAAGATGCTAGGTTCCATTTTGAGATCAGAACTCATCAGCGCCTCATTGATATTCTGCTACCACTTTCCCTCCATCGCGTCATGGTGGAAAACCACCGAGAAATACCATGGAGCCACTTTAGTTTATAGTAGGAAAAAAGAGAGAGAAATAGGAACAGAGATCAAAAATGAGTCTGATGTGTTTGAATGTGTTTGAATAAGAAAATAATAATTAACGAGAAGAGATAAGGGAGATAATCATGGGTTACGATTAAAGGATACTGATTTGTCATGTCAGCCCACCAAATACTAATCCCCTAAATCAAGGAATCCTAATTGCACTAATATTGTAAATAAATATGAAAAAGTGTATTACTTTTGTAATTATTTTATGGATACACTATTATTTTAATTATTTTTAAAAATGTACTAAAATATGTAATTAACCCAATTAAAAATCATAAAGTAATTTGCACGACACCTAATATCTAAGTCCCATATTTTTGGCCGAATGATTTTTTATTTTTATTTTTACAATATTAACTGCTCCATCCGTCTTAGGATAAAACTTCCGGTGAATATTTCATACATTGATAATAATGTCATTAATCATTTTCAATATAGGTGAGAGAATGACTTTCTAACTTTTCAATTTAAAATATTTTCAACACATAACTAATTATACTTATTGAATATGGAGAGAGAATTAGAATAAGAAAAATATGAGATATTTAATGCAAAGGATATAATAAGAAAAATTGTGTAAAAGTTTGGTTATTAAAGGAAAATGGACATTTAACATGTGACTACCCAAAATAGTAATAAAGACTTTTATCCTTACGGAGGGAGTATTATATTAGATACTATTAAATAAATTTATAATAATTTTAAATTTTTTCAAAAGGATAAAATAATAAAAATATGTTATTCTATCAAACACAAATGATCTCGTGAAGTATGTCTATATTATGCAACTCAGCATTTTAAGGGAGAGAAAGAGAGCCAAACACCCAAGAAATATCACAAAAATTAACCAATACTAATTCTTTAATTAGTTTTTTATCTACAAAATTAAACTTTAATGAAACCAAACAAAAGCATAAAAGAATGTGTACTTTGAAAAAATTCTGCCGTTCCCAAGAAACAAAAAAGAGAACAAAATCCAAGATGGTTGAAGAACTCAAAGAGGGGATTGTATTCCTCAAGCTACTACACAGTTTGGAGCTGAACCTCAGATGGCTTCTTATCATCATCACCACCACCCTTCTTTGGAGTTGATCTGAAGTAACAACCATATAGTATGAGCTGGAGCAAGCCCAAAACTGCTCCGACGCCATTTGAAATCTACAAGACGAGCAAACATCATGGTGATTAATCACAATAATATTATTTAATTTTTAAATATGTAATAAATATCATATAGAGTAGAGACTAGATTAATTCACATGAGTAGTATACGTATATGGTGTGAGATTCAATTGGACAAAAACTGAAATCCGATAGGAGTAATGCAGCATGCATGCTTTAGCATATTAAATTGAACAAGGGTATGATGAGGTTAAAACTTTGCAGTAACATGGAAGCTAGCTATTTGGGGACGTTAATTATTACAACTAAAATGAGTCATGGAAGCTGAAGAGTTTGTTTAATTACCAGAATGAAGAGGTCAAACTTGAGTAGGGCATAGGTCATCCAGCAGAGTCCATTAAGGAAGTTAGTCAATGAAAGATAAAACGGCATAAACTCCACACTCTTTGTGCTTATCACCGTTTTCTGTTTAAGATGAGAATAAATCAAGAAACTATTTAGTTGTGGCACATAAATATTTTTACAATATTTTTACAGATGTATGTATGTATATCCAGAGTACCAGGGGAATTAAAAGTGACATACCATGATGGTAAGAGGCGATCCGTACATTATAATTCCAAAGACAACACATATAATTCCCACAACAGCTGATCTTTTAGTGTAAGTATGAGCAAGTCTAAAAACCAGACCACCAACAAGGCAAACCACTGCGAACTCAATCACCACGAAAATCCCAATTTTCAACTGCAATAGATAGAACCAAAGTAAGGCAAAATAGGATGGAATAATAATTTGTTTGTGTGAAGTCAAGAAAGCTAGCTGTAGTATGTGTGCCTCTCTCTCTATATGAGCTCAACTGTTTGTGTTATTCTATGTTTTGCCTCTGTCGATTACGTTTAAATTCATAATGCAATGAAGAAAAGTACTAACAAAAAAAGATTGAACAGAGTAGAGTTACCCGGTCTTTTTTGGGACCGTAAATGAAGAAGATAATCAGATAGATCAACTCCAATCCAAGCCCAACGCCATTAATAGTGAGCACAAGAGTGCTGTCTGGATGAACCCAAGGCTGGCCGTATAAGACCCAGAACAGACAGTTCATCACTGTTGCAATATAGGGATCAGGTTTAAAGTCTTCCACTGACTTGTTCTTTAGAATTCTCCAAATCGTTGGTCTATAAAAAAACGTTGAACAAAATAAGCACCAACAATAAGATTATACATGTAAATAAAGTTGTGTTTATATATATATATATATATATATATAGAGAGAGAGAGAGAGAGAGAGAGAGAGAGAGAGGTTACGCTGGAGAAGCAAACAAGGCAAAAGAGATGACATTCCCTGAAGGAGAATTGAAGCAAAAGTTATTCCACTGAATTTATAAATTAAAACTAGGTAAAAGAAATAGATGAAATCTCGTCCTAGCTATATTGAACAATCATACACACGAACTAATTATATATTCTTCAACAAGATCTTCATAATCTATGAAGATATAAAATATTATTTTTATTAAAAAAAACTGCAAATAATTAATAGTCAAAATTACTAAGACTCGTTAAAACTTTCTATTCAATTGCTGAGAATTACTTGTATACAATATCAGATATCTTTACAAAATGAAATTAAAAAAGTTGAAAAGATCATCGTTTTCTCAGGTGAATATTAACAGTTGATAATCTGAGGTATCTGAATAACGTTTTGCTCAATTGTACTGTAAATCACAAGCTGTATATACCAGAAAATCAACTCATGAACATACACACTCATTGATTAAGATTAATCAATCGTCGGAATAATAACAAAAAAGAGGTGCATATCTATATGCACTAGCGATTCTATACATACGAACGATTGCAATAATACAAAATAAAACAAACACAGCTAGACTTGAACAATTTTACTTCGTTTAGAAGAAAAATCTCAACTTATATGAAATCAAAATATTACTAAACACTCTCTTAAAATTACCTGATTCCAAAAAAAAAAGCCCAAACAAATCATCATCTATGAATATAGTTACTGATCGGCTATAGCAATATATATGAACATGTATTGATATATCTGTATATTAATTACACTTCTCTCTCTCTCTCTATATATATATATAGAGAGAGAGAGATTAGAAGCACTAACCAATGATACCGACGATCACACGAGCACCTGCACGGGTAACCATCTCTGAAACTTAGAGAGAGAAACAAAACAATTGCAGAGAGAGAGAGAGAGAATAGGGATGAATGAAAATAAGCGTGAAGAATTTGGGATAAGAATGAGATGATTATATAGAGGAGCACATTGCTACTTACCGTATGATCGAGATAGAGTAGGAAACGAAATGAAGTGTAATCCGATTCTAAAGTGAAATTGAATATTTCGGCGGTTGAAATTCAATCCAACTCTGTTTTTTGTTATGTTTTTATTAATTAATTTTTAGATATTGGATTACAATTTATCCTTAATTCTTTATCCAAAACAAACTCCTCCGTACACATTCACTCCACTCCGTTCCATTTTCTCTCTCTAAAACGACATAATATGTGCATGCGCTTAGGTGGTTATTTTGGATTACGTAATTGGCCCTCTCTTTTTGGTAATTACAGCTATTGCCCCTCGTTGTAGGATCCCCAGAAAGCTTAAAACATCTCACAATTATGTGACATGATCTTCACGTAACTCTCTCAATTGGTTAAAAAAGTGTTATTTTTGTTTTATTTTTTCCCAATTGGATTCAGTTTTTTTAATGTACCTAATTGGATTCTGATTGACGGTACAATTATAAGTTTGGATATATTTATTAAAAGCCCTAAATATACATGGATTAATAACATGGATTTTTTTTATAAAAAATAAATCCATTTTGGGGATATTTTTCTCAATTTTTTTTAATTAGGGTATTAAACTTTTAATATTTTACTATTTTGGAGATTATCTTTTTAATTTTTTCAATTAGGAGATTAAAATTTTTACTTTTTTCTAATTCGTCTAGTTAATAGTACCACGTCATAAATTTTAATTAGACGTAATCAGAAAAAAATTAAAAGTTTAATCCCTTAATTAAAAAAATTTGAGAAGACAGTCCCCAAAGTGACAAAAAAAATTTAAAAATTTAAGATATTAATTTAAGTCTTATTAAAAAAATCATTAATATTTTCTTCAAATCTACAACCAATAAATAAATTTCAGTCAAGTAAAAAAGGAAGAGTATAGTAAAAGTAATAAATTTTAAGTACAGGATGAAACAAATGAATGAGTATATTTAATAAAAATTACAAGAGATAAATTTCTACCGTATTAACTTGACAATAACATTATCCAATTGGCTTACTTTCTGGAATAAGCAGAGGTCCACAACGATCATAATTAATTAAATGAAAAGAAATGAAAATTAGTAACATCTTAATTTTATGATAATTGACGTGGCAGCCAGAAATTTCTTTTATGTTATTTTGTATAAACTGAGATCGATCAAATTAAAAAAATGTATTAATAAAAATAATTTTATATGCACAAATTATATACAAACAGTTGTGTATAAATTATAATGTGTGTGCACAAAAATTACTCATGTTGATATTGTAGAACCACTTTTTAAGTATTAATTAATCGGTGCAGAGTATTTATTACATATTTAATTTTATAATGTAGATCGTAAAATACGATGGTAGAGTATATAGGGAGTAATTTTTAAGTGATATTATAATAATTCTTTTTAAAATTATTGGAAACAAATTTATTCCTTAATATTGCTATTAATAATCTAGTTATCATTATCCTATTGTGATACTAGTAGACCTGGCCCGCGAATTATTTTTTTT
Source organism: Panax notoginseng (assembly GCA_016801055.1). Lineage (NCBI taxonomy): Eukaryota > Viridiplantae > Streptophyta > Magnoliopsida > Apiales > Araliaceae > Panax > Panax notoginseng. The sequence continues at coordinate 261,482,281 of CM029012.1, forward strand.
TTAAAAATAAAATGTTACTATTTCAGAGTTACGAGACTTGTAAGTAAATAAATAGGGGTTCAAACTAAGTGAACTACAACAACTGTTTATTTATTTTTAATACAATCTTCAATATATTGTTCAAATTTTACTATTCGTAAAATATTACACTTGTTTACCATCCAAAATATTAATTAATAATTTTGATTGCACTTGTTTACCAAACATCTCTTCTATCTCTCGTGGAACTAGTAGCATGTTAGTATTTTTTTTTTTCCCTTGCTCGCCGCTACACCTTCATGCGGTTAGAAAGGATTTTGAACATGAAAATTAGACCGAAAAAATAAAATAAATTTGTTCGGGAACAATTAAAAACATTTTCAAAAACTTAAAATAAATATACATATATTGAATTTTAATCAATACAATAAATAAATATTGTATATCAACCAAAAATACTAGTTGTACTAACTGGGATTTTTTTCTTGTTACTTTGTTTGTTGTACTAACGCCTATTAGTGTGTACTATTTACTACTACCTTGGCAGTACAGTGACAAATTTTTATTTATTTTTTATTTTCAATTTTGAAATTACTAGTACAAATTTTTTGAGTAATTATTGATTCATTAATAGAAAAGTTTTAAATTCTGTTATGCAAATATAGTAGTACAACTGGTATATCAGCAGTCGCATGAATTTATCGCAGCAATTATTACTCTGTCATCTACCCAACAATTTATTTGCTTAATTCAAGTGGAAGATTTTGCAGCGCAGTGCAAAGCAATTTTCGGGTCTTATGTGAAATTTATAATTTTATTTATTTTGAATTTCCACAATTTGAAACAAGTACAGGCAGTGCAGTGCATCTTCTTTTCCCAACTTAATTCTGTTGGAATTTTAGCCTAAATTAATATGGGTGTCATTAATTAATTTTAATAATTTCATATATTAATGTATTTTACTTTATGAGTAAATTAAATTAAGTATTTGGAAGCTCAAATCCATAGAGTAATAAATGAGTTATTAACTCCCAAAGATCATACTTGAAAGATAATAAATACATGTGGGAAAAACTAAGTCCCACATAGATTAGGAATTAAATGTTTTATATGTTTATATACAAGGAAAGTGCTCTTGGATTTGGGCACAAGGGGCACCCCATTTTTGTGCAAGGGAGAGGACCTAGCCAAGGCTAGGTTTGAACCCACATGCGCGGGCGGCACATGGGTCGTGGGTCTGGGTCCTGTATATAAAATTTTTTAGACAAAATTTATTTAAATTTTATTTATTTAATTCTATTAACAAAACTGTGTCGTTTTGATATGGGATATTTATTACTATTCAAAATTGCGTCATTTTTTAGAAGCGGTATCTGAAAGGTTATAAGTCTGAACGGGCGGCCCAAAACTACGTCGTTTTGGTCGCGCCTTTTCTACTTAGTCTAAAACTACGTAGTTTTAGTTCTGTTAATACTAAAACTGTGACAACCCCAAAATAGGTCCAATCCATCCAACCCATTCTGAGTCGCCAAATACATGGTACAGAAAATAACTACAACTTTATTATTACAATTGTCGTGCAAAATACGACAACACATATACTGTGAGTTTGGATACAAATATATACCAAATGTGACTCATGTTCCAACCGTGGACATCACCTCACAATGACATCTTACATAAAGGTATAGTCAAAAATTATTTTAGAAATTAGAATCTTTGGGAAGTGCTCAAGGAAACCTTCGTACATGGGAGGCCACGCATCTAGGTTATGATAGATATCATATGGCCACAGAATTATCCTTGGTTGACCCAATAGACCCCAAAGAAAAACGAGAAGATTACTATCATATTCTTCCCAATGGTGAGTCTTCTCTTGACTTATCATTATCTCCACTGTCTCTAATTGAGAATTACACTTCAAACAAACACCAAGATTATATAGGTAGTGCTCGTATATATACTCAGCAAGTGGATGAGCACATCCCTGTCTTATGATGACACGAGGTTGTATGTCGTTAGACATCTTGTATGATAGTGGCAAACCACCCTTCCAACGTTGGGTACACCTTACCCTATTGGATTCACCAAATATAACTACTAAATGAACTTTTCTATACTGCTTCGGGAGAACATCCACAGCTAGAGACCACCGTTCTATTTCCCCGTTACCCTCGCTCGACCCAGCTACACTCTTATTACCTGAAAGGAATTGTGAAGCAAAAGGGTGAGCACAACTAGCTCAGTAAAGAATATCATGACTAAAGATAATTCAATTATCAATAGCCTTCATCAACAATAAATCAGAGATTTAGAACATATGGTAAATGATAAAAATTTCAACCATAGTTGCAGCGGAACGAGCAATCCATTAGAAGAGTCAAATAGACTATAAAGTCTATTATCTTCTCCATGTTAAAAATCCACCAACAATATTTTATCCATGTAACATCACTCAACAGTTCCTTTCCACAATCATATGAATAACTCATAATCATAATTGTGACTCTAAAGTTTTTCTTCGCACCCAGGACGAAGAATATTTTCATCACCTGTCTTTACCTGAAACATCAAAGATCATGGTTATACCAAATCACAGTTCCTGTTTATAATCATACTAATAAATCCATCTTTGCACTACGACCAAAGATATTCAACAACAGTTTATCTTTGCACTACGGGCCAAAGATATTCATCAACAGACCATCTTTGCACTACAGGCCAAAGATATTCATCTACAATTCATCTTTGCACTACAGGCCAAAGATATTCCTCAACAATTCATATTTGCACTACAGGCCAAATATATTCATATCTCAAAGAAATATATAATCATTTCAGAATTTATATACACCATAATTATAACCATGTTAATCAATTCATCTTTACACTTAAGCTAGAGATATTCAATTGTAAATTCAATGGTCATGATCATACCAGTCACAATTCAACTTTGCACTGCAGGCCAAAGAGAACCCTAGTCATGATCATACCAATAATCTACCCATCTTTACACTCCAGTGAAAGAGAAATTCAACATCAGGGTTATAAAAATGTTATATATGATAATAAAATCAATATAATCAACATATAGATTTAATCTCAAGAGTAATATTCATAAATCAACTATAATTTGGTTAGTAAAAGAAACCAATTTTGTCGTGAATAGTAACTCGTGAATAGTAACTCATGAATAGTAACTCGTGAATAGTAACACCGACTCAAAAAGGTAGAAATTCCACAATAAAATTCATACCAATACTTCGGTATAATGATATTGAAAGAATAACATTTCTTAAGCTTATAAACAATTTATTTAAATTGTTTACACTTTACTAATTAATGCATTTAATCATCATAACATGTCAACTCTTACAATTTCATCATCAATAACCAAAACCCTCATCAAAAATCTGCATATACCTCATATAGGATTCTCAAGCCATAAAATCCTATTTTCCAATTTTCTTTCTTCACAAAACATATTTAATTCATTTACTCATAACTAGACCATTTTCATGAAAAATACCAAATCAGTTCCAAAAATATTTCTTTTCTGGGATTTAGCATAATATAGTCCCATAGTGAACATATATTTTTCTCAGAATTTTTAAAACTCATTTACTATTTTTCATATGGCCAAAACCACCGAATATTTAGACATTTATCAAAAATTGTACTTTTGTCTAAAAATTCTGAAATTCACAGAGTATACTCCTATCATATACATGTACTCCCAATAAAAATTTCATCAATTTTAGAGTTAACCACAAGGAATTATAAGCGATTACTTTTAAAATAGTCTTTTCTCATAAAATTCACAACTCTCAATCTATACATCCAAAAATCACCATTTTTGGACACAATCAAGAAAACTCATCAAATTATCATTTCAAATTTTTCTAGAATTTTTGAAGTTCAGAAAAATTACGAAACTGAAAATCATAACAACCCTTAAAATCCCTTACTATCCCTTACTATCCCTTACCTCAAAAGAGCAGAATTCTGACTGGATATCGGATATGATGCTGAAGGAAACTTGCACTGATGAATAGTAACTCACCAAGTATCTAAATACTCACAAAATACACTCAATAATCTAGAGAGAGAAAGAGAGAAAGCTTATGTTTCTGGTGTGATTTTCAATTCTAACTTAGCCCTCTATTTATAGGAAAATTTTGGTAGGTTTGACCTGCAACCTGATGGCTTTACCTGCTACTATTCCCAACCACCACATTTGAAATATAATTCAGCACATTTCTTCACCAACCACAAGTGGGGCCCACCAATTCTAGAATTTTCTACCAAAATGATAAACTCTAAAAATTCAACAATTTCTGAACCATTCATCTCGTAAAATTCATAACAAATCATACGTTCATTTTTAACGGTTCAAAATTTATGGGCATATATTCAACTTATATATGTATAACATATCCAAAAATTACCACGATCCAACGGTCGGATTAAAAATTATAACCCCCGCAAAATATCTCAAAAACCCTGATTTTTAATACCTCCATTCCGACAAAAATACGGATAAAAATCTCAACATTAACTCCTTCATTTTTAACCACAAAAATATATCCCTCATTTATATCCACATAAAATAAATATTTCTTATCATATGAATCAATAATTAATTATTCAGAAATAATATTATAGAATCACATTTATGACAACCAGGCCGTTCCCAGGAAAGAGGGGGCTTTCCAATAAGGATTTCTCCTTACTAGCGCGCAATTAGATGACCAAACCTCTCCTTAGACAGAACTTTCTAGACATTGCCAATAATGTTATCTAATAATATTATTCAAATAATATGAATTATTGATCTGATAATAGAAAATACTGTACAGCAACAATTATTGAAACAACAATAATATAAAATATCAACGCAGCAATTATTGAATCAATAAAATAAAATATTGAACAGTAATTACTGTAACAATTATTGAGTAGTGCCTTCTTACGTAAGAATCAATAATTTCAAAAATACTATGCAATACCGTGTGCTACTGTGCAATAACGCGTATTACTGTATTTTAACCACCGGATATTTCAACAGTGTTAACGGTAACAACTACGCCGTTATTTGTAAAAACTCAAATTTGTCATTTTCTTCACCCGACAGTTATTCGTTATGGGGCCCACAAATAGCTGCGCCGTCGTACGAATATTCCCCGACAGAAAGAATATTCCACGACCAAACGAATATTCCCCGACAACAATGATTATTTTATAACCACTTGCTTATTTTGAAAAAAAAATCATATTTCACTCATAACTTTAAACTTTTATCAATTTAACCATTTACTGAATTGTAATTATAAGGAAAATTGAATACTTTTATTTCATAAAATTCGGGGTCTTACAATCTCCCCTCCTTATGAAATTTCGTCCCCGAAATTTACGTACCTGGTATTTCGAAGAGTTGAGAATACCTTGCTTTCATTTCAGATTCCATCTTCCTTATCATCATGATTTCTCCATTGCTCATCTCCTGTATTTCAGATATCATTCTAGAATACAACTTCAAAACAAGGGTTAATTGAACAAATTAACATATCACATAATATCTCGATATTATGACTGACCAACAAATAAGCTTAGGTAAGACACACTAGCGAAGGATTTACTCATCTCTCCCCTCCTAGTTCTATTTCCCGATCTTCGCCAGAGATCATATCCCTAAGCTCTGATACCACCTGTGACTCTCATGGTGCTTCAACCACAGCACCTCACAATGGTACCTATCAGTTTGCCACCGCAGAACGGCGTCCCCTACGGAGAGTCTGGCTTCGGTGCATCCCCCATCAACAGGAAGTCACCAGCGAGAGGCTCGGGGCTCTTTACTTATAGCTCTGATACCAACTGTGACAACCCCAAAATAGGTCCAATCCATCCAACCCATTCTGAGTCGCCAAATACATGGTACAGAAAATAACTACAACTTTATTATTACAATTGTCGTGCAAAATACGACAACACATATACTGTGAGTTTGGATACAAATATATACCAAATGTGACTCATGTTCCAACCGTGGACATCACCTCACAATGACATCTTACATAAAGGTATAGTCAAAAATTATTTTAGAAATTAGAATCTTTGGGAAGTGCTCAAGGAAACCTTCGTACATGGGAGGCCACGCATCTAGGTTATGATAGATATCATATGGCCACAGAATTATCCTTGGTTGACCCAATAGACCCCAAAGAAAAACGAGAAGATTACTATCATATTCTTCCCAATGGTGAGTCTTCTCTTGACTTATCATTATCTCCACTGTCTCTAATTGAGAATTACACTTCAAACAAACACCAAGATTATATAGGTAGTGCTCGTATATATACTCAGCAAGTGGATGAGCACATCCCTGTCTTATGATGACACGAGGTTGTATGTCGTTAGACATCTTGTATGATAGTGGCAAACCACCCTTCCAACGTTGGGTACACCTTACCCTATTGGATTCACCAAATATAACTACTAAATGAACTTTTCTATACTGCTTCGGGAGAACATCCACAGCTAGAGACCACCGTTCTATTTCCCCGTTACCCTCGCTCGACCCAGCTACACTCTTATTACCTGAAAGGAATTGTGAAGCAAAAGGGTGAGCACAACTAGCTCAGTAAAGAATATCATGACTAAAGATAATTCAATTATCAATAGCCTTCATCAACAATAAATCAGAGATTTAGAACATATGGTAAATGATAAAAATTTCAACCATAGTTGCAGCGGAACGAGCAATCCATTAGAAGAGTCAAATAGACTATAAAGTCTATTATCTTCTCCATGTTAAAAATCCACCAACAATATTTTATCCATGTAACATCACTCAACAGTTCCTTTCCACAATCATATGAATAACTCATAATCATAATTGTGACTCTAAATTTTTCTTCGCACCCAGGACGAAGAATATTTTCATCACCTGTCTTTACCTGAAACATCAAAGATCATGGTTATACCAAATCACAGTTCCTGTTTATAATCATACTAATAAATCCATCTTTGCACTACGACCAAAGATATTCAACAACAGTTTATCTTTGCACTACGGGCCAAAGATATTCATCAACAGACCATCTTTGCACTACAGGCCAAAGATATTCATCTACAATTCATCTTTGCACTACAGGCCAAAGATATTCCTCAACAATTCATATTTGCACTACAGGCCAAATATATTCATATCTCAAAGAAATATATAATCATTTCAGAATTTATATACACAATAATTATAACCATGTTAATCAATTCATCTTTACACTTAAGCTAGAGATATTCAATTGTAAATTCAATGGTCATGATCATACCAGTCACAATTCAACTTTGCACTGCAGGCCAAAGAGAACCCTAGTCATGATCATACCAATAATCTACCCATCTTTACACTCCAGTGAAAGAGAAATTCAACATCAGGGTTATAAAAATGTTATATATGATAATAAAATCAATATAATCAACATATAGATTTAATCTCAAGAGTAATATTCATAAATCAACTATAATTTGGTTAGTAAAAGAAACCAATTTTGTCGTGAATAGTAACTCGTGAATAGTAACTCATGAATAGTAACTCGTGAATAGTAACACCGACTCAAAAAGGTAGAAATTCCACAATAAAATTCATACCAATATTTCGGTATAATGATATTGAAAGAATAACATTTCTTAAGCTTATAAACAATTTATTTAAATTGTTTACACTTTACTAATTAATGCATTTAATCATCATAAAATGTCAACTCTTACAATTTCATCATCAATAACCAAAACCCTCATCAAAAATCTGCATATACCTCATATAGGATTCTCAAGCCATAAAATCCTATTTTCCAATTTTCTTTCTTCACAAAACATATTTAATTCATTTACTCATAACTAGACCATTTTCATGAAAAATACCAAATCAGTTCCAAAAATATTTCTTTTCTGGGATTTAGCATAATATAGTCCCATAGTGAACATATATTTTTCTCAGAATTTTTAAAAGTCATTTACTATTTTTCATATGGCCAAAACCACCGAATATTTAGACATTTATCAAAAATTGTACTTTTGTCTAAAAATTCTGAAATTCACAGAGTATACTCCTATCATATACATGTACTCCCAATAAAAATTTCATCAATTTTAGAGTTAACCACAAGGAATTATAAGCGATTACTTTTAAAATAGTCTTTTCTCATAAAATTCATAACTCTCAATCTATACATCCAAAAATCACCATTTTTGGACACAATCAAGAAAACTCATCAAATTATCATTTCAAATTTTTCTAGAATTTTTGAAGTTCAGAAAAATTACGAAACTGAAAATCATAACAACCCTTAAAATCCCTTACTATCCCTTACTATCCCTTACCTCAAAAGAGCAGAATTCTGACTGGATATCGGATATGATGCTGAAGGAAACTTGCACTGATGAATAGTAACTCACCAAGTATCTAAATACTCACAAAATACACTCAATAATCTAGAGAGAGAAAGAGAGAAAGCTTATGTTTCTGGTGTGATTTTCAATTCTAACTTAGCCCTCTATTTATAGGAAAATTTTGGTAGGTTTGACCTGCAACCTGATGGCTTTACCTGCTACTATTCCCAACCACCACATTTGAAATATAATTCAGCACATTTCTTCACCAACCACAAGTGGGGCCCACCAATTCTAGAATTTTCTACCAAAATGATAAACTCTAAAAATTCAACAATTTCTGAACCATTCATCTCGTAAAATTCATAACAAATCATACGTTCATTTTTAACGGTTCAAAATTTATGGGCATATATTCAACTTATATATGTATAACATATCCAAAAATTACCACGATCCAACGGTCGGATTAAAAATTATAACCCCCGCAAAATATCTCAAAAACCCTGATTTTTAATACCTCCATTCCGACAAAAATACGGATAAAAATCTCAACATTAACTCCTTCATTTTTTAACCACAAAAATATATCCCTCATTTATATCCACATAAAATAAATATATTCTTATCATATGAATCAATAATTAATTATTCAGAAATAATATAATAGAATCACATTTATGACAACCAGGCCGTTCCCAGGAAAGAGGGGGCTTTCCAATAAGGATTTCTCCTTACTAGCGCGCAATTAGATGACCAAACCTCTCCTTAGACAGAACTTTCTAGACATTGCCAATAATGTTATCTAATAATATTATTCAAATAATATGAATTATTGATCTGATAATAGAAAATACTGTACAACAACAATTATTGAAACAACAATAATATAAAATATCAACGCAGCAATTATTGAATCAATAAAATAAAATATTGAACAGTAATTACTGTAACAATTATTGAGTAGTGCCTTCTTACGTAAGAATCAATAATTTCAAAAATACTATGCAATACCGTGTGCTACTATGCAATAACGCGTATTACTGTATTTTAACCACCGGATATTTCAACAGTGTTAACGGTAACAACTACGCCGTTATTTGTAAAAACTCAAATTTGTCATTTTCTTCACCCGACAGTTATTCGTTATGGGGCCCACAAATAGCTGCGCCGTCGTACGAATATTCCCCGACAGAAAGAATATTCCACGACCAAACGAATATTCCCCGACAACAATGATAATTTTATAACCACTTGCTTATTTTGAAAAAAAAATCATATTGCACTCATAACTTTAAACTTTTATCAATTTAACCATTTACTGAATTGTAATTATAAGGAAAATTGAATACTTTTATTTCATAAAATTCGGGGTCTTACAAAAACTACGTCGTTTTAATAAACCGAATAGGTGCGCCTATTCTGTAAATGGTCAAAACTACGTCATTTTGACCAACATATACAAATAATACCTATTCAAGAGACACCCCATGCCTTTTCAGGGGTGAGATGCTCATCCAAAGGGTCACCAACCCTCCTATGAATAGATAGGAGGGGCAGCCTTCATTTTCATCCAATCATTCAAGCATTTAAGCATATAAAGCATATATAGCATTTATTTCTTTAGTTTCTTTAAGTTTATTTTGAGAGAGTCAGAGCATTTCTTTTGGTACGAGGTGTATACTTTTAGTAGTGCTGCTAAAGTGTACGGTGTCATTGTATCCTGGGAGACAAGTGCTATCAACTCTAAGCACCATACGGAGAGCATAATTGTCTTAAGGACATAGTCCCAAATACTAGCCTTGAGAAATATTTTTTTACAATTCTGATTAATTGAGATAAGTAAATATATATATATAATTTCCTTTTGAGTTTAAAGGTTGCTAACAATCTTAAGACAATTATTATTTATATATATATATATATATATATATATATATATATATTTGCAATAAATATGGATACCAATTATGTTACTATAATTTGTTCTTCTTCTACACTTTCTATACCAAATGTTCATGTGAACCATGATGAAAAATCAGAAAAGTTCAATGGAACGGAATTTAAAAGATGGCAACAAAAGATTTTGTTTTATCTCACAACTTTGAACTTGGCGAGGTTTCTTCACGAAGATCCCCCTGTGCTCAAAGAAGATGAAACAGACCGGCAAGTTGTTGCCGCAATAGATGCATGGAAACATGCAGATTTTTTGTGTCGAAATTATATCCTTAATGGATTGGATAACTGTAAGACCCCAACTTTTATAAATAAAGATGAATTTTTTATAAATATCATTTTTGAATATTATGGAGTTAATTTGATATAATGTTATAGTTGTGGGTAATATTTATAAATTTTGCAAAGTACGCAAGTTGTTATATAATATTCGATTAGTCGGGGAATATTCGTTTTAACAGGGAATATTCGTACAACGACACAATCATTGGTGGACCCCACAACGGAATTATTGTCGGATTGAGAAAACGACAAAAATATTTTATTAAAAATAACGGCGGAAGTTTTACCATTGATACTGTTGAACTACTCGGTAGTAAAAGTACAGTAATACGTGTGGTTGCATAGTAGCACACGGTATTGATTATTAATGCTTATGTGAGAAGTCACTCAGTTTGATTCAATTATTGTCAGTTAATAATATGAATTATTTAGCGATAATGACGTTTTGTTTTATTCGTATTATTAACGTAATAAAACAGAAACATCTTTTTATATAAAACAAAATACTTTATTAAAGTTATTCTATAAATAGAATATATTATATTTTATTTAAAAGATTTTTCTTTAAATATGGACCGTCAAATTAAAGTAATCAATCTGGACCGTTCATGGATTAGTTACTATGCATTCTATTTTTTTTATAAATAGCAGCTCATTCCTTCATTATTTCTTACGAATTCACTGAACTCTAGAGAGAGAAACTATAGAGAGAGAGAAGAAGAGTATTCTACTACTTAACTACTTCCTTATTTCAGCTCTTCTTTAAAACGGTAAGTGGTGTTATTCTTTCTTATTCATGAAGAGAACTGTTGTTATTTCATTATTTATTATTCTGTTAGAATAACCTGTATACGCGGTCTACCCTATACTTGGTGACATTCTTCTGTTATTCTGTTGGAACATCCTGTCTGTGTGTTTTACACCGGACCTGGTTCCGTTTTTATTATTATTCTGTTAGAACATCCTGTCTGTGTATTTTACACCGGACCTGGTTCCGTTTTTATTACTCCCTCCGTCCCATAGTTATAGGCTGATTTCTTTAGGCACATAGTTTAAGAAAATTAGTTGATGGCAATTTTTAATAAAAATTTTCCACATATACCCCTCAATATGGAATTAATGAATAAGTTAATTACTCCTTACTTATCTAATTAGAACTCTCAACTTCATTGATTGACCATAAAACTTAAACCAAAGATGAAGTCTTATTACATTGGAACTCTCAAGTTTTATTGAGAATACACCAATATTAAATATGGTGATAAAAATAATGACATTGAATATTATTTTTTCAAAAAAAGAGTAGTGGTTGAATATTTATTATAAGGGCATAAAAGTAAAACAATGAACCGACTAAATTTTATAAATAGTAAGTAGCCTATATATTGGGACATCCCAAAATAGAAAATCAGCCTATAACTATGGGACGGAGGGAGTATTATTCTGTTGGAACATCCTGTCTGTGTGTTTTACACCGGACCTGGTTCCGTCTTGTTATTATTCTGTTGGAACATCCTGTCTGTGTGTTTTACACCGGACCTGGTTCCATTATTTATTATTCTGTCGGAATATCCTGTCTGTGCGTTTACGCCGAACCTGATTTTATTATTTATTATTCTGTTGGAATAACCTATCTGTGCGGTCTATCGCATGCCGGGTGATTTCTTTTGTTATTCCATTCTTTACTATACTCAGTTGGTTAAGTTTTAACTTCTATACTCCATGAAATTAGTGGAATATCCTTGATAATTGCGGTTCATCCAGTATCTTTTCATGAAAATATTCTTCTAAGCATTCTTAAATTTTACTCCACAAAGCAGTATCATGTTGACAATTTGGACGTTGTTAATTCTTGGATAAATTAATTCTTGAACTTGTTTTATTGAATTCTTATATCATTGTCATCATCCTCATGTTTATAAAATGTTAAAAGTTATCTGTGGCCTGTAATGCATAGATGGACTTGGTATGATTATGACCAGGGATTATTCGGTATAATCATGACCGTAATGTTACAAATTATATGGTAAAAGTCCTCATTGGCCCGTAGTGCGTTGATGGACAGTTGTTGGCATGATCATGACCATTAATGAATACACGAATATCCTTGGCCGTAGTGCAGGGGTGATTCGATGATGTGGATTATTTTATTAAGCTGAGTCCCAGCGATCACAGTGTTGAAAAACCTTTTAAATCATAAAAGATAGTAGAGTTTATTTTCTACTTGACTCTTTTAATGAATTGCTTGTTCCGCTACAGTTAAACTTGATGTCTATTATATTTTATCAGTTTAACATTGTTGAAGGCTAATGATAATTTATTCTGCATTATCTTAGTCATAATATTTCTTACTGGGCTAGTTGAGCTCACCCTTTCTTTCACTGTTCTCTTCAGGAAATGAGAACGTAGCTGGGGCAAGTCGGGGAACGAAGTGATGGTCCGAATGATAGTATTAGTTAGTAGTCCTCATTATTCTATGTAATAGTGTGTTAATAAATGTAATGAGGACTCCTTTTGAGTATGAATACTCTCTAGAAGATAATATTTGTATTCAAACTCACAGTTTATGTTTTGTCGTATTGTACACGACAGTTGTATTATTAAGTTGTATTTGTATTGTGTACTATGTATCTAACGACCCAAGATGGGTGATGTATACCTAATTTTGGGGGCGTCACAGTTGGTATCAGAGCTTAGGAATATGATCCCTGGCTAAGGTGTGAGAATAGAACTAGGAGGGGAGAGACGGGGAATTCCTTCGCTAGTATGACCTACCTAAGTTTATTTGCATGGTATGCCAGTATCCATAGTTTCTGATCGAGATCCAAGATTTACTTCACGATTTTGGGTTAGTTTACAAAAAGCTATAGGCACGGATTTACGATATAGTTCGGCATATCATCCTCAGACGGACGGACAATCAGAGAGGACTATTCAAACTCTAGAAAATTTATTAAGACTCTGTATCCTTGACTTCAAGGGAAGTTGGGACAAGTTCTTACCATTGGTGGAGTTTTCCTACAACAACAGTTATCAAGCAAGTATTGGCATGGCTCCATTCGAAGCATTGTATGGAAGAAAATATCGTTCTCCAGTATGCTGGGATGAGTTGGGCGAAGCAACATTGTTGGGACCGGAGTTGGTACGTATGACTACAGAAAAGATTCAAACGATCCGACAACGTATAAAAACCTCACAAGATCGACAAAAGAGTTATGCTGATCTTTATCGAAAGGATGTGGAATTTGATGTAGGAGATCATGTGTTCTTACGTGTTGCTCCATGGAAAGGAGTTACGAGATTTGGAAAGAGAGGAAAGCTCAATCCTCGATTCATCGGTCCATTTTTAATCCTCGATCGAGTAGGAACTGTGTCTTATAGACTCGCTTTACCGCCAAGTATGTCTCGTGTTCATAACGTTTTTCACATATCTATGTTACGCAAATATGTGGAAGACCCGAACCACATTATTGAGTTAGAACCGGACGAAATAGCGGAGGATTTGACGTATGAAGAAATTCCTGTTCAAATCTTGGATAAGAAGGAACATATTCTACGCTCCAAGGTTATACCTCAAGTCAAAGTTTTGTGGAGAAACCACGATGTTGAGGAAATGACTTGGGAGTTAGAATCTGAAATGAAATCAAGGTATCCTTACCTCTTCGACATACCAGGTACGTACCCTAATTTTGAGGGCGAAATTTCATAAGAAGGGGAGGTTGTAAGACTCCAACTTTTATAAATAAAGATGAATTTTCTATAAATATCATTTTTGAATATTATGGAGTTAATTTGATATAATGTTATAGTTGTGGGTAATATTTATAAATTTTGTAAAGTACGCAAGTTGTTATATAATATTCGATTGGTCGGGGAATATTCGTTTTAACAGGGAATATTCGTACAACGACACAATCATTGGTGGACCCCACAACAGAATTATTGTCGGATTGAGATAACGACAAAAATATTTTATTAAAAATAACGGCGGAAGTTTTACCATTGATACTGTTGAACTACTCGGTAGTAAAAGTACAGTAATACGTGTGGTTGCATAGTAGCACACGGTATTGATTATTAATGCTTATGTGAGAAGTCACTCAGTTTGATTCAATTATTGTCAGTTAATAATATGAATTATTTAGCGATAATGACGTTTTGTTTTATTCGTATTATTAACGTAATAAAACAGAAACATCTTTTTATATAAAACAAAATACTTTATTAAAGTTATTCTATAAATAGAATATATTATATTTTATTTAAAAGATTTTTCTTTAAATATGGACCGTCAGATTAAAGTAATCAATCTGGACCGTTCATGGATTAGTTACTATGCATTCTATTTTTCTATAAATAGCAGCTCATTCCTTCATTATTTCTTACGAATTCACTGAACTCTAGAGAGAGAAACTATAGAGAGAGAGAATAAGAGTATTCTACTACTTAACTACTTCCTTATTTCAGCTCTTCTTTAAAACGGTAAGGGGTGTTATTCTTTCTTATTCATGAGGAGAACTGTTGTTATTTCATTATTTATTATTCTGTTAGAATAACCTGTATACGCGGTCTACCCTATACTTGGTGACATTCTTCTGTTATTCTGTTGGAACATCCTGTCTGTGTGTTTTACACCGGACCTGGTTCCGTTTTTATTATTATTCTATTGGAATATCCTGTCTGTGTGTTTTACACCGGACCTGGTTCCATTTTTATTATTATTCTGTTGAAACATCCTGTCTGTGTGTTTTACACCGGACCTGGTTCTGTCTTGTTATTATTCTGTTGGAACATCTGTCTGTGTGTTTTACACCGAACCTGGTTCCATTATTTATTATTCTGTCGGAATATCCTGTCTGTGCGTTTACGCCGGACCTGGTTCCATTATTTATTATTCTGTTGGAATAACCTGTCTATGCGGTCTATCGCATGCCGGGTGATTTCTTTTATTATTCCATTCTTTACTATACTCAGTTGGTTAAGTTTTAACTTCTATACTCCATGAAATTAGTGGAATATCCTTGATAATTGCGGTTCATCCAGTATCTTTTCATGAAAATATTCTTCTAAGCATTCTTAAATTTTACTCCACAAAGCAATATCATGTTGACAATTTGGACGTTGTTAATTCTTGGATAAATTAATTTTTGAACTTGTTTTATTGAATTCTTATATCATTGTCATCATCCTCATGTTTATAAAATGTTAAAAGTTATCTGTGGCCTGTAGTGCATAGATGGACTTGGTATGATTATGACCAGAGATTATTCGGTATAATCATGACCGTAATGTTACAAATGATATGGTAAAAGTCCTCATTGGCCCGTAGTGCGTTGATGGACAGTTGTTGGCATGATCATGACCATTAATGAATACACGAATATCCTTGGCCGTAGTGCAGGGGTGATTCGATGATGTGGATTATTTTATTAAGCTGAGTCCCAGCGATCACAGTGTTGAAAAACCTTTTAAATCATAAAAGATAGTAGAGTTTATTTTCTACTTGACTCTTTTAATGGATTGCTTGTTCCGCTACAGTTATACTTGATGTCTATTATATTTTATCAGTTTAATATTGTTGAAGGCTAATGATAATTTATTCTGCATTATCTTAGTCATAATATTTCTTACTGGGCTAGTTGAGCTCACCCTTTCTTTCACTGTTCTCTTCAAGAAATGAGAACGTAGCTGGGGCAAGTCGGGGAACAGAGTGATGGTCCGAATGATAGTATTAGTTAGTAGTCCTCACTATTCTATGTAATAGTGTGTTAATAAATATAATGAGGACTCCTTTTGAGTATGAATACTCTCTAGAAGATAATATTTGTATTCAAACTCACAGTTTATGTTTTGTCGTATTGTACACGACAGTTGTATTAGTAAGTTGTATTTGTATTTTGTACTATGTATCTGACGACCCAAGATGGGTGATGTATACCTAATTTTGGGGGCGTCACAATAACACATTATATAATGTGTATAGTTCTCTCAAAACTGCAAGGGAATTATGGGATTCTTTGGATAAAAAGTATAAAACAGAAGATGCTGACACGATGAAATTCGTAGTTGGCAGGTTTTTGGACTACAAGATGGTGGATTCCAAGGCAGCCATCAACCAAGTCCAAGAATTACAAGTAATCCTGCATGAAATACATGCAGAAGGTATGTCATTAAGTGAATCTTTCCAAGTTGCTGCTATTATTGAAAAACTGCCACCAATGTGGAAAGATTTTAAAAATTATCTCAAGCATAAACGCAAAGAGATGAAACTTGAAGACTTAATCGTAAGATTAAGGATAGAAGAGGACAACCGTGCCTCTGAAAAGAAAACTGGAAGGACTTTTGTGGAGTATAAAGCAAACGTGGTGGAACAAGGTCCGAAGTCCAAAAAGAGAAAATTCTCTGGTAATGGGCCTCAGCAGGGAACTAATAAAAAGTTTCAAGGTAAATGCTACATCTGTGACAAGCCCGGACATAGGGCAAAGGATTGTCGAAAACGCAAAGACCAGAACAAGAAGTCTGCACAAGCCAATGTAACGGAAGTTGATAGTCTTCTTCATGATGTTTCTGAAATGAACCTTTCAGCGGTTGTTTCAGAAATAAATATGGTGGAGAATCCAAGAGAATGGTGGGTGGATACTGGAGCAACCCGCCACGTGTGTTCTGGCAGGAAGATGTTCTCCACTTATCAAGAAATTGAGAATGGAGAACATCTATACATGGGAAATTCTTCTTCATCCAAGATTGCTGGACAAGAAAAGGTGATTCTGAAGATGACATCTGGCAAGGAACTCACCCTCAACAACGTGCTCCATGTGCCTGATATTAGAAAAAATTTAGTGTCAGGATCCTTTCTTAGTCAAAAGGGATTTAAATTAGTCTTTATATTAGACAAATTTGTATTAACTAAAAATGGAATGTATGTAGGGAAATGTTATAAGAGCAATGGGCTCTTCAAAATGAATATAATGACTGTTGTACCTTCCAATATTAATAAAATTACATCTTCTGCTTATATGATTGAGTCATCTAATTTATGGCATGGTAGATTAGGACATGTTAATTATAATACTATACGTAGATTAATTAATATGAAATATTTGCCAAAATGTGAGATTACCTCTAATCATAAATGTAAAATTTGCATTGAGGAAAAACTTAAAATATCTTCTTTTAAATCAATTAAAAGAAGTACAGAACCTCTTGAATTAATACACACTGATATTTGTGATTTAAAGTATATACAGACAATAGGAGGCAAGAAATACTTTATCTCTTTTATAGATGATTGTACAAGATATTGTTATGTTTACTTATTGAGAAGTAAAGATGAGGCTTTGGAAATGTTTAAACATTACAAAAATGAGGTTGAGAATCAACTTGATAAAAAGATCAAAATAGTTAGAAGTGATAGAGGTGGGGAATATGAATTTCCATTTGTTGAAATTTGTTCACAACATGGTATAATACACCAAATAACTGCACCTTATTCACCACAACAAAATGGTGTTGCAGAAAGAAAGAATAGAACTTTAAAAGAAATGATGAATGCATTATTATTAAGTTCTGGGCTACCTCAGAATTTGTAGGGGGAAGCAATTCTTTCAGCAAATTATATTCTCAACCGAATACCTCAAAAGAAGTCTAATGCTACATCCTATGAATTATGGAAAGGACGTAAACCGTCTTATAAACACTTAAAAGTGTGGGGGTGTTTAGCAAAAGTAATGATTCCTCCACCCAAAAAGGTAAAAATAGGACCAAAAATAATAGGTTGTATATTCATAGGTTACGCTAATAATAACAGTGCTTATAGATTTTTGGTTAATCAATCAAAAATAGAGGAAATACATATGATCATTGAGTCAAAAGATGCTGAATTCTTTGAAACAGTATTTCTTAATAAAAAGGAACAAGAGCCAAGTTCTAACGAACAACAAACAAGTTCAAATAAAAGAACTTATGATGCTGTTAATGACAGTAATCATGGTTTAGAAGATATTGATGAACCTAAACGTAGTAAACGTGTTAGAACATCAAAATCTTTCGGTCCAGATTTTCTAATCTATTTGTTAGAAAATGAGCCTCAAACCTATAAAGAAGCAATATCGAGTCCTGAAGCTCCATATTGGAAATAGGCTATAAATAGTGAAGTAGAATCCATTTTGTATAATTATACGTGGGAATTAGTAGACCTCCCACCAGACTCTAAACCACTTGGATATAAGTGGATATTCAAGAAGAAAATGAAAGCAGATGGATCTATAGACAAATATAAAGCAAGACTTGTAATCAAAGGATACAGGCAAAAGGAGGGTTTAGATTTTTTTGATACTTATTCTCCTGTTACAAGAATATCCTCGATTAGGATGTTAATAGCCATTGCAGCTATATATAATTTAGAAATACATCAAATGGATGTAAAAACAGCTTTCTTGAATGGAGATTTAGAAGAAGAAATCTACATGGAACAACCAGAAGGATTTATTGTTCCAGGACAAGAAAAGAAAGTTTGTCGGCTTGTAAAGTCTCTTTATGGATTAAAACAAGCACCTAAACAATGGCATGATAAATTTGATAATGCAATGTTATCAAATGGTTTCAAAATAAATAAGTGTGACAAATGTGTGTATGTCAAGGACACTAAGAATAGGTATGTTATTATTTGTCTTTATGTAGATGATATGCTCATTATGGGTAGTAATAATGATATCATTAAAACTACTAAAAGAATGTTAAATAATATGTTTGACATGAAAGACATAGGTGTTGCGGATGTAATATTAGGAATTAAAATTTTTAAAACATCGAATGGATTAGTGTTATCACAATCACACTATATTGAGAAAATACTCAGGAAATTCAATCAATATGATTGCAATCCTGTGGGAACACCGGTAGATATAAATCTACACTTGTCTAAAAATAAAGGAGAGAGCATATCACAACCTGAGTATGCACAAATAATTGGAAGCCTTATATACTTGATGAATTGTACACGTCCTGACATAGCACAGACTGTCAATAAATTGAGTAGATTTATAAGCAATCCAGGACAAGATCACTGGAAAGCGATAATAAGAGTTTTAAGGTATTTAAAATATATTCAAAATTTTGGATTGCACTACTCAAGATATCCAGCAGTACTTGAAGGATACTGTGATGCGAATTGGATATCAGATACAAAAGACTCTAAATCCACAAGTGGTTTTGTGTTTACACTAGGTGGAGGAGCAGTATCATGGAAATCTTCTAAACAAACATCCATTACTCGATCAACGATGGAATCTGAGTTTATTGCATTGGACAAGGCTGGAGAAGAAGCTGAATGGCTTCGTAACTTTTTAGAAGATATTCCTATGTGGCCTAAACCTGTGCCGCCTATTTGTATCCATTATGATAGTCAATCAACAATTAGAAGGGCACAGAGTCACATGTATAATGGTAAGTCTAGACATATTCGTCGTAGACATAATACCATAAAACAATTGCTCTCTAATGGCATTATGTCTATTGAGTACATAAAGTCTAAAGAAAATATAGCGGATCCGTTGACTAAAGGTTTGACTAGAGAGCAAGTAAAAATAACTTCGAGGGGAATGGGTTTAAAACCTATAAACAAGGATCGTCATGATGGAAACCCAACCTAGTTGTCTGGAGATCCCAAGATCTAGGTTCAAAGGGACAACTAAATTGTGAATGATTCAGCCAAATCACTATGAAGAAATTAATTTCTTCTGCTCATTCCTATGATACGAGATAGTGATACATGCAGCGTTTACAGGATAAGCTATGCTTTTAATGATTCTTAAACATTGATAAACATGTGGAGGATGACATGATACTTTTATTAAGAATCACCTATGTGAGTGTGAACTGGGCCAATTCTATGAGAAGGATAAGGCTATACTTCTCTAAAGCACTCATAAATCCAGGATTATTCAGGGCCAAAATGAACAAAATCATGAGAACCAAATAATGTCTAGAAAGATTCTGTGTGAATTATTATTGTCTCGATTTACACAAACGTTTGAACAGTTCAAGACATCACGTTCATTGGACAACCAGTAAACCCGATAGTTTTCATAAGGGAAGGTTCAAAGCCAAAAGCTACTTCTCTCGATATAGATGATTTCTAATTATGTCTCTCTCAGAGTCTGCATAACATTTGCATAAGGCTGGCAGTCAATATCATTCATGTGGGGGATTGTTGGAATTTGAGCCTAAATTAATATGGGTGTCATTAATTAATTTTAATAATTCCATATATTAATGTGTTTTACTCCATGAGTAGATTAAATTAAGTATTTGGAAGCTCAAATTCATAGAGTATTGAATGAGTTATTAACTCCCAAAGATCATACTTGAAAGATAATAAATACATGTGGGAAAAACTAAGTCCCACATAGGTTAGGAATTAAATGTTTTATATGTTTATATACAAGAAAAGTACTCTTAGGTTTGGGCCCCAAGGGGCACCCTAATTTTGTGGAAGGGAGAGAACCTAACCAAGGCTAGGTTCGAACCCACACGCGCGGGCCGCTGTCGTCCGGCCGGCCTGGCTCAGGGCACATGGGTTGTGGGTCTGGGTCCTGTATATAATTTTTTAGACAAAATTTATTTAAATTTTTTAATTAAAATTTATTTAAATTTTATTTATTTAATTCTATTATCAAAACTGTGTCGTTTTGATATGCGATATTTATTACTATTCAAAACTGTGTCATTTTTTAGAAGCGGTATCTGAAAGGTTATAAGTCTGAACGGGCGGCCCAAAACTACGTCGTTTTGGTCGCGCCTTTTCTACTTAGTCTAAAACTACGTAGTTTTGGTTCTGTTAATACTAAAATTACGTTGTTTTAATAAACTGAATATGTGCGCTTATTCTGTAAATGGTCAAAACTACGTCGTTTTGACCAACAGACACAAATAATACCTCTTTAAGAGACACCCCATGCCTTTTCAGGGGTGAGATGCTCATCCAAAGGGTCACCAACCCTCCTATAAATAGATAGGAGGGGCAACCTTCATTTTCATCCAATCGTTCAAGCATTTAAGCATATAAAGCATATATAACATTTATTTCTTTAGTTTCTTTAAGTTTATTTTGAGAGAGTCAGATCATTTTTTTTTGTTCGAGGTGTATACTTTTAGTAGTGTTGCTAATGTGTACGGTGTCATTGTATCCTTGGAGATAAGTGCTATCAACTCTAAGCACCATACGGAGGGTATAATTGTCTTAAGGACATAATACCAAGTACTAGCCTTGACAAATATTTTTCTACAATTCTGATTAATTGAGATAAGTAAATATATATATATATAATTTCCTTTTGAGTTTAAAGGTTGCTAACAAATTCATATACGGCGTGTTTGTATTTATGATTTTTTCAGAAATATATAGAAACAATAAAGGAAGAAGCAAGATTTTGTAAAAAATAAAAAATAGAGGAAAAAGCCCGCAGGCCGGGCCGGCCTAACCAGGGCCACGGGCCTCGCAATATCAGCCCATCAAAATTCGGGCCATTTTGGCTTAGCCCGCTCTCGGCCCGTCCCGCCCATTTGCCAGGTGTATGTGATAATTTCAAGATGTAGCCGCCAGTTTTACCTAATCTGCTTGTCTATTACTCCCTCCGTTCCATGATAAAAGTCCTTATTACTATTTTGGGTAGTCCCATGTTAAATGTTTATTTTCCTTTAATAACCAAACTTTTACATATACTTTCCTATTATACCCATAGCATTAAATATCTCATATTTTTCTTATTATAATTCTCTCTCTATATTTAATAACATTATTATGGACAATTTTGTCATTTCATTCATCTTCTTAATATGCGTGAAAAGTTCACCAGAACTTTTATCCCGGGACGGAGGGAGTATTAAACTTTTAAAATATGTGTTTGATACGTTCAATTTTTAAATTTTATTAATTGGACCATTCTGTTAGATTTATTGAACGGACGTCAAATCCTTCATTTATTTTTAGAAGCGGCTTTAAAAAGAAAATGAAAAAAATATATAAATGCTGAGGTGATTATCTTAAACCTTCAGACAGGTCAACTCGACCTGTGCACATATTAAATAGGTCAAAAGTCATAATTCTCTTGTTTTAATTTCAAATAATATTTTTGCGTATCAATGAAATCTATCACAAAATATTATTCATTTCAAAAAAGAAATCAAAGATCAAGTAACTCTAGATCTGAGCAAGTTGATATGTTTTTACGTTTCTCTTGCAAATTTTAAACTCGAACTCTCAATTACGTTGTTAGTAGCACAAATGGCTAAATCTCAAAGCCAAAGTAGTAATCAAACTTTCTTTCATCGTTATTCTCTAAATAAACCAGCTCCTCTCCTCGACAAACTTTACGAACGAAAAATATCATCGCGCGACAAGAAACCCTCAAAACAGACCAATCGGGCCGACGATTTTAGCGAAAGAGTCATGTTATTTAAACAAAAATATCAACTTGGATAATATATTACTCTGATGAGCAGAGCACATTTGTTCACTTCCTATAAACTGTTTCAGTATGAACTTCAAAATGTTACTTGTCCTGAAATTTTAATTATTTCTGTACGACCGAATTCTTTGTCAACTGTTATGAAACAACCCGGGTCAAATCCCGAGTCCAGAATAAAATTTGGGTCAAATTCCAAGTCCGAATCGAATTAAATCTATCAAAATAAGACCTCAAACTACTGGCCCAATAGTATCTTCTTAGGTCATCTTAGCCTACCACAGGCTCCCAAAAAGTCATGACTTGAAGTAGACCTGGCAAATGGGCCCAAAGCCCGCGGGTCGGGCCGGCCCGCCCACCAAAAAGCGGGCTTTGGGCCGCATTTTTTTGGCCCATAAAAACCCGGGCCTTTTTGGTCCGGCCCGTTCAAGGCCCGGCCAGCCCGCGGGCTTTGCGGGCTCAAAAAAGTGCCAAAAAATAGGCATAAACCACCTTCGGCCCGCGAGCCGGCCCGGCCTGCCCTTGAGCCCGCGGGCAATGGGCTTAATTTTTTTGGCCCGTGAAAATTCGGACCTTTTTGGCCCGACCCGTTTTAACCCGGCCCGGCCCGCGCCCGCCCGCCCGTTTGCCACCTCTAACTTGAAGGTACTATTGGTAACTACTGGCCCAATAGTATTGTTGGCTCCTAAAAGGTCATAACTTGAAGGTACTATGAGTAGTAATTTAATTCCTTATATGCAGACAAATTTTTCTTCTATCTTTCGATGTGGGACTGGGGTGTTACATGTTGCAGGAGGTTTTGGAGATGATATAAAAATATGTTATGTTGCAGACAGGGGCGGAGTTACTTAGGGGGCAGGGGAGGCACCTGCCTTCGCTGGAAATTTTTTTTCTTCCTTATATAGC
The DNA here is from genome assembly GCA_016801055.1 of Panax notoginseng. Taxonomy (NCBI): domain Eukaryota; kingdom Viridiplantae; phylum Streptophyta; class Magnoliopsida; order Apiales; family Araliaceae; genus Panax; species Panax notoginseng. The sequence goes on from CM029012.1 coordinate 261,506,259, forward strand.
TATAGGGGCAAAAATAGAATTTCATAAATCTGGGGGCAGAATATATAAAAAAAATTGAAGTTAAAACTTAAAACTTTAAATAGCCAGCCGGCACCCCCACAACCCACAGCTAAAGGAACAAGCTTCATAAATCTTTCTCTCTCTACAGAGTACAGACTACAGGCTTCATAAATTTCTCAAGTGAACAAACTTCATAAATCTTTCTCTCTCTACAGACTATCGACTTCATAAATTTCTAGTGAACAAGCTTCATAAATCTTTCTCTCCCCTGCAAGTCTGCAACAGTGCCACCGGTGAGTATGAATGTATGATACTTTATTCTCTAAGATTAATGTTAATATGTTATACTTAATAGTTAATAGTTAATACTTCTAAGTTCTAATGTTAGTGATATGATTTGTGGATTTTAGGGGTTTAAATCTACTTATAATCTGAGCTATTTTGGTCACTGATTGATGGATTTAATTTTTAATTTTTCATCTCACTTGAAATTGGGGGTTTTTTAAATTGGGGGTTTCATGGATTATCGATATATCTTGTCTGCATTTCAGGCTTTTGCAATCTGCTTAAGCAGCTTTGATACCAAATTGGTCTGCTTAAGCAGTTTCTTCTTAATGTCGTTGTGGGGTCTAGGAGGATAGCATTGTAATTTGAAAATATTATTATGATTAGTTAATATTATGATTAGTTCAAATTTTCTTTATTTAATTTTAACAAAAAAATCAGTTAAAATCCGCACCTGTCGGATAAAATTCCTGGATCCGCCCCTGTTGCAGATATTTGTAAAATGTTTCATAATTCACCATTGATTTAATTTTTCGCTTTATCGTTTCCAGATTAGAAGAGATGTGTACTCCTTATACTACTTCCAACGTTGTGTCTATCTATGTGATCAGCGATGTCTTATATGTTATTTCAACAAAAATATCGCTTTTTGCTTGACTTTTACCTTCTCTTTCATTTGTTTTTCACTTCCTGTTACATGTCACATACATTTCCATAATTTTTTGGATCACAAGCGTTCCAAAACAGTGATTTCATGTTTTTTATTTGCTAGTTTCTGAGTCTGTTCCTGGCCTCTTAATTAACAAATATGATTTCCTGTTTTTTATTTGCAGGGCCTCTTCGTTTCATTTACATATTTTGTCTCTTATCTCTTCCATTCTATTTACTTGCACATAAAATTGAAAACTTCTTTGTTTACAGAGCAATGTTTGTTAGTTTTTTGGTTGGTACGATCCTCCAATGTGTGACAGATCAGGACAAATAATCCCCGAATTACTTCAAAAGATATTAACGGAAAGGAGAAAGAGATGGAGGACATGCGTGCAATATGCAACAGAAGAAGAATAAAATTAATTATTGCACTTGTTTGTTTTAGGTTTTTGATTTTAATCATTTTATTGTAGATGGAGTAAATATTGTCATTTGAGTTGATTAAACTTTTAGTATAATTTGTTGTAACCTTGTCCAAGAAGGGAACGTAATCATGGTATGCAATTATTATTTTTGGTCGTGTAAACCAGGGTAATAAAATTGAAAACCAGTTGGATCCTTGGATGTGTATGTAACTTGAGAAAGGTTCTTCTGTCTTTCTGAAAACTGTACGGATTGTTTTGTCTTTGTGTTGTTAGAAGTCGTTTGTTTGACAGAACACTGATACTTTACGTTACATGTTTTGATTAGTGGCACTTCACTTAGAAAACTACTGCATCAAATGGCTAAAGACCATCCGAATATGCAGTCTTTAAAATAGTTCACCAAGTATTAATGCGTTTCATTATTCCTTTTATCAATCAACATATATAAACTTGCCCATCTTCCTATAAATTTATTGACTAAATTAAAAGCTGCGTGTGTTGATTGTAGGGATGTATGTAATCAGAAACTTATATAATTTCTCATTCTTGATTGTTTCACAGACTCCAAGACCTCCCATATGCAGCGGACATTTATTTTATGCTTAGTTCAAGATTGAATAATGATTTTACAGTCACTTGAAGCTTGAAAAATGTTCATCATTAGTAGATCGAAGTCAAAGCAGTTTTGCAAAAATGAAGATAACATGTTTTATGAGGTAAAATATGAGCCTACAAGCATACCTAGATTAAGAGTTAAGACCGACAGATTAGTAAATAAAAATGGGCTGCTGGTATATCATACAACACAATAAACAACAACTTGCAAAAGCCTTGAGGTTAAACACAATAATCAACTCGAAGCAAAACTTGTCAAAATTCAAAGTTACAGCCTTCGCATCAGCAGTAGGACCATCAAACTGAAGGGGTCCTATATGGGTTTCTGTAAGCATCATCAATCAAAAATCTTGTAGCATTTTGTATAAGCAATGGTGAATACTTAAGCTTGAAGCAAATATCGTATTAATTACAGCAACATCACCACCTTTTTGCTCACGTAATGTTCTTTGAGCCACCTTCTTGTCGAACTGGTGTCAAGTTTAAAGGAAGATATATTAGAGCCTTGTGCAGCAATTATTGGAAACATAATGCAGGGCATCAATTATCACACTATATAGAGTTATCTGATAAATGCCCAAATAACAAAATGAAAAAGAAAGACAAGTAGTTTTTAGAATAACATACTACGTACAGGATTATTCCTTAACATACTAAATTAATTAAAAGAAGACAAATGAATCAGCTACTCCAGAGTTTTATTTCAACCTCAATACAATAATTATAAGCATATATCATAATAACTCCTGGGTTTAGATTGATGTAAAGATAAGAGAAATGAAGCGGTGTTTAGGCCTTCAATTTGTGCTAGTGACTTGAATGAGAATAGTGAGCCCATTAAATTACACAATGTCTTAGATTATATAATCACAATAATTTTATTATAATTCCATCGCTCAACCAAGAATAGTGAGCCCATTAAAGCTCTTAAACAAACTTTTGAGAACCAAGCCTTTAGAGGGTTGAAGGGTGCAAACCAATCCATCTCATTCTTAACTACATAGCTATGATAGACTATGAAACAACCGTGCGTGTATTTGACAAAGAAAAATGATTTGAATGTAAATGACCAAATTAAATTGTGATAAGATAAAATAAATTATGTCGGACTAATTTTAATTCTCTCCTATCTTATAGGTCGATCATAAGTTATAAACATATATATACATGCATGGGGTATGATTCATAACAAGTTAACAACCTTAGACTAGGAGCCACCTTTTAACAAAAGAATAACGAAAGGTGGTATTTTACATTACATTTGGATCGATAAAAGATTATTGAAAAAGTTACAAAAAATACATTCAGTACCGCATGTATAGTGGGGAGAGTGCTGGTCAAAGTCTTTTCCTCACCCATTAAATGCTCCGCCCTTTGATTTTTCAACAGTCCCCCGACTCTTGAATCTGTGTCCCCTCATTTATTCCTCTTCTCCCATTTCTTTTGCTATAAAAAGGGCAACAAATGGAGGAAGAAAGATACACCAAAATATAAACTCTCATCCGAGAGTGAGAAAAAAAAGAAAAGGGTGGGTGAGAGAAATTCCATCCAGAGAGGATGGATAAAAATAATCTCATCCGAAAAAGGGTAGAAGAAAGTTTTTCTAAAGTTTTAGAAAAATAGAGAGAGAGAAAGATAGTTCAAATAAAAAAGTGTTTTATTTGAGTTCTATTACATAGTTATTGTGGTGAAGTAATTTGGGTTTGTACTCAAATTAAGATATCTTTGTATTCTCTCATATTATTCTAGTGAATTATTCGGTGTTTGTCCCGTGGTTTTTACCTCTTAGTTTTATATGGCTTTCCACGTAAAAATTTTGGTGTCTCATGGTTAGATATTTTCTACTCATTATTTTCTGCAGTGGTTATTATTTTGGTGGAATTACAAATTTAATCTGTTTGACATGTGCTTATATTTTATCCGTCTAATTTATCAAAGACAACAGTATTTGAGAGCTGATTTTTTCCAACAACTGGTATCAAAGTTAAGGTTATTTGCTCAGTTATTTTTGATAAATTTTATGGAGGAATCAGTCGGAGCCATGATTAAATTGACCTTTTTAAATTTTTCGATCTGGAAGCCTATAATGGAGGATATCCTTTATTGTAAGGATCTGTATGATCTGTTGGAGCTCAAGGGAAAGAAGCCCACGGATAAGTCTGAGGCTGATTGGAATAAAATGAATAGGAAGACTATTTGTGACGCCCCCAAAATTAGGTATACATCACACATCTTGGGTCGTCAGATACATAGTACAGAATACAAATACAACTTATTAATACAACTGTCGTGTACAATACGATAAAACATAACTGTGAGTTTGAATATAATTATTGTCTACTAGAGACTATACAAACTCAAAAAGAGTCCTCATTACAATTATTATCACACTATTTAACAGAATAGTGAGGACTACTAATACTATCATCTTGTCCATCACTCCGTTCCCCGACTCGTCCCAGCTATATTCTCATTTCCTGAAGAGAACAGTGAAAGAAAGGGTGAGCTCAACTAGCCCGATAAGAAATATTATGACTAAGATAATGCAGAATAAATTATCATTAGCCTTCAACAATGTTAAACTGATAAAATATAACGAACATCAAGTTTAACTGCAGCGGAACAAGCAATCCATTAAAAGAGTCAAGTAGAAAATAAAATCTACTATCTTCTATGATTTAAAAGGTTTTTCAACACTGTTATCGCTGGGACTCATCTTAATAAAATAATTCACATCATTGAATCACCCCTGCACTACGACCAATGATATTCGTGTATTCATTAATGGTCATGATCATGCCAACAACTGTCCATCAATACACTACGGGCCAATGAGGACTTTTACCACATCATTTGTAACATTACGGTCATGATTATACCGAATAATCCCTGGTCATAATCATACCAAGTCCATCTATGCACTACAGGCCACAGATGACTTTCAACATTTTATAAACATGAGGATGATGACAATGATATAAGAATTCAATAAAACAAGTTCAAGAATTAATTTATCCAAAAATTAACAACGTCCAAATTGTCAACATGATACTGCTTTGTGGAGTAAAATTCAAGAATTCTTAAAAGAATATTTTCATGAAAAGATACTAGATGAAACGCAATTATCAAGTATATTTCACAATTTCATGGAGTATAGAAGTCAAAACTTAACCAACTGAGTATAATAAAGAATGGAATAACAAAAGAAATCACCATGCATGCGATAGACCGCACAGACAGGTTATTCCAACAGAATAATAAATAATGGAACCAGGTCCGGCGTAAAACACACAGACATGATATTCTAACATAATAATAATAAAGACGAAATCAGGTCCGGTGTAAAACACACAGACAGGATGTTCCAATAGAATAATAATAAAGACGGAATCAGGTCCGGTGTAAAACACACAGACAGGATATTCTAACAGAATAATAATAAAGACGGAACCAGGTTCGGTGTAAAACACACAGCCAGGATGTTCCAACAGAATAATAGAAGAATGTCACCAAGTATAGGGTAGACCGCGTATACAGGTTATTCCAACAGAATAATAAGAAATGGAATAACAACAGTTCTCTTCATGAATAAGAAAGAATAACACCCCTTACCGTTTTAAAGAAGAACTGAAATAAGGAAGTAGTTAAGTAGCAGAATACTTTTCTTCTCTCTCTATATAGTTTCTCTCTCTAGAGTTCAGTGAATTCGTAAGAAATAATGAAGGAATGAGCTGCTATTTATAGAAAAATAGAATGCATAGTAACTAATCCATGAACGGTCCAAATTGATTACTTTAATCTGACGGTCCATATTTAAAGAAAAATCTTTTAAATAAAATATAATATATTCTATTTATAGAATAACTTTAATAAAGTATTCTGTTTTATATAAAAAGATATTTTTGTTTTATTACGTTAATAATACGAATAAAACAAAACTTCATTATCACTAAATAATTCATATTATTAACTGAATATAATTGAATCAAACTGAGTGACTTCTCACATAAGCATTAATAATTAAAACCGTGTGCTACTATGCAACCATGCGTATTACTGTTCTTTTACTACCGAGTAGTTCAACAATATCAATGGTAAAACTTCCGCCGTTATTTTTAATAAAATATTTTTGTCGTTTTCTCAATCCGACAATAATTCCGTAGTGGGGTCCACCAATGATTGTGCCGTTGTACGAATATTCCCTGGTAAAACGAATATTCTCCGACCAATCGAATATTATATAACAACTTGCGTACTTTACAAAATTTATAAATATTACCCACAACTATAACATTATATCAAATTAACTCCATAATATTCAAAAATAATATTTATAAAAAATTCATCTTTATTTATAAAAGTTGGGGGTCTTACAACCTCCCCTTCTTATGAAATTTCTCCCTCAAAATTAGGGTACGTACCTGGTATGTCGAAGAGGTAAGGATATTCTACCTTGGAGCGTAGAATATGTTCCTTCTTATCCAAGATTTGAACATGAACTTCTTCATACGTCAAAGCTCCGCTATTTCGTCCGGTTCTAACTCAATAATGTGGTTCGGGTCTTCCACATATTTACGTAACATGGATATGTGAAAAATGTTATGAACACGTACGAGACATACTTGGCGGTAAAGCGAGTCTATAAGCCACAGTTCTTACTCGATCGAGGATTAAAAATGGACCGATGAATCGAGGATTGAGCTTTCCTCTCTTTCCAAATCTCGTAACTCCTTTCCATGGAGCAACACGTAAGAACACATGATCTCCTATATCAAATTCTACGTCCTTTCGATGAAGATCAGCATAACTCTTTTGTCGATCTTGTGAGGTTTTTATACGTTGTCGGATCGTTTAAATCTTTTCTGTAGTCATACGTACCAACTCCGGTCCCAACAACGTTGCTTCACCCACCTCATCCCAGCATACTGGAGAACGACACTTTCTTCCATATAACGCTTCGAATGGAGCCATGCCAATACTTGCTTGATAACTGTTGTTGTAGGAAAACTCCACCAATGATAAGAACTTGTCCCAACTTCCCTTGAAGTCAAGGACACAGAGTCTTAATAAATCTTCCAGAGTTTGAATAGTCCTCTCTGATTGTCCGTTCGTCTGAGGATGATATGCTGAACTAAATCGTAAATCCGTGCCCATAGCTTTTTGTAAGCTAACCCAAAATCGTGAAGTGAATCTTGGGTCTCGGTTAGAAACTATGGATACTGGCATACCATGCAGTCTTACAATCTCGTTTATGTACATACGAGCAAGACGTTCAAGTGTATAAGTTTCTCGTATCGGTAAAAAATGAGCAGACTTGGTCAATCTATCAACAATGACCCAAATCGCATCAATACTTTGAGAAACCTTAGGAAGACCGGTAACGAAATCCATGGTAATGTGCTCCCACTTCTATTTTGGAATTTCAAGTGGTTGCAATGGACCTTTTGGTACTTGATGCTCCGTCTTGACTCGTTGACAAGTTAGACACCTTGAGATAAACAACGCTATCTCTCGCTTCATTTGCTCCACCAAAATGTATGACGAAGATCATGATACATTTTGGTACTCCCAAGATGGATTGCAAACGGTGTGTTGTGCGCCTCCATCATAATTTCATACTTTAAATCAGGGTCATTAGAAACACAAAGTCTGAAGTTGACTCGAAGTATTCCTTCTTCATCGATTCTTGCTTCCGGCATAGCACCTTCTTGCACTTTCTTTCTCATATGCATCAGCTCCAGGTCTGTAGGTTGAGCAAATTTAACTTTATCGATTAAAGTCGGTTCTACTCGTATATTCGCCATCATCACATGGGTCCCTGGAGTCTTTAACTCTATCTTCATCCTTTGTAAGTCACACAAAATGGGCCTTTGTGTTGACAATATTGCACTCGTACTTGCATATGCGCTTCTACTCAATGCGTCAGCTACCACGTTCGCTTTTCCAAGATGGTATTGAATGGTATGATCATAATCTTTCAACAGTTCAAGCCAACGTCGTTGTCGCATGTTGAGTTCCTTTTGAGTGAAAAAAATATTTGAGGCTTTTATGATCCGTAAAGATCTCCAACTTCTCCCCATACAAGTAATGCTTCCAAATTTTAAGTGCAAAGACAACAGCTGCCAACTTTAGATCATGAGTAGGATAATTCCTCTCATATTCTTTGAGTTGTCTTGATGCATAGGCTATGACTTTTCCATGTTGCATGAGAACGCATCCCAACCCTTTGCTTAAAGCATCACTATAGATGACAAATCCCTCCGAGCCAGATGGTATTGTTAGAACAGGTGCTGAAATGAGTCTCCTCTTGAGTTCTTAAAAACTCTTATTACATTCTTTGCTCCAACCAAACTTTGTATCTTTCCGAGTCAGCTGAGTTAGTGGAGTAGCGATTCGAGAAAATCCTTCCACGAATCTCCGATAATAACCAGCTAAACCGAGAAAGCTACGTACTTCGGTTACTGATTTAGGTTGTTCCCAGCTTTGAATAGCTTCAATCTTTGCTGGGTCAACAGATATTCCATGACTTGATACTACGTACCCAAGGAATGCTACCTCCTCCAGCCAGAACTCGCATTTCTTCAACTTGGCATAAAGCTTGTATTCACGAAGCTTTTGGAGTACCAGCCTCAAGTGTTGCTCATGATCTTCACGACTTTTGGAATAAATAAGGATGTCATCAATAAAGACGACCACAAAGTGATCCAAATATTCCTTGACTTACGAAAATAATTAATTTTTGCATGATGAGTAGTTAACCAATCAATCCCTAGAATCACGTCAAATGCAAGTATTTTTAATGAAATCAGATCGACAGATAATGTGTGGGTACCAACTTGAACCAAACAAGACTTATAAACCGTGGATGTAATGAAGGTTTCTCCCAATGGAGTTTCAACAGATAAGTCAAAGTCTAATTTCTCCGGAGTCAAATTTAATCGATGAACGCAGGTAGGAGAAATAAAAGAATGGGTAGAAACGGTATCAAATAAAGTATAGACTTCGTTAGAGTTTATGATAAGCTTAACTGTGATGACCTCATTCGGGTTCCTTGCTTTTTGGGAGGTCACAACAAACGCTTTCCCTTGCACTACCGGTTTTGACTTTTCTGGGACGGCCTTTGGTGCCTCCATTCTGGCTGAACTTATTTTTGGTAAACGACAAAATCGAGCTAAATGACCTTCTTTTCCACAATTATAACATGCTTTAGACGGCATCACGCAGTTTGGACTGATGTGCCCCTCCCCTCCGCATTTGAAACATATGATAGGTGGTCGTTCTCCTTCCTGAACAACGGGTGCGGGTGCTGGTGCTGGTGCTGACGTCTTTCCATCATTGTTGAATCTCCTCTTCTTGAAATGACCATTCTTATTGTTTTGGCCCTGATTACCACCGAAGTGGTTACCATTTCTGGCCTGTTGATTTCCACCACGCTTGTTGTCACCGCTTCGATGACTGCTCTCACTGGTATTATCATTTTGCTGACTGCTCTCTTTTGGTTGCATTGACTCGTTATCGCGCTCCACTAACTGAGCTTTATTCACAACATCTGAATACAAACACAGTTTATGAGAAATAAGATGTTGACGTATCTCAGGTTTCAAACCTCGCAAAATATTCGCGTCATTCGCTCTTCATTATCCACCAAGTGGGACGCAAACCGGGAAAACTCAGCAAATTTAACCTCATACTGCAACACGGTCATATTATTCTGCTCCAATTTGATGAACTCCACCTCCTTCATGTGTCGAACACTTTCGGGAAAGTATTTGTCATTGAACAGCTCTTAGAACTTCTCCCAAGACATCTTCAGTGCGGCAGGTTGAGTACGCTTAATCGATTCCCACCAATAATCTGCCTCTCCTCGCAACATAAAGGCGGCAAAGGGAACCTTTTGCTCCTCGGAGCATCCCAAGACATAAAATATCTTGGTTGTGACGCCCCCAAAATTAGGTATACATCACCCATCTTGGGTCGTCAGATACATAGTACAGAATACAAATACAACTGATTAATACATCTGTCGTGTACAATACGACAAAACATAAACTGTGAGTTTGAATACAAATATTATCTTCTAGAGAGTATTCATACTCAAAAGGAGTCCTCATTACATTTATTAACACACCATTACATAGAATAGTGAGGACTACTAACTAATACTATCATTCGGACCATCACTCCGTACCCCGACTTGTCCCAGCTACGTTCTCATTTCCTGAAGAGAACAGTGAAAGAAAGGGTGAGCTCAACTAGCCCAATAAGAAATATTATGACTAAGATAATGCAGAATAAATTATCATTAGCCTTCAACAATGTTAAACTGATAAAATATAATAGACATCAAGTTTAACTGTAGCGGAACAAGCAATCCATTAAAAGAGTCAAGTAGAAAATAAACTCTACTATCTTTTATGATTTAAAAAGTTTTTCAACACTGTAATCGCTGAGACTCAGCTTAATAAATAATCCACATCATCGAATCACCCCTGCACTACGGCCAAGGATATTCGTGTATTCATTAATGGTCATGATCATGCCAACAACTGTCCATCAATGCACTACGGGCCAATGAGGACTTTTACCACATCATTTGTAACATTACGGTCATGATTATACCGAATAATCCCTGGTCATAATCATACCAAGTCCATCTATGCACTACAGGCCACAGATGACTTTCAACATTTTATAAACATGAGGATGATGACAATGATATAAGAATTCAATAAAACAAGTTCAAGAATTAATTTATCCAAGAATTAACAACGTCCAAATTGTCAACATGATACTGCATTGTGGAGTAAAATTCAAGAATGCTTAGAAGAATATTTTCTTGAAAAGATACTGGATGAAACGCAACTATCAAGGATATTCCACAAATTTCATGGAGTATAGAAGTCAAAACTTAACCAACTGAGTATAATAAAGAATGGAATAACAAAAGAAATCACCATGCATGCGATAGACCGCACAGACAGGTTATTCCAACAGAATAATAAATAATGGAACCAGGTCCGGCGTAAACGCACAGACAGGATATTCCGACAGAATAATAAATAATGGAACCAGGTCCGGTGTAAAACACACAGACAGGATGTTCCAACAGAATAATAATAAAAACGGAACCAGGTCCGGTGTAAAACACACAGACAGGATGTTCCAACAGAATAATAAACGGAACCAGGTCCGGTGTAAAACACACAGACAGGATGTTCCAACAGAATAATAGAAGAATGTCACCAAGTATAGGGTAGACCGCGTATACTGGTTATTCCAACAGAATAATAACGAATGGAATAACAAAAGTTCTCTTCATGAATATAAAAGAAATAATATTCCCTACCTTAAAAGAACTGGATATTGGAAAAGTGATGTAGCAGAATACTTTTAGTCTCTCTCTCTCTTATTCTCTCTATACTTTCTCTCTCTATAGCTTGAATGAATTCGTGAAAAATAATGAAGCCCTAGGCCTCTATTTATAGAAAAACTGAGGGTGGCTCTTGGTCTTAACGAAGGGTCAAATGACTCTTGGTCTTAACGAAGGGTCAAATGACTCTTGGTAATATTGAAGGGACAACTACTATTGACGAAAGTAATTACTATTGACCAAGGTAAATACTATTGACGAAGGTAATTACTATTGACCAAGGTAAATACTATTGACCAAGGTAAATACTATTGACGAAGGTAATTACTATTGACCAAGGTAAATACTATTGACGAAGGGACTCTTAGATGATGACATATGGCCCCCCATAAAATAACCAAACTTACCACAACGTCTCAATTATTGATTTAATAATATAACATATTATACAGATGATACTATGACAATAATTTAAGAGATATGATGCAGCAATTACTGTAACAATAATTGAGTATAGCTGAGTGACTTCTCACGTAAGCATCAATAATCAATACCGTGTGCTACTATGCAACCACGCGTATTACTGTACTTTTACTACCAAGTAGTTCAACAGTTTTAACGGTTTTAACGGTAACACCTCAGCCGTTATTTTTATAGAAAGATAATTCTGTCGTTTTCTCAATCCGACAATAATTTCGTTATGGGGTCCACCAATGATTGTGCCGTCGTACGAATATTCCTCGACAAAAAGAATATTCTCCGACCAAACGAATATTTTATAACAACTTGCTTACTTTGCAAAATTTATAAATATTACCCACAACTATAACATTATATCAAATTAACTTCATAATATTCAAAAATGATATTTATAGAAAATTCATCTTTATTTATAAAAATTGGGGTCTTACAACCTCCCCTTCTTATGAAATTTCGCCCTCGAAATTAGGGTACGTACCTGGTATGTCGAAGAGGTAAGGATACCTTGATTTCATTTCTGATTCTAACTCCCAAGTCATTTCCTCAACATCGTGGTTTCTCCACAAAACTTTAACTTGAGGTATAACCTTGGAGCGTAGAATATGTTCCTTCTTATCCAAGATTTGAACAGGAACTTCTTCATACGTCAAATCCTCCGCTATTTCGTCCGGTTCTAACTCAATAATGTGGTTCGGGTCTTCCACATATTTGCGTAACATGGATATGTGGAAAACGTTATGAACACGAGACATACTTGGCGGTAAAGCGAGTCTATAAGCCACAGTTCCTACTCGATCGAGGATTAAAAATGGACCGATGAATCGAGGATTTAGCTTTCCTCTCTTTTCAAATCTCGTAACTCCTTTCCATGGAGCAACACGTAAGAACACATGATCTCCTACATCAAATTCCACGTCCTTTCGATGAAGATCAGCATAACTCTTTTGTCGATCTTGTGAGGTTTTTATACGTTGTCGGATCGTTTGAATCTTTTCTGTAGTCATACGTACCAACTCCGGTCCCAACAACGTTGCTTCGCCCACCTCATCCCAGCATACTGGAGAACGACATTTTCTTCCATACAATGCTTCGAATGGAGCCATGCCAATACTTGCTTGATAACTGTTGTTGTAGGAAAACTCCACCAATGGTAAGAACTTGTCCCAACTTCCTTTGAAGTCAAAGACACAGAGTCTTAATAGATCTTCAAGAGTTTGAATAGTCCTCTCTGATTGTCCGTCCGTCTGAGGATGATATGCTGAACTAAATCGTAACTCCGTGCCCATAGCTTTTTGTAAACTAACCCAAAATCGTGAAGTGAATCTTGGGTCTCGGTCAGAAACTATGGATACTGGCATACCATGCAGTCTTACAATCTCGTTTATGTACATACGAGCAAGACGTTCAAGTGTATAAGTTTCTCGTATCGGTAAGAAATGAGCAGACTTGGTCAATCTATCAACAATGACCCAAATCGCATCAATACCTTGAGAAACCCTAGGAAGACCGGTAACGAAATCCATGGTAATGTGCTCCCACTTCCATTCTGGAATTTCAAGTGGTTGCAATGGACCTTTTGGTACTTGATGCTCCGCTTTGACTCGTTGACAAGTTAGACACCTTGAGATAAACAACGCTATCTCTCTCTTCATATTGCTCCACCAAAATGTATGACGAAGATCATGATACATTTTGGTACTTCCAGGATGGATTGCAAACGGTGTGTTGTGCGCCTCCATCATGATTTCATACTTTAAATCAGGGTTGTTAGGAACACAAAGTCTGGAGTTGACTCGAAGTATTCCTTCTTCATCGATTCTTGCTTCCGATATAGCACCTTCTTGCACTTTCTTCTTCATACGCATCAGCTCCAGGTCTGTAGCTTGAGCAGCTTTAACTTTATCGATTAAAGTCGGTTCTACTCGTATATTCGCCATCATCACATGGGTCCCTGGAGTCTTTAACTCTATCTCCATCCTTTGCAAGTCACACAAAATGGGTCTTTGTGTTGACAATATCGCACTCGTACTTGCATATGATCTTCTACTCAATGCGTCAGCTACCACGTTCGCTTTTCCAGGATGGTATTGAATGGTATGATCATAATCTTTCAACAGTTCAAGCCAACGTCGTTGTCGCATGTTGAGTTCCTTTTGAGTGAAGAAATATTTGAGGCTTTTATGATCCGTAAAGATCTCCACCTTCTCCCCATACAAGTAATGCCTCCAAATTTTAAGTGCAAAGACAACAGCTGCCAACTCTAGATCATGAGTAGGATAATTCCTCTCATATTCCTTGAGTTGTCTTGATGCATAGGCTATGACTTTTCCATGTTGCATGAGAACACATCCCAACCCTTTGCTCGAAGCATCACTGTAGATGACAAATCCCTCCGAGCCAGATGGTATTGTTAGAACAGGTGCTGAAATGAGTCTCCTCTTGAGTTCTTGAAAACTCTGCTCACATTCTTCGCTCCAACCGAACTTTGTATCTTTTCGAGTCAGCTGAGTTAATGGAGTAGCGATTCGAGAAAATCCTTCCACGAATCTCCGATAATAACCAGCTAAACCAAGAAAGCTACGTACTTCGGTCACTGATTTAGGTTGCTCCCAGCTTTGAATAGCTTCAATCTTTGCCGGGTCAACCGATATTCCACGACTTGATACTACGTGCCCAAGGAATGCTACCTCTTCCAGCCAGAACTCGCATTTCTTCAACTTGGCATAAAGTTTGTATTCACGAAGCTTTTGGAGTACCAGCCTCAAGTGTTGCTCATGATCTTCACGGCTTTTGGAATAAACAAGGATGTCATCGATAAAGACGACCACAAAGTGATCCAAATATTCCTTGAATACCCTGTTCATCATATCCATGAAGGCAGCAGGAGCATTAGTCAATCCAAAAGACATAACTAAGAATTCATAATGCCCATACCGAGTTCTGAAGCCAGTCTTTGGAATATCCTCAGTTCTAACCTTCAGCTGATGATATCCAGAACGAAGATCGATCTTTGAAAAGAATTGTGCTCCTTGCAACTGGTCAAACAGGTCATCAATACGTGGCAATGGGTACCTATTTTTGATGGTGACATGATTCAACTCCCGATAATCAATACAAAGTCGCATACTCCCATCTTTCTTCTTCACGAACAGAACAGGAGCACCCCAAGGAGAAGTACTAGGACGAATAAAACCAATGTCTAACAATTCCTGCAGTTGGGTCTTTAACTCCTGAAGTTCAATAGGAGCCATTCGATATGGGGCTTTGGAAATGGGTTTTGTACCGGGTTCAAGGTCGATACAAAATTCAATTTCACGCTCTGGGGGTAGGCCAGGAAGTTCTTCGGGAAATACGTCAGGAAATTTATTAACAACAGAAATATCATTCAAAGCTGACGTATTTTTGTTTAGATCTGTGACATGAGCTAAGAAAGCTTGACATCCGTTTTTCAATAAACGAATAGCTTTATGGCTTGAGATGACAGCGATTGATTTTAATGGTTTGGTTGCTTGAATTCGCATAATAGGTCGATTAGGAATATGAAAGCTAACAACCTTACGAAAACAATCAATTTTTGCATAATGAGTAGTTAACCAATCAATCCCTAGAATCACGTCAAATGCAAGTATTTTTAATGAAATCAGATCGATAGGTAATGTGTGGGTACCAACTTGAACCAAACAAGACTTATAACCAGTGGAGGTAATGAAGGTTTCTCCCAACGGAGTTTCCACAGATAAGTCAAAGTCTAATTTCTCCGGAATCAAATTTAATCGATGAGCGCAAGTAGGAGAAATAAAAGAATGGGTTGAACCGGTATCAAATAAAGTATAAACTTCTTTAGAGTTTATGATAAGCTTACCCGTGATGACCTCATTCGGGTTCCTTGCTCTCTGGGAGTTCACAACAAACGCTCTCCCTTGCACAACCGGTTTTGACTTTTCTGGGACGGCTTTTGGTGCCTCCATCCTAGCTGAATTTGTTTTCGGTAAACGACAAAATCGGGCTAAATGACCTTCTCTTCCACAATTATAACATGCTTTGGACGGCATCGCGCAGTTTGGACTGATGTGCCCCTCCCCTCCGCATTTGAAACATATGATAGGTGGTCGTTCTCCTTCCTTAACGACAGGTGCTGGTGCTGACGTCTTTCCATCATTGTTGAATCTCCTCTTCTTGAAATGTCCATTCTTATTGTTTTGGCCCTGATTACCACCGAAGTGGTTACCATTTCTGGCCTGTTGATTCCCTCCACGCTTGTTGTCACCGCTTCGATGACTGCTCTCACTGGTATTATCATTTTGCGGCTGCTCTCTTTTGGTTGCGTTGTCTCGTTATCGCGCTCCACCAACTGAGCCCTATTTACAACATCTGAATACAAACACAGTTTATGAGAAACAAGATGTTGACGTATCTCCGGCTTCAAACCTCTTAAAAACATCCGCGTCATTCTTTCTTCATTATCCACCAGGTGGGACGCAAACCGGGATAACTCCGCAAATTTTGCCTCGTACTGCGACACGGTCATATTATTCTGCTCCAATTTGATGAACTCCACCTCCTTCATGTGACGAATACTCTCGGAAAAGTATTTGTCGTTAAACAGATCTTGAAACTTCTCCCAAGACATCTTCAGTGCGGCAGGTTGAGTACGCTTTATCGATTCCCACCAGTAATCTGCCTCTCCTCGCAACATAAAGGCGGCAAAGGGAACCTTTTGCTCCTCGGAGCAACCCAAGACATCAAATATCTTGGTGATCTGCTTTATCCATGTTTCAGCTACAAGTGGTTTGGGTTCTCCCTTAAACTCCGGTGGTCCCAGCTCCTTAAACTGTTTAGCGGTGACCGCCTGAGAGTTTCCAGTATTTCCACCTACGTTGTGGACAGGAGCCGCTTTCACCTGTTGTTGCATGAATTGCATAAAGCCTCTGAACATTTGATCATTCATCATTTGGTCAGTGTTGTTGTTTGCATGAGGATTGACACCTTCCTGATGCACATTATCCTGATTATTGATATGTGGTGAATCAACTGTCGTCTGTGCTCCATTGCTATTCTCAACATTCTCAGATGCCATTTTCAGATACTGTCACAAAATAAAAATTAATTGATATGTCATATATTATCCTTATATTATGACCGACCAATTAAATACCATGCAAATAAACTTAGGTATGCCATACTAGCGAAGGAATTCCCCGTCCTCCTAGTTCTATTCTCACATCTTAGCCAGGGATCATATCCCTAAGCTCTGATACCAACTGTGACGCCCCCAAAATTAGTTATACATCACCCATCTTGGGTCGTCAGATACATAGTACAGAATACAAATACAACTGATTAATACATCTGTCGTGTACAATACGACAAAACATAAACTGTGAGTTTGAATACAAATATTATCTTCTAGAGAGTATTCATACTCAAAAGGAGTCCTCATTACATTTATTAACACACCATTACATAGAATAGTGAGGACTACTAACTAATACTATCATTCGGACCATCACTCCGTACCCCGACTTGTCCCAGCTACGTTCTCATTTCCTGAAGAGAACAGTGAAAGAAAGGGTGAGCTCAACTAGCCCAGTAAGAAATATTATGACTAAGATAATGCAGAATAAATTATCATTAGCCTTCAACAATGTTAAACTGATAAAATATAATAGACATCAAGTTTAATTGTAGCGGAACAAGCAATTCATTAAAAGAGTCAAGTAGAAAATAAACTTTACTATCTTTTATGATTTAAAAAGTTTTTCAACACTGTAATCGCTGAGACTCAGCTTAATAAATAATCCACATCATCGAATCACCCCTGCACTACGGCCAAGGATATTCGTGTATTCATTAATGGTCATGATCATGCCAACAACTGTCCATCAATGTACTACGGGCCAATGAGGACTTTTACCACATCATTTGTAACATTACGGTCATGATTATACCGAATAATCCCTGGTCATAATCATACCAAGTCTGTAACAACCCCAAAATAGGTCCATTCCATCCAACCTATTATGAGTCGCCAAATACATGGTATAGAAAAAAAACTGTAACTTTATTACAACAATTATCGTGCAAAATACAACAACACATATGCTATAAGTTTGGCTACAAATATATACCAAATGTGACTCATGTTCCAACCGTGGACATCACCTCACAATGACACCTTACATAAAGGTATAGTCGAAAACTGTTTTAGAAATTAGAATCTTTGGGAAGTGCTCAAGGAAACCTTCGTACATGGGAGGCCACGCGTCTAGGTTATGATAGATATCATATGGCCACAGAATTATCCTTGGTTGACCCAATAGACCCCAAAGAAAAACGAGAAGATTACTATCATATTCTTCCCAATGGTGAGTCTTCTCTTGACATATCATTATCTCTACTGTCTCTAATTGAGAATTATACTTTAAACAAACACCAAGATTATATAGGTAGTGCTCGTATATATACTCAGCAAGTGGATGAGTACATCCCTATCTTATGATGACACGAGGTTGTATGTCGTTAGACATCTTGTATGATAGTGGCAAACCACCCTTCCAACGTTGGGTACACCTTACCCTATTGGATTCACCAAATATAACTACTAAATGAACTTTTCTATACTGCTTCGGGAGAACATCCACAGCTAGAGACCACCGTTCTATTTCCCCGTTACCCTCGCTCGACCCAGCTACACTCTTATTACCTGAAAGGAATTGTGAAGCAAAAGGGTGAGCACAACTAGCTCAGTAAAGAATATCATGACTAAAGATAATTAAATTATCAATAGCCTTCATCAATAATAAATCAGAGATTTAGAACATATGGTAAATGATAAAAATTTCAACCATAGTTGCAGCGGAACGAGCAATCCATTAGAAGAGTCAAATAGACTATAAAGTCTATTATCTTCTCCATGTTAAAAATCCACCAACAATATTTTATCCATGTAACATCACTCAACAGTTCCTTTCCACAATCATATGAATAACTCATAATCATAATTGTGACTATAAATTTTTCTTCGCACCCAGGACGAAGAATATTTTCATCTCCTGTCTTTACCTGAAACATCAAAGATCATGGTTATACCAAATCACAGTTCCTGTTTATAATCATACTAACAAATCCATCTTTGCACTACGGGCCAAAGATATTCATCAACAAACCATCTTTACACTACGGGCCAAAGATATTCATCAACAAACCATCTTTGCACTACGGGCCAAAGATATTCATCAACAAACCATCTTTGCACTACAGGCCAAAGATATTCAACAACAGTTCATCTTTGCACTACAGGCCAAAGATATTCATCAACAGGCCATCTTTGCACTACATGCCAAAGATATTCATCAACAATTAATATTTGCACTACAGGCCAAATATATTCATATCTCAAAGAAATATATAATCATTTCAGAATTTATATAAACAATAATTATAACCATGTTGATCAATTCACCTTTGCACTTAAGCTTAAGATATTCAATTATAAATTCAATGGTCATGATCATACCAGTCACAATTCAACTTTGCACTACAGGCCAAAGAGAACCCTAGTCATGATCATACCAATAATCTACCCATCTTTACACTCCAGTGAAAGAGAATTTCAACATTAGGGTTATAAAAATGTTATATATGATGATAAAAATAATATGATCAACATATAGTTTTAATCTCAAGAGTAATATTCGTAACTCATGAATAGTAACTCATGAATAGTAACCCCGACACAAAAGATAGAAATTCCACAATAAAATCCATACCAATATTTCGGTATAATGATATTGAAAGAATAACATTACTTAAATTTATAAACAATTTATTTTAATTGTTTACACTTTACTAATTAATGCATTTAATCATCATAAAATGCCAACTCTTACAATTTCATTATCAATAACCAAAATCCTCATCAAAAATCTGCATATACTTCATATAGGATTCTCAAGCCATAAAATCCTATTTTCCAATTTTCTTTCTTCACAAAACATATTTAATTCATTTACTCATAACTAGACTATTTTCATGAAAAATACCAAATCAGTTCCAAAAATATTTCTTTTCTGGGATTTAGCATAATATAGTCCTATAGTGAACATATATTTTTCTCAGAATTTTTAAAAGTCATTTACTATTTTTCATATGGTCAAAATAGCCGAATATTTAGACATTTATCAAAAATTGTACCTTTGTCTAAAAATTCTGAAATTTATAGAGTATACTTCTATCATACACATGTACTCCTAATAAAAATTTCATCAATTTTGGAGTTAACCACAAGGAATTATAAGCTGTTACTTTTAAAATAATCTTTTCTCATAAAATTCATAACTCTCAATCTATACATCCAAAAATCACCATTTTTGGACACAATCAAGAAAACTCATCAAAATATCATTTCAAATTTTTCCAGAATTTTTGAAGATCAGAAAAATTACGAAACTGAAAATCATAACAACCCTTAAAATTCCTTACTATCCCTTACTATCCCTTACAATCCCTTACTATCCCTTACTATCTCTTACCTCAAAAGAGCAGTACTTCTGACTGGATATCGGATATGATGCTGAAGGAAACTTGCACTGATGAATAGCAACCCACCAAGTATCTAAAAACTCACAAAATATGCTTCATAATATAGAGAGAGAAAGAGAGAAAACTTATGTTTCTGGTGTGATTTTCAATTCTAACTTAGCCCTCTATTTATAGGAAAATTTTGGTAGGTTTGACCTGCAACCTGATGGCTTTACCTGCTACTATTCCCACCCACCACATTTGAAATATAATTCAGCACATTTCTTCACCAACCACAAGTGGGGCCCACCAATTCTAGAATTTTCTACCAAAATGATAAACTCCGAAAATTCAACAATTTCTGAACCAGTCATCTCGTAAAATTCATAACAAATCATACGTTCATTTTTAACGGTTCAAAATTTGTGGGCATATACTCAACTTATATATGTATAACATATCCAAAAATTACCACGATCCAACGGTCGGATTAAAAATTATAACCCCCGTAAAATATCTCAAAACCCTGATTTTTAATACCTCCATTCCGACAAAAATACTGATAAAAACCTTAACATTAACTCCTTTATTTTTAACCACAAAAATATATTCCTCATTTATATCCACATAAAATAAATATTTCCTTATCATATGAATCAATAATTAATTATTCACAAATAATATTACAGAATCACATTTATGACAACCAGGTCGTTCCCAGGAAAGAGGGGGCTTTCCGATAAGGATTTCTCCTTACTGGCGCGCAATTAGATGACCAAACCTCTCCTTAGACAGAACTTTCTAGACATTGCCAATAATGTTATCTAATAATATTATTCAAATAATATGAATTATTGATCTGATAATGGGAAATACTGTGCAGTGACAATTATTGAACAACAATAATATAAAATTTCAACGTAGCAATTATTGAATCAATAAAATAAAATATTGAACAGTAATTACTGTAACAATTATTGAGTAGTGCCTTCTTACGTAAGGATCAATAATTTAAAAATACTGTGTAAAACCGTGTGCTACTGTGCAAACACGCGTATTACTGTATTTTAACCACCGGGTATTCCAACAGTGTTAACGGTAACAACTACGCCGTTATTTGTAAAAACTCAAATTTGTCGTTTTCTTCACCCGACAGTTATTCTGTTATGGGGCCCACAAATGGCTGCGCCGTCGTACGAATATTCCCCGACAGAAAGAATATTCCACGACCAAACGAATATTCCCCGACAACAATGAATATTTTATAACCACTTGTATATTTTGAAAAAAAAAATCATATTTCACCCATAACTTTAAACTTTTATCAATTTAACCATTTACTGAATAGTAATTATAAGAAAAATTGAATACTTTTATTTCATAAAATTCGGGGTCTTACAAAGTCCATCTATGCACTACAGGCCACAGATGACTTTCAACATTTTATAAACATGAGGATGATGACAATGATATAAGAATTCAATAAAACAAGTTCAAGAATTAATTTATCCAAGAATTAATAACGTCCAAATTGTCAACATGATACTGCATTGTGGAGTAAAATTTAAGAATGCTTAGAAGAATATTTTCTTGAAAAGATACTGGATGAAACGCAACTATCAAGGATATTCCACAAATTTCATGGAGTATAGAAGTCAAAACTTAACCAACTGAGTATAATAAAGAATGGAATAACAAAAGAAATCACCATGCATGCGATAGACCGCACAGACAGGTTATTCCAACAGAATAATAAATAATGGAACCAGGTCCGGCGTAAACGCACAGACAGGATATTCCGACAGAATAATAAATAATGGAACCAGGTCCGGTGTAAAACACACAGACAGGATGTTCCAAAAGAATAATAATAAAAACGGAACCAGGTCCGGTGTAAAACACACAGACAGGATGTTCCAACAGAATAATAAACGGAACCAGGTCCGGTGTAAAACACACAGACAGGATGTTCCAACAGAATAATAGAAGAATGTCACCAAGTATAGGGTAGACCGCGTATACTGGTTATTCCAACAGAATAATAACGAATGGAATAACAAAAGTTCTCTTCATGAATATAAAAGAAATAATATTCCCTACCTTAAAAGAACTGGATATTGGAAAAGTGATGTAGTAGAATACTTTTAGTCTCTCTCTCTCTTATTCTCTCTATACTTTCTCTCTCTATAGCTTGAATGAATTCGTGAAAAATAATGAAGCCCTAGGCCTCTATTTATAGAAAAACTGAGGGTGACTCTTGGTCTTAACGAATGGTCAAATGACTCTTGGTCTTAACGAAGGGTCAAATGACTCTTGGTAATATTGAAGGGACAACTACTATTGACGAAAGTAATTACTATTGACCAAGGTAAATACTATTGACGAAGGTAATAACTATTGACCAAGGTAAATACTATTGACCAAGGTAAATACTATTGACGAAGGTAATTACTATTGACCAAGGTAAATACTATTGACGAAGGGACTCTTAGATGATGACATATGGCCCCCCATAAAATAACCAAACTTACTACAACGTCTCAATTATTGATTTAATAATATAACATATTATACAGATGATACTATGACAAAAATTTAAGAGATATGATGCAGCAATTACTGTAGCAATAATTGAGTATAGCTTAGTGACTTCTCACGTAAGCATCAATAATCAATACCGTGTGCTACTATGCAACCACGCGTATTACTGTACTTTTACTACCAAGTAGTTCAACAGTTTTAACGGTTTTAACGGTAACACCTCAGCCGTTATTTTTATAGAAAGATAATTCTGTCGTTTTCTCAATCCGACAATAATTCCATTGTGGGGTCCACCAATGATTGTGCCGTTGTACGAATATTCCTCGACAAAAAGAATATTCTCCGACCAAACGAATATTTTATAACAACTTGCTTACTTTGTAAAATTTATAAATATTACCCACAACTATAACATTATATCAAATTAACTTCATAATATTCAAAAATGATATTTATAGAAAATTCATCTTTATTTATAAAAATTGGGGTCTGACATTGGTGATCTGCTTTATCCATATTTTTGCTATAAGTGATTTTGGCTCGCCCTTAAACTCCGGTGGTCCCAGCTCCTTGAACTGTTTAGCGGTGACCGTCTGAGAGTTTTCAGTGTTTCTACTTACATTTTGAACCGCCATAAATTGTACTTTTATCCAAAAATTCTGAAATTCACAGAGTATACTCCTATCATATACATATACTCCCAATTAAAAATTTCATCAATTTTGGAGTTAACCACAAGAAGTTATAAGCGGTTACTTTTAAAATAGTTTTTTCCCGTAAAATTCATAACTCTTAATCTATACATCCAAAAATCACCATTTTTGGATACAATCAATAAAACTTATCAAAATATCATTTCAAATTTTTCTAGAATTTTCTGAAGGTCAAAAGAAGTACGAACTGAAAAACATAATAACCCTTAAAATCCCTTACTATCCCTTACCTCAAAAAAACAGCACTTCTGACTGGAATGCAAAGCCGAAGGAAACTTACACTGAATAGCAACTCTCAAAGTATCTAAATTGTGACGCCCCCAAAATTAGGTATACATCACCCATCTTAGGTCGCCAGATACATGGTACAGAATTCAAATACATCTTACTAATACAACTGTCGTGTACAACACGACAAAACATAAACTGTGAGTTTGAATACAAATATTGTCTACTAGAGATTATACAAACTCAAAAGGAGTTCTCATTATAATTATTATCACACTATTTCACAGAATAGTGAGGACTACTAATGCTATTCTCTGGACCATCACTCTGTTCCCCGACTCGTCCCAGCTATATTCTCATTTCCTGAAGAGAACAATGAAAGAAAGGGTGAGCTCAACTAGCCCAGTAAGAAATATTATGACTAAGATAATGCAAAATAAATTATCAATAGTCTTCAACAATGTTAAACTGATAAAATATAATAGATATCAAGTTTAACTGCAGCGGAATAAGCAATCCTTAGAAGAGTCAAGTAGAGAATAAAATCTACTATCTTCTATGATTTAAAAATGTTTTCATCAATTTTTATCGCTGAGACTCAGCTTAATAAATAAACCACATCTTCTAATCATCCCTGTACTACGAACCAAAGATATTCATTAAATCATCCACGGTCATGACTATACCGAATAATCCCTGGTCATAATTATACCAAAAACTGTCCATCAATACATTACGGGCCACTGAGGACTTTTACCACATCACAGTTCATGATTATACCGAATGAGCCCTCGTCATAATCATACTAAGTCCATCTATGCACGTAAGCCAAAGATGACTTTCAACATAATATAAACATGAGGATGATGACAATGTTATAGGAATTCAATTAAACAAGTTCAAGAATTAATTTATCCAGGAACTAATAATATCCAAATTGTCAACATGATACTTCTTTGTAAAGTAAAAGTCAAGAATGCTCAAAAGAGTATTTTCATGAAAAGATACTGGATGAAGCGCAAATATCAAGGATATTCCACTAATTTCATGGAGTATAGAAGTCAAAACTTTAACCAACTGTGTATAATAAAGAATGGAATAACAACAGAAATCACCATGCATGCGGTACTTCGCATAGACAGGTTATTCCAACAGAATACTAATAACGGAACCAGGTCAGGTGAAAATCACACCGACAGGATGTTCCAACAGAATAATAAAGAATAGAATAACAACAGAAATCACCATGCGTGCGGTACTTCGCATAGACAGGTTATTCCAACAGAATAATAAAAATAGAATAATAAAGACGGAACCAGGTCCGGCGTAGAACGCACAGACAGGATATTCCAACAGAATAGTAAAGACGGAACCAGGTCCGGCGTAGAACGCACAGACAGGATATTCCAACAGAATAGTAAAGACGGAACCAGGTCCGGCGTAGAACGCACAGACAGGATGTTCCAACAAAATAATAAATAATGGAACCAGGTCCGGCGTAGAACGCACAGACAGGATGTTCCAGCAGAATAATAAGGAATGGAATAATAGAAGAATTTCACCAAGTATGCGGTACTTCGCATAAACAGGTTATTCCAACATAATAACAAAGAATGGAACAACAGAAGTTCTCTTCATGAAGATGAAAGAAAGAAATAATATTCCCTACCTTTGAAAGAAACTGGATATAGGAGTAGTGAGGGAGCAGACTTCTCTTCTTCTATAGATTTTCTCTCTATAGCTTCTCTTTATAATTTTTCTCTATAATAATGGCTCTAAAGCTTTAGTGAATTGGTGAGAAATGAAGGAAGGATGAGCTTCTATTTATAGGAAAACATAGTTTCGATAATTGCACGTTTTGGGGCTCGAAAATTACAGTATAATACCTTCCTCTTTTTCTTCATTTTTTATTTAGTCCTGCAAGTATTATCAATCTTGCACCAACTTCCCTAATAGTAAATCATGTGAATCAATAGTATCCGTGAATAGTAATTCATGAATAGTAACTCGTAAATAGTAACTCATGAATAGTAACTTATGAATAGTAACTCGTGAATAGTACTCCGACACGAAAAGTGCTCCGAATACCCGAGTGAACAATACTAGAGTGAATAGTAATTTGGGTGAATAGTAACCCGTGAATAGTAACCCATAAATAGTAACTCATGAATTACTCGTGAATAGTACTCCGACACAAAAAGTGTCCCGAATACCCGATTGAACAATACTGAGTGACTTCTCACATAAGCATCAATAATCAATATCGTGTGTTACTATGCAACCACGCGTATTACTGTACTTTTAACACCGGGTGTTTCAACAGTATCAACGGTAAAACTTCCGCCGTTATTTTCATAAAGTATTTCTGTTGTTTTCTAACTACGACAGTTCTTCTGTTGTGGGTCCACCAATGATTGTGTCGTCCACCAATGATTGTGTCGTCGTACGAATATTTTCCAACAAAAAGAATATTCCCCGACCAATCGAATATTATATAACAACTTGCATACTTTGTAAAATTTTCAAATACTACCCCCAACTATAACATTATCTCAAATCCACACCTTAATATTAAAAAAATATTTTGAAAAATTTAAATCTTTATTTAAAAAAATCTGGGGTCTCACATAAATACTCACAAAATATGCTTCATAATATAGAGAGAGAAAGCTTATGTTTCTGGTGTGATTTTTAATTATAACTTAGCCCTCTATTTATAGGAAAATGTTAGCACGCCGAAGCAGACTTAACTTGCAACCTGATGGCTTTACCTGCAACTATTCTCATCCACCACATTTGAATAAAAATCTCAGCACATTTCTTCACCAACCAAGAGTGGTGCCCACTAATTCTAGAATTTTCCATCAAAATGATTAACTCTGAAAATTCAACAATTTCTGAACCAGTCATCTCGTAAAATTCATAACAAATCATACGTTCATTTTTAACGGTTCAAAATTTGTGGACATATACTCAACTTATATATGTATAACATATCCAAATATTACCACGATCCAACGGTCGGATTAAAAATTATAACCCTCGTAAAATATCTCAAAAACCCTAATTTGATTTTCAATACCTCCGTTCCGACAAAAATACAAATAAAATACCTCAACATTAACTCTTTCATTTTTTACCACAATAATATATCTCTCATTTATATCCACATAAAATAAATATTTTCTTATCATATGAATCAATAATTAATTATTCACAGATAATATTACAGAATCACATTTATGACAACCAGGCCGTTCTCAGGAAAGAGGGGGCTTTCCAATAAGAATTTCTCCTTATTGGCGCGCAATTAGATGACCAAACCTCTCCTTAGACAGAACTTTCTAGACATTGCCAATAATGCTATCTAATAATATTATTCAAATAATATGAATTATTGATCTGATAATGGAGATGATGTGCAACAACAATTATTGAAATAACAATAATATAAAATATCAATGCAGCAATTATTGAATCAATAAAATAAAATATTGAACAGTAATTACTGTGACAATTATTCAGTTGTGCATTCTTACGTAAGAATCAATAATTTCAAAAATACTGTGCAATACCGTGTGCTACTGTGCAATAACGCGTATTACTGTATTTTAACCACCGGGTATTCCAACAGTATTAACGGTAACAACTACGCCGCTAATTATAAAAATTCAATTTTTATCGTTATCTTCATCCGACAGTTATTCTGTTATGGGGCCCACAAATGTCTGTGCCGTCGTACGAATATTCCCCGACAGAAAGAATATTCCACGACCAAACGAATATTCCCCGACTACAATGAATATTTTATAACCACTTGTGTATTTTAAAAATTATTTACATTTCACCCATAACTTTAAACTTTTATCAATTTAACTATTTACTAAATAGTAATTATAAAAAAATTAAATACTTTTATTTCATAAAATTCGGGGTCTTACAATCTCCTCTCCTTATGAAATTTTGTCCCCGAAATTTACGTACCTGGTATTTCAAAGAGTTGAGAATACCTTGCTTTCATTTCAGATTTCATCTTCCCTGTCATCATGATTTCTCCATTGCTCATCTTCTGTATTTCAAATATCATTCTAGAATACAGCTTCAAAACAAGGGTTAATTTAACAAATTAGCATATCACATAATATCCCGATATTATGACTGACCAACAAATATGCTTAGGTAGGACACACTAGCGAAGGATTTACTCATCTCTCCCCTCCTAGTTATATTTCTCGATCTCCGCCAGAGATCATATCCCTAAGCTCTGATACCAAAACGTAACGACCCCAAAACAGGTCTATTCCATCCAACCTATTCTGAGTCGCCAAATACATGGTACATAAAATAACTACAACTTTATTACAACAATTGTCGTGCAAAATACAACAACACATATGTTGTGAGTTTGGATACAAAATATATAACAAATGTGACTCATATCCCAACCGTGGACAGCACCTCACAATGACACCTTACATAAAGGTATAGTCAAAAACTGTTTTAGAAATTAAAATCTTTGGAAAATGCTCAAGGAAACCTTCGTATATGGGAGGCCATGCTTCTAGGTTATGATAGATATCATATGGCCACAGAATTATCCTTGGTTGACCCAATAGACCCCCAAAGAAAAATGAGAATATTACTATCATATTCTTCCCAATGGTGAGTCTTCTCTTAACATATCATTATCTCCACTGTCTCTAATTGAGAATTATACTTCAAACAAATACCAAGATTATATAGGTAGTGCTCGTAAATATACTTAACAATTGGATGTGCACAACCGTGTCTTATGATGACACGAGGTTGTATGTCATTAGACATCTTGTATGATAGTGACAAAATACCCTTCTAACGTTGGGTTCGCCTCACCCTATTTGATTCACCAAATATAACTACTAAATGATAACCACTGTTCTATTATCTTGTTACCCCCGCTCGACCCAGCTACACTCTTATTACCTGAAAGGAATTGTGAAACAGAAGGGTGAGCACAACTAGCCCAGTAAAGAATATCATGACTAAAGATAAATAAATTATCAATAGCCTTCTACAGTAATAAATCAGAGATTTAGAACATATGGTAGATGATAAAAAATTTTAACCATAGTTGCAGCGGAACGAGCAATCCATTAGAAGAGTCAAATAGACCATAAAGTCTATTATCTTCTCCATGTTAAAAATCCACCAACAATATTTTATCCCTGTAACATCAATCAACAGTTCTAGTCCACAAACATATGAATAACTCATAATCATAATTGTGATTCTAAATTCCTCTTCGCACCCAGGACGAAGATAATTTTCATCACATGTCTTTACCTGAAACATCAAAGATCATGGTTATACCAAATCACAGTTCATGTTCATAATCATACTAATAACTTTATTTTTGCACTACGTCCCAAAGATATTCGTCACCAATTCATCTTTGCACTACTGGCCAAAGATATTCAACAACAGGTCATCTTTGCACTACGGGCCAAAGATATTCATCAACAATTTATCTTTGCACTACAGGCCAAAGATATTCCTCAACAGTTCATATTTGAACAACAAGCCAAATATATTCATCAACAGTTCATATTTGCACTACAGTCCAAATATATTAATATCTCAAAGAAATATATAATCATTTATATAAACAAAAATTATAACCATGTTGATCATTTTACCTTTGCAATTAAGCTGGAGATATTCAATTATAAATTCAATGGTCATGATCATACTAGTCAATAATTTAACTTTGCACTACTGGCCAAAGAGAACCCATAGTCATGATCATACCAAATAATCTACCCATCTTTACACTTAAGTGAAAGAGAATTTCAACATCAGGGTTATAAAAATGTTATATATGATAATAAAAATAATATGATCAAAATATAGATTTAATTTCAAGAGTAATATTCATAAATTAACTATAATTTGGTCAGAAAAAGAGACCAATTTTATCGTGAATAGTAACTCGTGAATAGTAACTCGTGAATAGTAACCCCGGCACAAAAAGGTAGAAATTCCACAATAAAAATCATACCAATATCTTGGTATAATGATATTGAAAGAATAATATTTCTTAAGCTTATAAACAATTGATTTTAATTGTTTACACTTTACTAAATAATGCATTTAATCATCCTAAAATATCAAACTCATAAGATTTTATTTCCAATAATCAAAACCCTCATAAAAAATCTGCATATACCTCAAATAGGATTCTCAAGCCATAAAATCCTATTTTCTAATTTTCTTACTTCACATAACATATTTAATTCATTTACTCATAACTAGTCTATTTTCATGAAAAATACCAAATCAGTTTCAAAAATATTTCTTTTCTGGGATTTAGCAGAATATAGTCTCATATTGAACATATATTTTTCTCAGAATTTTTAAAACTCATTTACTATTTTTCATATAGCCAAAACCGCCGAATATTTAGACATTTATCATAAATTGTACTTTTATCTAAAAATTCTGAAATTCACAGAGTATACTCCTATCATATACATGTACTCCCAATTAAAAATTTCATCAATTTTGGAGTTAACCACAAGAAGTTATAAGAGGTTACTTTTAAAATAGTCTTTTCCCGTAAAATTCATAACTCTTAATCTATACATCCAAAAATTACCATTTTTGGACACAATCAATAAAACTCATCAAAATATCATTTTAAATTTTTCCAGAATTTTCTGAAGGTCAGAAGAAGTACGAACTGAAAAACATAATAACCCTTAAAATCCCTTAAAATCCCTTACCTCAAAAGAGCAGCACTTCTGACTGGAATGCAAAGCCGAAGAAAACTTGCACTGAATAGCAACTCTCAAAGTATCTAAATAATCACAAAATATGCTTCATAATATAGAGAGAGAGAAAGAGAGAAAGCTTATGTTTCTGGTGTGATTTTCAATTCTAACTTAGCCCTCTATTTATAGGAAAATATTAGCACGCCGAAGCAGACTTAACCTGCAACCTGATGGCTTTACCTGCTACTATTCCCATCCAACACATTTGAATAAAAATCTCAGCACATTTCTTCACCAACCAAGAGTGGTGCCCACCAATTCTAGAATTTTTTACCAAAATGATTAACTCCGAAAATTCAACAATTTCTAAACCAGTCATCTCGTAAAATTCATAACAAATCATACATTCATTTTTAACGGTTCAAAATTTGTGGACATATACTCAACTTATATATATATAACATATACAAATATTACCACGATCCAACGGTCGGATTAAAAATTATAACCCTCGCAAAATATCTCAAAAACCCTAATTTGATTTTCAATACCTCCGTTCCGACAAAAATACAGATAAAACACCTCAATATTAACTTCTTCATTTTTTACCACAATAATATATCCCTCATTTATATCCACATAAAATAATTTTTTCCTTATCATATGAACCAATAATTAATTATTCACAGATAATATTACAGAATCACATTTATGACAATCAGGCCGTTCCCAGAAAAGAGGGGACTTTCCAATAAGGATTTCTCTTTATTGGCGCGCAATTAGATGACCAAAACTCTCCTTAGACAGAACTTTCTAGACATTGCCAATAATGCTATCTAATAATATTATTCAAATAATATGAATTATTGATCTGATAATGGAGATGATGTGCAACAACAATTATTGAAATAACAATAATATAAAATATCAATGCAGTAATTATTGAATCAATAAAATAAAATATTTGTGACGCCCCCAAAATAGGTCCATTCCACCCAACCCATTCTGAGTCGCCAAATACATGGTACAGAAACAACTACAATTTTATTAATACATTTGTCGTACAAAATACGACAACACATATACTGTGAGTTTAAATACAAATATTGTCATCTAGACAGTATTCATACTCCATTAAGAACTCATTATACTTATTGATACACTATTTTACAAAATAGTGAGGACTACTAAAATAACTGTCTTGAACCATCATTCCACACCCCGACTAGTACTTGCTACATTCTCGCCTTCTGAGAAGAAAATGGAACAACAAGGAAAAGGGTGAGCTCAACTAGCCCAGTAAAGAATATTATGACTAAGATAATATACAACAAATTATCGTTAGTCTTCAACAGGAAAAAATCTAATAGAATACAATAGACAACAACTTTTAAATCAATATTCGCAGCGGAAAATAATAATTCATAGAAGAGTTACGTAGAGAATGAAATCTACGATTATCTGTGAATTTAAAATTCCATCATCAACATTTTATCCCTATAATATCAATCAATAAATATCTTGAATCAAATATGTAAGACCCCGAATTTTATGAAATAAAAGTATTCAATTTTTCTTATAATTACTATTCAGTAAATGGTTAAATTGATAAAAGTTTAAAGTTATGAATGAAATATGATTTTTTTTCAAAATAAGCAAGTGGTTATAAAATAATCATTGTTGTCGGGGAATATTCGTTTGGTCGTGAAATATTCTTTCTGTCGGGGAATATTCGTACGACGGCGCAGCTATTTGTGGGCCCCATAACAGAATAACTGTCGGATGAAGATAACGACAAAAATAGGGTTTTTATAATTAACGGCGTAGTTGTTACCGTTAACACTGTTGGAATACCCGGTGGTTAAAATACAGTAATACGCGTTATTACACAGTAGCACACGGTATTGCATAGTATTTTTGAAATTATTGATTCTTACGTAAGAAGGCACTACTCAATAATTGTTACAGTAATTACTGTTCAATATTTTATTTTATTGATTCAATAATTGCTACGTTGAAATTTTGTATTATTGTTGTTCAATAATTGTTGCTGCACAGTATTTTCCATTATCAGATCAATAATTCATATTATTTGAATAGTATTATTAGATAGCATTATTGGCAATGTCTAGAAAGTTCTGTCTAAGGAGAGGTTTGGTCATCTAATTGCGCGCTAGTAAGGAGAAATCCTTATTGGAAAGCCCCCTCTTTCCTGGGAACGGCCTGGTTGTCATAAATGTGATTCTGTAATATTATTTGTGAATAATTAATTATTGATTCATATGATAAGAAAATATTTATTTTATGTGGATATAAATGAGGGATATATTTTTGTGGTTAAAAATGAAGGAGTTAATGTTGAGGTTTTTATCAGTATTTTTGTCGGAATAGAGGTATTAAAAATCAGGGTTTTTGAGATATTTTGCGGGAGTTATAATTTTTAATCCGACCGTTGGATCGTGGTAATTTTTGGATATGTTATACATATATAAGTTGAGTATATGTCCATAAATTTTGAACCGTTAAAAATGAACGTATGATTTATTATGAATTTTACGAGATGACTGGTTCAGAAATTGTTGAATTTTCGGAGTTTATCATTTTGGCAGAAAATTCTAGAATTAGTGGGCCCCACTTGTGGTTGGTGAAGAAATGTGCTGAATTATATTTCAAATGTGGTGGGTGGGAATAGTAGCAGGTAAAGCCATCAGGTTGCAGGTCAAACCTACCAAAATTTTCCTATAAATAGAGGGCTAAGTTAGAATTGAAAATCACACCAGAAACATAAGCTTTCTCTCTTTCTCTCTCTATATTATGAAGCATATTTTGTGAGTTTTTAGATACTTGGTGAGTTTCTATTCATTAGTACAAGTTTCCTTCAGCATCATATCCGATATCCAGTCAGAAGTACTGCTCTTTTGAGGTAAGGGATAGTAAGGGATAGTAAGGGATATTAAGGGATTTTAAGGGTTGTTATGATTTTCAGTTTCGTAATTTTTCTGACCTTCAAAAATTCTGGAAAAATTTGAAATGATATTTTGATGAGTTTTCTTGATTGTGTCCAAAAATGGTGATTTTTGGATGTATAGATTGAGAGTTATGAATTTTATGAGAAAAGACTATTTTAAAAGTAACCGCTTATAATTCCTTGTGGTTAACTCCAAAATTGATGAAATTTTTATTGGGAGTACATGTGTATGATAGGAGTATACTCTGTGAATTTCAGAATTTTTAGATAAAAGTATAATTTTTGATAAATGTCTAAATATTCGGCTGTTTTGGCCACATGAAAAATAGTAAATGACTTTTAAAAATTCTGAGAAAAATATATGTTCACTATGGGACTATATTATGCTAAATCTCAGAAAAGAAATATTTTTGGAACTGATTTGGTATTTTTCATGAAAATAGTCTAGTTATGAGTAAATGAATTAAATATGTTTTGTGAAGAAAGAAAATTGGAAAATAGGATTTTATGGCTTGAGAATCCTATATGAGGTATATGCAGATTTTTGATGAGGGTTTTGGTTATTGTAAGAGTTGGCATTTTGTGATGATTAAATGCATTAATTAGTAAAGTGTAAACAATTAAAATAAATTGTTTATAAATTTAAGTAATGTTATTCTTTCAATATCATTATACCGAAATATTGGTATGGATTTTATTGTGGAATTTTTATCTTTTGTGTCGGGGTTACTATTCATGAGTTACTATTCACGATTTACTATTCATGAGTTATGAATATTACTCTTGAGATTAAAACTATATGTTGATCATATTATTTTTATCATCATATATAACATTTTTATAACCCTGATGTTGAAATTCTCTTTCACTGGAGTGTAAAGATGGATAGATTATTGGTATGATCATGACTAGGGTTCTCTTTGGCCTGTAGTGCAAAGTTGAATTGTGACTGGTATGATCATGACCATTGAATTTATAATTGAATATCTTAAGCTTAAGTGCAAAGGTGAATTGATCAACATGGTTATAATTATTGTTTATATAAATTATGAAATGATTATATATTTCTTTGAGATATGAATATATTTGGCCTGTAGTGCAAATATGAATTGTTAATGAATATCTTTGGCATGTAGTGCAAAGATGGCCTGTTGATGAATATCTTTGGCCTGTAGTGCAAAGATGAACTGTTGTTGAATATCTTTGGCCCGTAGTGCAAAGATGGTTTGTTGATGAATATCTTTGGCCCGTAGTTCAAAGATGGATTTGTTAGTATGATTATAAACAGGAACTGTGATTTGGTATAACCATGATCTTTGATGTTTCAGGTAAAGACAGGTGATGAAAATATTCTTCGTCCTGGGTGCGAAGAAAAATTTATAGTCACAATTATGATTATGAGTTATTCATATGATTGTGAAAAGGAACTGTTGAGTGATGTTACATGGATAAAATATTGTTGGTGGATTTTTAACATGGAGAAGATAATAGACTTTATAGTCTATTTGACTCTTCTAATGGATTGCATGTTCCGCTGCAACTATGGTTGAAATTTTTTATAATTTACCATATGTTCTAAATCTCTGATTTATTATTGATGAAGACTATTGATAATTTATTTATCTTTAGTCATGATATTCTTTACTGGGCTAGTTGTGTTCACCCTTCTGTTCACAATTCCTTTCAGGTAATAAGAGTGTAGCTGGGTCGAGCGGGGATAACAAGGGAATAGAACGGCGGTTATCATTTAGTAGTTATATTTGGTGAAGAAAATAGGGTGAGGCGAACCCAACGTTGGAAGGGTGTTTTGTCACTATCATACAAGATGTCTAATGACATACAACCTCGTGTCATCATAGGACAGGGTTGTGCTCATCCACTTGCTGAGTATATATACGAGCACTACCTATATAATCTTGGTGTTTGTTTGAAGTATAATTCTCAGTTAGATACAGTGGAGATAATGATAAGTCAAGAGAAGACTCACCATTGGGAAGAATATGATAGTAATCTTCTCGTTTTTCTTTGGGGTCTATTGGGTCAACCAAGGATAATTCTGTGGCCATATGATATCTATCATAACCTAGACGCGTGGCCTCCCATGTACGAAGGTTTCCTTGAGCACTTCCCAAATATTCTAGTTTCTAAAACAGTTTTTGACTATACCCTTATGTAAGGTGTTACTGTGAGGTGCTGTCCACGGTTGGGACATGTGTCACATTTGGTATATATTTGTATCCAAACTCACAGCGTATGTGTTGTTGTATTTTGCACGACAATTGTTGTAATAAAGTTGTAGTTATTTTCTGTACCATGTATTTGGCGACTCAGAATAGATTGGATGGAATGGACCTATTTTGGGGTCGTTACAAAATAGTCATCTTTGCACTACGGGCCAAAGATATTCATCAGTTGGTCATGTTCACCTCAACACCTGTTCATTTTTGCACTACGGGCCAAAGATATTCATCAGAAATCATTAATCTTTGCACTACAGGCCAAAGATATTCAGTTATATCATCATTTAAGACTGAGGATGATGAAAAATATTTTAAAGAAAACGAATCCAGTGAAACAAAATAACAAATATTAAGGATTCGTATTTCGATTTATCCATGTCCAAAAATACCTTATAAATAATCATAGTGAAGTAAAATTCAAGAATGATCAAAACATGGATACAATCAAAGCCAGTATCCAGAATAGATATTTGGACAAAAAGAAGAAAATTTCATTTTTCGGTGAATAGTAACTCGTGAATAGTAACTCGTGAATAGTAACTCATGAATAGTAACTCGTGAATAGTAACCCCGACATGAAAAGTTTTAAATTTGATAAAAAGTTTAGATCAATACTTCGGCATAATGATATTGAAAAAAATAATATCATTTAAGAAGAAATAACATCCCTTACCTCAGCAAAAATAGTACTTCTAGTTGAAACACCGGATATAGGTTATGACTTGAACTTGCACCGTATAGCAATACTCAAAGTATTAGAATACTCACAAGAATACGCTCACTAATATAGAGAGAGAAAGAGAGAGAAACTTGTGTTTCTGGTGTGATTTTCAATTCTAACCTAAGCACCCTATTTATAGGAAAATGCATAGAACACCAAAGCAAAAAATTAAATATAATATTAATATAATTATACAAATTTTCCTTAGCCCACCTTTGGTCAAAAATACCAGCCACACATGTTAATGATGTCTAACAAAATACAAAAAACATTTTTCTTCAAACTAATAAATAAAACTTCCAAAAATCAATTATTTCGAAACTTCAGAACTTCAATAATTCATAATAAATAGCCCTTTTATCAGAAAATTCGAATCTCACGAAATTTTATAGAAAATTCAATTCTCTACAACTTTACAGAAGAAAGTTTTTCCAAATTCCAAACAGAAATTGACCGAAATCCACAAACGGGCGATTTTACAGTCAATAATAAATTTTCGGTCAAGAATTGTGTCCACCAACACACAAAACATGTGTTAATCATTTAATGCCACAAAAATATTCTTCCTCCTCATATACTCATATATCCCACATTCATTATAAAAATACCACCATCAATATATTATTAAAATAATATATTTAAATGAATTATTTTATCAGAAAAAGATAAAATATTAATTTTCAACAATTGTCACATTAAAAATTTTTTCCATCTATATCCACATAAAATTACTATTTTTCTCATCATATAAATCAATAATTAATTATACACAAATAATATTATAGAACCACAGTACTGGCAACCAGGCCGTTCCTAGGAAAGAGGGGGCTTTCCAATAAGGATATCTCCTTACTGGCACGCAATTAGATGACCAAACCTCTCCTTAGACAGAACTTTCTAGACATTGCCAATAATGTTATCTAATAATATTATTCAGATAATATGAATTATTGTTCCGATAATAGAAAATACTGTGTAGTGACAATTATTAAAACAACAGTAATATAAAATATCAACGCATCAATTATTGAATCAATAAAATACAATATTGAACAGTAATTACTGTAACAATTATTGAGTAGTGCCTTCTTACGTAAGAATCAATAATTAGTGCAATACCGTGTGCTACTGTGCAACAACGCATATTACTGTGTTTTCACCACCGGGTATTCCAACAGTATTAACGGTAACAACTATGCCGTTATTTATAAATAACTTATTTTTGTCGTTTTCTTCATCCAATCGCTTTTCGTTATGGGGCCCACACAAGGCTGCGCCGTCGTACAAATATTCCCCGACAACAAGAATATTCCACGACCAAACAAATATTTCTCGACAACAATGAATATTTTAGGACCACTTGCTTATTTGAAATATTCGCGCATTTTACCCATAACTAACCACATTAATCAAATCAACCCTTACTATTTCAAAATAATAAAGAGAGGAAATTAAATTTCATTTATTAATAAATTGGGGTCTTACAACCTCCCCTCCTTATAAAATTTCGTCCTCGAAATTGACGTACGTACCTGGTGTTTCGAAAAGATGAGGATACCTCGCTTTTATTTCCGTTTCCAACTCCCAGGTCATTTTCACAAAATTTTAACTTGTGGTATAACCTTCGTGCGTAGGACATGCTCCTTCCTATCCAAGATCTTGACAGGTACCTCCTCGTACGTTAAGTCTTCGGCTATCTCGTCCGGTTCTAACTCAATAACGTGGTTCGGGTCTTTCACATATTTACGAAACACAGATATATAAAAAATATTATGAACACGAGGCATACTTGGAGGTAACGCGAGTCTATAGGCTACATTTCCTACTCGGTCAAGAATCTGAAATGGACCAATAAATCGTTGATTGAGCTTTCCTCTCTTCCCAAATCTTGTAACTCCTTTCCATGGAGCTACACGTAATAATACATGATCCCCAATGTCAAATTTCACGTCCTTTCGATGAAGATCCGCATAACTCTTTTGTCGATCCTGTGCCGTTTGTATACGTTGTCGAATCGTTTGGATCTTCTCTGTTGTCATTCGTACCAACTCTGGTCCCAATAATGTTGCTTCACCCACCTCGTCTCAGCATACTGGAGAACGACATTTTCTTCCATACAACGCCTCGAATGGAGCCACACCTATGCTCGCCTGATAACTGTTGTTGTAGGAGAATTCCACCAATGGTAGGTACTTATCCCAACTCCCTTTGAGATCTAGGACACAAAGTCTTAATAGATCTTCAAGAGTTTGAATAGTCCTCTCTGATTGCCCGTCCGTTTGAGGATTGTATGCCGAGCTAAATCGTAAATCCGTACCTATAGCTTTTTGCAAGCTAACCCAAAATCTTAAAGTGAATCTTGGGTCACGATCCAAAACTATGGATACTGGCATGCCATGCAGTCTCACAATCTCATCTACGTATATACGAGCAAGACGTTCAAGGGAATAAGTCTCCCGTATCGGTAAGAAATGAGCAAACTTGGTTAATCTATCAACTATAACCCAAATAGCATTTATGCCTTGAGAAACCGTGGGAAGACCCGTAACGAAATCCATGGTAATGTGTTCCCACTTCCATTTCAGAATCTCAAGTGGTTGCAATGGACCCTTTGGCACTTGATACTCCGCCTTTACACGTTGACAAGTTAAACACCTCGAAATAAACTTTACAATCTCTCTCTTCATATTGTTCCACCA